>CM052714.1:65397662-65466966 GCA_028551405.1 Uromys caudimaculatus
TCCTGGGATACTCGCTCTCTCCTGGAGCCCTGTGGCCCAGGCTGAGGTCCCCAGGCACAATCCCCTGGTAGCCCAGGCAGAGGTCTCCACCCACAGATGGAAACTGGAAGGTTCAGAGGTTTCCTGTCCCCGAGTTCTCCTCAGGCTCTGTATCTCACCGGTTCCGGGCGGGTCTTGGTGAGCAGTGTTGCTCCTTTTAACCCCACTCACAGCTTTTCCACGCTCATGGGAGGGTAGCTTTCTACTGGTGCTTGTTGGCTATGGTGTCCTGGTGGCCCACCTATGAGAATCTTAATGGTAATGTTATACTAAATCACGGAAAGCTGACTGTCTTTCCCAACTGAGAAAAGAATAGCCATCCTTGTCACTACTATGCAGAACTGCTGGGGACAGTAACTTCAGCCATGATGGACCAATGGACACCCATTTGCAAAACAACAATGAGAGAGTTTGAAACAGCTCACAAAATTTAGTATGCACCATATACTCAAGTCTAAAACTTAAAAAACAATAAAATTCCTAAATGAAACATTATTATCTTTATTATTTATTCATTTACTTATTCACTCATTATTTTCCCAACTCTAACTCTAAAGCCCTAACCTTAGAAAACAGTGTTTTGAAAACTGGCAGGGTTGTTTCTTGGTAGTCCTCAGCTCTGCTGTATGTCATGAAAATACAGAGAAAGCTGTTTTGATCACTAGAATTTGCAGTGTATTTTGAAGTCACATTTTGTACAAATCTTTGTTCTTTTCACGTAAGACTGTTAAGGTCTTTAGAGTAACTTTAAATATACTCCTTGCATGTTGGTACCTAGAGTGGAAAACTTGAGAGCCGTAGTTGGGTACTGTGTAAAGTGAAGCTGGATTTCATTCAATTTAATTGAAAAATAAATACATTGTATAATTAGTATGCTAACAATAAAGAAAATACTGGATAATCATATCATAATGTAACATCTAACAATTTAGATAGGCTGAGAACTCATTATATAAATATATCAGAGGCAGAGAGGAATTAAACAATAACATACTACCTGACTGTAGTTTTTAAACTTTACACAAAGGGAAGTCCTATACATTTGGGCACCATGGCAAGGCACTACCCTCCGGGGCTTCCTTCAAGGTATAAAAAGATCTATGAAAATCATAATCTGTTTTTTTGAAAAACTGAAAAGTATATTTACGTAGAAAAATCTATTAGAAACAAATCAGTGAAACCATCAATTACAACAAAATTTACATAATGAGCTTAAGAAATCCCACATATAACTGATTTTGATTTTGGTCACTATATAGTATTTTTAAAACTTGATAAATAAGTTGATAAGTTTACTTGACTTAAAATCAGGTAAATTGGTGACTTGAGAAAATGAAAACTTGATTCCTTTTTTATTGAACAGAGTCCATGGTAGGCATTGCTGGAATTCGTTATGCTGCCTTGCCAAGTTTCTTAAAAGTAAGTTTAGACAAAAAGCCTCAGAGAGAAGAGTTCATCTCTGTGCATTGCCTCAGACCTTGCTGCCATTAGCCCACGCTGAGAGTTTGTGTGGCATGCTCTCCTGTGCTTGTATGGGCACTGACCCCAAGATCCAGTGTAGCTGCCAGGGACTAAACATGCCATGCATCCCCAGATAGACATGCTGTCATCGCAATAAATGTCATAGTAAGTTTGACCAGTACATCTTAAAATGTGAAAATATTAAATTGGAAATATAAAAACAGGAAACTTTTGAGAGGGTGTGGGTCCTGATACTGGAGACTAAACTGAGGGCTTTGTGCATGTTAGATATGTACTCTGCCTTTGAGCTACCTCCCTACCTTGTTGTTTGAGACAGGAGCTTGTTCTGTAGTCTAGGCTGGCCTCAAACTTGTGATCCTCCTCCTTGACTGTATCACTGATGGGGTTACAACCATGTACCACTGTGCCCAGGCTCTTCTTTACACTGACCTAGCCTGACCTGCTGACAGACCTTCTTTCACGTTTGGTTCTGTTGTTCTCTCATGTCTATTGGTTCTTAAATACAACACAGAGACAGTCAGACAAGACTTCGGATTTGATGCTATAATAGGTAGTGACTCCACAGGCGACCGCTCCACCCAGTCAACATTCTTCACTAGAGCTCTTGAGTCTAGTGACAGGATTCCATTTATTGGGCATTCACCACCTTTGGGTTATCAAAAAAAAAAAAAAAAAAAAGATAGTGCGTGTTCAATGTCTGTGCCCACAAATCGTTTCCTATCCTTTGGGTAAAGGAGTACCTAGGAATAATGTACTCTCTAACTCTACAAGCAACTGCCTAGTAAAAGTGGGGGTGCTCTATTTCATTGTTTAAAAAGTAGTAGAATATACTTAAAAGGTCAATGTCAGGGTTCCAGCTGTAAGACCTTTCTATGCCTATGTTCTCACCTAGACAGACTAGCAATGTTTTGAGGCCATTTCTGCCATAATAATGGTTTCCCTTTTAAAAACTTTTAAGTCAAATGTACATTAAATATCTATATTTTATTTTAAAGATACAGACACCAGATTCTCTTCCTCAGAGACAAGCACTTTCAATTATTAGAACTTAAAGCTTATGTGATCAGCATTCAGATATCCATATATCCACATGTGTTAACTACACATTTATAGTTTTATTCCTCAGTTTTAGGTAACATCTACTGCTGTCTTTCTAAGAATGAAAAGTTACCATCTCTCAATAAAAATGAAGAGTAATAATTTCTAGCTATAGACTGTAGCAGAATTTTCCCTGTCCAATCACTTTAAAAATTAATACAAGAAGCCTGTGATTGGACAGGGAAAAGGTTGGAAATAGGTGGTGAACCAACGTGTTGGGCAAGAATCCACTAGAAATGTAAGATTATTAACTTGGGAGTTAGAGTTTTATTTCTTAAGTGAGTAGCTGGGTAGCACTGAGATGAGTCACGTGGACTCAAGCTAGGAACTGAAACAAAGCAGGCTCTGAGGTCCCCTGCTGTGGGGACTGCAGGCTGCTCTGAGTCAGGAGAAGGAGGATATAAGTCGCCTACTTCTTAGGGCAGATATTGATTGAACTGTGAATTTATAAAATTGGGATTATTTGCTTTTAGGAAAAGATTTATATATAGATTTTGTCTGCATTATGTGGGGAGTTTCGCCCTGTGGTTCGGAACTAGGATAGGGAAAATTAGTCGCTGAGTCCAAGTAGAGAGAGCAGTGATAATTACCTGCTATGATCAGGTATTAATTAATAATGTCTGTGGCTCCAGATAGAGAGATCAACAGATATATATTATAACAGGTATTAATAAAATAAATGTCTGTGGCTCAGGCAGAGAGCTGAACAGATAGATGGTATAACAGGATGGCTGCTCTAGGCAGAGAGATTAACAAGTAAAAACTACCTGCTTCCTATAAGCAGGTATAGATAGAAGTGAATCAATTGTTTTAAAGATGGTATGATGATATATTGCTCTAATACGCCTCATAGGATATACTCAAATTCTGTCTAACGTGGGCTCCACAGGAATCTTGGGTTATTATATTGCATGGCAAAATAGAAAAGGCCTAAGAATAGGCACATACAGTATTTTAGTTTACTTCCTTTGTTTTGGATGGTTTTAATTTTCAAAATAGGTGTGATTTTGAGTTTTGTGGTTATATTATTCCTCTGGGAGAGAGGTCAATATAAAGGTTTTTCTGGCTACTGGCTCAAGGATATGCTGATTTGGGAGAAAGGTTTTGTCTTTGCATTTTTAGAAAAGGTGATCAGTGTCTATACACCTTCCAGAATAATATGGATCAGATTTGATAGAGGGAGACCCCCAGAGAACTAGATTCCAGAAGAGAATCAAACAAAAAAAAGTTATCTTGATGATACTAAAGTTTTGTTTTGAGATTTATATATTACAGAATATACAGCCTTGGGGAGTCTCATCATCAGACATGCTAAACTGACCTGCTTGAACTCCTGATGTCGTGGACTTTCAGCCGGATCCAGTCAGGACACAGGCATCAGAGACTAAATCAATTGTTGGTGTGGCCTTCTTAAGGCCAACCAATTCCCCTATTTTCCCTACCCTTCCTCCCCTTTAAAAATATTTCAACACCCACATTTAGCTTGAAGAAGTTATGTAAAGTTGTCGTCCCAGCTCCCTGGGCTTTGGGTCTGGAGGTGGTTATTATAGGTTGTCTATATAGGGAATTTAGAAATGGTCATAATTGGAACAGGGAGGAAATAGCTAGAATTGATGGTATAGCCATAATCTGTATTGGTAGAAATCTTTATAATTGTTACTAAGTTGAAGTCATAATTTCTTATTTTGGTACAGAATTTGATGCAAAAGCAAGGACTTCATTGGTATAAATTTCTTCTACTGATACAAAAAATTTAAAAGTACAGAGCTTAGACTCAGTCCTTCGATAACTGTTATTATAATGATCTGAGATGTTTAAGCCTGCGAGTTAGGGCCAGATAACAAATTCTTGGCCCTGAGTTTATTGTTAGGGTGTTTTCAAGATTTTTAACTAGAAATAGCTGAGAGTAATTAACAGACAACAGTCCAGATTACTTTACATAGATAGTCGGTTTTCAAAAATGTCAGAAATCCACAGAATGTGATATTTAATGTTATTTATTCACTTGTTGTTGAGACAAATCTGCTCCTAACAGCTTCCCATTTGTGGATTCAAAGAAGCAGCTGAGCATTATACTTCCAGGGGAGGCTGTACATTGTGGCTAGGTGGCCACTGGGCAGAAATTGCCTTTCTCTCCTGCAGACCTGTACTGTTATTGAAAGGACACAATTTACAGGTCAGGACAGCTTAGTTCTGCCGAGACAGAATAGGCTCGTCCTTAATTACTCCTATTTTTTAAAGGTCTGCCAGATGATCCTGGGCCAGAGGGCTGAAGACAGATGCTCCAACTTCCTGACTGACTGGGGCTGTATGGGTAGGCAGCTGTCTCTACAATTTGTCTCAGTTCTGGAAGCTGTGTTAGGCTTCCTACATATTTCAGATAATGCTGGTCATTCTCAGATTTCTGACAGGGTTGAAAGACTACTTATAGTCTCATAGCCAACCCAGGCTATTTACACTGAGAGAACAGATTTGAGAGGACAGTTTTTAGATGGCATAGAATCTAAAGCCAGGACATAAATCAGGTGTAGAATTATAAGTCTTTTAAGTTAGGATAGTGGACAGTGTTCTATTTTATTGACAAAAATGTTGGACTGGGTATTAAGTCTATCTTGTATCTTATAAATTACAAAATGGTAATAGTTGTGCTCAATTTATATTTGAGAGAAAAGTTGTTGTTTTTTTTTTTTAATTAGAACAGAAAGGGTGATATGTAGCAGAATTTTCCCTGTCCAATCACTTTAAATATTAATACAACAAAAAGTCTGTGATTGGACAGGGAATAGGGAGGTGGAGTGAAGAGCTGTAGAGAGGGAGAGGGAGAAGACAGGTGAGGAAGAAGGAAGCAAGATGGAGGACGATGAACAGGATAATTCAGACGAGACTGGGCGCGTTCAGGGTGGTATGGCCGTAGACGAACAGGATAATTCAGATTCTGCATGGTTTTAAATACCACAGGTAAATATAATCCATATAGGGATAGAATAATTGGGGTAACTTGTCTAATCTTGGTGGGCAGCTTGTACCATTATCAATTGGCCCCGAATTTATTGTGTGGGCATCTTGTGAATTAAGAATTTTTTGATATATAAACTGACTGATGAATTATAAGCTTCTATAGTTTTGTTTTACTGGGTTACTCGAATGTGGGACCGCCATCCACAGGGGGGTTATGGCTGAGAAGGAACTAGCAGCTCCAGAGAAAGCGAACCAGAGCTGGGAAGACCATGATAGGTCACTGCTGGGGCTAGCCTAGAGCCAGAAGCATCAAGACCACCACCAGGGCAGAGAGTACTGGGTGAATCGCAGGAACTTACTGATCATTTTTAATATTTCTGCAACAATAGATTCTTAGCTGAAACTAAAAAGCTTTATTCCACTCTCCTCTGATTGGCAATATCAGTATAAAGATACTGAAGAGTTCAATGCTTTGCACACAATTTATTTATTTCTCTACAGAAATCATGTTAACATTTTTTTTTGAGACAGGATTCTTCATGATTGTAGCTCTGGCTGGAATAAAACTCACTATGTGGACCAGGCTGACGTGGAACTCATAAAGATCTGCCTGCCTCTGCTTTCTCAAGTGCTGTGACGAAAGGTGCGCCATGCCTGACCAATGTTAGTAAAATTTGCACTGCACTGAAGTATCTCAACATGTTTTCACCCATTTGTCCAATGTTTGGTGGGACTTTTCAACCTGAAACCCTTGGTATTTCAGTTCTCGAATATTTCATTTTACACACACACACACACACACACACACACACACACACTTTGCCAATAATGATGGCATACTCTTATAATCCCAGTATTTAGGAAGTTGAAGCAGGAGTATTATAAGTTTGAAACCAGCCTGGACTATGTAGCAAGATTCTGTTTTAAACAAATAGTCTTCATTCTTGACATTTTTAATTATCAGTCTTGTGAGGAAACTCTAAGGACTTGATTCAGTCTCTAGCCTCACATACAGAGCCAGCAGAAGCATATCTGAGCAATTGAAGAAGACAGTGGTTGTTGACTTCCGGCCTCTATGCACACACACACTAAGTGCAATTGATGCTCTATTCAATATTCAAGTAAAAGAACCAGACTAGATGGTTGTCAACTGATGATGGATAATGAAAATGAAGTGTGTGTGTGTGCGTGTGCGCATGCACACGTGCAAGTGCACGCACACACAATGGAATTTTATTCAACCAAAGAAAAATTAAATTGCAAAATGTGCAGCAGAATAAATGGAAATAGAAAGCATTATACTGAATGAGGTAATCCAGACTCATAAAGATAAATTCACACATTGTCTCTCATATCCTAGCTTAAATTCTTAGATTAGCATTTGCAGAGTCCAAGGAGATAGAAATGGCAGGGGGAAGAGGCCTTCAGGGAGGAATTAATACTAGATGACATATTGGTGTAAAAGTAGTGGTCTAACTGGAAGTTGAAGGATTTAAGTGGAGATAGATGGTGGTGGAGAGAGTAGAGAAGAGGGGTAGGGAGAAGGATTAACCAAAACTAACCTGTATGAAAAAGCCACATGAAAACACTAGTTTGTAAGCTTATTAAAAATATAACTGTAAAAAAATAATAGAGGTAGCCTCTTTAGGTGGATATCCCATGGGAAGCCATAGGATATTAAACAAAAATTCCAGTGCCAGGCATGGAATACCTCCATATAAGCTATTGATCAGGAAGGCCCCAGAGGTCCATAAACTAATATAGGTTATTGTCAGTGCTTTTTACTGCCCACCAGTACTAAGACATCACACTTTGATTACAGGGTATAGTGAAATCAAACTAGAGCTGACCCGGAAACTTCCTCCCTGAGATCTAGCATTCATAGAACTAGAAAGTGCTATGTAGGATGCTGGAGGAGTGAAAGTAACAATCTCACATAATCCTGTGAATCATGTAAACTATAAGAGTGATATAATAGGCAGGATCTGGCTCAATGATTATAGGTGCAACCAATTTCTTCTGATTGGAGTGGAGGCTGGCTCCCAGGAGGGAATACAAGCCTGACACTGCAGAGCTAGCTGCTCAAAGGCCCGTGGCTCAGCTCACAGAGCCCATAAAAGAAACCACTATTGTTCTGCCAGACAAATATGTTGCCATTTGTTTATATCTATACATTAGCATTATTATCAACGTTAGTGAGACAATTTCACAGTGAGCAGTGTTTAATGCAGAGAGACTCATAACCAAGTGAGGTGCTAAGAATAAGTGACTGTTGAATGCTCAGTTCAAAAGTGGGTAATCTTTACCAGCCCCTTCAAGGCTTGGAGCTCATCATGAAGAGGGAGCAGAAGGAATGTAAGAATGGGAAAGGGCACTAAGAGAAACTGTGGTTGCCTGCACAAGGCCTGAACAAGAAGAGGTCTGTCAACATTGCAGTAGGATGGAGCAGGGACTCATAGGCCTCCCTAGCCCTTTAGAGGGACTACTGTCAGTTAACAGCTCCTAGGGGTAGATGTGATTTTCTTCATGGTACAGCTACTGGGAGGTTTTTCATGTTCCAGTAAATAATCTCCAACCCATGCTCATGCAAACAACCCTAAGTAAACTCAGTGGTTCATATATACACAAAAGAAAGAAGGACAAAGACTTGTTATGAAGAAGGGTTTCTTTCAGCAGGTGAGGAAAAGGGAGAGTAGTTATGGGGCTGATAATGACCAAAGTACATTATATACATATATGGAATTGTCAGACACAACAATTTCATCTTCCTGTTTCTCTGAATTTTAACTGGATGTGTGAACAGTTCTTTTGTTGATACAAAAACCCTGACAAAAAATGAAGAGCAGGGCTCAGAGCCGGAGTCTTAGAAGAGCGCCTTAGAAGAGCAGTTGTAGGACAGTGATGCTCACATCCCTGAGAGGAGTGGGTACTAGAGTTCAACAGCCGGCCTCGATAACACCAGGACACTCTCGCTATGAATATAAAAAGACAAAGTGATTTTCTAAATAAAAACAAACTAGATTAAAACAATGAATGCAAAAAATCTTATGTATTTTATTTGAAGAAAGTATTCTTTTAAGCATTTTTGTGTATTTCTGGAGTAATTTTCTAATTATAAAAATCATGCTTTCTTGAGTAATAAGAATGCCATGTTGACTGAGGTGTAGCCTAGCTGAGGATCAGGTGAACCCAATTAACCCAATTTTATCTTGCACATCCTAAGTGGTTTATTTTAGCTGTACAATGCTCCCTAAGTCCTTTAGGGCCCTGCAAGGAAAACCCATAAACAGGCTCTGAAGGCCATGACATTAATTTTGCTGTCATTTTTATGCCTTAAGTGTACATCCAAGAGTACAAAAATTCTTGTCCTTTGGGAAAAAAGGCAAATCTGAAACTAATTATGGTAGTTATTATCATAATACTCTTAAATTAAACACTATGACCTTAGTGAAATTTATTTTGGTACAATTTTGCTAATGAACACATCTTCTCAAATGAGATTAGCTCATTCATGCCTAGAGCAAAATGGTTTGACAGAGGCCTAGTAGAACAAAAACCAACACACAAACATGGACTTTTCATTTTCATAAGGCTCAACTGGAAAGTCTGATGTAATGAACTTGGTGCCTCTGGACTTGTTTTGCAAAAAATGTTATATCTGTTACAAAGTTTTATTTAAGAGGCAAACCTTCAAATGCCATTCGGTGGAATACTGAATCAAGAGTCTTATCTGTCATAATTACTGCCTCCCAGGGACAATCATTACTACTTCCTGATGTCATCTGTGTGCTAAGGATTTGCTTATAGTCATCATTACTATTTATTTAAACTTAATAGAAAGTTAAGAAAGAAAGGAAACACACTAGTATTCTGATAGCTTATTTCTGTGATTGAGTTTTAAAATATCCTTCTCATGTGTGAGGGATGGGATGACTATGCATGAACGTGATGTAGTGGGTGTGTGGAGATCCATCAGAGAGCAACTTTGGATGCTGGGCCTCATCTTCACTTTGCTTGAGAGAGGATCTCTTCTCTGCCACTGTGTACAACAGGCTAGTTGGCTCACAATCTTCTGGGCATTCTCCTATCTCCACACCTCATTCTGCCATAGGAGTGCTAGGATTATTTACTCATGGCACTGGGCCTACCTTTATATAAATTCTAGGGATCCAAACTAAGGTCCTCACCCCTGTATGTTAAGCGCTTTTACCCAATGAACCATCTCCCCAGCTCCTGTACCTAAGCTTGTAAGAATCAAGCTTTGTTATGTATCAGCAAGACAAGACGGACCTCTGGCAACATGTAAGCTCAGTGATGCCCTGCTAGGTCAGCTTCTTCACACCTTACCAGCATTAGTACTGAGCTTCAGTACTTGGTCTGGCATGAGGACATGTTTTATGTATGAATTCTCCAGGGCTGAAATTATATAGCTAGCCAGACCACAATGGGCTTATAAATGCTCAAGGACAGAGATTAGAGCTAAGGCCAGTGAAAGATGACTCTGCTGGGCAGTGAAGGAAAATTAGGCAAGTAAGATTACCAAACTCTTGCTACAGCAAATGAGCAGAAAAAAATGATGAGCTTGCATTCAGGGAAAAGAAAATACAGGCAGAAAAAGAACGCTGGCAACATTATTCGAATGGAAATATGCAACCTTGGGAAGTGGGATGGGGGGGGGGGCTAGAATGTACCAGAGACCTGGGAGGTGAGAGTCTCTCAGGACTCAAAGGGACCTTACATGAAATGCCCAACAGTGGGGAGAGGTGGTGTAGAGTTCACCTCCAGTAGAAAGACAGGGCCTCAAGTGGAGAGATAGGGTTGCCATCCCACAGTCAAAAACTCTGACCCCGAATTGTTCCTGTCTAAAAGAACTGCAGGGACAAAAATGGAGAAGAGACTGAGGGAAAGGAAGTCCGGTGACCCAAATTGGGATCCATCTCAAGGTGAGGCTCCAAGGCCTGACACTATTATTGATGTTATGGTGTACTTACAGACAGCAGCCTAGCATGGCTGCCCTCTGTGAGGTCCAACAAGCAGCTGACTGAGACAGATGCAGATACTTACACCCAACCAATGGACTGAAGTTGGGGACCCCTGTGGTTGAACTAGGGAAAAGCTTGAAGAAGCTGAGGAGGAGTATGACCCCATAGGAAGACCAGCAGTCTCAACTAACCTAGACCCCAAGATATTCCAGACACTGAGTCACTAACCAGGCAGCATACACTAGCTGGTCCAAGATCCTGACATATATACAACAGAGGACTGCCTACTCTGACCTCAGAGAGAGAAGACATACCTAACCCTTGAGAGACCTGAGGCCCCAGGGAATGGGGAGGTCTGGCGGGGTGTGGTGGATATGTGGGGTGGGGGTGGGGACATCCTCTTGGAGACTGGGGGGGGGAGGAAGAATGGGATGAGGAACTGTTGGAGGGCAGAATAGTGGGGGGGAGAGAGGAAGAATGGGATGAGGAACTGTTGGGGGGCAGAATAGGCGGGGAATAACGACTGGACTGTAAAAAGATTAAAGATAAATTTTAAAAAAGAAAAGGAAAAATGCCATGTGAAGAAGTAACTTCCTTAAATTCTATTAAAACACCAAGACACAGTTATACTTTCCTGAACTTAGCAGAAATGCTTCTAGACACCTTGTTCACTGATGGTGGTCTTAGAAACCACTAATTAGCAAGCAGTGTCAATGGTCCTGTTGCTGATCAGATGCAATCATAAGTTGAGATAACATTAAGTACTTTAAAAACACCTTTTATTAGTCTAAAACTGAAAGTTAACTTCAGAATAAGATTTCAAATGTCTTTGTTGGAAATTTTAACTTAATTTGGACACAAGGTCATGGAAAGGTGAGAAGATTGTGGAAGGCAGCAAGGGTCCATGTCCTCGTAAGGATTTCCAAGTCAGTTTACTGTAGACATGCAAAGATACTAATCCAAAGAACACTCTCAGGAGAGCCTTTCTCTGTCTCTATTTTCATTTCTTTTCCACATTTCCTCCATCTATTCCATCAATTCCTATTTCAAAATATAGTTTGCATTTCAAACTGAAACACTTTGCAAACTTTCAATCTAGTGAATAAAACATTTTAAAATTAATATTTAAATGTTCCATTACATTTTGTTCTTAGTATTTTTGAAAAATAGTGAAGATCAAATGATCAAAACCAAATGTAACAGATATGACAACAAACACTTGGGTAATGAAAATAAAAATAGATAATATATAAAAATATATAAAATTATGTGTCTCAGGTAAGGTCACCCAAATTGACTACTGGGAGCCTCTTCCATGTCAGGTCTCTGGGAGTTCCTAGAGATTCCACCCTCAACCCCAGACCCCTGCAGCTACAGATTTCCATTCATTCTCCTGGCCCTCTGGCCCTCTCTCCTGTCTCTCCCCATACCTGATCTTGACCTCCCCTCATTCCCTTCTTCTACCCAGTTCCTTCTCTCCCTCTGCCTTCTATGACTACTTTATTCCTGTTTCTAAGTGAGATTCAAGCATCCTCAATTGGGGCCTTCCTTCTTGTTTAGCTTCTTTGGGTCTGTGGAGTGTACCACGGGTATCCTGTACTTTATGGCTAATATCCACTTATCAGTGAGTACATACCATGCATGTCCTTTTGGGTCTGGGTTACCTCACTTGGGATGATATTTTCTAGCTGCATCCATTTCCCTGGAAAAATCATGATGTCGATGCTAGTGACCTTATCCTAGACACTCAACAATGGGGATATAGAACCTGAAGAGGCCACCTCCTATAGCCAGGATAAGAACACCAACCTACCCACAAAAATTTTGATCCCAAATCTGTCCTGTCTAAAAGAAATACAGGGACAAAGATGGAGCAGTAGGCCCAACTTGAGCCCCATCCCATGGGCAAACACCAATTCCTGACACCATTAATGATACTGTTATGCTTGCAGACAGGGGCCTAGCACAATTGTCCTCTGAGAGGCTCTACCCAGCAGCTGACTGAAACAGACGCAGATATCCACAGTCAAACACTGGATGAAGTTAGGGAACTCTTATGTAAGAGTTGGGGGAAGGACTGAAGGCCCTGAAGGGGATAGGATCTCCAAAGGAAGACCAACAGAGTCAACTAACTTGGATCCTTAGGAGCTCTCAGAGACTAAACCACCAACCAAAGAGCATACATGGGCTGGACTGAAGCCCCCCCTGCACATATGCAGCAGATGTGCAGCTAAGTCTTCATGTGGGTACCCCAACAATTAGAGCAGGAGCTGTCCCTAAAACTGTTGCCAGTCTGTGGAATCTGTTCTCCAACAAGGCTACCTTGTCTGGCCTCAGTGGGAGAGGATGCGTCTAACACTGCAGAGACTTGATGCACCAAGGTGGGGGAGACACCCAGGCCCCCTAGGAGCAGGGGGTAAATGGTCTGTGAGGGGAAATTGGGGGGGCAGAACTGGGATGTAAAAATATATATAATTAAGTACTTCTGTGTATCAAAGGCAATTATAAAAAGTTAACTGATATGAAGAGTTATTTTTAAATCAAATAATAAGCTTACAAGGTATCACTATTCAGAATTTATAAAGATATGATTCAAACTAAGAAAAAACAACCAGGTTTAAAAGTGAGAAAAAGACACTATAACTATTGTTGAAGACATCACACATTTTAAGTTGTTAGAAATACAGAAACTACGCTGTATATAACCTCAGACTTCCTCCATACTGGGTAGCTTTCATACCATCATACCAGCAGGTATGATGCAGGCTGTCAGCAAATAAAAGTCACCAACAGTCTTAGCCACAGCATACCTGTGTTACAATAATGATTTGACAGGCAAGATATGTCCACTGGTGCAATAATGGTATGAGTGTTACAGAGGTGACCAACTGCTTCCTGTCTGGGCTGAAGGCTTGCTTCACAGGAGGGAATTCATGCCTAGTACTGTTCAGGTGGTCAAAGGCTCATGACTGGTCATAGGCCCTAATAGGGAATCTACTAGTACTGCCCACTAAATGGTCATGTTGCTAAACTGTCTTCTAAATATTTGTACTTATACCAAAGATCAGTGCTCCTCTAAATCTTGACCAAAGGTTAATACAAAGACTCAAAGCTGATCAAATTGCTGAGATTAAGCAACCTGGGAATGTGCATCCATAAAAGGGACAATTGAATTTCCCCTCCCCAGTATCAGGGAACATTGCAGAAGATGGGGGCATGAAGAATATAAAAACCAGATGACAGGAAAGAATTTTGAGAAATATGACCTTTGGACATAACATGGCTGTTCTACTCATGAACTCATAGCAGCTGTGGTTCCCTGCACAGGACCAGTCAACATTCGAGGATGGATGGGAGGGGATCAGGAGGTCCCACCTTTGGCTGAGGAGTTACTGGCTACTTAGGGTAGGGAAATCATTTTTCTTTGGGGCTGGCATGTTGCTTTTACTCAGGTAGACAGCCCCGCACCAATATGCAGGCAGGCAGAGGTAATTTGACTCCATGGGTAAAAATTTTAAAAGATCATGAAGGTTGGATGGGGACATGCTGAGAGGGTTGCTAAAGGTATGGGAGGCAAATCTTGAAGCGGATATGATCAGGATACATTGCATATATGCATGAAATTATTAAAATAAATAAAAATACTAAATATTTAAAAACCATGGGTAAAGAATTTAAAAGACATTTCTCCAGAAAAGTATGTAAATGGCCAACAAACATTAAAAAGATCAACACTGCTAATTACTTGGAAAATAGAACTCAAAGCCACAATTACTCCACACTCATTAAAATAACTATTACTTAGAACAACAACAACAACAACAAAAACCCCACAAAACAAGTCCTGGCAAGTATGTGGAGAAATTAAAAGTCCTGGTGGAAGGTAGCAAGATCTCAAGGAGAAAATATCCACACACCCATGTTCATTCATCATTCACAACAGCCAAGAAGTGAAACAACGTGTTTCTGACAACAGAAAAAAATGGGTAAACAAGCATAGCATTTCCATACAATAGAATATTATTCAGCCCTACAAAGAAAGCAAACTGTAATAAACACTATAATACTACAACATGGATAAACACAGACTTGATACAAAAAGACAAGTATTGCAAGAATCTGTTTACATAGTAGGGTAGCAGTTAATAGACACTGAAGCCGATGGTGGTTTCTGGAGGAAAGGAAGTTGTTTGATGGGAATTTCAGTCTTACAACACAAAGAAGTTATACGGTTGGTTGCATATGCCTGGCAGTGTTCAACTGTACAGTGAAGATGGTGAGGACAGTAAGTTCTAGCAAGTGTTTGTCTTCTTAGGAAAAACAAAGGTACCAGTAGTCAAGATGCACAGGTCCTAAATAAAGCACACAACCAAGCAAGATGGCAACCTTTCAGCATGCTAATTTCTGGAAGCACACTAGACAAGTTACATATTATGAGATTAAAAACAGAGACTAAAGAATATTTATAAAATATGTAGTACTTACACTAGAATAAGAATGAAGTATATTAAATTTTACAATGTTTCTTCATCATTTTTATGAGCATGAATTAATTGCAGAAAACAGTATTTTGTTTTTTGTTTTTTTTGGGGGGGGGGTGCGTACAGCTTCTCCTATAGCTCAGGGTGACCTTAAACTCACTCTGTAGCAGATGATGCACTTGAACTTCTGAGTGTTGGTGATACAAGCACCATCACACTGGATTTATGTGGGCTGGGGATCAAACCCAAGGCTTCATGTATGCTATGCAAGCATTCTACTAAAGCTCCATCCTTTGCCTCCAAATAAGTTTCACAGTGACATTTTCATATAAATATAATGTGCTTGATGTACTTCTGCACTTTTGAGGAAAATATTTGATACAAAAGTAATAACTATCTATAAACAGAAAGTACCAGCCAAGAGCTCTTTAGGTCTTGCCTACCAACAGTGGCTCTCCAGTCACTGTGTTGGATCTGGTTTGTTTCTTTACTTCTTTTTTTGCTTTTGTTTTCTTTGTTTTTTTGTTTTTGTTCTTTTTTTTAAAGATTTACTTATTTTTATATGTGTGACTACAATGTCACTGTCTTCAGACACATCAGAAGAGGGCATCAGATCCCATTACAGAAGGTTGTGAGCCACCATGTGGTTGCTGAGAATTGAACTCAGGACCTCTGAAGAGCAGTCAGTGCTCTTAACCACTGAGCCATCTCTACAGCCCATTTCTTTACTTTTGAGACACATATCACTGCACTTCTCTGGACACCTTACCAGAAAAGCTGGCATCTTCAAGGTAATGTTAGCAGTGGACAGAAGATTCAAGTTGCAGAAAGTGCTTTAATAAATAAATAGTATCAGCTACAGGCTCTGGAAGAAATCCCCCAGTACCCGTTCTACCATCACCCAGATAAACTCTCACACAGCAGGTTCTGGGCAACATCAGATTCCAACAATTCGACCATCATAAAAATTAGAAATCCTCAAATTCTTTTTGAGATTAAAGCAGCCAAGCCACGGATTCCTATGCTCCCCAATACCAGGTGTGCACAAACACCCCCACAGCAAGAGCAGCAAACAGGAGAAGAAAGGGAATCCACAGGATGTCTGAGGTTTCTCCTGAAACACTTAAGTTATAGTTTAAGGATCTAAAATATGGAGAAAATGGTTTACCTTGAGATAGTCCTGTCTAAATCTGAAACTTAAATACAATTAATAGATTGAATCTCTTTGATTTTAGTATCCAACCTTAAGTGCCAACATTACAAAAATCAATTGTTTACCACAATGCATTGACTAAACAACTGGTTTTTTCTCTATGAATTGGCTAGATGGGAAAGTTAATTTGAGTTTAAGAAACGGCTTATTAAAACAAAAGATAGCTTCAGAAGTAGAAATGACAACTGCGTGGGAGCTGGGGAAGAACACTAGGAGGCACACCTCAGAGGGAACAGGCTCCCACTAAGCACTCTCTGGAAACCACTCAAAGGTCTGTCTCACAGACATACAACTGATCACTTTCGTGAATAAAAACAGCAGGAATGAGGAGGACTTATGGAAAGAGTACTCAAGAAGAATTGGCAGGGAAAGACATCATGAAATAATCTTAAGACGGTTGTGGGATACTGGAGAAACTCTAATCCAACTAGGTTAGAGAGAAAAACAGTCACGTTCACTGAAATGCTGGGTCAGCATTAAGGATGGCTTGTAGGACTTGGATTTACTGTGCTTCCTTTTTTCCTGTGTCTACCATGTGCAAGGATGTGTATGCTCTCTTTCTGTGCATTACTAGCTCTCAGTCTAAGTACATACTACATATAATCATGTCCTGCAGGATAGCATTCGATTAACAGCAGACCATACTCTACAGTAGTTCTCTGTCAGTAAGCTTCTGTGTTGTTGTAATAAGAGAAAAACAAGTTAATGGTGGACGAATCATTGGCTTGGCTCTGGTTTCAAAAATATCACTATTTCATTGTGGGGAGGGCAAGGTTGAGCTGAGAAGTGTACAATATAGTATCCCGGAAAACAGAAGAAAATAATACAGAAAGAGGCAGGATAAGATATACTACTACTCAGGGACAAGTCCCAGTGACCGACTTCCATGAAGGCCTCCTCCCAATAGTGTCACTGTATGATATATAAAGGAATTATCATGCATTAGGCCAAGGACTCATGACCCATAAGTCTCTGGAAAAGCCCTCACAGACACACCCAGAAGTTTGCCTTGCTAATATCTTAGGTATCCTTGATTCCATCAGGATGATCAGAAGAAGAACCACTTCTTCCATCACTATCATGACTGAAAAATTCCTCTCAATTAGAAAAATCACAGCATAAAGTCTGCAGTACACAGAGATGGTGTGGAGAAATCTGCTCAAGTCATGTAGAGACAGCACATATAGTCATGCAATGTCTAGGACTTGGTAGTGACAGCCAATCCTGATGTTACTGGGTTATCGTGGCTTTTCAGAATGGATTTCTTCTACTTATTTAAAAAAAAAGTTACTTTCACAGAGCCCTTGGCCAGTTCTTTTGTGGAAGGATCCCAGAAGATACTGTTATCACAGGAATGACAACTCTATGTATGTCATTGTCCTTGAAGACCTTTCAGTGGGACACAGTGTACAGTAGAAGACTACTGTGGAAGACCTTGACCCTATGTAGGTCTAGGCTGTGTGTGTTTGTGTGTGTGTGTGTGTCTTAGTTTAACACAAAAGTTAAGTAAAAAGACTTTTAACAATTAAAAGGAAAGGCTTATTGAACAGTTGAATATTTTTGTTTAGCTGTCTTATTAATGAATGTCCTTGTGCTTTACACAGAGTTATTATGAATGACTAAATTTCTAGAAGGTCAATGAGATTGCTCAGCAAGTGCCTGATGCTAAGCCTCATGACTGGAGTCCAGTCCCTGGGATCCACATGGGGGAAGGAGAACCAACTCCTGTTAGCTGTCTTTTGACTTTTATATTTGTGCCATGGCATGTGAGTGCCAGCTCTGCCCCCAGAAAAATACGTAACATGTAAAAAACTTAAACATTTTATGAAGTAAAAAAGTATCAGTAAATTAATAATCAGAATAAAGAAATAAACTAAAGTAAGAAATAACATTTAAAAAGTAAATTGAGTTTGTCCTTAGAGCAGAGCCAACCAGAGGAGACATTCAGACTAGGTCCTCTTATGCTCCACCCCGTTGCTGACTGGGAATACCTTCAGGTCAGTTCTATAAGTTCCACTCAGTGGCTGCCCTAGATAGGTAGGTATGCTACCTTCCACTTCTCCTCTACTGTTTCCAAATACAGAGAAGCACACAGCACTAGAGTAAATGTCTCCAGTGTCCAGTTAGGTGGCATGCATGATGGCTTTGCAGCTTAGGGGCAGCAGACTGCCATATACACAACACTCTATGTACAACAAACCATCTGCTTGTTACTAAAAGCAGTTAGTTAGTAACTACTGTAAGAGAGAGAAAGCCAGGAGCTACTTTTAGATACTTTTCTGTTCACCAGAAAATACTTATTTTGATTTTCAAGTAAGACAAACCGAGAGTATTTAAAAAATTCTTTAGGCCTTCCTCATTCTAATTTTACAGTGATATTATACTCAATAAATACTTTTCTAGAAAAATCAACTATGCAAAATCTATCCATCAGCCATATAACACAGAAGTTTAGATTGTAGTTCTATTAAAATGACATATGTAAGTTCATCAACTTTTTGTCTTTCTTTTTCAAAACTGAAAATAATCTGCTTATTAACAGATTAATTAAAATGTCAGCACGAAAGTCAAAAGAAAAGTGACAAATATGCGGACTCACACAGAGGAGCGTAAGTCCCGAGACGCTATGTTGCCCTTGTAGAATTTAGTTCTCTCCTCCCCAGACAGATCATCCTTGTACTGATGGAATTTAATGTCTGGCTTCCCCAGCAGACTCAAGGCTTTACAAGGGCAGAGTTCACATCTGTCTTGATCCCATTACTGCAAGGGCCTTGGCGAATCATCTTTCAAATACATTTGACCAATCATCTTTAAAGCACATAAAACAAAAGGAGATACAATGTTTTACAGATATTCTAGGACAAAATACTTCCATTTATAAAGGTTACATAATCAGCCAGATACACAGAAGTCCATATAGTTAAAACATAGGGTGAGGACAGAAACAAAGATTATTTGCCCAAATGACTGACTGGTGTGACAAAATGAAAGCATATGCTTTCTAAGCACAATGCCCAAAGCCTCCACCTCTGACCTTCTAAAAATAAACTCAAGTCCCAAAGGCAAACCCTTTAACAAAATAAGTACCTTTTGAAATAGGAATATAGTACTACTATACTCTAAAAGCATGTTACTACTGAAAAAAATTATTGATAGATTGCTTCAAAACTCATCATAAATTAAAAAAAACCACTTTATTGAATTTCCTTAACACATACAGAGATACAGATATACACACAGACACGTTTTTTTACACACAGACACTTATATACTCACGTCAGCTTTTGCTCCTGATAATTATATATTTTGTACAACTGAATTAAGTTATTCATGAACTTGTACTCCAGCTTTAAGACAATCTTAAGCAAGACAAAAAGTTACGCTTTTTCTAACTCATATCAAAATAAAGGTTCCTAGGGTAAGGAGACGGCTCAGTGTCTAAGGGCACTACCGCGCTGGTACAGGACCAAATCCGATTCCTAGCACTCTCATTTGTCAGCTCACAACTGCCTATGTAACTCCGACGTGAGGGGATCCAATGCCTCTGGCTCCCCATGGTACATGCACTCATGTGCATATACGCACACATAGAAACATACTTGAAAAGACAGAATCGAATTTTTTTTTTTCGAGACTGGGTTTCTCTGTGTAGCTCTACAGACCAGGCTGGTCTCAAACTCAGAGATGAGCCTGCCTCTGATTTCCAAATGCTGGGATTAAAGGTGTGAGCCACAACCACCTGATGAGAATAGACATTTTATGGTCACAAAAAATGATGAAAACTGTATGCTTCTGTATGCATGTGTCCATCTTTTATCAAAGAAGGTTAGTTAAAAATCAAGAGTTAGTCAACACTCTCAATGACCACACAAAGCAAGTGTGGGGAACGTCTGTAAAGGCTCAGAGAGGAAGTATTTTCAGTTTTGTGGCTCTGAGGTCTACTGTCCCTCACGATTCCTGCAACTAGAACAACATAAAGGATATCTACAAAATTTCCCCAAACCTCTTCTGAGCACTGAAACTGAATTATCTAATTTTCATTTGTACTAGAATAGTCTTTTAGGTTTCTCCCTATCCTAATAATTCAGAAATGTAAAATTCTGAGTTTCAGGCCAGCTTAGCCTATACAGAGCATTCTAAGTTAGCCAGGGAGATGTAGTGAAAAGCTGTCTGAAGAGAAAAGAAAAAAAAAAAAAAAAAGAATGAAAAAGAAACCCAAACAACCTCATATTCTTAGTTTGCAAGCCTCACAAAACCAGGCACAAAATGGCCTGTGAATTATGTGATATCCCATGTCAGTGGCTTAGTATATGCAGCTGATTCATACAACTTAGCACCACAGTTCTTGATCTCTGCGACCCTTTTGGGGGTTGCCTATCAGATATCCTGCATATAAGATATTTATATTACAATTCATATCAGTAATAAGATTACAGTTATGAAGTAGCAATTAAATAATATTATGATTGGGAGTCACCACTACATGGAACAGCATTAAAGAGTCATAGCACTAGGAAGATTGAGACCCATTCATTGACTTAGTAGCTATGTAACCTTCTCTTTAATGCTATCTTAACCCCAAGCCCACAAAGGAGGAAGTCTGCTACTGCCACTAGGAGGGAACTAAGCAATCATGCACAGGCAGGAGTAAGCTATACTAGTAACTTAATAGCTGAAGCAGAAAAATAACATGAATATGAGCTTAAATGTAACAAGCAGTAATCTCAGCATGTGTTAGTTTAATTTTCACTACAGCCATGGGATGGTTATTTTTACGAACCCTATTTTACATATGAAGAAATCTAAGCTCATGCAGTGAATAAATGGACAGGGACCATGTTTTGTCCTGACAGGTACATTGTTTTCATCATCTGTTCTTTTCTTTTAAAGTTTCCATTTCATGTGACAATTTTCAGAAATTAAAATGCACCATAGATTAAACAATGTGATACACTTGATGTTTAATAATACACAGCTAAGCTTTACTGAGACTTTCTGGACAGTAACAGAAACTGAAGGGTTCAGAGAGAGACAATTGGTATTCTCAAGGAAAGACTGGGCACCAATGCCTATTCCTTCCTGTGCGCTAATCACTGGAGTACGTGTTGGAGAGAATGTCCCAGCACAAGGGTAGCAAAGAGGCAGGTCATTTCGGCGGCCTCTAAACGACTTCGGAGCTTTCTCACTTAGATGTCCTTCCAGTTTTGCGGTGTGCAGAGCGTTTCCATGCCTACAGTGTTTGTCCCTTAAGGCTCTGTTAGCAGAAAGGCTGTTCACAGCCACAGTACAGTGAACCCAACTGTGTTGATTTGCATGATGTTCTCATTTCTACCACTCTGTTGGCTCGGAGGACTGCTGTTCCAAATCCAACAATGTGCAGCAGAATAATGAATTCTTTAGTGAGCATTTGAAAAAAGCTGGGGTTATTAAAATTACTTAAATACTTAAAATTTATTTCAGCATAGTGTTAAATTCAAAAGTGGCTTTTAGAAGTTATAATGAAAGACTGTAACCTCCAAATAACTTCAGAATAAAAACAGTGAAGACCTTGACATTTGAGGACTTTGGCTGGCCAAGGAAATAAGAAATGGCGAAAAGTGAACTTATTCCAAAGAGCTGTCAGTGGAAGGCAGCTATGTGCCAGACAATTACTTCAGACTCTGCCTTCATTACTTACAGAAACATGAGGAAACTTACATGACAGATGATCTCCACAGCACTGGGCGATGGACATAAGACACTGAGGTTCTTACCAGGACAGGACTAGGAGCAAAATTAACCTGGCCAACATTATAAAACATATTTGCCAAATTTCCTTAATTTTGTACTTTTCCAAAAATCCTTGCTCTCAGTAAACTGCACAATTCTCTATGTGTGACTAGCACAGTAAGAAAATGATACTTCTCAGCAGAAGGCAAGCAGCCATGTTTCCTGAGGTGGTTTGTACAATGAGTGCTGCAAGGGAAATTTTCTGGCTTAAAATTGTACTCCAACATTTTCATTTTCAAAGCCCACATCTCAGACCTGTGCTTCACTCTCCCTCACCTTCCCTGCCTTGAAGCTCATCAAACTGTATTCGTTTTGTCTCCTAAAAGCCCCTCTGTTTCCTCTTCTCCACTGTGGACCACCGGGCACAAGCTGCATCATCTGACTAGAAAACTGGATACTCAGTCTTCTCTGGGTTTTCCTCATGTGATCCTGACTCACTTCAGCCCATACTCCTTCCTCAGCTCTGCACCCCAGGTACAGCATCCTTCCCAAGTCTCCTAAGCATGACAGTGCTGTCTCAGTAGAGTTTTTATATATGTTGCACTTGCTCCCTGTAATGTCAAAATGCCCAAGGCAGCCACCTTAATGATGGATGGTCTCTAAGGTTTCAGATGGTGTTTAGCCAAGTCACCACGGGCCTCTGGTAAGGGAGTCCATTTCATGACAGGAAGAATAGCAGAGGAGGCTGCTCTCCTAATGGTGGCTGGGAAGCAAATGGAGAGACAGACAAGAAGGGGTGGGGACCCCAACATTCCTCACAAAGAACTGCCTTCCACTAGGCTCCAAAAGGTCCTCCTACCTCTATAGACTGGCCAACAAACCTCAATATATGAGTCTTTAGGAAGTACTTAAGATTCAGACCATAAAAAAAGGCCTCAAGGCAAAATCATGCAGACCCAGATTGGTTCAGATTGCCCTGTTGATCCAGAACGCTGTGTCTTTCTCTCACATTCCTGTGGTTTTACATACATACTGCCTAGTAACTAACAGAGCAGCTTTAGGAGAGTTCCCTATCATAACAACAGAAAGCTCAAGAGGAGCTGGGTCAATAATTGTTTGGGATACAACTGACATCGCAAAGTCTTCTTTTAAAGTATTCTATCTACAGCTACAATAGCTGTACTCATTGCAGCTATAGGCTAGGTTATAGGGTATCAACCTACTTATTACAAATTCTCCTTTAAACTGTTCAACATACAATCAGAATGGGCATACTCCACACAGCCACTGGTCAGGCCATAGCGTATGTCACGCTCAACCTTCTGAAGAGCTGACACTTCCCACATAATCCTCACCTGCAGTATATGAAGTGTGCAGGTGCTACACATTCCTACAAAGACCTGTTTCTATTTTCCTCTTTATCACATGATATTTCAATGTGACTATTCTGAATGACTTACTGACATCGAGTGTCTTTTCATGTTCTAACTGGCAATGTGTGAATCTAAAAGAATAATATGTATATGTATGTGTACATATTTAATTGGGTAATTTTTTTATTGTTGAGTTGTAGAAGTTCTTCAACAAGTCTGGATACAAGCCTTTTACCAGAGATATGATTTGCAAATATCTCTTCCATACCCTGGCTTATCATTTTAGCCCTGAAGGTTTTTAATTTTGGTGAAATCCAACTTACCAATGTTTAGTTTATTGCTTGTGTTTTGAGTGTCAATCTGAGAAATTATTTAGCATAACTCAAACTTATAAAGATGTTTACCCCTGGTTTCCTCTAAGAGGTTTTGATATTGTTTACCTCTTATCTTCACATCTTTACGTAACTTCTATATGTACAACAGGGGTCCGTTTTGTTTTGTTTATTGTTCTAGGAGCACTGGTTGAAAGCCACCCTACCCCTAGTGATTTGTCTGGACACTGTTACTTAAACACAGAGCAGCAGAATGTCAGGGTGCATTCTATTCTATGCATCTGTCTATCCTTATTGCAGTACTGTGCTGCCTTCTTTATTACAACTTGTAATTTAAGTCATGACACTAAGAAGGATGAACCAATATTCTCTTCCCCCCCCAAGAAAACTTTGCCGACTCTAAGCCCCAAAGGTCAGATTGCTAATACATGCAGTATGAGGACCTTATGACCACACGGAGCTTACCCTGAACATGTGGTTTAGTATGTGCAGGACTGTCAATGCTAATAGTGTTAAGTTTCCCAGCTTAACAACTTGGAGTCTTTTCTCATTGAAGTCTTTAACTCTCAAATTACTTTAGCATTTGGTGTTACAAGTGTTGAACTTTTGTTAAACTTATTCTTGTTTTGATGCTACTATAAATGCTGCTTTACTAATGTTATTTTCAGATTACTCACGGCTAACACATAAAAATGCAATTGGTATTTAAAATGATTTTCTGTCTTTCAGTCTTGAAAATTTTATTGAGTATAACCATTTTTTTTCTTAACATGTTTCTTAAGAGATCTTATAAACAAAATCTTGTGATATACAAATTGAAACTTTGTTCCTTGTCTATTTGTCCTGGTGAGAACCTTCAGAACAACACTGAATTGAGGGGAAACAGAACAAAGACTAGTCCTCTTCCTAACGTTGAGGGAAAGCGTTTTAGTCTTCCACTTCCTGACAGGTTTTCAGAGATACTCTTCATTAGTGTAAGGAGTTCTCTTCCACTCTTTGTTCTTTCTTACCACAAGAGGAACCTAGATGTTATTAAATGCATTCTCTGTGTCTATTAAGATGACATATGGCTTTTAAAAACATATATATTGATGTACTATGTTCCCTGAAATTTTAAATGTTGAGTCAACCTTACATTCCTGAGATTAACCCATCAGGTCCTGATTTACAATATTTTTAGTTACTTCATTTAATATACTAGTATTTTGTTGAATATTTTTGCATCTGTATCCATGGGGATATTTATTTAGTTTTCTTGTTAAAGTGATACTGAGCCTCACAGAATAATCTAGGAAGCATGTTCTTCACTTCTACTCATTTTAGAAATCATGAACTACTGTCAATTATTCTTTAAATTTTTAATAGAACACATCATTGCAGCCATCTGAGCCTGAAAGAGGGGGAGAGGACTGGCAGAGGGGAGCAGGAGTAGTGTATGGGTAGAATCAAGTGTTTTACATATTAAAGGTTCAAATTTTCTAATTCTTCTTCAATAAGTTTTGGCATATTTTGTCTTTTAGGAACTACTTCATCTAAGTGAGCAGCAGAATATATTTGTTGCTAGTATATCTTTATAAGTCTTTACATCTCTGTAACATGAGCAATTAGGTCCTGTTTTCACTGTTGACTTTAATATTTGGACTGTTCACTTTTATCTCTATGGTCTAACTAAAGGTTCATTAATTTTTATCAATTATTCTTTAATGAACCAACTTTTCCATTAATTGATTTTGTTCAGTAGTTTTCATTATTTACTTTATTTGTGTTATTATGATTATTATCATTATTATTATTATAGACAATGTCTCTTGTAATATGTGTTATGTGTTATGCATTATGTACTAGTATTAGTACTACTACTGATGCTCCTGACGAAGTCTCATAGATCCTAGGTTGGCTTGGAATTTGTTATGTATACCAGGCTGGCCATGAACAGAGATCTGCCTGCCTCTGTCTTTTGAGTGCTGGAATTAAAAGAATGCACTACCACATCCCATTTGTGATTTAACATTATTTTAATTATACTGTTTATTATTTTCTTCCTGTTACTTGTATAGGTGGTATTCTTTTTCTAGGTTGTTATGGTGGAGGTTAAGTTTAATTTGATATGATTATTTAAAAAACAGTTATTTAGGGATCTTGAGGTGATGGCTTGCTTACACTTGGTTCCCCAGAATGAAAAACAAGCCAGATGAAGTTGTGTGTGCATCTGTAATCTTAGTGCTTGGATGATAACACAGAAGGCAGAGACAGGAAAATCCCCAGAGGTTATAAGCCTGCAATTCTGGAATGCCTAGAGGTGAGCAGAAACACACTATTTCAAACAAGGAAGGAGGTGAAAATCAACACCTAAGGTTGTCTTCTGACATCTACACACCGTGACTTTAAGTTTTTCAAAGTCTACTTTTAATGATAGTTCTTAAATGCTCTGATCTCCCTTTTATCCACCAGAGGTAGTGGAAAAGAAAGGATACAGGGGAGGTGGACCTGTTTACAAAGGTTCTTTGGAGCAACTCCCATCTGTGTTGTCTGGAAATCGGCAGCTCAGTTCACAGGTCAGTAGCGGCAGCTCAATCCACTCACAAATACTTCAGGGATACACTAGCAGTCCAATTCAGTGGAGTCAGGATAGCAAACACAAATCAGTAAAGGTGGCACGACCTAGCAGGAAGAGCCAGGTGTCAGCCTAGGCCCAAGTCAGCAGGAGGGACCAGGAGAAATGCCAGGAGAAGTTCTCGGCTGTACCTTTCAGCAAAGCGAAGGTCAGCAAAGATGGGAGAGCAACAAGCATTTAGCTATACAAGCAAGCCAAGCTCCCAGTCTCTGTCCCAATAGGTCAAGTTCTATTTATACTCCCTTCAGACATCACGTGTCCTCCACGGGTCTTGCCTCAGCATATGCCTCTGTCTCAGCTGACATAACTCTACCAATCAGCTGGTGTCTGCAGAAGTCACAAGAAGCTGGAGTACACCACCAGAAGTTTCTTGGTGCATTTCTCTCTATGGAGTCCTGACAAATGGAGCTCAACTACACAATCTAAGGCAGACTAATACATGCATGCTGTTAGCAAAGAATCCTTCATCACGTGTCCTTTCACGTGCTTGTTTTAGCAGAACGTCCTTTCACCTGTGTCTGTTTCAGTGACACCTTCCTTCACCAGCCTGCCTTAGCCTTTCACCTGTGTCTGTTTCAGTGACACCTTCCTTCACCAGCCTGCCTTAGCCTTTCACCTGTGTCTGTTTCAGTGACACCTTCCTTCACAAGCCTGCCTTAGCCTTTCACCTGTGTCTGTTTCAGGAACACACTCTTTCACATGTTTGCCTCAGCAAAACACCATCCAACACAACTGACTTTCCAAAGAACCCTTAAGTTTCCACCTCAACATACACTCAGTGGTATACACACACACACACACACACACACCATATTCATGTACACGCATGTATATATACATATACACACACAACTTTTGTAAGTATACATTTGGAGGCAGAATAGAAAAACAGGAAAAATTATGGGTGTAAGGAACCTTGGGAGTCTAATTAAAGCCTCTTATCAACTAAGATGCATGAAAGCACAATTAGGATTTTCAGTTAAAGTCCACAACATAGATATAATATTCCTTTCATATATAGATATTTATTTTTAAAATAACAGTAAACAAGGCTTCAATCCTAAAAATATGCTCTCTTGGGCAGGTCTCCCTCCTTTCCCTAGACATCTTCTGGAATCTCAGTGAGGGGAATCTCAGTGAGACTCTCTCGCTATGTTTGCAGGACCCTGCACCCCTATGATTTTATTGATTGTGTCCTGTCAGGTGCCCCTTAGCAACCATCCCATGATCTCACTTAGATTCTATAGCAGCCTCTGAAGATAGTCACTTCAAAACCCATTAAAATGGGAGGCATGAGTACTGTAGGGATGGTGAAGGGAAGGTCTCTGAGAAGTCCACACCCATGCTTAGGAGCCTTTCTTTCTGAGACTCACTTCTCCCCCAACACTTGTTCTAAAATTTCTTTATTCAACCCTAACTCTGTTTTATACGGGCTAGTCTTCAAATGCGTATCTCAGTTGAAGCCAGGAGTCCCACTTTGGTCTGAGTCAGATACCTAAAAGTTTAGGGAACTCCTCAGGTAGTATGGTGACAAGAAAGCAGCTGAGCATCTTGTCTCTGACCCACTACTGTTAACAAATTTCTCTAAAATTGCCTTTTCCTAACTGCATCCTGTAAGAAGTTTTGATATATCAAGTTTTAGATTAATTCAAATTTATAATATTTCCTAATTTACCTGTGGTCTTTTCTTCTTTGACCTTCCAATTATTTGTGTTATTTAATTTCTACATATTTGTTTAATTCCCAAATTTGTTTTTGTTACTGCTAACTATATGACATGGTGGTCAGATAGTGTATTGGGATAGTGCTCTCTTTATACTTGTTATATGACCTAATAGTTTGCCCTACAGATGACCCACACATGCTTCAAAAGAATGCTCATTTTATTTGTTCTACAGTTGATTATCAGGTCGCTTTAGTCTAGTGTTGATTCTGGGAAAGGAGCCCAACTTGCTCTGGTGTATTTAGAATAAACACTTATGCCATCTGCAATAGTAAGATGCACATGTAATAAAATATAGTTTGGAGTTACTTTTTACCACATGTATTAATAGTTCTGAGGGGCACAAACTTGAAAATAAATTTACTTGTCCTATTATGATTAATTTCATATCCTACAATAGAAAAGATTATCACTTTTAAAAAGTACAAAGATTTCTCCAACAACATGTACATTGATGTAACTTAAAAACTAACCGTTAAACTATATGAAGTTATAGATCAAAGAAAGGTCCAAGTTTTGGTTCTAGATTATCTTGTAGTAAACACATGATCACCAGCTGCTGCTCACCAAAGCATGACTCTTTTAGTTAGCAACAGGGAGATCCTATCATTTTCCAAATGTAACATTTTCTGAGTTACACACACACACACACACACACACACACACACAGACAAAAATAGATGTCAACGTTAAACCGCTGGTTTTGCTATGTCCCTTATTGTATTGAAGTATTGAAAATATTTTTCTTTTTCATCATTTTGTTTATTTATTCACTTTACACCTTCATTGCAGCGACCCCTCCCTCCCTCATCTCTTACCAGTCCCACCCTCACAAACTCCTCCCCCAACTAACCCCTCTCTTTCTTCTCAATGGGAAGGGCCACCCCCCATGGGTATTGACACACCCTAGCACATCAAGTAATACCTCATTGTGAATTGTTTTCAAACCTGTAACAGTAAGTTTTGATGAAAGAAAATTAATAGCAACAACTGTGTGATCGAAGTCATAAGGAATGAAGTGTTAAAAAGGATTTTTTTTATTAGATATTTTATTTACATTTCTAATGTTTTTCCCTTTCCAGGTCTGCATTTCTGAAACCCCCTATCCCATTCCCCCTCCCCCTGACTCTATGAGGTTGCTCACCCACAAACCCACCCACCCAGTCCTTTCTTCTGACCCTGTCATTCCCCTACACAGGGGCATCGAACACCCTCAGGTCCAAGGTCCTCTCCTCTGCCACATATGTGGTCAGAGCCATGGGTCCTTCCATGTGTGTTCTTTGGTTGGTGGTCCAGTTCCCAGGAGCTGCGAGTGGGGGGGTCTGGCCAGTTGACACTGTTGCTCCTCCCATGAGGCTGCAAACCCCCTCAGCTCCTTCAGTCCCTTCTCCAACTCCTCCATCTGGGATCCTGAGCTCAGGCCAATGGTAGGCTGTGAGCATCCACCTCTGTATTTGTCAGATGGATTTGGCAGATTCTATCAGAAGACAGCCATATCAGGCTCCCTTCAGCAGGCACTTCCTGGCATCCACAATAGCATTCAGGTTTGGTGACTGTATATGGGATGGATCCCCAGGTGGGACAGTCTCTATATGGCCTTTCCTTGAGTCTCTGCTCCACAATATTTGTCTCAATATTTTGTCCCGTGAGTATTTTGTTCCCCCTTCTAAGAAGCACTGAAGCATCCACATTTTGGTCTTCCTTCTTAGGCTTCATATGGTCTGTGAATTGAATCTTGGGTATTCTGAACTTTTTTTTTTTTTGCAATTTTATGAGGCCCCATTTGTTGCTTCTTGATCTTAGAGCATAAGCCATTGGTGTTCTGTTCAGGAACTTTTCCCCTATGCCCACGTGTTCGAGGTTTTTCCCCACTTTCTATTAGATTCAGAGTATCTGGTTTTATGTGGAGGTCCTTGATCTACTTGGACTTGAGCTTTGTACAGGGAGATAAGAATGGATCACTTTGCATTCTTCTACATGTTGACTGCCAGTTGAACCAACACCAATTGTTGAAAATGCTGTCTTTTCTCCACTAGATGGTTTTAGCTACTTTGTCAAAGATCAAGTGACCATAGGTGTGTGAGTTCATTTCTGGGTCTTCAATTCTGTTCCATTGATCTACCTGCCTGTCACTGTACCAAGACCATGGTTTTTTTTGTTTTGTTTTGTTTTGTTTTTGTTTTTTTTGTTTTTTTTTTTGTTTTTTTTATCACTATTGCTCTGTAGTACAGCTTGAGGTCAGGGATGGTGATTTCTCCAGAAGTTCTTTTATTGTTTAGATTAGTTTTCACTATCCTGGGTATTTTGTTATTCCAAATGAATTTGAGAATTGCTCTTTCTAACTCTATGAAGAATTTAGTTGGAATTTTGATGGGGATTGCATTGAATCTGTAGATTGTTTTCGGCAAGATGGCCATTTTTATTATATTAAAATCCTGCCAATCTATGAGCATGGGAGATCTTTCCATCTGGCCACTTTGCAGAAGTTGTTTATCAGCTGTGGGAGTTCTCTGGTGAAATTTCTGGGGTCACTAAATTATACTATCATATCTGCAAATACTGATATTTTGACTTCTTCCTTTACAATTTGTATCCCTTTGACCTCCTTTTGTTGTCTAATTGATGTAGCTAGAATTTCAAGTAATATATAGAATAGATAGGGAGAGAGTGGGCAGCCTTGTCTAGTCCCTGATTTTAGTGGGACTGTTTCAAGTTTCTCTCCATTTAGTTTGATGTTGGCTACTGGTTTGCTTTATATTACTTTTACTATGTCTCGGTATGGGCCTTGAATTCCTGATCTTTCTAAGACTTTTAATGTGAAGGAATGCTGAATCTTGTCAAATGAATTCCTAATCTTTCCAAGACTTTTAATGTGAAGGGATGTTGAATTTTGTCAAATGTTTTTTCAGCAACTAATGAAATGATCATGTGATCTTTTTCTTTGAGCTTGTTTATGCAGTGGATAACACTGATTGATTTCTTTATATTGAACCATCCTTGCATCCCTGGGATGAAGCCTACTAGATCGTGATGAATGATAGTTTTGATATGTTCTTGGATTTGGTTTGGGAGAATCTTATTGAGTATTTTTGCATCGATATTCATAAGAGAAAGTGCTCTTAAGTTCTCTTTGTTTTGTTGTTGTGTGGTTTGGTATCAGTGTAACTGTGGCTTCATAGAATGAATTGAGTAGTGTTCCTTCTATTTCTATTTTGTGGAATAGTTTGAAGAATGTTGGTATTAGGTCTTCTTTGAAGGTCTGATAGAATTCTGCACTAAACCATCTGGTTCCGGGTTGTTTTTTTGGTTGGAAGACTTTTAATGACTGCTTCTATTTCCTTAGAGGTTATGGGGCTGTTTAGACAATTTATCTGATATTGATTTAACTTTGATACCTAGTATCTGTCTAGAAAATTGTCCATTTCATAGGCTTTTGTAGTAGGATCTGATGATTTTTTGAATTTCCTCAGTTTCTGTTGTTATGTCTCCCTTTTCATTTCTGATTTTGTTAATTTGGATACTGTTTCTGTGCCCTCTGGTTAGTCTTGCCCTTGACTCTAGCCATCTGGTTATCTCTGGTTTTAGCTGGTCTTGCTGTCTCTGACTGTGGCTTGTCCCTCCTGCAAGCTTGTGTGTCAGTACTCCTGGGAGATCAGTTCTGGGAAGAATTTTTGTATGGAAAGCTGTGGCACAGGGTCAGCTCTGGGTTGCAGATGGAAACTGGAAGGATCTTGTACCGGTTGCTCCTCAGTTCCTGTGTCCTGAGAGTTCCAGGCAGGGCCCTCTGAGCAGAAGTGGTGGTCTTACCTGTGCTCACAGGCTTGTCTGCACTCCTGGGAGACCAGCAGTATTTGGGTATGGAGCACTGTGGCATGGGTCAGCTCTGGGCACTCTGGCACAGGATCCGTTAGAAAGGATTTTTAAAAGCAATTGTGGCTTATGTACATATGGCAGCTACCACGAATAGGCCTGAATCTAATACATGCTTTTAAACTCCCATACTATGCCCCCTTCCAGTTCTCAGGAACATATTGCAAAGTCTCCACACAAGAAGGGTATATATAGAGCTTCAATGAAATTTTTCAACTACCTTCATCACTAGTATATAGGCCTTGTAGGTAAACTGATTTTCAGTTTGTCTTGCTATAAATCTTATTAGTTCCTGAGGGCTGGAGTGCACTGGGTCCCACCATAGAGCCCTTGGGAAAGAGGGTCCAAGGCTCTCTCTGCTCCATCTGTGTCTATGAAGCTGAATGAAGAAAACAGCACGTTTTCCCGCAATGAGCTGGGAAATGAGAAAAAAGAGTCAAGAACAACAAAATAGTGCACTTAAACAGGTCATGGATAGGAGGAAGCAAGATTTGCTGAAAGAAAAATGCAGGCTATTAGGATTAATGGAGGAAGCAGGAGAAACAGTGCTTGTTGGTACTTAGGAGACAAGTGTACTACATCTTAATAAATGCTGAGGGTCCCCTAGTCCTCCAGGGAATAGCCAATGATAGGCCTCTCACGTTACAGCTGGGCACAGACATAGAAGGATGCAGCACTGTCAAATCTTCCCAGACACAGTAAGAAATGGGGTTGCACGGGTGGTAAGGACAGCATCTTGCAGAGGGAGCAGAAAGGGGCTTTATCTAAGGGACTGAAACCCCACTCTCCTTTGAGAACTGTAGGTTTAAACACAATCTTTCTTTTTATATTGGCAAAGAATACATCTCCAGCAATATATTATTCCTTTACCTACAGTGCTAATTCACAAAACAAGTGAAAACAAAATGTTTTCATCTCTTTTTTGTCTATTACATAGTAATTCTGCTGTTTCTAAGTCAATTCTCTTTATTGTAAGACAATTTCAGGTTAAATAGTTAAAATTTAAGCTATTATAATAAGCATTCTTTCAAAAAATAAAAACTAAAATCTGATATGATATAGAATAGAAAATATTCAAGAGGATCACTATAAAAAGTGATTTAGGATATCTCATGTGCACCTGCCTTCATCAATCAATGTAATAAAAATGAGAAAACAGAAGATAGAAGGCTCTGAAGAATGCATGTGTGGTGACTTCTAACCTCCACTAACACAGACAGACATATATATACACATATATGTATGTACATGTACATAATTAACCAGGTATACACCAGCCTATGATCTCAGCACTAGGGAAATAGCAGCAAGAAGATCTGCTGCAAGTTCCAGGCCAGTCCTGGCTGCACATCAAGACTGTCTCAAGAAAGAAACACACATATACATGCATGCTCATAATATTTCAATTATGACAGGTACTCTTGGTTACTCTAAATAAAAATTGTGGTTGGCTAAGGGAAAGTAGTTCTCTCACCGGGTTATAAAGAAGAGGTCCAACTTTAAATTATGTTTAGTAAAAAAACAAATCCTGACCAAATAAAAGTGTCAGAAGTGTCTCGCACTTTCCCTAGCATTCATCTAATGAGGAGGCACATATGCATAAGCCTGTTTGTTTAGCTTGTAAAGGCTTGCTCATGTACAAGTTTTTTAAAGAGTCTTCCTTTTCAAAAAAAAATCTTTTAAAACAAGTACAATGCAAGATACACACAAAGTGTCATAAAATATTTTTAAAAATTATGTTGTATGCATGTGTATCTAAGTGTGTGTGTGTGTGTGTGAGTGTATATATATATGTATATATATGTGTGTGTGTATATATGTATATATATATGTGTGTATATATGTGTATATATGTGTATATATGTATGTGTATATATATATATATATATATATATATATATATATATATATATATATATATATATATATATATGCCAAAAGATCTGTGAGCTATCCAATGTAGATGCTAGGACCTGAACATGAGACACTGCAAGAGCAGCAAATGTTCTTATACGCTGAGCCATCTCTTCAGCTCCAGAAGCTTCTAAAACTAAAGAAAAACCAATATCAAGTATTGCAAGTGTCTGTCTTAGAGTAAGTATGACAGCAGAGTCAGTGAGATGGCCCAGTGGGGAAAGGCATCTATAGCCCAAGGCTTCGTCGTAATCTTATCTCCTTTGGCATAAGTCTTGGCTCCAAGTCTAATTTCCTGGTAGCCTACATTTTGTATTTTGTTTTGACCCATTTACTGTTTTACATTGTAGACATGCACAATAATGATTAATAACCAAGCAACAAAACCAATATTTGACCATCCTGAATTTTCCTTGAAAGAAATAAGACCATTACTTTTAAATTTAGCCCCAGGCAAGTTCTTAGGCAGAGGGCAGGAACAGATTTCCAGAATCTCACAAGAATGGTCCCTACCCCAGTTGTTAAAACTATTTCCCTCTGAAGTCTTCTGACCTGGGCCTTTAGACTGTGCTGTTTTCAGCTATCTTCCAGGCTTCTACTAGGATGGTGCATTAAGTTCTGCTTACAGTGCCCAATTACTTTTCAAGTCCCAAGTTCCAAAACCTTTTTACATTCTTAAAACAAAACAAAACAACCAAAACCCCACATGGTTAAGTCTATCACAGCAATACTCCCTTTCTGGCACCAACTTCTCTCTTAGCTACTTTCCTACTAGCTCTATACGACACCATGATCAAGGCAATGTATTGAAGAACGGATCTCTGTGGGGTGTACAGTTTCTGAGGGATAAGAGTCCATTATCATTTGAGAGGAGAGCACAGCAGCAGGCTCACAATCTGGAGCAAAAGCTCGGCACTCACATCCCAAAACACAAGTAGAAGGCAGAGAGAGGACTGAGAAACAGGGGGGGAGGGGGGAGGGATGGATACAGGGAGGGAAAGGAAAGGAAAAAAGAAAGTAGGGACAGAGAGACAGAGATAATGACTGAGACTAACTCAAAGTGTCATAAATCTTTTGAAACCTCAAAGCCAGCCTACAGTGACACATCTCTTTTAATAAGACTACATGTCAGAATCCTTCCCAAACAATTCTACCAATTTGGGACCCATGATTAAGGCAGATGAGCCTATGGAGACCATTCTCATTTAAACTATCACACATGGCACTGGCATGATCGCTGTTTCCAGTTTTCCACAGTATATTTTCCTCCTTTCTAATATACAATACCCCCCAGAGTGTGTGTGTGTGTGTGTGTGTGTGTGTGTGTGTGTGTGTGTGTGTGTGTATTTTTTAAGGGCTCCACTTGTGCCTTAACACTAGCTCATCCTCTGGAAAATGGGCACAACCATGAGCTACATGGTGGGCCTGGATGCCTCCATGTGCCCGATACACCTCTATTCCATGGAGTTGCAGATGTTTATCCACTCAGAAATGAGGCCTGTGGAGCAGTGTGAAGCCCACTGCTCTGCTCTGCTTGTTCTGAAAACACTAGATTAGCCTATTCTTTCTCCTCCTTGGTCCTCCAATCTCCTGTACTACACACTCCTCTAGCTGAACCATTTCTTCTTTCTTTCTAGAGAAATATGAATTGCCCAAGGGGAAGCCTTCCCAGTATTACCACAGCCCATGGAAGGCCCTGAGTACTGCCTGATCTGTCCTGACACACAGAATGCTGCTCTTCCTCCTCCCTGAGACTAGGCCCTAAGCTCAGGCTAGATTTCTACAGGCCCTTGTTTCCTCAACAATAAGGAACTGCGTTCCTCTTGCATAAGTCTTTGCCTTAAGCAGATGCTCCTGCATTAAATTCAAACAAACTCAAGTCTCTTCTGTAACAACAGCAGTAATATCACGTAGCCTTGTAACTTCCTGCAGCTGCACACCACCAGCTTCTTTAAATACTCCCTATTACAAATGAACTTCTGTGTAGCACTTCCGAAGTGCAGTGCTTCATGTTCTTGTCTCCTGCTCATTCCCTGTCTTGACATGCTGCCCATCCTCCAAGATACCATCTTCCAACATCATCCACAGGGCCTGCTTAGTCTCTACCTTACCTGACCTCCTAGCCCCAAATGACAACTGCTCTCAACCTTCCAGTGCTGCTTGCTTCTCAGTGTATATAGGGAGAGTGATGATTTTTCTCTAAGTAAACATCAGACCTCACTGTACACCTTCTCCCTGGGGAGTCTTACCCAGTTATAGCTTTATTTACCACGCTGACAGCTTAAAAGCCAGCCATTGGTATTCTTAACCTCCAGTTCAGACACCTCTTTTCTGAGCTCCCATCGTTAAGCCTATAGGCTCCTGTCTGTCTGCGCGCCCAGCATGGGCCTTGCAGACAGGAGTCCTGGATTCAAACCCTATGCCTACCATTCACTGTCTGACATCAGGGAACTTTCTTTCTTTTTCTTTTCTTTTCTTTCTTTCTTTCTTTCTTTCTTTCTTTCTTTCTTTCTTTCTTTCTTTCTTTCTTTCTTTCTTTCTTTCTTTCTTTCTTTCTTTCTTTATTTTTTTGGTTTTTCGAGACAGGGTTTCTCTGTGTAGCCCTGGCTGTCCTGGAACTCACTCTGTAGACCAGGCTGGCCTCGAACTCAGAAATCCACCTGCCTCTGCCTCCCAAGTGCTGAGATTAAAGACGTGTGCCATCACTGCCCAGCTAAAGATTTATTTATTTATTTTACGTGAGTACACTGCTGTCTTTAGACACATCAAAAGAGGGCATAAGATCCCATTACAGATGGTTGTGAGCCACCATGTGGTTGCTGGGAATTGAACTCAGGGCCTCTGGAAGTGCAGTCAGTGCTCTTAACCGCTGAGCCATCTCTCCAGCCCCAGGGAACTTTCTTAACACTGGTGTCTCTCTCCCTTCCTAGACCATACAGTAACAACTGTCCCCATCCAATCCCCGTGGCTAACCTTGCTCTTCTTCCCATCCTTCTTCCCTCACCCCTTCTTGAGTTCCAAATGCTCATTTCCTGGTCAGCTCTCACAGTTTCAGATTCCTGCTTATCTCCCCTCCCTAGGGAAACGGAGCAAGGGGAGGAGGGGGAGAAGTATTGCAGTCAGACAGAATTAAAGAAAATCCTCAGCCATCTAGATGAGAAACCAAACACAGGCATGCAGATAAGAGGCTCACATGGGGAACACTGAGCTGTACGAAGAGCTAGCTGAGTGATCACAAACTGCATACAGGGGAAAATGCAAATAATAAAGTTTTGGCAATCAGAAGGAAGCTGCCTGGTGCTCTGATTCCTGCAGGTTTGTATCTGGATGAATAAGGTTATAGAAAGATGCTCCCCTTCCCACTGCAAACGGTCTCAGCACACCAACACTAACTCACCTGTTCTTAGAATGCTCAGACACAGACAAACCTACCTGAAGTGTCAAAACTACTCTGTACTCTTAATAAACAAGTCAGATTAAACAATGGAATGTCTTTGCTATTTTAAAGTGACATTTTACATTATTTTGTCATATATTATACATAAACAAAAAATATATATTTTCACAGACTATTACTCAGTAATGAAAAGGAATGAACTACCGATACATGTAATTACTTGGAAGACTCTCAAGTGAATTATACTAAATGAAAACATACCAAGATCACTTAATAGTCCACTTACACAATGCTGAAATGAAAATACTATGAACATAGAGAAGGTACCAGTGATCGGCAGGGCTTATGGATAGAAGTAGATAGGTGAGAGGCTAAGCAAACATGGCTATGAAAGGGCAACTGGAAGAATCTCAGTGATGATGGAAACCATCTTCGAACGTAGTTACAAAAAGCAATACCTTAAATAAAAATATGCTCACAGGCACACACACACACACACACACACACACACACACAAGTTTAAGAATAATTAAAGAAATCTGATAAAGATGAAGACTGTTTCAGAGTTAGTACTCTAGAGCAATGGCGTGATGCTGTACCCTTTATTACAGTTACTCATATTGTGGTGACTCACAACCCTAAAATTATTTTGTGGCTATTTTATAGCCGTAATTTTGCTACTGTTGTGAATCATAATGTCACTATCTAATGTGGAGAACATTTGCTATGTAACCCCCATGAAAGAGTCATTCAACCTTCCCCCAAAAGGGGTCATAACCCACATGTTGAGAACCACTGCTTTAGAGGTTACCATTAAGGGGAAACTGAGGAGAGTGTATGTCATGTATATTATTTATTGACAGTTCATGTCCATAGCAGCCACATTTATAATAGCCAGAAGCTGGAAACAACCCAGATGTCCCTCAGCAGAGGAATGGATACAGAAAATGTGGTACATTTACACAATGGAAAACTACTCAGCTATTAAAAATGACTTCATGAAATTCGCAGGCAAATGGAAAGGAAAATATCATCCTGAGTGAGGTAACTCAGTCACAAAAGAATACACACTACCTGTATGTACTCACTGATAAGTGGATATTAGCTCAAAAGTTCAGAATACCCAAGATTCAATTCACAGACCATATGAAGCCTAAGAAGAAGGAAGACCAAAATGTGGATGCTTCTTAGAAGGGTGAACGAAACACTCACAGGAGGAAATATTGAGACAAAGTGTGGAGCAGAGACTCAAGGAAAGGCCATTCAGAGACTGCCCCGCCTGGGGATCCATTCCATATACAGTCACCAAACCTGGATGCTTGCTGATGGAAGCCTGATATGGCTGTCTCCTGAGAGGCTCTGCCAGAGCCTGACAAATACAGAGTAGGATGCTTGCAGTCAACCATTGGCCTGAGCGCAGGATCCCAGATGGAGGAGTTGGAGAAGGGACTGAAGGAGCTGAGGGGGTTTGCAGCCCCACTGGGGGAGCAACAGAGTCAACTGGCCAGACCCCCCCAACCCTCGCAGCTCCCAGGAACTGGACCACCAACCAAAGAGTACACATGGAGGGACCCTATGGCTCTGGCTGGATATGTGGCAGAGGATGGCCTTGTTGGACATCAGTGGGAGGAGAGGACCTTGGGCCTGAGGGTGTTCGATGCCCTAATGTAGGGGAATGCCAGGGCTGGAAGACAGGAGTGGGTAGGTGGGTGGAAGAATACCCTCATAGAGGCATGGGCAGGGGGGAGGGGATTGGGTATTTCTGAATACCCAATCTAGAAAGGGGAAAACATTTAAAATGTAAATAAAGAAAATATTCAATAAAAAAGAAAGTTCATGTGCATTATAATTATCTGAAATATAAATCTATGAGTGAAAAACAGCCTCATGGGTAGGGATAGAAATGTTCTTCAGCATGTATGAGGCCCTGAATTTCATAGCAGGAATTTCAAAATAAAAAATAAATGACAGACAAACCAACAGACAAATACAATCCTTTAAACTTTGAAATCTAAAGCATTTCCCTACTGTGAGTTCAGTTTAGTTGTCAATTTGACATAGTTTAGAATAATTTGGGAAGACAATCTCAGTGAGGGTTGTCTAGATCAGGTTGACCTATAGCCATGTGTGGGGGCATTATCTTAATTATGTTAACTGAGGTGCGGCGAGTGGGAAGACCCACTAAGAATGTAGATGGTACCATTTGCTGGGCTGGGTCCTGGACTGAATGAAGTAGAGAGGGATCTGATCACTTGTAAGCATACACACAGGTATTCTCTCTCTGCTCCTGACTGTAGATGTGACCAGCTGCTTCTTGCTGCTTTGACTTCCATACAATAATGGACTGTAACCTGGAATTGTAGCTAAAATAATTGTAGCTAAATAAAAGTTATTTTTTTTTATCATGCAATAGAAACAAAACTAATACAAGCATATTCTCAAAAGTGTTATACTCCTCACCCCAGCCACAGACTTGACTCTTTTCACAGGTAGTCTCCAGTTTCTCCACATTCCATATTGGTATCAGCTCATGAAGAAAGGATAGACAGGGTACCCAGATATCTTGAGCTTGTACTGAACACAATAAAAAAGTACTAGTATTAGCTGGGCAGTGGTGGCGCAGGCCTTTAATCCCAGCACTTGGGAGGCAGAGGCAGGTGGATTTCTGAGTTCAAGGCCAGCCTGGTCTACAGAGTGAGTTCCAGGACAGCCAGGGCTACAGCGAGAAACCCTGTCTCGAAAAAAAACAAAACAAAACAAAAGTACTAGTATTTTAGAGAGGACATCTTGAAATGAGCTTGAAGGTCTGAGATCATAATGACTCAGACAACTACTTATGACCTAAGAAAAAATGACTTCTTTGGCACTTTGAAGTGTTTAAAAAAAAAAACCCTCAGAATTAAATTACAAAGTTTGCACACTTGTTTATGCAGCTGGTCTGTTTAAAACTCGTGGTGCTTTAAGCCTACAATTCTAATGGGCTCACTGGTGACATTCCAATCCTTTGAAAAATAAATGAAATGTCATAAATCATTTGACAGTTCTTAAGCTTAGATTTTTATCATCATTCTAACTCTAAAAATAAAAAGCAATATATAAAAATGGGATCTTATTTAGTGCTGTACAAAGCTCAAGACAGAAGATAAATCATAGCATTACATGTCGTTTAGAACCCCAACTTTAATACTTGGGATTAAATTGTCATAATGCCTGTGGTCATTTCCACAAGAACCCATACAAGAACAACAACTTTTCTTCAAATACTGCAGAAGTCTGGTCCTTCCTGTGATGAATGGAGCAGGAAGGCTTGGCGACTGCACGTGTTTACACCCAAATACTTCATATCCACACCCACATGGGCATCCTACTAGATATCTGGAAGGCTAGACTTACTCTTAGCCTCCATCCAGAAGAATGCTAGATTACTTATAAGAAGTCAAATACCGACATAAGTCCTTTGTATTTAAAAAAAAAAAGTTTTGCCTGTATGTCTGTCTACATGTATGTATGTGTTCTCAAGACTGTAGGATAGGCTTCTTTCATACTTCCATATAACTTTTAGAATTGATTTGCTAAATAAAAAACAAAACAAAACAAAAACAACTGCGTGCAGATGATGGAGATTCAGCAGAATTAAGGGATGAGTTTGGGGGGAAAATGTCATGAAACCGAGTCTTGCATTCCTTGAACAAATGGTCTCTTCACTTCTTCGGATGTTCTGACTTCTTAGTTTTGATTTGCTGTTTTAACAATACAGATTTTGTATGCTTTTTATTAAACATATTCCTAAACACTCTATTTTACTGAAAATAAGGAAAACATGTATTACTAATCATCATACTTGAAAAGTATGTCTCTCAGGACAGCTGTATCATAGTCTTTCTAGAAATGTCTAACACATCAAACTCAGAAGCTATTTTAATAGCACATTTCAAAATTGGAACACTGACTGTAAACTTGGCAGTAAAAGGAATCAACAGATAATGTCTAACAAGCCCATGCTGTTAATAGAATCAGGTGGCTTGTGTAACCTGCTCTCAGTTTCTCTGTACACTACAGAACAGATACTGTTCAGATAGAGTACTCCCACTGCCTAGCTGCTCTGCAGTCAAGTCTTCTTGTTTAAATTTCTGCCCAGTCATGACCAGGGAATTTCAGACAGAAGATCAAAGCAGGAAGTAGTCAGTGTTGACTAAGCAGCAGTCATGACGCTCCACTTTTGGCCTGTATTCAGAGTCAGAGCTTTCTGATTTAGCTTTCCTGATTTCCCATCTTCTACTGAGGCTGTCGGTCCCTTCTTCCCCTTCCTTTGCCCCGCCCCTTCTTTTAATATCCCCATCCCCACCCTGTCTTTACTCTATTCTTTTTAACTTGTCCAGGCAGGTCTTGCTTTGTGTAGCCCAGGGTGGCCTCAAACAATCCTGTTCAGCTCCTCTTGTCTCTGATCTTTGACTGCCTTTTGCTGGCTTCTCTTTTGGCTTTTCCTCTGCAAAGTCTTCTGTGCAGGCTTTGCTTTGACCGTATTTCCCATTCTTCTTGATCAGATTAGTTCTCTTCTTGAAGCCTTTCTGTTTTATCAAGGTTTATTCCACTACTGTCCCCTTCCTTCCTCGCCTTTACAAAGGACTTCTATAATAGAGGCCATTGTTACAACTGTTTCCCCCATCACTAAGTATCAATTTCCTATTCATGTGAATATCTTTAAAATGTTCTTTCAGTTGGTGTGAGTATGTGCATGTGCATATATACATATGCACAGTCAGAAAAGGGAGCTGGGGACAGACGCCTGTGAGTTGCCTGACAGGGGTGCCGGCAACCAAACCCAGGTATTCTGCAAGAGCAGCAAGCACTCAAGTGCTGAGCCATCTTTGTTATGCTTTGTGATTTTGATCACCTTTTTTTTTGTCAAAATATTATGGCAATTTTTTTTAAAATTCTTTTTTTGTTGTTGTTTTGTTTTGTTTTTTGAAACAGGGTTTCTCTGTGTAGCCCTGGCTGTCCTGGAACTCACTCTGTAGTCCAGGCTGTCCTCGAACTCAGAAATCTGCCTGCCTCTGCCTCCCGAGTACTGGGATTAAAGGGGCAATTATTTTATAATGCATTCAATCTAAGGTCCAACTTAGACATACCATGACATTTTTTAAAGAAATCAGCATCAGGGCTGGAGAGAAGACTTAGCACTTAAGAGTACTAGCTGCTCTACTATAGGACCTGGGGTCAGGTCCCAGCACTCACATGGTAATTCACAACTGTCTGTAACTCCAGTCCCAGGGATGTGATGCCTTCTTCTGGCCTCCATGAATATCGCATAGGCTACATACACACACATACAGGTGAAACATCCATACACATAAAATAAGTAAAAATTCTATGTAATAAAAACACAGCATCACAACCACCTTTGACCCTCTTCTGTGCTCACAAGCATGACAGGAAATGCCTTGATTTTTAGTGTCTCAGCAGAGTCCGGTGCTGACAGAGCTCAGGCTTTGTTTCTGCTCCTGGCCAGCTTCAACAATCTCTCTCCTGCTTCCATCTTTCCACCTTAAAGGACAGATAATGTAGAAATTTCAAGTTCCTATTTCTCCCACTGAGTCACTAATAAGAGATGAGCTTCCTCATATATAATTCTTTGGTTAGTTTTTTGTACATTTTATAAAGACATTTTATCCAAAACATTTCAGCAAGATATAGAGACACAAAAGAAGAGGATGTTTGTCCAATTCACACTTACTTAGCAAGATCAAGGACACAGAAAAACAAACACCTTTGAGGCCTTTTGTTTAATCCTCAATGTGTCTCCTTCTGGATGTCTCCAGGCTTTTTTGGATCACTTTTCCTTTCTATATAAGGCACTCTCCTCTCAGGCATTTAATATTTACCACAGCTCTTTTTACTCAGAGTCCAACTGCCCTGGGCACGAGCTGGCAGCTTGGAGTTAGCAAGCTGAGGTCTATTTCACGCGTGTGGTGCCCAGTACTCTGGCTACCCAGTTAATAGCAATGGCCATGGGTGCTCTCTCAAAGACAAACTCACTGCAGACTTCATCCTCCTCCCTACTGTCACCAGCCACAAAGGGCAGGAGCAGGAATAGCTGGGTAAAGCCAGTCAGAACCTTGATGAATGCAAGTGGAAAAGAAGACATGTTCTTCAGAGACTTCTCCAGAGGGAAGAGGAAACACTGTCCTGCAGCTCAGCACCTATGTGCTTAGGTTTCAGCGTCATGGTGTGCTATATTCCATTCTTCTGACCAACACAAAGGGGTTTAGAATTTTTCAAACTCAAGAATATAATGAGACCTTTAACAAATTTAATTTGTTCTACACAGAAAAACACAAAGTTGGTATTTATTGGGCAAAATGATGGCAACAACCTTTATGGTTTCAAACAAAGCCTCTGCCTAAGACTGTCAGCGTCATCAGGACTGACATGAAAACCATTTCATCTTGAGATACAGCCTATGTACAAACAACTAATATTTATGGGTTTGTTCTTCAAGTAACTTGTTTAGGTCCTTGCCATCAGCAATGAGACTGCTGAGAAGTACTGAACCTTTCTGCTTTGTGGAGAATGGCCACAGCCTCAGAAACAGGTCAGTTCTGTCATAAGAAGCATTAATCAAGAACACCACTGTCATCCATCAATGGTCCACGTAAATGATAAAAACTTTCAACACTAAGACCATGTGTCCTGGCTACATCAAATCTTTATCTTGAAATCTGTTTAGAAAAGTCTTTTTTTCTAGTGTTGGCTCAATGAAGGCTTAAGAATTCCTTTAAACTTAAGAAAGTTTGCTGACTTACACCTGACTGGGCTGATTGATGGGCACAGTGAAATTTTCTTTAAAATCTTATGTTTCATTTCTGTGCGTTAAATGACATATGTGGCCAACATACCTTTCTTGTTTTTTGATATCTCTAAGCACCAGCCTAGTTCCCCTGAGTAATTGCCTTTGCCTCCGACGTTCAGAAGTTTTACTGGGTTCTTTCAATGTTTAGATTCATTCTGTCTCTTTATCTCAAAAAAAAAAAAAAAAAAAAAAGGTAATATGTAAAGCTTGGCTTAATTTCACCAGTTTGGGAGTTTTGTTGTGTAATTAATTCCATATATGATGGACCTATTCTATTTACTTCTTGAGACATAGAAACTTCCAGGGTGATATAAAAAGGGGAGGGGGCTAAAATAATGCTACCTAAGAATGCACCTTTTATCAAGAACTGTAGCAAGGTGCTGGTCTTTACCAGTCTCATATATATCCTGTTAAGAAATAAGAGTATTTGGGCACATGTAATTTATTCGATCCTGAAGCAAAGCAGTAAGTGGGAAACCTCACTTACACAGCTACCTCTTCCACAGTGAATCACTTACTGTTAAACAGCATCTGCACGAGACAGCTTCCTGAACACAGAGGAAGAAAGACTGCAGGAACAGCACCTTACGGTATCTAGGCAACACATGGTGTAGCTCTGTGCCCTATTTATTTCTATTAGAATTAGAATTCAGGCATGTGATGGTTGTCACGGTGGCATACATTAACACATTTGAGTTATAAAATCAAGTAGACTTTTACTGAAAGATGTTTGGTTTGTAAGTTAAATTTATAAATGAAGACTAGCCTTGCTAATTAGATTTACTAGGAGACATTTTCTGTAAACTGATGATCTACTTTTATAGGTACAAGGATGTCTCTCTCTCTCTCTCTCTCTCTCTCTCTCTCTCTCTCTCTCTCTCTCTCTCACACACACACACACACACATACACACCCCTTTAAAATCCTCCAAAAATTATTAGGAAATATATGTTAAAATCAGTAATATTCCTTACCATCTCTTCTATGCTTAATATTGGATTATATATGCCTCTTATATAGAAAGTAATAAGATGAACTGTCATTTGACGAATCTTAGCTAAGCCTTTTTGTAGCTTCCCCAGACTGGCAAATATCTTGACAAGTTGAATGACTTTAGTGCAGTGCCTTCCACAGACAGGGTAATGGAGCTTTCAGTAAGGGATCCTTAAGCCTTACCTTTTCTCCATACGAGTCAGCAGCTTGAGAAATGCTCACAACATAGCGCACTACCTGCCAAGCTGTGCTCAGGTCCCAGACCTTGCCTGGCTCTGGAGCCTGTGCCCACGCACTCCTCTCAGGCTACCTTTTTGCTCTGGTGATCCTTCCATTGTGTTCTTGTTTGTTTTGGCAGCTGTTTTTCTGATTCTGTGACGTTCCTGAATTGTGCTTCTAAATTTACAACTTCTTGTTTTCCAATTAAATTTAACTGTGTCTAAATTAAATTATAATTTTGAGTTTCCCAGTTCTGTATAGAAACTCCCACCTCATTCCCTTTCCTATGGACAATATATTCCCCAGCACTGCAAACTGCCCATCCTTTCTCCCACTGATCTACAATATACTGTTTTACTCATAAACCAAGTCTCCACATAGACATGGGTCTATTTATCAATTCTCTTTTTCCACTGGTAATTTTGTATATTCTTATACCATAGTTTCAACTACTTTGGTTTTATACTAAGTCAGGATACAAAGGCAGGAAAAACAGATCCTTGATACAGGGTGCAAGCCCTATAGGGGTACATTCACAATTTTTGGAGGATATCTCTTTTCTAAGTTCAAAATTATGTCAAAATTAAATTAAATCATTAAAACAAAAATTAAAAGCATAATAGTATTTTATTCTACTAAGATGTTAATAGTAAGGACAAAATCCTCCCAAATCTGTTAGGGATTTAATTTTAAGAGCATTGAAAATAATTAACATTTTCTCCATGCTAAGTCTTTCTTTTTTAAATTGTATTTGTTGAGAAGGTCTCACATAGGCTGACCTGGAACTTGCTATGTAACTGAGAATGACCTTGAACTCCCGATCCTTCTACCTGCACCTCCCGATTGTAGGATCACAGGGCTGGGCCACCTAGCTTGGTTTATACAGTATAAACCAAGGCTTTAAGGCTTTGTGCATGCTAAGCATGAACTCTGTCCACTGAGCTATATCTCCACCCCCTTTTAATCTGTTGACTTAAGGGTTTCCTTTACATTCAATGAAAGTTTGTACCCTTTCAAAGAATCCACTGATTGGGATCACAGATGCAAGTAACCCTGTTTTACACAATCCTGGCCCCCAAAACTTGGGAATATAGTAATACTGGGATTTGAATGTGCTGAAGCTGTAAAATGCTCCTTTTGAGTGAAAAAGTAAAAGTTCCTTACTTAGAAACAACTGCATGTTAAAAATGCAGATGTATAAAGGACAAATTCTCAAAAGAAAATCATGCCAGCTTTGCTGCTGCCCCTAAGAACTGCAAACTGCAAAAGGTGAGCTACAGCGTATGCGTGCTCAACTAAGAAGACAGCAGCTGTGTGCTCCAGGTGAGGTGTACTAGAAAGACGAGCCTCATCAAGATTCAAGCAGGGATTCCATTGTAGGAGTGACACCAAAGCACTGGGTGTAAGGGACAGCGTCTAGACTCAGGGACAAGTGTGGTTAAAACCATGGAAATTTCTGAGGGAAGCCACTCTACAAGTTGCTGCACATTTGTGGCAGTTAAGTGAATGAGTCTAAGAGAACAGGACAGGAGCCAAAGCAAGTGCTTAGCTGGGGCAAATGCAGACTCCTCAGGGAAGAAGAGGCACAGAAGAATGCGGTAATAAGACTGCATGGGCACGGGGCCCAAGACACGGAGGGACAGATGAGCCCCGGAACGAAGTGGTAGTGCTGTGGTGCAGAGCAAGGCCAGGTATCGTGTGCAGAGCAAAGAACCAAGACTTGCAAAAGGAAAAACAAAAATGATATTGAGTCAAGGAGGGGCCATAATCACATCATTTTTGTTATTAGTTTTTATCATTAACAACTTGTATTACTATACCTAACTTATAATTAAACTTTTTCATTGGCACATAAAGTAAAAACACGGTTACTCCTAGAGTTCAGTACTATCTGCAGTTTCAGACTGACATCTACTGGAAGATGAAACATACTCCCCACCAATAGGATCCACTTTCATTCTCTCATTGCCAGAAACCTGGCAGAGACCACCTTAACCAAGAAACCAAATCTACCTCCACCAGTAATAAGTCATGTTGATATACTTTACCTGTGATCTGATGTGATATAATCTGAGAAAACATCAGACAAATTCCAGTTGAGGCCCATTCTACAGAACACATGGCCACTACTCTTGAAGAATCTCAAGTCTCCAGAGACAAGAAAAACAAAGAAACTGTACACAACAGAACAGACTGAAGAGATGAACAGTGGACACAATGTAAGACTCTGAAACGGATTAGAAGGGCACGGTAGAAAAATGGAAGCAATCAGAGGTAGTCTCAGGAGCAGCTGCACCCCACTCATGTGTAGTCTCGGTTAAAGGGCATGGCTTTGTGGGTGCAAGGTACCCCATTCTATGCTCCATCTACCTGTTGCCACTGGTCTGCAGAAGTGCAGCTGGTGCCCTTCTGCTGGCCGGCTTTCTATCAAAAACCCTGCCAAACTTACCAGTTCATGCTAATAATGTACTTGTGGAATTCTGAAAGGTTTTTTTATTGTTATTTGTTTTATTTTATCATAGACAATTTATATCATATATTCAGCATTTTATTATCTTCTCATTTCTTCTGATGGCTACTCTTGGCTGTCAAACTGACTATATCTGGAATGAACTGCAATCCAGAAATGGAGGGTGCACCTATGATCCAGATCTTGAGGCTGGAAAACACATGCCTTTAACCCAGATCTTGAGGCATACCTATAGTATGGGCCATACCTTCTGCTGGAGGCCTACATAAGGACAACAAAAGAAGAAAGGGTTCTTCTTCATCTGTTGCATTTACTTGCCAGCACATCTATTGGAGCCTACCTCTTCAGGACTCCAGAGTATACAGAAGGTCAGCTGAAACACTCAGCCTCGTGGGACTGAGCATCTCCTAGATTCTTAAGACTTCCACTCACAGCTGGCCACTGCTGAGTTAGTTGGACTGTAGGCTGTAAGTCATTCCAATAAATGTCATATATGTGTATGGATTATATATATCCACACGTTCAGGGATTCTAGAGAACTCTAATACATTTGTACATCTTTTCTTTTAGTCCCGTCCCCTCATCATGACTTGATTTTCTGGACAGATCCTTTGGTACAAGACTGAATAAAAATGGTAATATGACATATTTTTCTTTATTTATTTATGCCCAAACTCATTTTAATTTCATCAGGATTATGGGCAAATAAGGCCTTTTGGGTCTGACTATTTCTATCATAGAGATAGCAATACCATTTTGTTTGAGTTTTAAATACTGAAATGTTAATGTAGAAAGCACAGAAGAATAGATAATACAAAGGGAAAGTAGTAACACGAAGATGAAGAGTACAATATGGTATTGTTATTAAAGTAGAATAAAAACTATGATATTAACCTGCCCATATGTCTTCTTCTCCTGGCATAGTATTAAAGCTGTCACTAAAAAGTGGCTATCCAAATAGATACTACATTATAAGCCCTCTCTTCAGTACCAGATGCAGCCCTGTGAATGGTTCGCCCCAAAAAATATTTCAGTGAAGTGTCTGGATGTCAATCTTCAAGTAGAGGTTTTTCAGGCACAGAGCAGGTCTTTCACAGTTTTCCTTGGGTGCTGGCATGCCCCAAGACCCATTGTTGAAGGTCACCATTAACAAGGAATGCCTTTAATACAGTTTTACTAGCAGTAAATGAATGTAGTAAACCTGAATTGGGTTTAAGCTCTTGTACATTTTGGAAGCAACTACTGATATCAAAACCCAAAACACACACACACACACACACACACACACACACACACACACACACACACACACACACACAGTATCTGACTTAGTTAGGAGTTTACTGCTATGAACAGACACCATGACCAAGGCAACTGGGGCTGGCTTACAGGTCCAAAGGTTCAGTCCATTATCATCAAGGCAGGAACATGGCAACATGCAGGCAGGCATGGTGCAGGAGAAGCTGAGAGTTCTGCATCTTCATCTGAAGGCTGCTAGCAGAATACTGACTTCCAGGCAGCTAGGATGAGGGTCTTAAGCCCACGCCCACAGTGACACACCTACTCCAACAAGACTACACCTCCAAACAGTGCCATTCCCTGGGCCAAGCATATTCAAACCATGACAGTATCTGTCAAGAGCTGCTGATATGGACGAATGAATGGCAACTGCTCAAATAGCCAGAGACGGACAGAGTGAAGAAGACAGAAAGGTGGCTGTACCACGTCCGTCACAGAGCATATTTTCAAACACTATCTGCCAAGGTAATTCATGGTGACACTGTGAAAAGGGGATGCCAAAATCCTTTGAAAGCAGAGCTCAGCACACTACAGCACACACCCCTAATGTCCACATAAGCATGGCCTTAGGAAACAAGAGGCAGGAAGATCATCCCCGAAGGCAGAACAGAGTCTCAGAGAACAGCAAACAAAGGAGCTCCTCTGAGAGGAGAGAACTGGAGTCTGACCAAAGATGTTTCATCATGCGTCCTGCCATCTATGCTCTGTGTATTATCTGGTTCTAATCCCAAAAGTCCCTCAGCTTCAAGAGATTAAACACAAACTTGTAATTTGAAAATTGGCCCTGATGCAGTGAACTATGGACCCTGCATATAAAATGACTCTGGAGAAAGTAAACCTGAAGCGATCGCCTGTAGCGATAACTAACGACAGCCAGGAGGCCCTGCTTCTTTCAGGCCCTCGTCACTGGCTGCAAGAACACAGATAATTGAGGCTTCTTAGGACGTCAGCTCCTTCATTTATAAGATGAGTAAGAGAGATACTTGTAGTTCTAATTTCTAATTTAAAATCATTGATATCACTGAGCCAAAAGAAAACCACAAAATAACCTAAAAATGTCAGAACCTGGGAACCCACATTAGAGCAACTGGCTGGTCTGGGTTTTCAGCAAATCCAGCTCAGCACAATTTAATAATAATAAAAAAAAAAAAAAAAAAACGACAAGGAAACATCCTGGCAGTCTGTCATTACTTTTCTGTTTTGTTTCTGTCTCTCTGTGGTATAGTAAGAAATTAACTCTTTTCAGTCAGTGAGAGCTGCCTGCCTCCTATTTCATGAAGCTGAGACATGATTCCTAAGAGGGGACCTGCTGCAGCACACTTCAAAACCTCCATACTCCTGCAGCATTAACAGACCAGTTAAACCAAAAAGTCCTAAAACCTAGAATTTTATTTGAATTTTAAATATGAAAGAATATTAATATAATTTATTAGTTACATAGTCAAAAATCATATTAATTGAATCCTAATAGTACTAAGTAACTGAAATTTGAGAAAAAAACTATTAATTTCAACCTTCTTTAATCTTTAAAAGAAAGTAACTTTTGGGAGTCTTATCACCAGTAAAACTTAAGAAAAAAAAAGCCAATATGTTATAAAGACATGTTGTTAAAATAATTATCCAGCTTTATACACATATTACCAGTCAAAACAAATTTTTATTTTCATTTTATTTTCTATGGTGCTGTGGGTGGAACACAGGGTCTTGTAGACCTCACTTAAGAGATGAGTTCTCATCTCTTCATTCACAATGAATGGAAACCTCAGGAAGTAAGGTGGGGAATCCTCTAGAATGTATCAGAGACCTGGGAGGTGAGAGACTGTCAGGACTCAAAGGGAGGGACCTTAGATGAAATGCCCAACAGTGGGGAGAGGGAACTTGTAAGTCCACCTCCAGTAGAAAGACAGGGCCTCAAGTGGAGGGATGAGGTTGCCATCCCACAGTCAAAAACTCTGACCCCGAATTGTTCCTGTCTGAAAGAACTGCAGGGACAAAAATGCAGAAGAGACAGGGAAAGGAGGCCCATCTCAAGGGGATCCATCTCAAGGGGAGGCTCCAAGGCCTGACACTATTACTGATGTCATAGTGTACTTACAGACAGCAGCCTAGCATGGATATCCTCTGAGAGGCCCAACAAGAAGCTCAAAGAGTCAGATGCAGATACTTACACCCAACTGATGGACAGAAGCTGGGGACTCCTATGGTTGAATTAAGGAAAGGTTGAAAGTTGTGGGGGAGGCTGACCTCATAGGAGGATCAGCAGTCTCAACTAACCTGAATCCCCAAGATCTCTCAGACACTGACTGAACCAGGCAGCATACACCAGCTGATGTGAGGCCCCCGACACATATACAGCAGAGGACTGCCTGCTCTGGCCTCAGTGAGAGAAGACGCACCTAACCCTCGAGAGAATTGAGGCTCCAGGACCTGGGGAGGTCTGGTGGGTGGGGGTGAGTTGGGGACATCCTCTTAGAGACTGGGGGAGAAGGAATGGGATGAGGAACCATAGGAGGGAAGACTGGGAGGGGGATAATGACTGGACTGTAAAAAGATTAATGAGAGAGAGAGAGAGAGAGAAAGAGAAGAGAGAGAGAGAGAAAGAGGAGAGAAGAGAACTCGGGCTTTCCTACTTCAAATATCTGTCATGAAAACAGGTAAATTGTTTGTAAAGCCTGTTGTTTCTTCTGGATAGTCCTATCTGGTTAGTGATGTTAAACATCTCTTATTTGTTCTTATTCAGAATCCTTTGTGTGTAACACTGCATGCATGTATATGTGTGTATGTTTGTGGGTGCGTGTGTGTGTGTGTGTGTGTGTGTGTGTGCGCGTGTGTGTGTAATACGTTTCCAAAAGAGAGAATCACTTGGTCCTACTGTACATTTCCACTGTCTCCACACCTATCTAGTTTTCTGTAGTTCAGATTTTCTAGGGAAGAAAGTCCCTTGGTCCCTTCCATGCTGTGAGATTCAGCATGGTTCATAGTCACTGGGAAATGAACATGAGCCAGGCTGTCCTACAGTGTATGTCCTTCCCATTGACTATCCAAAGAGTCATATATAGGACACTGGGGCAGACAGCAGGAAATATGCCGCGGCAAGCTATCTTTCCATTTACGTTGCTAAATCCGAAGAACGATAATCTTGAGCAGTTAGTGAAAACCTTATTGATTAATAGGCCTGTCTGAAAATTTATAAAGCAACCAATAGAGCTGAAAGAGTCCAGATGAGATCATTTGAGTTCCTGGCTTTAACCATATCTGAAGCCAGATGTACCTGTGGAAACCAAAGTTATAAGAACAGCTGAATTCCCTCTCTTTTCAAAGGCAGCTTAAACTAGCCCAGTACCTAAATGGAGACTGAATCTTAATCAGGTACAGGTTTTGTGTAAGTCTCCGGCATGACCTTGGCATGTTTCAGGATCACTACCACTCCATTCCTAACACTGTCCTTACAATTTAATGGGTGCCTTAAATTTCTTACCTCTTTCATGTATACTTGAAAGGAGCACGAATGGATTAGAATAGCTGTAACTATATTTCAGTGTGTTCTATCCTGTAAACCATTAAAGTTTCCCAGAAACCTAAAAACATTTTTGAAAGCAATTTTGTGAAAACACTTACAAAAAGGTGACTTTGTTCTAAACCTTCAAATTACAGGCACAGTAGTTCAGAGACTGAGGACATCACCGCTAGCCCAGTATATCATACTGCTACTTAGAACCTTACTATCCTCGTTGGCAGTGAGCAGGTACCAGAGTTCAGACCTAGTTAATGTGGCATGGGTGCTAATGGCTGCTTCTGACAAATGGCAAGAAATACTCAGTGCACTGTCAGAATATGCTCTGAGCAGGGAGGTGGTAAAAACACAGCAATGTATTCTGGGTCACTAATGCTGGGAACATGCAATATTAACCAACACTAGTTTTGGAAAGTTTGTAGCACTAGTAAAAATAAAATTTCATAAACTCTATATCAATTATCTTATTTTTCTCTGTGTGTGGACACATGGGCAGACTGTGCATGTTCATGTGTGTGTGAGGACATGTGTGTTTGTGCAGTGGGATGCCACAGGTCAACACCAGATGTTGTTCCTTAGGAGCTGTCTATCTTGGTTTTTGTTGTTGTTGTTGTTGTTGTTGTTGCTGCTGCTGCTGCTGCTGTTGCTGTTGTTGTTTTTGAGATAGGATCTCTCAATGCTCAATGAACCTTAGTCTTGCCAATTAGGCTAGACTGGCCTAGCTGTAAGCACAGGGATTTTCCAGTCTCCCCTGATCTCAGGTTCTCATGCTTGCATAGCAAGCCCCATACTGACTGAGCTGTTTTCCCAGACTCTCAAATCATCTTAATATATGCTTTCATTTGTTTTGTTTTGTTTTTTCCTATTTTTGTTTGGTTTTGGTCATTTATTTTTCTGCTTGAATTAAAATTCTCTCAAACTGCTCCTGCTTTTTCTACCTACCTATAAAGTCATAGTGACTCTCGTTAGCTTATTATTCTCACAACCACCCAAGCTGGTCAATACAAATACAATTCAGTACAAATTTTATAGGATGACAGATAGGATTTGAAGAAGTTTAAGAGAACTTGCTCAAGCTTGTTAGTGACAGAAGTAAAGCCTGTGCTCAGCTCTCTGGATTCTGGATTCTAAATTAGTCCCTTTTATTATATTCCCTTATAACTAAAATCATAAAGTTATAAGACCAGGCTATTCAGACAGACTAACCTGCAACCAAAACTAGCTTCTGTTGTTGCCTTGACTTTGAGTTTCAGAAATACCATTTCCTTGTTTGTGAAACTGAGTTCTGTGACAAAACCCATATGAAGACTGCACAGAATGGGCCCTGGATAAACTCTGCCACGTCTTCTTCCTTTCTATCAGATCCCAGTAAATCAACTGTCAAGTGCAAACTTAAATATCTATTACAGAAGTAACTCCAAAGTATGGCAATATTGATGAAACATAAATAAATTCATTGTTAACAGTCAAAAGGCTCACAGTAGCACATATGGAGGCAGAGGTTGCCGCAGGGTGTCTTCCTTGCTCACTCCACCTGTTCACTGAGGTAGGATCTTGCTCTTGAACCTATAGTCTGTATGGGACCATCTAGCTAGCCAGCTTGCTTGGGAATCCCCTTTCCCTGCTTCCCTCACTGGGATTATAGGCGGTCCACATTTACGGGGTTGCTGGGGATCCAAACTCAGGTGCTCATGCCCCCCAGGGCAGCACTTATTTACTGACTCATCTCATTAGCACCCATGTTGAACCTTTACAAGAAGGGGGAATCACATCGAAACTTCATGCCTTGGACTTACTCTCAGCTGCTCATGGTCTCCAAGGTAAACAATAAAAAACAAAGAGCTAAGAAATGCTCTACCATAGGACAATCTGGGGAACACTGAACGTGGGTATAATAAAGCAGCCTAGAGGCTACATCACAGTCATTATCAGATTTGCCAAGGACCCAAGAGACCTGAATGTCTGGCTCCTGTAAGAATCCACTCTTCTCACTCACCCCCTTGCACAAGGATGGACCCAAGGTGTTTGTGACTGACACAAGCAGGTGATGAGCTAATGTGAAAGCAAGGGGCTGCACTAAACACAGACATGTGCAGAGAGGGAAGTGTATGCATGAGGAGGGTAGGTGTTAAGGTTGGGAAGCAAATACAGATCTGATACCAGAAAAGTAACTGATTACCCAACTTAACTAAAAAACATTAAAATGACTTAGAACACTGCTTCAAATTTCAACTTAATGCTGGAGAACAGTATGCCAACAACTACTTACACATGTAACACTGACTCCTGAAGTGATCCTGCAGGACTAAGGCTGTGATACTGCATATGTGGAAGGTTATTAAATGTTTTATAATGATTATGCTAAAGGTCATATTCCTCATACACATAACCTCACTTACTATTATGAGTTAGACATGGACCTGAACAGACAATGGTCTCCTTCAATTAAATGCAAACTGGCTGAAATTACTGCTGAAGTTGCCAGACTATAAGAGAAAAGAGATCAAACTAACAAGGTTGAAACTGTATAATCAGTTTATGAAACAAACTGTACTAGGATCAGGGTGATATCACTAACTCCCATATACCCAAGTACACTTCCCAGTGTGACTCCTCTCCTTTCAGACCATCACAAAGTCTAAGTCTAGCTTTTTCTTACTTCTCTTCCATTCAGATGTACTTGAATAATCAACTGATTTTGGCAAACTCCAATTTGATCGTGCTACCTACTGCAGAAACCTCTGAGGGGTAACTCCCCACTGCCAGAGGGACAGAGACCTAGCTCCTTTGCAGGGCATTAATGGATCTCCTAAGTTTGGCCAGTACTTCAAATCTAGGAGTTTTCTACCTTAGCTAAATATCAAAACCAGTAGGGAGCTTTAAAAGCTAAATAGGTTGATAGCCCATGCCTTAGAAACTCTACTTAACCGTTCTGAGGTAAGATTCTGAGACTTGGAGCTTTAAGAAATCTAGGTGACACTCATGAACTGTCAAGACTTTCCCACCTATTATTCTCCCCGACATAAGCTAACTTCTGTCCCAGACTGTGGTGGCAGCTTGCTTGTCTCTGTTCAGGCCGACTATCCCCTCAGACTACCGATTCTTCCCTGACTCTCCTTACAGCTCCCTCTGAGACCCAGCGGACCCTGCCACTGCCATTAGAGTGACATGGGACTCACAACGGGCTGCCATACTGAGTGTCCTAACCCCTCTCGTGTCTTCTTCAAGGCTTTTATGGCAATGGCACTGTCTCACTGAGGCTGTTTCTTTAGCACCTTGGGCCTTGGATTTAAGGCCCCAGGGGAAGGTAAACTTCCTCTCCCATCTTTTGTTCACACTCCCTAGCCTCTAGTTTTGACAATGGTATTAAGCATAAATCAGGTACTCATGTGTGTAACACTTACTGATCACTGAATAAATTAAATTCTCTTAAATTTATGAAGTGATTTTTCTTACAGTCTGACAACCTAAGCTGTCAACCTCGAGATTGTTTATGCACACAGTGACATGTTTTTCACTAGAAGCATCGTTATATCAATGTAGAAATGATAATCACTTGTTCACAAAGAGTGACGTGATGTCAAATATAAGGGTGATAGCTATTAATGTGTTTTCCCTATAGATAGGATGATTTCCATGTTTATGTATTCTCCATGCATATGTATTATGCTATGTAGATGAGCAGAAAGGGATAGTGAAACAGCTCGTCATCTCTCCACACCTGCTCAAAACGGCCCTCTCATGTAAAGGACAGCTGAGCCCGTCCTAATCACTGTGGGGAGGACCAGAGAGCCAGAGCTTTTCCCTCAGTTTAGAGCGTGGTTCTTAACCTTCCTAATGCTGTAACCCTTTATATAGGTTGTGGTGACTCCCAACCATAAAGTTATTTCATTGCTACTTCATAACTATAATTTTGCTGCTGTTATGAATAATAATGTAAATTCTACTATGTAGGATGTATGATATGCAACCTCAGTGAAAGGGTTGTTCAACACTCCTCAAAGGAGTATCGACCCACAGGTTGAGAACACTGGTTTAGAGTGTTAGGCACCTATAGGTCAACGTCTATGTCACAGTCTCCAAGTTGCACTAAAGGGAGAGTAGCCAGTATGACTACCAGAGCTCCAGCTCAGCCAATGAAGTTCCTGACCCATCTCTAGAGCCTTCGATACAGAGGTACAACTTCTCCATAGAACAGCACAGCACATGGCAGCTGCCTGGAGTTAGAGCAGCACTGCTAACAGGTCCTCTCTCTCTCTCTCTCTCTCTCTCTCTCTCTCTCTCTGTGTGTGTGTGTGTGTGTGTGTGTGTGTGTGTGTGTAAACTGGCCTCTGCATTCCAAACAACAGATTGAACTTCTGGGTTCATAAATAAAGAGTATTTCTGAGGTTGGGGCTGACTGTACCTGCACAGTATTTTCCTAGGCTAAGATAGCAGCCAGGAAAGCATAACAAAAATAACTAGCTGTCATGAACATGGGTCAGCATCCATGAAAATGAACACCAGAGGGCAAGATGGGAAAAAAGCCAAGGACATTCTTAGTTTGCTAAGTGAGTACTACTAGACACTATTAAAGGCTATGTTAAATGTGGGAGACAAATGTAAGACAAGATCTTTGAGTTGTAACCTTATAACCTAGGATGGGGGACAATAAATACAAATAAGAAAAAAAGCCACATGGTAAAACATAGGAATGAAAACAGACATTAGATACAGGCAGCAGAGACAGCAAGAAGAAAGATCCAGTGCTTCCAATTGGAAGCTGAAACTTCATGGTTGTACATGATATGTGTCTTAGAGTTTCTATTCCTGCACAAACATCATGACCAAGAAGCAAGTTGGGGAGGAAAGGGTTTATTGAGCTTACAACTTTCATGCTGCTGTTCATCATGAAAGGAAGTCAGGACTGGAACTCAAGCAGGTCAAGGAGCAGGAGCTGATGCAGAGGCCATAGGAGGGATATTCCTTACTGGCTTGCTTGCTTCTCCTGGCTTGATTCTTATAGAACCCAAGACTACTAGCCCACAGATGGCACCACTCACAAGGGGCCCTCCCCCCTTGATCACTAATTGAGAAAATAAATACCTTACCGCTGAATCTCATGGAGGCATTTTCTCAACTCAAACTCCTTTCTCTGTGATAACTTCAGCTTGTGTCAAGTTGACACACAAAACTAGCCAGTGCAATATGGTAGTTTGAATAAGAATGCCCTTACTCCCCCCAAGGCTCATGTATTTGAACACTCAGTCCCCAGTTGGTGGCACTGTTTGGGGAAGTCTAGGAGTGTGGCCTTGCTGGAGGAAGTATGTCATGGCAGTGGGGGGGATTTCTGAGGTTTCAAAGCTTCGCACCATTTTCAGTACGCTCATATGCTCACTCTCTCTCCCTCTCCCTCTCTCTGAGTCATTCTGTGGTTCAAGGTGTGAACTCAGCTTTCTGCTCCAGCCTCCATGCTTGCCCACTGCTTCTACCTGGCTGTCATGGACTCTAACCCTCTGGAACCATAAGCCAAAGTAAACTCTTTCTTGCATAAGTTGTCTTCATTATGTTTTACCACAGTAGGAAACTGATACACACGAGACTTAAGACAAAGGAAGCAGCAAGCTTGGTTTAGCAGAAACCACCCCAGAAATCAGACGAGCACAGGTATGTAATTTTAAAACAGCATGATGGATTTAAGAAGTTATTGATGTACCATTTCCCAAGAAGGATTTCATCTACAAGAGAACAAGGTACTTTGAGAAATTTGAGAGTCACAAAGTGGCAAAGGTGTCAGTCACCTTTATTCTTTGCTTTTAAGTCAGTCTTGACCTGGGGCTAAGACTTACGTGAAGTAACTTGATTTATCAAATGTCTTCTAACTTCTGAAACTTCCATACTGGATGATGCATGACATCCATCTTTATCTGAAAGCAAATGTAATGGAAGTGTTAAAACGGAAAGAATTGATAGGTAGCTTACAAAAACTAATTAGATGATTGCACCCGAAAAGCAATAAAAGTTATATGAAGTACTATAAAACTGCCATCCTTTATACTAGGCATCCAAAGAATCTAAAATAAAACCTCAAGCCAATGCTCACAGGCTTTTAAAGGTGAGATATATAATATTCCCATTCATTTATTTCACTTCAGAATAATAAAACTTTGAGGAAAATGTTACTTAACATTTAAGCCTGGTTTTAAAAAGTATTTAAAATGTACACAAGATCTTAACTCTAGTCACTCTCCTGGTGAACATGGGAATCCCACGCTATTAGTACCTCCAGATGAGACAAGCAAGAAAAAAAAATCCCATTGAGGTAGTTCCATTAAATGCTACAAATTAAACAAGACTCTCTGAGACTTTAGAGCCAATTACTATGAGAAAGTGTGGGGAGGCTCTTCATCCTGGGAAGATGATAGAGATGGACATTGGGAGACTGACATGATGTTAAGTGGGAGAATTTTGGTTTGAGATCGTATTAAAGATTTAAATACTAGATTCAGCACATGAGGGTTCAATTTATACCTATAGTAAGCCACAAAAGTTTTCAGCAGGAGTCATTCAAGTTTATATTTTAAAAGCATGGCTATTGGGCTGGAGCAAATTACTCAGAAGGTAAGAAAATGTACTACATACGCATGTTTGGATCCCAGTACGCATGTAAGATGCTGGCCACGTGCATATCTGTGTGCCTATAACCTGGGCTTGGTAGCTCCTGATTCAATAAGAGACCCTGTCTCAAAAGAACAAGGTGTAGAGTGATAGCACAGAACACCTGATATCTTCTCCTGGCCTCCACACATATGCACACAGGTGCTCACATGCAACACCCTACATGCACACATAAGCACACACTCTCCAAATGAATTTCATTATTTATATAATGGAATACACATGAGATGCTGTGAGAGGGCTCCATAGGCAGGGCATCTCTTCTGATACTGCAGTAGTCAAGGTGAGAAGAAATTGGCACAATTGCAATAGACGTAAACCATTAAAAACAACCTCACTTAAGATGTTCTTCAGAGTGGGAACTAGATTAGGGACCCCATCAATCACCCCAGACAAACAACTGGAACCACCACCAACCTTGTCACACAGTGACAAACACAGTCTAGTGTGTATCTAGTGTGTATCAGACTCTTTTTCAAATCTGAGGCATTAACTATAACCTTAAGGAAGCTGTTCAAGAACACCATAGCCCAATCTGTGACCAATAGACACCCACAATCATCCACTTGAAAGGTCAGCTTCAGAATGGTCTCTGTGTCTGCTCTCACTGCTGAGTTAGTGTTTGTTCATCTTATAAGTAGTTTATTTATCTGAGGATGGAATTCCACAAGGAAAGAAAGGCAAAAGAATGAGGTACCCTGCCCTGTCTCCTCTTCATGGAAGAAAGCAGTCTGAGATGAATTCAATGATCACTTGTAATCTTAGAAAAAAAATTCAGGAAAGCAGTGAAAGAAAATAAGAGCATCTGGGAAGTGGTGGCGCACGCCTTTAATCCCAGCACTTGGGAGGCAGAGGCAGGAGGATTTCTGAGTTCAAGGCCAGCCTGGTCTACAGAGTGAGTTCCAGGACAGCCAGGGCTACACAGAGAAACCCTGTCTCGAAAAACAAACAAACAAAAGAAAATAAGAGCATCCATTAACTGGAATATTTAGAAGAAAGAAGTAGAATTACTAAACCGTATCATGTATACTTACAATTATCACTTAAAATATTTTCTTAGGACAGATACAAATTAAAACCTTATTAAGCTATATTTTAAAATTATTTTTGGTTATATAATACCAAATGGTCAGTCCTGAAAACATACTGAGCAGGTTATATTTAGAAATATATATGTATATATGCATATATGCATATGTATATATATATATATATATATATATATGCAGGTAACAACAATTAATTTAAAAGAGGCTATGACTTTGAAAAGAGCAAGGAGGGGTAGAGGAAAGGAAAGGAAAGGAAAAAGGAAAGGAAAAAGGAAAGGAAAAAGGAAAGGAAAAAGAAAAAGAGAAATGATGTAATTATAATTTCAAAGACCAAAATAACTTAAAAAGAAAAATGGCATAATTCTTTTAAGAGTTAATACCAGTTCTATCAGCTGCTCAAGGCTCAGCAAATGCTACTCTCAGCCTAAAACAGAGAAGCTTCCCTTTACAGTGAATGTAGAGATGCAGAAGTATGCTGAGCAAGTGCTACTTGATATTTAAACCAAACAGGACTCCAAGACTCAGGGAATAGCTAGGAAGAAGGGACAGAAAGAATGTAAGAACCGAATGATGGGGAGAAGGGCTGTGGGATGCTATCTTGTAGGCACAACCCAGTCAATGGAATAATGTCACAGCAGCTTCAGACAACTGCAATGGGCCTGCACAAGACTGGGCCTTAATAGTCACTTGGAGCCCTACCCTCCCTGATGAATCATGGATTCCTGGTGGATTCAGGAAGAAGGGTAGCAGTTGTCTTCAGTTGTCTCTGCACTAGTGGGCCTACCATGTTCCAATAGGCAGCTCAGCTCCATACCCATTATGATGGCTATTCTTGATTATCAACTGGACTACATCTGGAATTTAGTAAAACCCAAATGGTTGGGCATACCTATGAAGGAACTTTTCTTAATTAAATCATTTGAAATACGAAGACCCACTTCTAATTTGGAGCTTTGAGGTGGGAAGATACACTTTTAATCCAGATCTTTTAAGGTGGGAAGATCCATCCACCTTTAATCTGGGCCATACTTTCTGCTAGCAGCCTATATAAAAAACATGGTGGAAGGAAGCTTGCTCTCTTTGCCTGCTTGCTCTTGCTAGCAAGTTCATTCCTTCACTGGTGTTAGAGTGTACTTCTTTGGAATTATGGCATATACTGAAGCCCAGCTGAGACATGCAGATTCCTGGACTAAACAATTACTGGTTTTTTTGTACCTTCCATTGGTAGACAGCTATTGTTGGACTAGCTGGACCACACTGTAAGTATTTTAATAAATCCTCTGTGTGTTTGTGTGTGTGTGTGTGTGTGTGTGTGTGTGTGTGTGTGTACACTCTGTAAGTTCTGCTCAATTAAAGAACTCTGACTAATACTAACCTATAACATAACTGATTCCAGTTAAACTCAGTGAGTCACAAAACAAAACAATATGAATGGCAGAAAGGGATTCGAAGAGACAGGGAAGGACTTAAAGGGGATTTAGAGAGAGCCTGGAGGATGACAGTAATCATAATATACTATATGCATGTATGAATTGTGTCAAAGAACAAATTTACTAAGTTATGAACAAACAAACAAAAATCCCCAAATGATTTGACAGTGACCCGCATTAACATACTCCCTTAGGAATGGCTGTAGATTGATTTCTCCTGGTCTACCCTGAAGGTGCCTGCTGGATTCCAATCACAGTAATAGGTGGGAAGACACAGATACAGTAAGACACAACTCCCATACCCTCTGATGGCCATCCAAGTAGGGAAGAGCACAGCATATTGACAGCAGCCACAAAGTTGCATGTACAGGATACCAGGGTACCATAGCATGAGATAGGAACTTCATCCATTAGATTTCCTTTACTGCATATGACAAAGTGATTTTTACAACAGTCCTTATAAATCTTGGCGTTTTCTAAACAAAGTGAGTTTACAGATGACAGAGAGCAGGCTAATATTCATGAAAGTTTTAAGTAATCTTTTAAGTAAGTAAATGAAACTTTTCTTTTTTGATTTTTATTCTTAAGGTTACAAAAGGAGTTTAGACTAAAGGAAAAAGTATATAGAAACAGATGTATTAATAGTAAAAAGAACAAAACCCACCAACCCACCAACCAACCAACCAAACAAACAAACAAACAAAAACTATCTTCTACTACCTCAACCTGCCCCTCTCCTCCCCTAGAGATAACTTTTAACATGCTTGGTTAACTGCTTATTATTGAGAGCAATATGGCAACAGACTTCAATGGCATTGTATGTATATGCATACATGTGCAGTGTGTGCATATATGCAGTGTATGTAAGACTTCAAATTCAACACTACAGGAGATTTACTTTTTTTTTTTTTTTTTTGGTTTTGGTTTTTCGAGACAGGGTTTCTCTGTGTAGCCCTGGCTGTCCTGGAATGTAGACCAGGCTGGCCTCGAACTCAGAAATCCGCCCGCCTCTGTGTCTCAAGTGCTGGGATTAAAGGCGTGTGCCACCACTGTCAGGCTGCTACAGGAGATTTTAATAAGAGTTTTTAAAGAAGAAAGGAAAGAAATTAGAAGGGTGGAGTAGGTGTGTCCAAGCTCAAATACAGGAAATACTGGGCTATAACAAATACAGATGTACACTGTGATTACTCTCAAATTCCCTAACAAACCCTTTAATTGTGGAATACCAAGTAATATCTTTAAAGACTCCAGATCTTTAAACAGTGTGGGAAGATAGATGGTTCACACCTCACTGGCAGCAACACATGCAGTTGGACAGTGGGGATATCCAGATGCAAGCACAGGCCATGTGACCTCACCCCTGGCAGCCCACCTAGAAACCAAAGCTGCAGATTATCCAAGTGTGTCTTCAGTGCTGAGAGCCCAGTGTGGTTTCTGTGCTGCTTTTCCTGTGACCAAGTAACAAAAACATCCATCTGCAAAGTCTGATGCTAAAATTAAATACACTGGGTATCAAGGGTCTCGAGAACAAAAATCTAAATTTGTTTTACAAAACCAAAAAGTAGGGCTAAATATTTTGTGAGACTAATATAATAAATGCTTCATTATAAAAGAATCTTTCAGAAGTGAAAAAATTCCTAGGAAATTATATTTATAATGACTTAAGCTACAATATATGCAAAAATAGTGAATTTGGAAATACTTCTTTTTCTGTTCAAATTCAAACCAAGACTTCACTCAGCTGTGTGCAGTTGATTTTACCAGTGAGGTTAGATGTGCCTTTCTGTAATCATAAATGTTAACTTTTCACTATGTCTTCCTAGTTCTCTACTGAAACGTGTGACTGGGAAGGAGATGGCGAACTGAGCCAATCCTATGGGTAGCTAAAGGAGCTGCTGTACACCCTGGCCAGGGGCTTCTCTGCATTCCACTGCAAGGGAACAAAGAACATGTAGCTGAGAGGAGAAAAGTCTCCACTGGACAGCGGAGCAGGGAGTAACTACCCCCTGCATATAAATGGCCTCCCACTTCTTTAAATCCAGACCACAACTGTTTGTTTCATGTCATATTCCCACTTCCTCTACAAATCTTTCACCACTCTCTAATCTCAGCCCAAATGACTTCCCCTAACCACAGCCTCTCACTTTGCACATAATCAGACCTAATTTGCTTTAGGTTGGTTGCCTTTGGACTGGATCAGTTACTGAAAGGTCTAAGGAACCTCGGGAATCAACATTGGGGGGCACAATGCTCACATTAGCAGTCAGCCAATACCTGCTATTTACTGGAATTGTTATTCAATGTTTTCCCTAGAAACAGTCCTTGGGAGAAAGGACTATTCTATTGTGAAAATGGTGAATTTTCTCATAGCCTGGGCAATGTTCACAGGTTGTATGTGAAGTAACTCATTTTCTGTGACAGAGCATTATCCTGACTAGGCAAGTGAGAGACAGATCGCCTAACAATTTGGTGTGTAGAATACTGGGATGCAATGAACTGTTTCATGGCAAAAGGATTCTGAGCAGCATCTACTAGTTGAGGCAAACAGAAATGGTGAAGGCAAAAGATTTAGAAACATACATAAGCATGCACTTATGGATCAAGAATCTACAAACGGCAATTTATAGTACCATTCAAAAAAGTTTTTATGCATATCAATTATGTACCAGGTTTCATATTACCCCGAAGAACTAAAGACAAATAAGAAACACTAGACATCCTTACTGACTCTCCAAAGACGCAAACAGTAAAGCTAAGAACTCAGCCAGCCTCCACCACATGAAACTGCACCACTGTGAGTAAAGTGCATTGCAAACAGTTCATCACATTGTGAGCAGCTGACTGCCAGGGTGACAGCAAGCTGACATCACCCTACAAACGCCTTTGCCTTAACTTCTGGCCTCAGGTTCTAGGATGCTGAAGGAGAATGAAGGTCTACTATAAGCAGTGGGAGCCAGTGTGACAAGAGAGCTTCATCCAAGTCACAGAATGGTCATAGGTGCTTGTTGTCCTGGGGACACATTTAGACTTCATGGCATTACACTTCTTCTAAAGTAAAAGACAGAAAGGCAAAGATAGAAAACATGTTGCCAACCATAAAAACACAGGTATATAAATATGGAATAAAAATGGGCTGCTGGATACTTTTAAAACTAGAGAAAAAGTAGGGAGCACATATTCTTCTGAATTGTCAAAAAATTAGGAGTGTTGCCACTTCGAATCTGATGCAACTTCAGATGACTGACTAACTGGCTAAAAGTGTGGTGGGAAGGTAGAAATGTACTCCTTTAGAATTAAAACCCGTTTCTCTAGAGTGGTTTTAAGAGGAAAAATATCAAATCTAAAAGACAACATGTTTGCATTCAGACATAAAATTACTAGATCAGGATCAGCAGAAGGAAATCCCTACAGAGTTAATTTGACAACAAACACAGTTGTTAGATACTAGTTTTAAAACCAGTATGTTACTGTTCTGTTGTTTAAATCAAAGGGTCCCTTCTGGGACTGCAAAGCAGGGAGCATGGCCTATCTCACAGAGGAGATTGCTACTCTTGAAACAGGAGGTTGTTCGCCTACACAATCACCTGGGACAAACTTGGCCAGTGCAAGCAGGCCAGAAGGTTAAGGGAGCCTGGGAACATTTAACATCGTGAAGGAATTACAGCTCAGGAAGATCAGAGGGAGCTGCACAGGAAATGTGAACAGTAACCCTTTCATATCTTTGAGCCTCTTCCTACCGCCTGTGATAAATGGAGTCCTACTGCCTGAACATACACCAGCCAGGAGCAGAGCAGGAAAAGAGGAGGCATTTTATCCACATACATCAGAGCAGAGCATAAATCTACAATGACTTGACGACATGGTGCTGCTCTAGAAAACAGACATTGGCTTTTAATCCTAACTGCCACATATGTGCTGTATCACTGCCTTTATCCAAGAGAAATGAGAAGAGTGGGTGGGGAGGGCGGACGGGAGAGCTGGCAGGCTCCTCACAAGTGGAGAAACACGGAACCTGAAAGCTGACCAACAAATAGGTTTCCACCCTGGCTGACAGTTAAACATCTTGTTCCCAGTAAGTCTTTGGGGAAAGCATTCTTTCCACAATAAATAATATGCTAGCAAATCAGACACTTTTATTCCATCCTTTATATACTCTTATGTAAAAGTTGCTTCAATATTCTAAGCCAGCTTGACAATTCAACTGATTATAAACTGTTTTAAAGAGTAGCTTAACTAAAAAAGTTGAAACAGTCTATATAATTTGGTAAAGAAGATGTGGCCCAGCAGGTCTTAGATAGCTTTACAAGGCCCTCACTGGGATCTCTTCTTAGTGTACCTACTCTAAAAAAGAGGAAAGGCTCAGCTTACAGGAACAGGTGCAACAAAACGATCGATACCAAATGAACATACCATGCACAAACACACATTCTTCAGAAGGTGGGGGCCACAAGATAGAACAAAAGGCTATCCGAATGGATATCCTTAAATACCAAATGGAACTCCCCAGACCTTCTGAAAGAAGATGGTACTTCTATCATTGGCTTAACTTTACGATAGATGATCTGCTATGAAAAGCAGGCAAGCCAAACCTGAAAGTGAATACAGACATGGCAAAGCAAACCACGAAGAGTGTCACAACTAGCCAGAGAGTGAGAATAAAATCAAAAGAGTTTTTCCATAAAAGTGCTTCTGCAAGACCTACACAGGTTTTTCTTATATCCATAATTTTTCACACAGTGAATGGCACAATGAGACTCAAAGTAGCAAGTAAGATGGAGACACAGGCTTCTTGGGTGTTTGAAACAACTGCCAGTTTCTTTAGTCCCAGTTCTCAGACATGTAATGTCAAGAGCACAGCTTGTCCTTTCCCAGGGTGCTGATCCTTAGACTGTGGACCCTGAGCTGCACACATGCAACCCGAGAAAGCCCCATGTGCAGTGGGAACAGGCCTGTTCTCCAGATCCTGGCACTCACCACCACTTTAGCACATGTGCTGATCTATTACCACAAAACCTGCCTGCCATTCTTGACTGTTACTAGAAATTTTAAAACAAGTTAATAACTATAACCAAAAAACCAAAACAAGACAACTGGGCTTTCCTGGTGTTTTATCACAACAGATTTGCTGACGCACTTCAATAGACAGTACTTTTTTTTTTTTTAAATCTTTAAACATCAAGAGGCTGGTCAGTGGAACTCCCACACTTTCTCCTCTTGCTGAGTGTAACTGTGAATGGCCCTAGCCATCAGCCAGGAGAGACTCTGATATGTAACTGACACTGGGAATCTGTTAAAGGACACAGTGACTATGCTTCTTTTTCTATTCTGAAGATAGCAGAACCATACAATAACTTATTTGAGTAGCAAAGCATGGAAGCAACAGGTTAGTCCTCTCTTGGGGCTATCAGCACTTCAGAAGGCCTTGACGGGTTAGGGCAACGGGCAGGCAAGCATGCCACAAGCCACTGACACTGTCATACAGCACTTAGTAATGATCTATGCAATCTCAACCTGCTCACTCATGAAGTGACTATGGCATGGTTAACACAGTTTAACACGGCTTTTTCAAAGTCTGTTGTTGGTTAAACAGCAGAGGAGAGTGAGACATTTCTGACAACTAGCCCACTCACTAAAAGTCCTTATCATGGAATGTTAAAATATCCTCAACCAAACTACCCCAAACCAGTTCCATAGCAGCACTTTCCTCCTTAGTCGTCCTAACATCACTCCCTCCCAACAGTTCCTGTGACCATTCTGAGTTCCTAGGCAGGCCCTCCTCACACCAGGGTAACTAAGGCCCACAACAAAAGGCACTTTTCAGAACCAAACTTCCTTCACACTGCCCTTATATTTCCCACAACTGTCTCCAAAATAAGGATATAATTACAGACACAGGCCTCTAAACGATTATCTCCTGAGGAAATGTCCGGGGTTGGACTCCTCCCTAGATAGAACAAGGCATGATGCCACCTCATTCCTGAATCTCAGCCTTCCTATGTCCAGCCTCTGGCCCAGCGTACACTGGGCTCCATGGACCTGACAAAGGCCATAGTACACAAGGAACAAGAAGCTCTCTTCTGACCAACTTCTAAAAGGTGTTCTTTCAAACAATAACAACAACAACAAACGTAAATGTTTCAGTCTTAAGGTGCAAAGCTTCAGGCACCACTATGACAAGGTAAAGGAAAATGAAAGTGGAATTTTAGCACATCTCAAGGTTTTTATGCAGACTATGAGACTAAATTCTATGAAGAATGCTGACTGCCCTGCCCTAGTACATAGGGGCCACACAATAGATGCCAAATGCTACGAGTGATATCAAGAGCAGGAAAATCAAAACAAAACAAATGGTCATATTAAAATAAAGCATCAATTCATGCAGTCTGCTCTCCTATAACTATTTATGGAAAACCAAAATTGCCGTTCCACGGGTATGTGTGTGTGTGTGTGTGTGTACGCATGTGTACATACAAATAGTTATATGATTTGGAAGAATAAATGGCAAAATGATCTCTGGGAAGATGGAAGGCCATCTAAATGGCCAAGGAAAACTTTGATTTCATGCAGAATGCTTTAAAAAACATACCTTGCTAAAAGAAGTGGCTTAACTTATAAATTGTTGATTTCATTACTAGTCTCAGTTTTACATTTAAAAATGTATATTTGTAGTTCATGGATCGCAGTTTCTAAAATGCCACTGGCTTTTTGAGCAGTGCCATTCACAGTTATATACAATGCTCTCAAGAATCTTTTTTAATGGCCTCCCGAATGCTGTATTAACAATATCCACTTAAGAGCAACTTCCGGTGGCAGCCGGGAAACTCAGCTTGGGACACAGGGCTCCATAGCAAATTAGCACCGGGACAAAGATCCCTCTCGGAAGCTCGGAAAAGCCGGGAGAGGGCCAAAGACACGCCCCACAGCTCACCAGGAACTGCCCCGAACCCGCGAGACACAGGGACTGGGGTAGGCGGGCTTAGAAACCCCCCTGGATCCCAACAGCGGGTGGCTGAGGCAGGAAACTTTTGCCTGAGACACTAGGATTCCATAGTCAAGCAGCTCCGGGAGAAAATCTCTCTCCCAGGAACGCGGAAAAGCCCCGAGCGGGGGCAAAATGAGCACCAGTGCTCACTGATTCCGCCCAGTTTCCGCAGGCCACAGAGATTGAGGGACAGCAACTTCCGGCGGCGGCAGGGAACCTCAGCTTGGGCTACAGGGCTCCACAGCAAATTAGTGCCGGGACAAAGATCCCTCTCAGGAGCTCGGAAAAGCCGGGAGAGGGCCAAAGACACGCCCCACAGCTCACCAGGAACCCGCAAGACACAGGGACCGAGATCAGACACGGTGCCACAGCTCTCCAAACCCAAACACCTCTCAGAGAGAGCTGATCTTCAAGGAGTACTGACACAGAGACCTGCAGGAGGGGCAAGCCACAACCAGACAGAGTAAGATCAGCTAACAACAGAGTCAACAAGATGGCAAAAGGCAAGAGCAGGAACATAAAGAACAGAAACCAAGAGTACTCTGCACCATCAGAACCCAGCTCTCCCACCACAGCAAGCCCTGGATACACCAGAAAAGCAAGACTCAGATTTAAAATCATTTCTCATGAGGATGATAGAAGACTTTAAGAAAGAA
>CM052714.1:65467466-65534229 GCA_028551405.1 Uromys caudimaculatus
AGATACATGCTCCACTATGTTCATAGCAGCCATATTTATAATAGCCAGAAGCTGGAAACAACCCAGATGTCCCTCATCAGAGGAATGGATACAGAAAATGTGGTACATTTACACAATGGAGTACTACTCAGCTATAAAAAACAATGACTTCATGAAATTTGCAGGCAAATGGATGGAACTTGAAAATATCATCCTGAGCAAGGTAACTCAGTCACAAAAGAACGAACATGGTATGTACTCACTGATAAGCGGATATTAGCCCAAAAGTTCAGAATGTCCAAGTTTCACTTAACAGTAACCGCTGGACTGATAGTGAGGTACTAGATGGAGGGGATGGAGAAAGGTCTGAGGGAGTGGAGGGAATTGGTAGCCCCATGGAGGGAGCAAGAGTGTCAATGGGCCTGACCCTCCCCCTGGTCGTCCTGGAGTTCAGACCACCAACCAAAGAATACACATCTATTGACCCATGGTTTGGACTACATATGTGGCAGAGGACGACCTCGATAGCCATCAGGGAGAAAGGAGAGGCCCTTGGGCCTGAGGGTGCTAGAGGCCCCAGTAAAGGGGAATGTCAAGGTGGGAATATGGGAATGGGTGGGCGGGTAGGTGGGAGGAGGAATTCCCTCACAGAGGCAGGGAGGGGGAGGGGATGGGGGGTTTCCAAAGAGGAGACCCAGAAAAGGGGAAACATTGGAAATGTAAATAAAGTATCAAAAATAAAAAAAAATAAAAAAATAAAAAAAACAATATCCACTTAAACCAAAAGGCCCATCCCCACAATTTTATGAAGTTTTAAATCCACTGAACACATTTGATCAAGAAAGAAAGTTTCAAAGTTCAGGAAAACATGAATCAACATAGTTCTATATAAAAAGATTACCCTTTCCCTTTAAATTGTGTACATGTTTACATTTAATAAGCTATACACAGAAAGTCAAATCTTTGATTCTTTATAAAAAGGCCAACGGATATCTGCTTAAAACCATCCTGACAATTTCACAGTCCTGAAGGTTGCTGTAATGAAAACCCTCTGCTGGGCTCTTCCTAACTTCTCAGCTTGGCTGTATCATATTGGTATTAGTGTGGCTTTTTAAAATTCTAACTCTTCCCCTAGTTCCAGGCTATAACTGACTTTTTCATCCCATTCCTTTTTCCTTCAAATGATCTAGATCTAGGCTCCTAAAGTGGAAACAATGCAGGTCACCACAGCACACTCCCTAAGAGCAGCCAGTAGTGGGCCTCCTAGGGCTCAGGCATCTACATAAGCCACATGTGCCAGATAGGCCTAGCCTGAACCAATCAATTTACATGTCCAATGCATAAATTAAAGGCTTCTCATATAAAAAAGACACCAACATTTCCCCCAGAAAATGGCTAGAAAAAGCAGCCTTTGCCTTGGATAGGAAGACATTGGGCTGGATAGGAAAATCACACAAAAAAAGAATGGGTATGGGAAGTTAGGTTCACTAATCTTTTTAGGTGCATTTAAAATGCAAGAAGAGCCTTTCTGTGGATTAGTGGAAAATGATGTTGCTCAAAAGGCATCATCCTTTAATTTCAAGTAATAAATTCTGGATATAACACAGGGTGCCTCAATCGTCATGAAGGACAACCCAAGTGTCAATAATCTCTTCTCCCAGAAGCTAAACCATGAACCTGATGAATATCAAGTAGCTTCCGCACAAAAGCATCACCTCCAGCAGTTGGCTTCTTCCATTCTATCAGGCTGAGTCCTAATGTCTTGCAGAATCAGGAGACATAGGTGCTTGAGGCTTGAGATCTAAGAACCCAGCAAAGCTACCTGCATCACCCCTTCTGTTTACTCACCCTGTTCTACCTATCAACTCACTCTGCCTGGAGAGCAACCTATAGTTCCATCAGATAGCACAGTGCCTGACCCAGAGTAAATGCCTCACCCTGACCAGCCATCCGGTCAGACTGTTCCTTCTTACATTTTGGTAGTCCAGTCACACAATTATCTGCTACAAAAGATAATTAACACAAGCCTCATATCTGGAAATAATTTAGTGATGTTACCATTAGTAACTGCTTACATACTTCATCTTTTCCCACCTACTCCAAGACAAGAGCCCCCCCCCCACCAAATGGTTTCCCAACTGTTGTGAAAAATCTGAGAAAGAAAGTCTGTTTAAGCATCTTGTGACACACAGAGAAAGCAAAGTTGTCCCCTTGCTAAGGTCACATGACTAGGTAGATGCACGACTGGGATCAGAGTACATCAAAACTTCAAAGCAGTAAGGACAGTTCCACTGAGCAAACAGTGAAAGTCCCAGTGCTGAGCACAATGCTGTCTCCTAGAGTCACCAGGAACATCCTAGAGTCACCAGGAACATCCCAGAGAACAAGCCCACCGGCTTACCTAGTAACTGTTATTGCTTCTCATCAATCCACCCCCCAATTATTCTAACAAACCCAAACACATACAGACCGTATACTTTGCTATAGAAGACAGCAAATGCAAAATCTTAATTTCAGTTATTTTTCTACTTACTTTCCTAGTCTGATGAGGAAAGAAATGGTCTGAAGGTGGGCAACAAAAAGGAAAACAGTGATCTTTACAGGAACAGATCAAGAAAATACTGAGGACAAATGAAATACAAAAATACATTTTTTTAAGAACTTTCTTAAAGCTCATTTTGACATCTATCTGAAAAAACTATCAACTTATTCAAGGCTGTGACATTAGGGTTTCATAATCTTTATTACCATAGAAAAAGTAATGAAAAATTATTAAAAATTACAATTTAGTAACACTCTAAGATGAAAACTTCAGATCATATCAAGGAGGATGGAGAAGGAAGTAAAGCACTCAGGCACTTCGCAGAGCTGGAAGGTAACCATCTGATCCGACTTTTTCACTCATTCTTATTTTAGTGCTAGACATAGGTACAAGCCTAGGGCCTCAGACATGCTAAGGACAATCCCAATCTCATATGATTCCTGACTGTTAAATTAAAAACTTGAAACTGCACTAAGCAAAGATAAAACTTAAAAGAAATCCTCAAACACAATGGAAACAAGAATTTTTAAGAAGTCGTTTTTCTTTGTGTTTGGGTGTGTTTCTGTTTATCTGAATGAACATCGAGTGGAGACAAGAACCCACAGTAGCCGTAAGGGGCCGTCTGAACTTGACACTGGAGTTGTGAGCTCCCTAGTGTGGGTGCTGGGAACCAACCCAAGGTCCTCTGCAAGAACACCAAGTCTTCCCAGTCCTGGAAACAAGGACTTAAATATTCTTGCTGGCACACTTACACTTACCTGTAACTATAGCACCCAGGAAGCTGAGTCAGAAGGACTGTGAGTCTGAGTGTCCACTCTTGCTTATTCAAGACCCTGTCTGTGTTCAGCTATTACATGCAGCAGGCCACAAAACAAATGAAAAAAGATATGAAAATAGGAGAGCAATCTGTTGGGGAGAAGAGGTTTGGTGGGAAAAGGAAAGGGATTAAAAATAACGAGGAAGAGTATGATCAGAGTACATGGTATATACGGAATGAAATTGTAAGAGAAAAATAAAAACAAGTGCCCAACATGTTTCTCATTTGAGTAGTTAGCAACCTTCAATGTTAGTCCCCACTGAACCAGTAACTGGCTTATATAATTAAGAAAAAAATATCAGCAGGTATTTTTAAGAATACTGAAAATAGTAACAGGTAGTAAAGTTTCCTGTCGAGCTGCTGGAACTGAAAAATGGTAATACTTTTAATAGCTATGTGCTATATCTGCTAGATTATGCAAGCTCACTATTAAAAAATGGAAAATTTTCAGATAATAAGAGTAAAATAATAGTCTCCCAACCCACCACTCAGCAAACATCTTAGAGGATCTGAGTGGTCAGTGTAAAGCCCAGTGGTACAAGTTAGAGGTGTATTGGCTACAGTGAGAGTGGAGTGGAATAAGAATGAACTCTGCTGCTTAAAAGTCACTAGAAATACCTGCTAGAGAAGAGTAGTCATCAGGCAGAGAGACTGACAGTGAGAGTGGCTTTGAAGCAGCTATGGTGAGTGGCCACAGGTGCATTCTGGAAAGGTGAGTGTTAGGAACTGTTTAACATGGCCATAGCACCGTGACTCCTAAGGAACGCCGAGTCTGCGTGGTTGCATCTGACCTGCCAAACGTGCACTCACAGCATTCCAGGTATCCTAACTTCTGGACTCAGGTCCAAGCTGAGGTCTCACAATGACAGGGGCACATGGAGGCGTGTCTCTAGAGCTGTTTTAGAAGTACATGGCATATGATCAGTGAGCAAGTATTTGGCAGTTAGTGGAGGCAAGAACAACTAACAAGTTGAGTTATCGTAGGATGAGCCCAATCGAGGCTGGAACAAGAAACAGGAGAACTTACCCAGGCTGGGCACCCCAACAGAATCTGCTCTAGGTCCCTCAATGTGCTTAAGAAAGGGTGAAGTTATTTAAAGTTTGCCGTGTGTCAGTGTATGCCAGAAGCTGCATCAGCACAAATAAAATTGTGGATAATGCAGAGGGCCCCTGTTTTTACTGCCTGAAGTCTCAAGGCCAGTCTTGAGGACAGCCTGACACCTGTCACTCTTCCAGCCTAATCTGTGAAGGGGACTTCAATTTATCTCAGAGCTGTGCTGAGATAAAATAAAATAATAAACTTAAGCAGCCTGGTAACAGGAAACATATATTAGCTATGTCATTTATACTTTGATGCTCACAAAATGACAGTCATCTGCATGGTGGTGAGCAAGTCCCTGAGGCGACAGTTTAATGCTCTTTGGTTGGTTAGGTTTTGTGAACTATTACATAATTAATGAAATTTAGAGTTGACCTGGACAAAACAAACAAACGAATGAGCCCTCCTTTTTTTCCTGAATTTTCATGCCAAGATTAAACCACGTTTTACGGTCAAGAAATAAAGTTGTAAATTCTATTAATAAGATTAGTAACAACAGTTATGAATAAAGTTATCAAGCAAAAAAGAAAACTGTCAAAACCTGAAAATTACTCTGGGTCTTTTATTTTAAATAATTATGTCCTTTAAGTATAATATATTTCCATTTCACTTCATGAGATTTAACTAAATCATTATAGTTGGCAACAAAATCAGGAAACCGTTTATGAACCAGCATGGCTATTTTACTCTGAGTAATGATAACAGCTTTGGCAAACTACAGGGTGCTCTTCTTACAGTCTTTGAAAAGTCACATGCTACAGACAATTTTGGAAACAGGATTCCCACTGCCCGGCAGCAACCAATTCTACCCACCAAGTCCGTCCCACTTCAGAACTGTGTAAGGGCTATGCCCATCTGCGCTCACACTCACTAACAGCAGGTAAAAGCGTGGCTAGTATTAGATAGAGGTCACTCCAGTGGGCATTACCATAAAGAAGTGACACTGGGGCTCTCTTGCTCTTCCCCCTCTCTTACCTTCTCTTGCTTCCTCTCTTGCTTCTCCTCTCTTCCCATTCCCTTCCCCCTCTCTCCACGTGCTCATGGCCGGCCTCTACTTCTCTACTTCTCTACTCTCTCCCTCTCTCTGCCTCTACTACCCTCTTAACTCCTCTCCCCATGCCCTGAATAAACTCTGTTCTATACTTAAAAAGAAAGAAAGAAAAGAAATGACACCAAGGACTCAATGCCAAAAGAGGACACTAACAAGGAAAGCAGGCAAACACATAGTGCATTTGGAGCCATTTTCAAGGCCTGCTTGCACTGAAAGGAGATATAACAGGAAGCAGAAAACAATACCAAACAACCCAAAACTCTCACAAGGATCTCCCTTTAAGGCATCGAAAAGGAAATGCTCATGGACATTGCTCTAATGTTTAAAAGACAGAACTATACTCCCTAGAGCTGGAAGATGCCCTGCAACCACATACTTCCTGCTTTCTTGATTTCACGAAGTCTAAAGTTTTAAGGTGATCAATAAATTTTCTTCAAACCATCACATTCAAAAGTAACTCGTAAACTGTTTCTCAAACCAATAAACTTTGACAATGTTGCTTTAAATAAACCTACTTTGTAATAACTTTAGATTTACAAAATCTACAGTTAAATTTCTGTACACATTTTACCCATTCCCCTAAAGATAATCATGATATACCTCTCAAAAGCAAAATTAAAGTGATATATTAGTATGAACTAAACTATAAACTTAGTTTTTACCTGTTTTTCCCACTGGCATCTTTTTCTCAGTTTCTATGCACAGCCTTGGGTACCATGTCACATTTAATGATTTTTTTTTTCAAATGCTATGTTTTGGTATATGCCTCATTTCTGTCTAATAACAATATACTAATTATAGTTATTATATAAAATTAAACCTAAATTTTTCTGGAGAATACAATTACTGAGTATTAGGGAAAATTCATGTAAGCATGGTGTTTCTACTAATGTTTTATCTGAGAGAAAAGCAAACAAGTCATTGGAGAAAAGTATGCCACATTGCCTATTTTGCCAAGAATACCAAATCATATTAATATATAATATATAATGCCAAATTTCTTAATGTCCCAAGAATATCTCTTCAAGAACATGTTGTCACTTTCCTACTTTCTGAGGCTCTTATTCTCATCAAATATATAGTAAATCTTCAAATTAATTCTGTAATGGGATATAAAGTTAAATTATGCTCATTCAGATAATCTACTTTTATCAAGTAGATATAAAACTACTTTCATTTTTGACTTTCACTTTCAATTACTATATGATATTTGTAATAAAAAAACAGCTAATTTAAGAGAAAAATGATTGGCTGCTTATTACTAATTCAACCTTTACTTTGAAAAGAATAGAATATAACAGAATGTTCCAGAAAAAAAGATATGTCACAATGAACAAAACTAGCAAAGCAGGATGCTTCACATTCTTTTCCGTGTGTGTACCACTGTGAGAACTATGAACAGTCACAAACACACAATTCACACTGACGGTAGAGACTTTCCGTGGAAAACAGTAATTAAGTGCTTGGTGTTGTTCCTATCTGATTTTACGACGACAGGTTCTGTCAAGTGTTCCAGACTGATCTCAAACTCTCAAACCTCCTGCCTTGGTCTCCCAGTGATGTTATTACATGTGTGTAATATACCATCAACAGACTCAGCTTCTGAAAATAAACTGCCTGATAGGAGCTGGATGGTCTAACTTATGTTCCACTGCTGATTGTCCCACCTAGTGTAGCACGTATACTCAACTTTTTATTTTCCAATGAATTTTTTATATACTTGCACTAAAATTAACCAGAACTTATTTACACACTTACAGGATCTGCCATGACTCCATAGAGCCACATATGAGACTCAGTCCTCAACATGCAGTTACATCTGAAAACACATTAGTAGTAGCCCACATCTCAGTTCTACAACTGACAACTCCTTCTCAGACAGTACTCACTGCTCTTGCAGTAGAAAGTGACTGAATGCCCGATGCTGCTGTCCTGCTTTATGCTAGCTTGAAAAAAAAAAAGATGTCACAAAAGCACAGAATGTGTTTTATACAACACTCAATGAAGTGTAACTTCACCTAGATCAAGTAAGTTCTAAAAAAAATCTCCTCAGCTTTAATTTAAACCATCTTATTTACACAAAGTGCAGTGATGCTACTTTGCTGGCTCCTTAAGTCCAAGAAACTCACAGTTCAATGATGGGAGCTTTATATCAGTGTCAGGAGATGTGTCAAACAGAAAAATCAGTTAAGTCTTATAATGGTTTGGCTGTTTCAATTAATTCATGAAATCAAAGTAAAACTTCCAGAAGTTCACCCTGTAAGCATGAAATACTCATTTCCTGTGTTTGCTTACTAACATTCAGTTAAAAATAGTTCCAACAACAAAGATAAAAACTACAGTCAGTTTGCACTAATCACAAGGAGTCAAGCTTTAGAAAGCTATCATGAACCATGAATTAGTGATTCACTAGTGATTTTAGAGCAGCAGTTCTCAGTGTGGGTCATGGCCCCTTTGGGGGCCACATATCAAATATTTATAATACATTATGAATCATAACAGTGGCAACATTATAGTTATGGAATATAGCAACATAGAAATAAATTTATGGCTAGGGGTTACCACAACACAAGAAACTGTATTAAAGGGCCAAACTGTTAGGAAGGTTGAGAACCACTGGCCTAGAGGGTACACTGGGAGGTTATGTCACCTTTCAACAGCTGATCAAACTAATCACTGCTGTTCATAACTTTTTATTTCTATACGCCTTATTTAACACAGTCAACAGAACTCTAACATAAGACTGAATGAAGCCTGCCTAGAACATGTGCTTTCTCTATTAGGACACACCATGGCCTTCTTCCACTCAGGAACACTATACAACACTCTATTTCTATACCCTACAGTCATTCTAACAGAAAAGCCACTAACACTTCAAACACAGAAACACAGCACTGAGGAAAGGCTAGATCAGCACGAGTTTACAGCATAAGCAGAAGGTGTGTGTTCTCCTGGGAGCATACATAGCAAGTAACCCAAAATCCAAACTCTGCGCTTTCAAAAGGATTTCAGAGTTATAAATAAATTTTAATACAAAAGTTCATAAAGTAAAATCTGTGAATAATAAAATCGGTTGCCTTCAATTTCATGGTACTAGCAAAACAAACACCAGTGAACCCAATCAAAACTTATCCATAGGCATCAATGCTGAAACAGTCTTTTGATACTGAGTTAAACACAGATACTCAGATACTCACTTCATCACAGCAGTACTTGCTTTTGTTTCACTACAAGTGATTGTAGGGGGTATGTGTGTATGTATGTAAGCACAGGAGTGGTTTTCGAGACAAGTTTGGGTTTTTGCTTTTTTTTTTTTTTTTTTTGGTTTTTGGTTTTCATTGAATCTAAATCTCTCCATTTTGATTAGGATGGCTGTTAAGTAAGCTTTCAGGATCCGTTGTCTCCTTGCTGCAGCACTGAGACCACAGGCACACGAGGCCATGTCTAGATTTCTATGGGACTATTGGGGATTTGAGCTCAGGTCCTTGTTGTACAGCAAACGTTCTTATCTATTGGGCCATTTCCCCAGCCTTGAGTATTTAAAAGCCACTTTGTAAAATCATCAAGAGCAATGACAATTTCCAAAAAGCACACAATCTAAATCTTGGTTTCATTTTGGAAGTTAAGTCAGCTGAAACATGGGCTAATGTTTATCTCCCTCCAAGTCTTCAGCTGAAGAGCTAAGTCCCACTGTGAGGGCCTTTGAAGGTAAGTCCCCTGGGAGGGAAATGGAATTAGATTAGCTCACATACACAAGGGAGTCTATCTTCACTTTAGTTTTCTCTCTCCTGCCCCTCTCTTTCTCCCTCTCCAGAAGACCAAGTTCAAGCATCTGCACAGAGAAAGGAGCCGTCCCTACACCATCTACCTGTCAGCACCTTGACCCCACACCCTGCATAGTGACACATGTTGTCTGGGGCTTTAGCTAGTCAAGATTCTGCTTTTTAGAGAGAGTATACTTTTTTATTTAAATAACTTGTTATTATGTAGTCAGATAAAATAAACCTAAGAATATCCACAAAACAGCAGCATGGAAATTTAGTAACATTTTTAAGACTTCTAAAAGAGATACAACTTCTGTGACAAGCTTTGTTTTGTAAAAAAAAATTGCTGAAAAAAAATTCCCCAGAAGAAAAAGAATAATAACTATGAAGATATATGGCATGGAATATTTATATATTTAAATGTTTTAAAAATCTAAATTTATTATAATGTCAGTTAGTTAGAATCAGCTTTTAATTTATCAGGTAGCTTAGTACATACAAATATGAAACCATATTTTAAGTATTTAAAATTCTGAATTATAGAAAAAGAAAACTTTAAAATCAACAATTTCAAATTTAGTAACCATAAAATACAATTTGGAAATACTCAAGTTTTATGAAATAATAAAAAAAAATACAACATTTTAAATGCGCCATTCCAATATATAAATACTCATAATTAAAGGTTAAGAAACTCATGATTTGGTCATGGTGATAAGTACCTACAATGGATAATGGGTAATGGACAATGTACTTGTGAGGCTGAGGTAAGAAGGCGGTGAATTTGAAGCCAGCCTAAGCTGCATGCTGAGACTCTATCTCAGAGAAATACAAACTGAATGATACATGCCAACTTTTACTGATAAATTCACTTATATTTTTTTGACTGTTAGGAAATTCAGCAAAATAGCTCTTATTTGGCTTTTATTAGTAGTTATATTTATCAGTTGCCTATAGAATAAATTTGTCTTTAAAATAAGATCTTTTTAAAACTTTATTATAAAAGAAAATCTTGGAAATAAGCAAAAACATCACACACCAAAATTACCCAGATCCAAAGACCATGTAACTTAATGAACTAACATACACTTAGAATTGGCATTCAAAATGGAAATAAAATATTATACAGGTTTATCAATATTTTTACTAAAAACAATTTTAAGTAATAAAATTTTATAATTTTATAATAGAATTCTATTTACTTATAATTTATAATACTAAACATTATAATTAAATGTTATTTATTTTCTATATAATCTCAAATTGAACAATAAATTAAGAAGTTAACCTATATATATGACAGTTCATTTATCTGGGATTTAATGCCCAGATGCTGCAGAAGTGAACTTTAAGTCACATAAATTACCCTCCATAGGATGGCGGACCTTATCCAGCCAGATGAAGGCCTTACTAGAAAAGACTGGGTTTTTTTGAAGAAACTCTTCCTCGCCACTGTAGCACATAAACCCTGCCTGGGTTTCTAGCTTGCCAGCTCATCTTACAATCATATGAGCTACTCCCACTCCTGCATACTTTCTTCCTATCTGTTTATCTCTTTGCTAGGTCTCACAATTCACATACTAGTGAACCAGCTCATTATCTTAATATCAATACAACAAAGGGAGAAAAGATCAAGAATTTGTTCAACTTCTGTAAAATGTATCACTGGTAACCAGACAAGGGAAAGTGTCTATAAAATATTCCAACTGCTAAATGAGAAAGTGAGAGAATTAAAGAATCAGAACAGGTCTGCTTCTCAAATGACTGAATGAATATGGTAAGCACAAATGTCAGGTAAGATCTTAAGATGCCAGACTAGAAACCTCCATACCATTTAGTTTCCTGTCAGGAATTCTCAGGCTTGCACTGCCTCAGACTGGATATATCAGAATTTGCCTGTGGGTCTCTGTTGTTAGCATTCTGTCTAAACTCCACCCCACAGTTACGTGGCAACAGCCAGGTGTGCTCCGCCCCACAGTTACCTGGCAACAGCCAGGTGGGCCAGACCTATTATAAAAGGGGCTGATTGCCCCCTCCTCTCTCTCTTGCCTCTTGCTCTTGCTCTCCTGATCTTTTGTTTCTCTCCTGCTCTTGCTCCCCTCTTTCCCCACTACCTTCCCCCTCTTTCTCCACGTGCTCATGGCCGGCCTCTACTTCTCTACTCTCTCCCTCTCTCTGCCTTTCTCTGACTCTACTACTCTCTTAACTCCCCTCCCCATGCCCTGAATAAACTCTATTCTATACTATACCATCGTGTAGCTGGTCCCTCTGGGGAAGGGATGCCTCCGCATGGGCCCGCTGAGGCACCCTCTTCCCCCACACCTCACCACACCCCTATAGAACATATTCTTCTATCTCTTTATCTTTTTATCAACATATCATCTATAATCTGTGATGTAACAAGCCCACCAAGTGACTCAGATCTGCCATGCTTTATAAACTTCTACACAGTATAGAAAATAGCCAGAGCCTCAGTGTGCTTCTGGGGACGGCTGCCAATTTGACCTACAGAGTTCAAGAAAACATAATGGTCTGTACCACAAATATGGAAACACTGAAGCTCAGAATGGATCAAGGGTCAAAGTTAAACTTCTCAGGTTCTTCAAACTGCACGAACACTACAGAGGTAGGACAGTAATCTAATACTAGGAATCTGTGAACCAACAGGTTGACTAAATGAGACAAAATTTATCAATTCTTTTTAAAATAGGAGTCTAGATTCTGTAACGAGAAGTGTACAGAATTCTCCAATAAACAATTTAACTGGGAAAATGCATTCAAAGCAATCATTCAAAGTCTCTGTACGTTTTTTCTAAGCACATACAACAAATGTATAAATATTCATTCAAGAAAAACCACAAAGTCTCAGCAAGAGCTAGTTGGTGACATCTGAACCACAACTGCTCCCTCCTGACTTCTCCCATACTTCCAGCTGTGACCTATGAAATAACTCCAGAAACTCCAAGCAGGCTCAGTCCTTGTCCTCTCGGTACTACATGCAGCTGCCTCCTGGGAAGGCAGCGTGCTGGTGCTCTCTCCCTAGACCTTTACTGCCAACTCTAGCCTGAAGAGGCATGGCTGAAAAGACCAGAGCTTCTTTTCTCTAGTAGGGAAGCTGCATACCAGATGCAACACATAGAGAACCCAGGAATTTAGCACTCCTGACCCATCCTGATTCCACACCCAGATAGACAAGGCACGAATGTTCTTGCTCTCAACAGTCCTGAGAAAGCAGAGTGTCACTTTGGGAGAGGTGAAGCAGTACCTTTGCCCCAGTTCTTACACAATGGTACAAGCAAGGTTCTCCCCAGGAAGAGAAGCAACCTGGAGTGATAGGCCTTCAGGACAAAGAGCTCAAACGCACTGGCAGAAGGAAAACCACCATACAGAAACTCAAATCACAAAAAGAAGTGCCATGAAGAGTAACTGGGTGCATGGTTAAAAATGATTTTCAAATTACATGCTTCTTCCCTTTTCTCTTTGTCAAAGTGTAATTCAATTAAACAGGAAGCTTGCAGTCGTGCTGCTGAGCTAGCAACCTTTGATGTTGTGTACTTACTGTCAAGAGTGGAGAATGTTGCTGACTCACAGCCATCGATGAAGTACAGAAAGACTAATACAACTATACATTTCCATGTTCTCCTTTCTTCCAGTCCTTCTAAGGGTGGATTATATAAAATGTCAGTTATGGTGTACTTTTGAGTTTCTCACATACAGAGATTTAATATACAATAATAGCACAAATACAGGAGGTAAAATGCAGTTACATATGCAGGAAGGAAATTCTACTTTGCTTAAGTTTCCTAGAAATCAAAGGCTTTTCAAGGTACAGAGTAAGTCAGCAAGTCCATTGTGTCTACTGATTATATGTCTTTATTTTCAACCAACTTAGTGTTGAAAATATTTGGGAAAGGGCTGTAGCTGTGCTAAACATGTGCAAACTGTTTTCTCCTTCTTTTTTCTTTTTTTCTTTGTTTTTTTGTTTTTTCGAGACAGGGTTTCTCTGTGTAGCCCTGGCTGTCCTGGAACTCACTCTGTAGACCAGGCAGGCCTCGAACTCAGAAATCCATCTGCCTCTGCCTCCCAAGTGCTGGGATTAAAGGCATGCACCACCACTGCCCGGCTCTGTTTTCTCCTTATTATTCCCCAAACAAGACAACAGAGTAGAATGGCTATTTATGCAGCACTTACATGGTATGGAGCCTACAAATGATCAAGTACTCAGAATGGTCTACATATGTGATATGTATATTTTGCTATTTTCTACAACAAACTGGAGCATCTGGGGTTTTGGTATCTCCAGAGGGTCCCATAACAAAAGACATGAGCCCTCAAGAAAACAAACGGTAAAACTATGGCCAATATCAATCACCCAGGAACCTTCAGTACACATGAAACACTCCACAGCAGAGCCTGTGCCATATTCAAAACAACCCTCACTGACTTAAAGGAGTAAAATCATGCAGTATATGAATCCAGTGGGTTGCAAATGAAAATTACTATGAGAAAGAATTTTTAGGAATAAATATGCAAATATTTTACCAGTAAGAAAAAAACAAGAGACTTCTAAATAACCAATGAGTTAAAAAGAAATGATAAAGAGAATCAGAAAATGCCTTAAGAGTTAAAACTAACATGCAACCTTTCAAAACAGATACTTCTGAGATACTGCTAAAGAAAGGAATGCATAGACGACAGCTGCAGCTATAATAAAAGCCCATGCTAAAAAAGAAGCTTCCCACGCCTTTAATCCCAGCACTTGGGAGGCAGAGGCAGGCGGATTTCTGAGTTTGAGGCCAGTCTGGTCTACAGAGTGAGTTCCAGGACAGCCAGGGCTACACAGAGAAACCCTGTCTCGAAAAACAAAAACAAAAAAAAAAAAAAAAAGGAAGAAGAAGCTTCCACGTCAATAACCGCATCTTATACTTGAGAAGATTCTAGAAAGAGTAACTTATCCCTAAACAAACAGGAGAAAGAAACCGCACAGGGTAAAGTATAAGCAAATTAAACAGAAACTACAAAGAAGAAAATCAACAAGGGAAAAAATTGTCAAAGGATTAGCATTCTGGTGATTGGTGACCACAGATTATCACAGGCAGGAAGACTTATGAAAAATAAATGACAAAGATCGGCTGGACAGAGAGCTCAGCTATAAAAAGCCTGTACTGCTAGCAGAGACCTTAGTCTGGTTCCCAGCATCCACATGAGGCAGCTTCTAACTCCAGCTCCAGGAGATTTACATGTCTGGGCACCTACATTCACATGCGCATACCCACACACATGCACATAATTAAAATGAAAACCTTTTTAAAAAGAAAGGAAAGACAAAAGAACAAACAGACAAAGAGAACAGGGTCTTCAAGAGGTCAAAAGGAATTAAGAACTCATGGGGGAGATTTGTCCTTGAAAAGTACCAAAACAACAGACTCTAAAACCAGATCACTAGGACCAGGTGAGAAACCATGAATCTTTATCAATCTAAGTCAAATACAGGATTCATACTCCTTGCCACTTAAAAGGGACATGAGATACAAGTCTGGCCAGGGAAGAGGTCAAGCCTTCCAGGAGACCTTTCAAAGTTCCCTCCCCACTTAAGAGAAAACAAAGATAAAATACCCACAGCTAAAACTGTAGATCAAGAGAGGTCTAAGGACTAAAGGCCACTCCTCCAAGGTTATGGAAAAGAAAATCAGTCTAATCACAGGTATATGAACAAAATATAAACGAGATACTACAGTTAAGACTATCAAATATACTTGCTCTAATTTCATTGCTGCTGCTGTGTTACACCTTGATAAAATTTCACCTTATTATTTAGGGGAAATCAAGGCCAGAATTCAAGAAACTAATCACAATAAACCCATAGTAAAGAGCAAAAGGAATAAATATATTTTTGCTTGCTTGCTATTTTGCTCAGCTAGCCTTCCTTACTCAAACAGTTCAGAACCCAGCGTAGGGAATGGTGCTGCCTAGAGTCAGCTGAGTGTATTAACAATTAACACACACACCCAACACACACACACACACGAGACATACTTATAGGTAAATCTGATCTAAATAATTACTCATAGGTTGTAGGAAGTTGCCTTTTTTTTGTTTTGTTTTGTTTTGGAGACAGGGTTTCTCTGTGTAGCCCTGGCTGTCCTGGAACTCACTCTGTAGACCAGGCTGGCCTCGAACTCAGAAATCCACCTGCCTCTGCCTCCCAAGTGCTGGAATTAAAGGCGTGCACCACCACTGCCCAGCGGAAGTTGACATTTAAAATTAACCATTACAATGTACCATTTGTCAAGTTGACACACATACTTTTAAACCATAACCTTGTATTCCTGGTCTCCAGGGTCTCATGTTTATCTCATAATGGAAAATACAGTACATGTTAAAAGTCCACAAAGTCATTAAAAATTCTAACACTTTAAAAGCCTCTTGACTATGAGGTCTTGTTTAAAAAAAAAAAAAAAAATCACATACATAGACATTCTTATTCCAAAAAGGAAAAGAAAATCATTGAGAGAGGGTTACATGCAGACCAGGGTGGCCTCAAATTCAGTTTGTAGCTGAAGATAATCTTGTATATCTGACTCTCTTGCCTCCCTCTTCTGAATGCTGAGACTATAAGCCATACCACCATGCCCCACATATGCCATGTTGGGGATCATTTAGCCACGCTACACAATCTTCTACCAACTGAGCTATATAGCAGCCCCCAAATCAAGAAATGTCTGACCCTGAGTGTATCTACTACTACAGCAGCTACTGAACTCACGTTCTCTTTTATTAAAGCTCACAGATTACACTTTTATTGCTTACTTTCTACATTCCAATGACTTTAACAGTGAAGACATACCAATATTTTACTCCTTAGAACAATTTCCATGTTGGCTTCATTTTTCAGACTTGTGACACACAAGGTAGTTTACTGATGGGATCTTTAATTTTGAAGAACATTTTGAAAGTCATATAATTTATTAAAACACTTCTGCTTTCTAAATCTGCTTAAGGAAAATAAATTTCAGTGACATCGGTGAAATAACATACTTGACTCATACCAAATCAGAAAAGTCAACACTATAGTCATATAAGCACCAGAAAAAGCCTAAGTTTAACACAAATAACAAAACCCCTGAAATGTATGTGTATCCAAGCAGCATTGGCACAGTTGAAAGTTGGTTAACTTGTAGCACAGCTTTGGAGGTCTGAAGCATGTATCCTATAGAAATATTAACCATGAATAACCCAACAGGAGCCAGTCTATCAACATCCTGTGACACTGTAAGCCTAAGACTACCATGTAAGCTACACCAAGACAGGATACTATTGTTTCCTCTGGAAAATGCACTCCCTCTGACTACCACTAGCACCAAGTCCCCGGGGACAGCACCTCGGCATGGACTTTGTTCATTTCTCCAAGGGCATTCCATTCTCGCTTTCTAGCTTGCTGAGTCAGCCACAGAACTTCTTCCTGTAGGGTCTTCCCACTCATATCAGAGCCCTTCCCTTCCTGTTACTGTGCGAGGTCTCCACACTGAGCTGCCCACTCCTGCTGCAGGTATTCTCTTACCACAGCATACTTCATGTTGACCATTCCTGTCAATCTCTCCCTTAAGTTCTACTACCTGAAGAAGGATTCATTTAACCCAAAACTTGTAACACTGTTTAGCATTTTGAAGATGCTTAATATATTTGTTTATACGGAGGAATTTTCATGAGAAAAACTACTTTAATGCTTTTAAATTTAGTCTGTTAAATTTTTAACCTGACCTATGGTAACTACTAAGGAAGGAGGTGATTTTCCAAAGACTTCTCTACTCTTGAATTTATCCCTGGAAATTTTTCTTGGGGAGAAAATTTAGAAAATTTAGAATCCAGTTGCCAGTTTATAGTCACTTAAATGAGTTTTCAAAGTATACTTTCTAAATACTAAACTGATCTCTTTCTTCCAGGTAATACCATTAAATCCCATGATATTTACTACAAGCAACAAAATGCTAATCCCCAGATGTGTACCTCTAGGTAGGTATGATATTTCTTTCCTCTTGAGCTTAATATCCACATTTCCAATTGTCAACAGTTTTATCTGGTGTCAATATTCATCCATGTTAAACCAAGTGTCAGGATGTTAAATGATATTCCATTGCATAAATATAACATTCTGTTCATCCATAAATCACTTATTGGTAGATACATTTGGGTGAGTTGTACTGATAACTACTATATAACAGCATGATGACTTTTTACATGTAAGTATTGTGTGGCTGTGTGATTCTATTTATCACAAGTAGCTACCTGGGAACAGAATTGCTAGGAAACCTCTTACTACTCCAACACAACAGACAACCTGAGTACAAACTGGAACCCATGTTTTAAAACACTCCTACAGCAAGGCAAGTGGAGACTATTAAGTCTTTTCTAATAAGTCAGAAAAGACTAATGATTCAGAACCTAGGTCCTGGGCAGACTTTACTTACGCTGTATAAACATGCTATAATAGCTCCATTAAATATTAAAAAAAAAAAAAACCCAGAAAACTGCAACTCTAAGAAGTTAAAGTATTTCATATTAATACTACTTTTTAAACTATACATGATTCCTTTTATTGTAAAATATACAAAATAGTCAATTAGGACCAATAAAGACTGTACTGAGGACAGATGGAGCCCATGTTCTGTATTTAGAAGTATATTAATTTTTATTATATGAATTTAGTAAAAAAAGACGGTAGTGAGTCAAGGTTCCCATGGGAAGATACGCCACCTCACACGCTGAGCGAGCGCCCTCTGTGCAGCAATACAGAATTTGACCATGCAATGCCATTTGTGGCAAACTTCATGCCTAAGGATTAAGAAGACACCAGCTGGGCTGCGAGAGCGTGGCCTGAGGTGACCTCAGGGATGTCCAGCTGCAAGAAGGGCAGTATCTCAATGTAGGGCTCTTCACACTGTGAGTTTAGAGGTCTTTGGAAGTAGCCCTCTGAGTTGCTTCAAGGTTCCAAGGGTAACTCCAACTCTAAGCTACAAAAGGCAGTTTGCTGAATTGCAAAATATAAAAAGGTCAGAAAACAGATCTTGATATATGTATGTATGTATGTATGTATGTATGTATGTATGTATGTATATGAAAAGGTGAAGAAAAAGTAGGAGAATGAATAATGAAGCTGGGAAGGCGCAGAGTAAAAACAGGAAAAGGTGCGGTGTAAGCCAAGGGTCTGGGTCAGGTCTCCAGCCACAAAGAATTCCTATTGTGGAGTAGGTGTGTCTGCTTAAAGGAGCAGCAAGCAGCAGGATTCTTCACCCAGAAGCACTCAACTGCATAAGTCAGAACTCTTGAAGGCCATCATCTCTTGTCTTTCTAGCTCTTTTCAGTTTTCTTTAATTCCTATTGCCAATCAATTCTTCAAAAACCAGCAAATGTAAGCACCTTCAGAAAAGTATGACAGACCCTGACACGATTCTGATTCAAACCTTCCAATGTTTTCCCTAAGGCACAGTAAAACCCTAAAGCCTTTCAGCTGTCCTAATTGATTACCACTTTCCTCTTCGCTCACACTTCCCAATGCCAGGGATGCTCCAAGTCTTCCCAGGCGTCCGTGCTATTCCTGACCTTGGAAAGTCCATGTGAATGTCTGTGTATGGTTATGTCCCTGGATAGTATCCCGTGCCTGCTCATGTAATTTTTTTCCTAAGAGCCTTTTTCTGATCATATTATTTAAAAACAGTATCTGTATCACTCTTTCCCTTCCCCTCTTCATTTTTTTTTTTTTGGTAACATTTACTATTTCAAATTTTATATGTGCATGTATGCATGCTTATATACTTGTTGTGTGTACATGTGTGCTTGCGCGTACACACACACACACACACACACACACACACTATTCACTTCACCATAGTACTAATGTTTATCAAGACAGACACTATTTCCACCTCTTCTTTGACTTAGGTAGCAACAGTATCTAGAACAGTGTCTAAAAGAAAAATGTTTAATAAATATTTAATGGATGAATGAATGAACAACCAACTTAAGCTTTCATTTTTTTCTCTACATCCCTGTGTATTTTCTTCTTGTGTATTAATCATGTTCTCAGTTTCATTCCTTTTTCAAGGAACAGACCATCCAGCTTTGCCCACTCCCTGACCTTAAATTCTCAACTTTGTGTTGGCTTTTATCGCTACTAGACACCTATGCATCTACCCAATCTGGAAATCAATAGTATAGAAAACCTGGAGCAAAAGGAGTGTGGACCTTACACATGCACAACCCCCTACCTGGGTAAGTCCTTCTTACTGCTGGCTATAGATTCTTTCTTGGGTTCCAATCAGCTCCTCTCTTACTTCCCACAGAATCACATCCAAACTTCTACCACTTTCTCAAGCTTCCTACTCACCCCTCACTAAACAAATTACATCACTTCTATAGAAACAAAGGAAAGGTTATTAGGTCAGACTCCCTCAGTTTCCTCCTTCCTTAACCAACAGCTCTTTCAGAATCCTCACCTCCTTCCTGGCAACATTGAGGAAGCAATGGTAGCACTGTCATTGACTTTCAGCCTTCTTCTGCCTTTTTAGAGATCTGACATCATTTATCCACTCACCCTTCTACAACTTCTTTCTCTCTTCTAACGACCCAGTAACCATGCATCCCTAAAGTGCTTGACAAACACAAAGACCTAAATTAAATCAACAGAACTTACTCCACCCTCCAAAAAAGCCAGACATGGTGGGGCTTGCCTGTATTCCCAGAGAGGGGAAGACAGAGACAGGTGGATCCTTGGGACTCCTTGGCCAGCCAGCCTGGCAGAATCAGCAGACTCCAGGCCAACTATAAATTAAAAACCCTATCTGAAAAAACCAAGGTGGGAGGCAGTAAGATGGCTCCTCGGGCAAAGGCACTTGTCACCATGCTTATCAAACTTAGGTTCAATGCCTTACGGTCCATACGGTGGAAAGAGAGAACCATTTGCAAGCTGTCCTGTTTCTGTGTGTGCAAGCAGAAAAAGAAGAACGACGGAGTCTGGGAGAGAAAGAAGAAAGGGAAAAAACCCTACCCAAAGGGAACAGTGCCTTAGGAACAATAATCACGGTCACCCTTTGGGCTGTGCACATGCACACAGACATAAACACAGTCAGACACACAAAAAACCTACACCAACACCTCTGTTTGTCTTCTCTAATTTTGAAATGAATGTCCCATAAGTTTATTTTAACATCTATACAGAAAGAAAGGTTCTAACTAAAACATATTACTGTGAGAGATCAATTCACAAAGAAAGCTTTCTAGTAGTTCCAGAACTTAGATAAATGTTCATTTCCTTCTGAAGAAGACACATTCTAAGTATTAAATAGTTGAAGTAATTTAAATAGTATTATAACACAATAATTGTGGTAAAATGATTTGATTCACAGATATTAAAAAAATGATCCAGCCAACCTTGTCATGCAGAAAGCATACAATAAAGTCATTGAACTTCTAAACTGTTAATAAACAATGTCTAGCTAACTTTCTGAAAGTAGTCGATTCTAGTTGTATCGCTAACAGCAAACCAACAAGCTTTTATGTACGTTTGTAACTGAGCATCTATAAAGACTGACTTTGCTGGGTACATGATACACACTACCTCAAGAAAGAAAGTAGACAAAAAATAATGCAGCCTTCCCAAGATCTTTAACGAACTAAAGCATCTCTAAAAGTAACACATCACTTTTAAATATTTCACAAAGCAGCCTGACTCTCAAATATAAAATAGGCAGGAGAATGGAAAACAACTAGAACAACAACAATAACAACAACAACAACAAAAAAAACCAGAAACAACTTATATTTTTTACACACATTTTTTAAGTTTCAAAAGAAAAGCAAAATCACAAATATGTTGTATTAGCTCAATAGCTATCATTGATATGCTAACATAAACGTCACTAAAAAGTACATATTCTTCAAGAAAGGAAAACTGTTCATTGGCTGCAAATAGGTAATCACAAACTGGTTTTCAATATGTCACAATCAACTTTTAAAATCTATTCAACATTTTTCAACAATTCAGTTGAGAATTTCAGCCAGTCAGCAACTGCCTTGCTCTGGAAACCTCAAAGCCAGCCAATCTCCACATTCCAAGTTTAAAGTCAGCCAATCCTTCAACTACGTCACCCTTAAAAATTAGCCAATTTTAAACGTCATGCTTCCTTTAAAAGCCTGGAGGACTGTGGTGTCTCTTGCTTAAATAACATATAATTCCATCTTTGCTTTAGCTCCACTTACAGTGATCTCTTCATGCCAAAATACAGCTAATATTGTGGCTATTTGAATATTAATCTTTTTCTTCTTGTGGGTAAGAAAAATATTTGTTAAAACAATCCAGTTTCATAAAAGGTAAAATTCTTCAAGACCTTTTAAGTGTAATTATAACCATCCTTGCCTACAGCTTTTCCCCAACCTTAAGACTTACAATCTCATATTATCAATCCCAATATAAAATATTAAAACATGACTGCTAAAACGTATACCAAGAATTAACTGCTATCAAATTATCTTCAAACAAAGTAACTGCTTAAATAGTTAAAAAGCTATCTTTTTCAGCTAATAAAAATGATGGCCCTGCTTGGTTTTTATAAAGTATAAAAATAAAAAATGATACCGTATTTATTTGGGCAAACTGATAAACTCTTGCTTACAATTTAAGAAATAAGTAACTCTCACCAGCTCTTATCACATCAAAAAGTGAAATACCCATTAGAGTAGGGTAAGTCTGTTGCAGAAGGAAAACACATTAACCTCCATAATATTCTGTCTGTGGATTAGCTCAGTATAGAAAAAAAAAAAACCTAAAAGGAAATACTCTCAAATTTGACATGAAAAATGGCCAACCTATCTCTTTTTCATATTTGAAGCCACACTGTCAAGAATACTAGAGACTCTGATTCCAAAGGGGCACAAATGGGTATCCTCTCCCTAACAGGACTCAATCAGAATAGCAAACAGACTGCTTCTACAGACTTCTACAGGCAAATACTGATCAGAGCTGTATTTTTGTGAACTGCTTCTAGACTTACATCTTCTCAAAAACAAAATTCTAATAGCAAATCTTGTTACTGTATAGTTTAACAAAATCAGGAATCCAAATAAAATTTGGGCAGGATCACAAACACTGACTTTACCAAGTGACTCAAGCAGGGACATCAATATAAGTCTATGTTCCAAGAGACCAACGTAGTCAGAGAACAGATTTGGTGGATTTAACCAAAAGTCAAGTTCATATAACAGGGAAATATTTGGAAAGGCAGTATAACTCAATGGAAACAATAAAGGTACACATTATGAGTTGGGGGACCAGCTCCTTCTCTATATGACAGGAATAATAGCTCCATGTCACAGGATTCTTAGGAAGATAAACTGAGTAATAGTAATAGGTAACTTTAAGTAGTCCTAGGTATTAAGACTTAACTCTAAGTCACTTTGCTTTTATCACTAACTTGTCCTGACACATAGGACAAATCATTTGACCTTCACCTATTTTCTTACCTGTCAAATTATGAAGAAAATATATGCCCTCCACATCTTACAGATGCTGCCAAAAATCACATACGAAAACGATACAGAAAAATATTTTTGAAAATTAACAATTGTGTAACCAAGTAGCTAATCCAGTGTGTATAAAAATATGAAAGAGTCGGGCAGTGGTGGCGCACACCTTTAATCCCAGCACTTGGGAGGCAGAGGCAGGTGGATTTCTGAGTTGGAGGCCAGCCTGGTCTACAGAGTGGGTTCCAGGACAGCCAGGGCTACACAGAGAAACCCTGTCTTGAAAAACCAAAATAAATAAATACATAAATAAATAAATATTTTAGAAAACATGAAAGAACTTTGAGGTTGAAGAGATGGCTCAGTGGTTAAAAGCACTTGCTGCTCTTGGAGAGGACCAGGGTTTGTCTCCCAGCACCCCCATGGTGTACACAAGCATTTGCAACTCCAGCTTCCATGGACACTGTGTGCACATGCATACCATGCAGATAAAACACTCATACTCATAAAATAAACATATTTTAAATCTGCATTGCTAAAGCATTCATTGAAAAAGATGAAGGAAAGAGAGAAAAGTGAATGAATGAATGAATGAATGAATGAATGAATGAATAGCAAGTATTATGGTTTGGAGTTCAAATGTCTTCCAGAGGTTCACATGCAAAAGGTCTGGTGGCCAGCCCACAATGCTGGAACTTTTCGGAGGCGGAGCTTACTCAGACCTCCTCCACTCTAAGTTCCTCCCCACACTGAACTGTGTTACCATGAGTCTAAAGCAATGAGACCAAAGGTGTATGTGTATCCATCTTAAGGGGCTGGTTAACAGAGAATTCAAATACTCTCATGTGGAGCTTTGGCACGACACACTTATGAACAGTGGAAGCCTGCCTACGTATTTCATACCCAGCCCCTGCACTGCCCTCTATGTAAGCAACAACATTTCAAACCAGTTCCTTATTTTACAGAACTGGGAAAAGTCACCACCCCACAGAGATAGTCAAATATCAGAATTTATTTCACTTGGTAAAAATTTTATCAATGCCAAATAAAACTAATGCAGATTTAGTAAAATATGCAAGACTTTGAGTAGTTCTTTGGGGAGCTTCTAACCCATCATGCAATTGTGCAGGTCTTCTTTTGCCCCTTTGCCCTTTTCACACCCCATCTCTCAAGTGTGGGCAGGGGAAGGGGCGCAGGAAGCCAGAATGAGCTCATCAGCATGTATTTATGCATTTCTTCTCCTCCGATTCTATTCCCACAGGTTTTTCCTCATGCTATGTTCCTCCAGGAAGAGAATCATGTTTATTCATCTCCAAATTCCCCAAACTTACTAACACCCTTCATATAAAGTCACTCTTAATAGCTACAAGTGAGTCAACGGAAGGAGACCAGACAGAGATGTGAACGAGACCAAACCTCACCGGCACTGAACCCACAGCACTGGAGATGAGAGACAGATGGGTGTCAGCTGCAAAGATCCAGTCAAAGGAAGAACCAGCCTGCAGTCTTACCATGTGTAGTTCCTTCTCTTGCCTTGTTATCAACCAAGGATTAGAAAAGAACAAAATTGGTCGTCTCTTCAAAAGTATGTGTATTTCTACCCCTGACCATAGACATTTCATATCTACTCAACATGTCCACAATGGGGTAGTTCAGACTCCCAAGTTAGAGCACTTGGGTGTGAATCCCACTTCCAATACTCAGACCTCCTGGCAATGGCCAGGGACCTGAGATAAGTCGTCAGAGGCCTGCCCTACTAGATGACTTAAGGCAGTTCCCTGTGCATCCATTTTCTCATCTGCAAAATGTAAACAGTAAATTCTTAGGACACACAACTGCTTTAAGGATTAAGTGAATATATGTAAAAATACTTAAAACCTTGCCTGGAATATAGTTCATATATACCTTATGCTAATTATTAGCATTACTATCACTCACTATTACTCCATCTAACAAGCACCTAGAACTTAAGAACTAGACTCTTATTTCTCCTCCCAGATCTCTCATCTCAGGACACAGCACCACTATTCTCCTACTTCTTCCATCCAAGCCCTCAAGAGCGTTTCCTTCCCCTTTCTCTTAGCATCTCTGGGACATCAGTAAGTCCTGTCAGTAGTCTGTGAGTTTCACTTCTTAATGTCACCTCCCCAACTCCTCCACCAGCCTAAGGTGCCACATCATCTCCCTTGTCAAGGTACAGCATAGCAACAGCCTCCTCCCACCCAACCCCCTATTTTCAGGATCTCTCCACCACTCTATGACTCTACAGTTACTTCTCTATAGAGCAAAGTAGAAAACAGGTGCCAATCCATGACACAACTGTCTTGAGCTTTTCATTAACGTCAGAGCAACTTGTCTACTTTGCCACAGACCCCAAGAGCCCCCAGAGCCTATCAGATGCTTCAAGGTTACAGGCCGACATTTTGTTTCTCCATCCTTACCATGCTGAGACAGAATAAACATTTGGAACATAGCCTCTCAAATCACATGACCTAAATTCAAATGGTGAAAAATGACAACAGTGTCAAATAAACCTAATGTAAATTTAGTAAAATATGCAAGACTTAGTCCCTTAAGTTTTTAGCTCGAGTACACATCTAACATGTGTGCCAGTTTCCTAATCTATAAAAACAGATGTATTTTTCTCAGCTAAAAAAGGTGGTTGTAAAACGTTCAGTGTTTAGAACTTTACCATGCGTATGGTAGCTTTAAAGGCCAGATGGTTATACCGTCTCCATGCACTACACCCAACTAGAGGTTGAACCCAGAGCAGGAGCTCTACCACTAGCTATATGTTCCTCAGTCCTATGTCTACACAGGCGGGCCCTGAACTCTATCTGTAGCCACAGCAGTTCTTAAACTGTGTTTCTCCTGCCTCGGCCTCCCAGAGTGCTTGAATGCCACCAGTTGGGCTCTGGTATGCTCCTATCCCACCTTAGAACAAGTCAACGTCCCCTCCCTTGGACAGTGCCCTGAATGGCTCATTCAAACCAGCCTTAACTGATCCTCACATCCCGCTTTCCTGTCTTTTGCTGTACCCACACAAATGACTTTGTGTGCCCATTGCTTGTGTCTACTTCTCCAATGTCCTGGGAAGTTAGCTACAGTGGAGACTTTACTTTAGGTATCTCATCATGGGCGGGGTCTGATGCAAACAATAATACCATCCTTAGAAAGCTGCTCCCTTTCAGGTCTCATCTGATCCTTGTAAAAGTAACAAAAGCTATACCATCATCTCCCAGTTCAGATACAGACTTTTAAAAAGTTCTAAGATTTATCTTTGGAATGCTACTAACAGGAGAACAAAACTCAGAAGCCCTGCTTTGATTCAAAGGGTCCTCTGTAAGGATATTACACTCTCCACTGAAGTCACAAAATGTGGCCTCTTAATCTACTGTATAAATCCATCCTAGGGTGTGTACATTCCCTTCCTTCAAAGTTCCTGAGGAGTGAGTACTTGTCCCAGAGCTGGGGAAGTGTTACAATGTTGTAACTAACTCACTCAGCAGAAGGCAAGATTTTTAAGACATACAGGCAGACAAGCTGACTCTATGCAATTGTGTTGATTATAACGTTATTAGTTATGAACTGCTAAAAACAGTTTTCTGTAATAGCCAAGATCTCTGAGATAGTGATACCAGTTATTTCTTGATTTCTGATCAATTGATATTATAGCTGAGATACCTTCAGGTTCAAAAGTCATTATCCGATGGATTGGGTTAGGTGTGTGTGGGAGGCAAAGCCCTGAGAAAGATCCTTACATACAAATGGATTACCACATTCCTCAGAATAAATGTTCTTAACTGTTGTGTAGGATTACATAGCTTAGATTAGCTCACAGGGTTTCAAGACACTGCGGTCCTTTGGAAAGGAGAATATAGAAGGCTTGAGGCAACACAGCATGTAATTTGTCATCAGCGACCTGAGCATTAGCAGGATCCCAGGAAAGACGGACACAGGGCAGCTAGTCTTTGAGGGGTTTCTCCATCCCAGACTGACCGAGCAGGTCCTACTGGAAGATGAGAATGGACTCTGGGAATCTAATCTCTTTATCAAAGAATTCTAAGGAGGGCCTCGCCAGTTCCCTGTTGCAAGGCCTTAGTCGCCCGCTCTTGGCTGTCACAGGCCCGCGGGAAAGGTGCAGGCCAGGCTCAGGAACCGCCTCGCCTCCATAAGCCGGCGTTGCAGGGAAGGCGCGCTCCCACTTGGGGCGGCCACCAGCCTGGCGTCACGCTCGGCAGCTCCCGTGTGTCCCGAGGCTTCCCGGTGCCCGCGGTCAACACCGCGACCGCGACAGCGAGCAGCCCGCAGGCCCCGCGAGCCCCGCAAGCCAGGGAGCTGCAGGATCCTCGCAAACTTACAGTTTTCCTACTGCGTACGCGTCACGGCGGGGTGACGTCACGGGCCGGCTTCAACGAGGTCAGCCCGCGGGCGCGGCGCTCCGGTTTACGCCCCGCCTCCAGCGCGCGGCGGGAGACGCCCCGTCCCGCCCTGCCTCGACCTGCGCGCAAGCGCACACGGCCAACTGCCGCGTGCCTGTGAGCTTCGCAGGCTGGCGCGCTTAGGCGGCCACTCTTCACCATCTTCACACAGCCTCAGAGGCGAGAAGGTCGGGGGTCGATAGACAGAAGGGAAGAGACCACGAGAACAAATCAAGTTCTCGCCCGGGCTTGGGGCGGGCGAAAGGGTTCTTACGTAGTTCTTCCTCAAACACTGCTTTCCTCCCCTCACCTGTTCACTAAAACTGCTACACGTTTAGTAACAAACACTGTTGTCCGCCGGGGTCAGAGGGGCACCTTTCCCATGGTCCTTTGCGTTGTCTCACTTCTGCCCGGACCAAGCCACTCCCGCCAGCCCGCGCCCGGCCAGACACGCCCACTAAGAGCAGACCACGCCCTACCAGGCCAACCACTGAAAGCCCCGCCTATGCCAGGCCCTCCCGCGTCCGGCTAGGCCACGCCTCCGAGACCCGCCCTTCCGGCTCCGGCTTTTTGCTGTCTCCTGCTGCAGAGCGGCCCCGCCCTTCCTGTACGCTCCATGCTGCCTATTGCTGAAGGGAGCATCTTTTAATCTTCTACTGCGTTTCCCTTTTTGACCCCAGGAAACCTTTTACAAGTCACCTGTTAAGATTAACAAATAGTGACCTGTGAAACTTTGCACCGAACCACCACACGAGGAAAGCCCAGCTGTCTAAGTCCAGCTCTGGATAAAAGACCACTGCAAAGAAAGTGAGGGCAGAGTGGGCCACAGAATCTGAAGACTTGAAATTTGTTTCCTAGGAGCCCCACGTTACTCCTTTAGGCTGAAAATAGTAAATATTCTGATTTTTTTAAAAAGCAGTTCAAACTGTGTTGGAGCTAGTCTTAGAAGAGCATAATGAATATAATTTGTATATTCAGTATATAATTCAATATATATCCAGGACATGATTTATAGGCAAATAGCTAGGTCAGGGATTTTGCGTGGCAGCTCCTGAACCTAAATCTAAAACAATGGTTGTTTACACTTTACTTTGGGAATAATGGCTGGAAAATGGTAGCTTTTAACCGGAGGCGAGAGCTGGTTGAAAATAAACTTCACTAAAACAGGAGGAGAGAGTTGAGTTCCCTGCCAGCCTAAGTAACAGAGTTCCAGGACAGTCTGGACAGAAGAGATCCTGCCTCAAAAAAGTGAAGTGCAACAATAGTGAATTCCAGGAAAATATATATAATTCGTTTTAAAAGAACTTAATCTGTGCATTTAAATACCATACAATGTTTTGATTCTTATCAAATGACATAAGATAAATTTGTAGTTTGTATATAATTTTAACAAGACTTTTGTGCAACAATATAGAAAAAATATTTGAAAGCTTCCAGAGATCTTTAAATTGTGGTATTTATTTTTCATTAAGAACAATTTTAATATACCAAGTTTTCATTATTCACATATTTATGTCTTCTATATCATTTCTCAAAACATGAATTTTTCTAAAGTAATCTTCTAGCTAATAACCTGATATTCTCCCACAGGCAATGTCATATGTAATATTTTTTTAGAGTAGAAATACTATGTACCAGATGTGTTAAATGTTTTTAGTGTAGGTTTTAGTATAGAGCATGGTAAAATATTATTGGATCATTTGATTGTTCAGTGTTATTTCCCTTAATGCCACACGTTTGTTTGTGTGTGTAGAATGTGTGTTGGTGTGTTTGCATGAGTGCGTGAGTGTGCGCTGACCTATATGAGTACCAACGTATACATGTGGAGGTCTGAGAAGAGTCTCTCTTGTGGGTCCTAGCCATTCACCTTGTTTGAGGCAAGGTTTTGTTAGTTATTGTTATGCTGTAGATTAGCTGGCCCAGAAGCTTCCAGAGACACTGGCTCGCCCTCCCATCTCACTACAGGAGCACTCCGATTACAGATTGGAGTTAAGGAATCCGATTTTATGTGGATTCTCAAGATTTAAACTCAGGTCTTTATACTTACGCAGCAAGCAAGCATTTTACCCACTGAGCCATCTCCCCAGTCCCACACACATACTTTTAAACACCTGCACCTTCGTGCAAGAAAGAAGTAAATGTGTTAAACAAAAGATAGAGAAGAGAACTTGAATGTCAAATAGAGATGTGGAAGAAATGGCTAAGAAGTACACACTAACTGTGTTAAACATCTCTGCTGTGGGCTACACCCACCTGTGAAGGATGGCATTACAGAATGCACTCACACAACAGTCCAATCACATTTGGTGGAGCTTCTGTAATGAACTAGAATGTGATCTAAATGAGTAAAGAGAAGCTAGTATTTCTTGTAAAGAAAGGAGCTGCAAGCAGAGATGCCTTTAAGAAAATAGATGCCTGCACCGTCCAGGTTCAACACTCAGAGAACTAAGGCATTCCACCCTTAGTCTTGGGGGTGTTGGTTTATTCTTGAGATTCTTTCATATTGATATTTGCTGCCCCTGGCAATCTACTTTCCAGAGTCCTCTACTTCAATACACATAATACTTGCCTTATTTCTACTGAGCAAGCTGAGTAAAGCCCCACCTCGTCCTTGAAAACAATGGTTGATGTTCCTGGGTGTTATGTGCCAAGGACCACCCTTGAAACTGGGTGTATACTGTAATTATTCCCACCTTACCCACTGGGCAAGCAGGATTTCAGGAGAAAAAGTCAGATGCAGGTTACAGATAATGAATAGCAGAAGAAAGGCTTGAACCTTCCTTCCTAACCCACACTCATAATGATCATTGATCTGTACGATTTCATGTGAAAAAAGTAATAATTTAAGAAACAACAGAAAAAAATGGAATGTTCAAGAAACATTACGTAAAATTTAACTCGGAACAGTGACTACTACCCACTACGCTGGGTTGAATATTCGAGCCCAAAACTCTTGCTCAAGACTCCTGCTCTACTAGAGGCCAAGCCAATACTAGAAACCCCAGGGGCCACACAGGTCACCCAAATTCCAGTAAACACACCCTATGGGACCTGAAGACTCGCTGGTTTCTAGAACCACAGGCCACTCAGGCCAGAAGACTAGAGATGAAACAGAAACCAAGGGAAAAAACATCCATGCAACAATTAAGATATACTTGAAAATTGGCACCTAACCCCATACCCAGATGACTAGAGGCCAGGTAAGAACACAATCAAAACAGCCAGATCAACCACAGGGCACCACCAGAATCCAGAGGTCTTACTACAGTAAGCCCTGGATATTCCAAGACAGCTGAAGCACAAGGAAAGAAAGAACCTGAAATCCAATCTTATGAAGAGGAAGAGGCAAGAAATTAATAAATCCCTTGAAGAATTCAGGAAAACACAAACAGGTGAAGGGTATGAATAAAACTGTTCCAGACCTGAAAATAGAAATATAAGCAATAAAGAAAACACAAACCGAGAGAATCCTGAATATGGAAAACCTAGGTAAGATAACAGGAACTATAGATACAAGCATCATCAACAGAATACAGGAAATGGAAGAGGGACTCTCAGGCATAGAAAATACAATAAAAGAATTTGATATAGTGGTCAAAAAAGGTGTTACATTTAAAAGTTACTGACACAAAACATCAGGAAAATAAGGGAAACTATGGGATTTAAAAATAATTTTAAAATTTAAAAATAGTAGGAATAGAAGAACGAAAGAATCCTGGCTCAAAAACTGACAAAATATATTTAACAAAATCATAAATGGAAAATTCCTTAAACTAAAGAAAGAAATGCATATAAACATGCCCCTAAAATCAGGGACAAGATAGGGCTTTCTAACTTTCTGTATCTATTTAATATAGCACTTGAAGTTTTAGTTAGAGCAATAAGACAACAAAAGGAGATCAAGAGAATAGAAGTTGGAAAGGAGTCAAAGCATTGCTATGTGCAGATGATATGACAGTATACATAAGTGACCCCAAAAATCCTACCAGGTAACTCTTACAGCTATAAACACCTTCAACAAAGTGGCTGGATACAAGATTAACTCAAAAAAGCCAGTATCCCTCCTATATACGAGCAATAAATGACTGAGAAAGAAATCAGGGAAGCAAGACCCTTCACAATAGTCACCAATCATACAAAATATCTGGAGGTGACTCTAACTGAGCAAGTGAAAGACCCATATGCCAAGAACGTCAAATCTTTGAAGAAAGAAATTGGGCAAGATATCAGAAGGTGGGAAGATCTCTCATGCTCATGGGTTGGTAGGATTAACATAGTAAAAATGGCCATCTTACCAAAAACAATATATAGATTCAATGCAATTCCTATCGAAACTCCAAGGCAATTCTTTACAGACCTTGAAAAAAAATACTCAGCTTCATATGGAAAAAGCAGCATGCCCAGGATAGTTAAAACAACCCTGTACAATAAAAGACCTTCCAAAGGAAAGGTGTGACCATTCCTGATTTCAAGCTGTACTACAAAACTATAGTAATAAAAACCACATGGCATTAGCATTAAAACAGGCAGGCAGATCAATAGAAGCAAATCAGATGTAAATCCACATACCTAGGGACACCTGACTTTTGGCAAAGAAGCCAAAATTGTACAATGGAAAAAAGAAAGCACCTTTAATTAATGGTGCTGGTCTAACTGGCTGTCTGCATGTAAAAGAGTGCAAATAGATCCATTTTTATCACCTTGCCAAAACTCAAGTTTAAGTGGATCAAAGACCTCAACATAACCAGATACACCGAACCTCATATAAGAGAAAGTGGGGAAAAGCCCTGAATGCATTGGCAGAGAAGATAACTTCCTAAACAGAACACTGATAGAACAGGCACTAAGATCAGTAATTAATAAATGGCACCTCATAAAACCAAAAATCTTCTGTAAGGCTGAAGATACTGTCAATAGGACAAAATGGTGGCATACAGAACGGGAAAAGGTCTTCACCAACCCCATATCTGACAGAGGGCTGACTTCCAAAATATATAAAGAACTCAAGAAATTAGGCATCAGCAATCCAATAATTCAATTAAAAACTGGGTACAGATCTAAACAGAGAATTCTCAACAAAGGAATTTCAAATGGCCAAGAAACACATAAAAAAAAAAAAAATGTTCCATATCCTTAGCCATCAGGGAAATGCAAATCAAAATGACTCTGAGATTCCATCTTATACCTGTCAGAATGGCAAAGATCGAAAACACAAGTGAAAGTTTGTGTTATTTTGTATGTGGAGCAATGAGAATACTCCCCCATTCCTGATGGAAATGCAAATATATACCACCACTTTGTAATCAATATGGTAGTTTCTCGGAAAATTGGGGAAAAAAATCTACCTCTGCCCAGGAGCTATCGATATAGCACCACTTCCTGGGTTTATAACCAAAAGATGTTCCATCTTATCACAAAGACACTTGCTCAACTATGTTCATAGCAGCTTCATTCTTAATAACCAGAAACTAGAAACAACCTAGAAGATGTCACCCAACCAAAGAATGGATAAAGAAAATCTGGTATATTTATATAATAGAATATTATTCAGCTGCTAAAAAAATTACATCATGAAATTTCCAGGCAAATAGATGCAACTAGAAAATATCATCCCGAGCGAAGTAACCCAGACCCAGAAAGACAAACATGGCATGTACTCACTTGTCAGTAGATATTAGCTGTATAGTAAAGGATATCCATGCTATAATTCACAGATCCAGAGAAGCTGAGTATCAAGGAGGACTTAAGGGCTGATGTTTGGATCTTACTGTGGATAGATGTGGAGGAGTGGGGGTACTGAGAAAGTGGAGAGGGAGGAAACAGAAAAAGGAGGGTTCAGGTGGGGGAGGATGGAAACAGAGACACCTGGACTTGGGGGACATCACCAGGACAAGCGAGCAACAAAATGTAATGGAAACTCCCAGGCTGACCCTAGCTGAGACTCTAGCAATGGCAGATGTGGAGCCTGAACTGACCATCTCCCGTAACTAGGCAAGCCTTCCAGTAGAGGGATTGGGATACCAACCCAGACATAAAACCTTCAACCTACAAATTTTTCCTGCCTACAAAATGTGCTGTGTGGCACTGAAACTGTGGGAGCGGCCAACCAATGACTGGTCCAACTTGAGGCCCATGCCATGAGAGGGAGCCTACCCATGACACTGGAGGACCAGGAACCAGAGGCTGGATAGCCCAGAGACCTAGGATAGAACCAAACACAACTGGCAAAAAAAGTAAAAAGAAAAAAGTGTCATTGAAATGATTCTAATGACACTCTGTTGTACTCATAGCCTGTCATCTAACCCAATGTCACCACAGACGCTTCATCCAGCAGCTGATGGAAATAGATACGGAGAGCCACAGCAGAGCTTGGGAAGCCTGTTGAAGAGGGGAAGGAAGGATTGGAGGAGCCAGAGGGGTCGAGGACAGCACAAGAAAGCCCACAGAATCAACTAACCAGGCTTACAGGGGCTCACAGAGACTGAACTGACAACCAGGGAGCCTGTCTGGGTCTGATGTAGGCCCTCTGCATATGTTACAGTTGTATAGCTTGGTCTTCTTGTGGGGTTCCTAGCAGTGGGAGCAGGGGCTATCTTTGACTGTTTTGCCTGCTCTTTGGACCATTTTCCTCCTGTTGGGCTGCCTCATTCAGACTTAATAAGAAATGAGGTACCTAGTCTTACTGCAAAGTGATATGCCAAGTGTGGTAGATATCTATGGGAGGCCTGGTTTTTTCTGAAGAGAATCTGAGGAAGAGTGGATAGAGGCAGAGGAGAAATGGGGGTAAGAGGGACTAGGAGGAAAGGAGGGGGGAGAAACTGCAGTCAGGATGTAAAGAATAAAAATAAATAAATAAATAAAACAAAACACTGACCATTGTGTATCACTATTGTCGCGATGTCCTATTCTGTTTCTAGCAGATGATTCTGTTTTTAAGGCGCTCACTGTGGCCCATTAAGTTAAATTTGTGCATCAATGCATTTCCACCTTAAGAAATAAAAAACATAAGGAGCCTGATTTATCACATGTAATAAAAATAATCTTGGTCAGGCGTGGTGGCACCTGTCTTTAGTCCTTGTCCTCTTGAGGCAGTGGCAGACAGATCTCTGTGACTTCAAGACCAGCCTGGTCTGTGTAGTGACTTATAGGCCAGCCAGAGAGTGTATGTCAGAAAAAGGAGAAGAGAGGCGTATCTTCCTGAAAACACTAGTTTGTGGTCACTATTTGTTTTATCCCCCCTCCCCAATATGCAAACCAAGTACCCTGCCTCTGGGGTATATATAATGTGGCGGAGGGGAGACCCACAAACAAACAAAATTTAAAAACTCTCTTTTTGACAGGAATCTAAGTTGCCTAGACTGGTGTTGAACTTGCTCTAATCTATAGGCAGTCCATCCTTGAACTTGCAATAGCCACCCCACCTCAGTATCCTGTGTATCAGGGATTATAGCTCTGGCACCAGAATATGTGTGTATTCTAGGCTGTGATGCTAAATTATCCCCACACATGTTGTTTACGTAGAGCGCAGGAGGCACAGCTATTAGTAGATGCTAATGCAAACCAGCACTTTCCGTGCTCTCAAGACTTTACAGTCACTGGGGATAATTGACTATATGGACTCAAAGAGTGTGGTGTGGTGTGTGTGTGTGTGTGTGTGTGTGTGTTGCACGTGTCCTATAATCCCAATACTCAGGCAGCTGAGGCAGGAGGATAACAAATTTGAGGCCAATCTCAAAACAAAAATAAATCCAAAGACAGGATAAGTTTCTTACTCAAGATACTTGCGGTTTTTATAAAGAGTAGTAGAGCACTAAATCAGCAAAAGGTCTACTGAGAAGGAAAGTCCTTTAGGAAGAGAAACCTATGAGTAACAATGTAACATAAAACTGAACCGGCTGGCCCTGTCTTCTGCCTTTGGGGGCTCCTTACAGGCAAAGTACCTTCTCTAAACTTCAGAGCCAGACTTATCTGGGAGGAGAGAACCTTAATTAAGAGTGCCTGTGGGAGGGAGAGGTGTGTGGGGAATGATAGCCTCTTCTGCCACCCCTCACCACCTGCAATAGTGGGGACAGCCGGTCCCTGAGATCCTGAGAGCTGCCCCTCGTCAGCTATAGCATGCAGAAGTGTGGACCCTACACCTCTCCTGGGCAGCACAGTGGAGCTGGCCCTGATGGCAACCCCTACCGTGTAAGAGCCAGACAAGCAGGCCCAGACCCTCACATGCTACAGCCTTTGGGAGACTGAAAACTCATCTCAACTGGGCAGCACAGTAGAGCAGACTCTGGAGGTGTGAGTGAGGGTGAGCTAGCCCTGCGGGCATGGAAGCAGTAGCGCTGACCCTGCCTTCTGCCAGTGGCTGCACTGGGTGGGCTAGCTGGGACTGTGCTGGAGACCTGGACCTGTCGGTGTGGACGTAGAAGTGCCGGCAGGCTGACAAGCTCAGCTGCCACCCAAGCCCAGATCCAGGGCTCTGAGTTGGCCCATCCCCAAATCTGCATCGTCTGTGAACTGTTGGGGCTGATCCGAAGCTACAGGATCTCCATTGCACACCACCAGGATACCTGGGAGGAGTCCCAGTGACGACCCAATATTGACGGTGTCACAGAGAGACCTCAAACCAATGACTCATTGCAATGAATATTTGCAAGTGAAGATGAGTGGGCAGAGGTGTATACTGTGGGATATGCTGTGACATACCACAGCTTCCATGATGAGATGTTTTCTATGCTTTGTCGTGTTTACGGCTTTTTGGTCTGTTTGTGAAACTCACAAAGAAACAATAAACAGTTGGGGCGGGGGAGGGGGAGAATGCCTGTGTCAGAGTGGCCTGAAGGCAAGCAAGCCTATGGCGAATTTCCTTGATGATTACTGTGAGAGGTAAAGTGCACTGTGGACAATGCCACCCCTGGGCTGGTGGTCCTCGGTGCTAAAGAAAGCAGGCCGAGAGGGGAAGCAATCTCACAAGGAGAACCCTTCCATGGCCTCTTTGCCCTGACTTCCCTTCATAACACACCTTAATCTGGAAGATGAGACAAACTGCTTCCCCCCCCACCCCATTTGTTTTTGGTCAAGAACTCTATTATAGCAACAGAAAAACTACCACACTCACTAAATATTCTTCTTGATAAGTATCTTAGTGGAGTGTTAGTCCTCTAGGAACTCTGGGGAATCAGGTCAGGCCACCTGGAGCTCTATCTGCATGCTATCTCCTAAAAGAGTCAAACAGACATTGAGCTCTATCTGCATGCTATCTCCTAAAAGAGCTAAACAGACACTGAGGGTTCAGAAGGGTAATTAATTCTCTTAAACAAAGGGCTTAGGACAAAAGATGCCCTGATAGCCAAAGGAGAGGGGAACGGAGCAAATGGAGAAAGGAGAAGACAAGGAACCTGCCCTTGTTCCCAGTAGCCCTTCTCTTGATGGGGTCCAGAGCTAGCTGCGTGGTTTTGTGTTGACAGCTGAAAGAAACAAGCTGCTTCTATGGTGTGTGCTGTATCCAGAGTCAAAGAACATGAAGGAGAAGTTGTCAGAAATATTTGAAATTCTGTTAGGAATATGAACTTCACCTAGTCCAGTCTGTTGTCCTCCACAGAGTATTACGTGGAATATTCTAGCATTGGGCCTCCATATATTCTATTTTCAGGACTATTGCAGAAGACCTACTCATCTGCAAGCCCAATTTGTGCCATTAATCCCTCTGCTGATAATAGCTATATTTTATTAAATACTTCCTAGGCCTAAGACATTATTAACCCTCTGGACAGCTCAGTGAGTCAGCACCTAGTATTCCCTAGTATTCTCCTATTTTACAGAAGAAGAATAAAATGAATGAGGGACCTTCTCATTCCCGCCAACCCCACATCTTGTGTTGAGGTCTTAGCTCTCACTGCGAATGTGTTTGGACTTAGGGTCCAGAAGGTAAAGTTAAACAGATGAGGCCATCAGGATAGATCCTAATCTAGCAAGGATGCTGGTCATATGAGAAGAGGAAGACTGTCCAATCTATGAGGATGCTGGAAGAAGACAACCATCTGCTAAGGAGAGAAGAGGTCTCCATCAGGGTCTGACTCTGTGAGACCTCTATAGTGCACTGTAGTAGCCAGAAATAGGAGAAATCGTTTTGTTGTATAGACTGTAAACTCTGGCAGTCCAAGTAGAATCACACCAGTTAAAGTAGTCTGGCTCCCAATTATTTCTTTATATATTTAATTTTTTCTTACTATTTTTTTGTGGATGAGTATGCTCCTGAATGTATGCCTATGAACCATGTGTGTGCTTGGTACCCATGGAGGCCGGAAGAGAGTGTCAGAGTCCCTGGAACTGGAGTTACAGACTGCTGTGAGTCACCATGCTGTGCTGGTGCTGAAAACTAAGTCTGGTCCTTGGGAAGAGCAGCCAGCTCTCTTACCTGCTGAGCCACCTCTCCAGCCCCTGGCTTTCTCTCCTAGGCACATTCCTGTATCTCCCTGCTTCCGCGTGGGCCTGATCATCTCTTCCTTCTGTCCCATAGCATCACTTCTCCTGTGCTATATTTATGTTTATCCAGTTTTTACTTTATTTTGCCCTCTTGTTTATTTCGAGATGGTGTCTTGCTGTGTTGCCCAAGCTGGTCTCAAACTATTGTTATCAAGTGATCTCCTGCCTCAGCCTTCCAAGTGTTAAATCTTATAGGGAGGCCAGCACTTAGAGGTTTTTAGCACCCTTTAAAAAAATCAAAAACATCTAGAATCAGATACATCTTAGAATTGAAAGGGAATCAAAGGTTAGTTTTTAAAGGCACAAAAGAGAGTAAATGTGTTTTATTTATGACATCTTAGATTAAATAAAATGCGCAATATATTGCATGACAGTGACTTGTTTCTTGTGTCTCTTCCTCCCTCACTAAGCTCTGGTTGTGGTTACTCAGTAGTCCCTCCTGCCCAGTTTCAGATGCATACAATGCATTTTACAAATGTAGTTAATTGACTCAAAACAGGAATAATATATGCCAGACGAAATGACAAGTAGTGGAGTTAGGACCCAATGTCATCAGAGCTTTTTACTGTCCCCAAGGCCCTGGTGGCCTGGGGAAATTAAGTCATCATTTCTCCAAATATAACCCTAGTTAAGTCCTATCTGGCCCTAAAGGTCGATACTCATTCCCACTGTCAATTAAAGCCAGCCTCTCTCTTTTCTATTTGGCAAGTTATAGCATATATAAGTCACCCTTTATATTGGATTCTGAAATTTTTTTAATTAAAAATTTTGAATTGACTCTTTGTGAATTTCGCATCATGTCCCCCAATCCCATTCATCTCCCCATCCCTCCATATCTGCCCTCCATCCTTGTAGCCTTCCCCTCAAAAGAAAACAAACGAACAAAAAGTCTCCTGTGGAAGCTTTACTTGCAAATGTCCATTTTACTGAGTCACTGGTCTGATTCAAGGCCTCTGGCTTCTGCCACACTATCAAGACTGGATCCTCACCAGGGCTCCTCCCTGTGCCATGGAGATCCCACAGCTTTGGATCTGCAGGACCAGACCTATCATGTGCTTCAGCAATTCCTGGATGGGGTGGATGTTGGAATGGGACAAATCAGAGTCCTGGATCTGGAACCCAGGTAGAAGCTGACTTGGTCTCCTGCATTGCCCAGGCAAGGGGCAGGGCCAGCTCTCCTGCTCTCTTTGCCCATGCCACCAGGGCCGGCTCCACTGTGCTGCCCAGAAGATGTGCAAGGCCTGCTCTCTCTTCTCCTGAGTGCTGATACCAGTGAGGGGCAGAGGTCAGCTCTTCTGCTCTCACATATTGTTCACCTGCCTACCCCAGGTGGTGGCAGTGGTGCCGGGCATCTCTCCAGTGCCTATGCCATCGTTATATGGCAAAAAGGAGTGGGGCCAGTTCTCCCATGCTGCCCAAGCCAGGGGCCAGCTCAGCACCGTGCTTGGATATGGCCTTAGGCAGCAGCCCCGACCAGGGACATTCACATGGGCCTGAGACATCAACACAGACCCTGGTGGTGATCAGACCATAGACCCAGACATGGCCCCCAGTAGCAGCATGGGTCTTGATGTCACCATGGCCTCAAGTAGTAGCAAATGCCACCCAGGTCACTATGTCCCCCAGAGATAGCATAGCTCTCAGACATCCACATGGTCTCAGCAGGCAGCTCAGGGCACCAAAATCCTCATGGCCTTTGGTGGCAACACAGGCCACAGATATCGGCACAGACCCTAGCAGCTGCAGAATCACAGAAAGATCCAGACATGGCCCGCAGCAGCAGCCAATTCCCAGACATCACCGAGGCCCTGGATGGTTGTGAAAGCTCCTCATGTCACCTGTTCCTCACCTCCATCTTGTCTCCAGTTCCATCTCTTTCCACAGTGCACAAACAATTCTGAGTAATAGAAGAACTTCGAGAGGTATCACTAGCCTCTATTTCAAGTTGTGCTATTGAGCTATAATATGCATATAATATGCATATAATATGCATATAATAACTGCATGGTAATAGCACAAAACGAGACATGCAGTTCTTTTACTATACTGGAGGGTTGGTTTTTGGTTTTTTTTTAAAGCTAACCTGGGTTGGTTTGTGTGTGTGTGTGTGTGTGTGTGTGTGTGTGTGTGTGTGTGTGTGTGTTATCATATGAAGCTGAAAATTGTTCTTTCAAGATCTGTGAAGAGTTGTGGTGGAATTTAGATGGAGATTGTATCAAATCTATAGATTGCTTTTGGTAAGATGGCCATTTTCATTATGTTAATCCTATAGATCCATGAACAAGGGAGATTTTTCCATCTTCTGATATCTTCTCCAATTTTTTTCTTCAAAGACTTGAAGTTCTTGTCATAAAGGTCTTTCATTTGCTTGCTTAGAGTTACATCTAGATATTTTATGTAATTTGTGTCTATTGTGAAGGGTGTTGTTTCCCTGATTTCTTTTTCAAACTGTTAATCGTTTGTAAATTCATTTTCACTGAATTCTAGAAAGTCTTTGATTTCTTAATTTCTGCCTGGACCCAGTTGTCATTCACTAGAGAGTTGTTCAGTTTCCATGAGTGTGTAGGCTTTCTGGTGTTGAAGTTCAGCTTTAATCCGTAGTTGTCTGATAAGATGCAGGTGATTATTTCAATTTTCTCATATTTATTGAGAATTACTTTGTGACTGAGTATGTGGTCAGTTTTGGAGAAGGTTCCCTAAGGTGATGAGAAAACGCCATATTCTTTTGTGTTTGAGTGAAATGTTCTATAGATGTCTGTTAGATCCATTTGAATCATAACATCTGTTAGTTTCATTATTTTTCTGTTTAGTTTCTGTCTAGATGACCTGTTCATTGAGTGGGGTATTGAAGTCCACCACAATTAGTGTGTGGGGTTTGATATGTGATTTAAGCTTCTCTGATGTTTCTTTTACAAATGTGGATGCCCTTGCATTCAGAGCACACATGGTCAGAATTGAGTTGTCATCTTGGTGGATTTTTCCTTTGATGAGTATAAAGTGTCCTTCCCCATCTCTTTTGATTAATTTTAGTTGGAAGTCTATTTTGTTGGCTATTAGGATGACTACAGCAGCTTGCTTCTTAGGTCCATTTGCTTGCAGAATCTTTTTCCAGCCCTTTACTCTGAGGTAATGTCTATCTTTGATGTTGATGTGTTTCCTGTATGCAGCAGAAAAATGAATTCTGTGTCTCCACCCATTCTGCTAGCCTGTGTCTTTTTATTAGGGAATTGATAGGAAGAGATATTGATGGCCAATGATTGTTAATTCTTTTTATTTTGTTGTTGTTAGTAGTGGTGGTGGTTTGTGTGTGTGTGTGTGTGTGTGTGTGTGTGTGTGTGTGTGTGTGTATGTCCCCTCTTTTGTTTTTGCTGGTGTTAGATTTTTTTATTTCCTGTATTTTAATGGATGTAGTTAACCTCCTTGGGTTGGGGTTTTCTTTCTAGTATCTCCTGTAGGGCTGAATTTGTGGATAGATATTGTTTGAATTTGACCTTATCATGGAATATCTTACTTTCTCTATCTCTAGTGATTGAAGCTTTGCAGGGTATAGTAGTCTGGGCTGACATTTGTGGTCTCTTAGAATTTATAGGGCACACACCCGTCCAGTCCCTCTGGCATTTAGAGTCTCCACTGAGAAGCCAGATATAATTCTGATAAGTCTGCCTTTACATATTACTTTTCCTTTTTCTCTTGCACACTTTAATGTTCTTTTTCTATACAATTAATATGTTGATTATTATGTAGTGGGAGGATTTTCTTTTCTGGTCCAATCTATTTGGGGTTCTGTATGCTTCTTGTACCTGGATAGATATCTTCTTTAGGTTAGGGAAATTTTCTTCTATGACTCTGTTGAAAATATTTTCTGTGCCTTTGAGCTAGGATTCTTCTTCTTCTATTTGTATTATTCTTCATGGTATTTTCATAGTGTCCCAGATTTTTCTGGATGTTTCAGCTGTAAGTTTTTCATATTAAATATCTTCTTTGACCAGTATATACGTTTCTTCTATCATGTCTTCCATGTCTGAGAGTCTCTTTTGCATCTTTTGTATTCTGTTGGTAAAGCTTGACTCTGTGGTTCCTATTTGAGGTCCCAAGGTTTTCATTTCCAGATTTTCCTCATTTTTTTTTTTTTAATTGAGTCTATTTCCACTTTCAGGTCTTGAATAGCTTTATTCATTCCCCTCTGTTGTTTGTTTCTGTTTTCATAGATTTCATTAAGGGATTTACTCATTTATTCATTACTTCTTTAAGGACTCCTATCTTCACAAAGGCTGTTCTCAGGTCTTTTTCTTGTGCTTCAGCTATGTTGAAATATTCAGAGCCTGCTGTGGTAGGGCTTCTGGGCTGTAGTGGAGACATACTTTTCTGAGTGTTATTGATTGTATTTTTACACTGGTGTCTAGAAATGTGATATGGGAAGATTATAATTCTAGGTGCTGATATCTGGTCTCGTCTTTTTAGGTGAGTGTTTTGTTCCTTAGCTTCTGTTTCCTCTCTGGTTCTTAGGAGACTGTGGTGTCTATGTGTTGCCTGGTAGAGGCTGTGATAGGACTGGCCACTTGAGGTATCAGTTAAAATGTATTTCTGGGTCTTGTGAGTTGTCATTTAGGAAAAGAGATGGCTATGGGGGTGGGGGACTGAGTGTCCACAGGAAGGGGGAAAGCAGGGCACTCTACCAGGATCAGCTTGGTCCCCTGGGAATGGAAGCAGAGAATGAGGAGGGGTCACAGCAGAAAGTCTGCTACAGAGTTGGGGGTGAGACTAGTGGGTGGTGAAGATCTGCAGTTAACCTGCATGCTTCCCTGGCTAAAGTGTCCCGAGGGCTCCCAGGGAGTGTCTCCTGGTATTGGGGGCTGGGACAAAACAGCTAGTAAGGAGAGGTTAGCTGAGGAGGATCTGTGTGGTCAACTGGGGTGGGGGTGAGGGGAGGCTGCAGAGCTGGGGGTGAGCGAATTTGATTTAGAGGAGCAGAGGGAGAGATGAAGATCTCCAGTTAGCCTTCCTGCTTCCCTGATGAGGAAGTGGGGGTGGGGATCTTAAATAAGTTATGGGGGTGGCACTGGCACCCTTATCTCTTATGTAACAACAGAAAGAAGGTGCTATGCAGAAACCAGCCAGGAAGCCATCATCAGACATTTAACGTGCTTAAAAGTTAATCCTGGACTTCTCAGCCACTCAAACCATAAGAAACAAATTTCTGTAATTTACACACCATCTACTTTGTAGTATTTTGTTAGAACAGCCCAAATGGATTAAGACATATATATGTTCTACCTACTGTGTGGTAAAGCAACCTGTTAAGTGGGCACAAAGCAGAAAATAAATGTCAGAAATTCTTGATGGTCTTTAAAGCATCCCAGACAAAGATGATGAAATCCCTTCTGAGATATATGCTGGTATGTCTGACTCTTTCTAAGGGCCAGGGAAGGGATAAAGAGGAAAAGTAATTAGCATTGTATTTACAGGTAAGGGACAGGGTGTGATAAGAGGGCATTTTCCTACCTAGACATTTCTTTGGCCATCAGTGATTTCTTGTTACTCCCGACCGATCTAGCCAACTGAGACGGCACTTACTATTTTCATTACATATATACACAAGGAATCCATGTAAAGACACGCCTGCTGGATCCTAAATAGTTCTGAAGTTTTCTTAGAAAGGCTTGTAATCTTGTATGTAATTATTATTATTTAAATCTTGTCACATAAAATAGGCTGGCTTCTTAAAATGAACCTTGCTCATATGGGTTCACTGCAACTAAAGTATTGATACAGTTAATTCCAAGACCACCCTTCTTACTGAAAATTGGACCATTTATCCAAAGCACAGACTAATGTACTGTTAGTACTCAGGAAATAAATGCTGCAGGTTACACAGAATCCTACAACGGAAGGAGCTAGGACCTCGGCTTGCTTTATTTGTGAGCTGCTTGTTTGCTGTGTTTCAGTTTGTACTGTACTGATGAGGTTTTCGTTGTTGTTTGTTTCTTTGCTTGCTTTTCTTTCTGAGACAGGATCTCACTGAGTAGCCCTGGCTGGCCTGGAACTGGATTTGTAGACCAGGCTGGCCTCAGACTCACAGAGAGCCTCCTGCCCCTGCCTCCTGAGTGTTGAAATTAAAAGCATGTGCCACCATGCATGGTACCCCAGCCCATTTTAAAACTTTGATTTTGAGACAGGGTTTTGCTGTGTGGCGCTCACTGTGGGGTTCAAGCAGCCCCTGAGATCACGATTTTCCTAATTCTACCCCTCAAATACTACAATGCTGGTCCAGTACACTTCAAAATATGTCCATATATGTGCAGGACTAGGAGATGACTCAGGTGGCCAAACATTTGCCACACAAGAATGAGGACCTGAGTTTGATCCCCAAATAAAGTCTTGGGTGAATAGTAGCACACTCCTGTAATGCTGTGTCTGTGGAGGAAGAGACATGAGGATCTCTGGGGCTTGCTGGTCAGCCAGTCTAGCCAAATTGATGATCTCTAGGTTCAGTGAGTAGAAACCTTATCTCGAAAAATAAGATAGAATGTAATTGAGGGAAGTACCTTATGTAGACCTCTGACCTCCACAGACAAGTACATTCACACACACACACACACACACACACACACACACACACACACACACACACACTTGTGCACACACACATTAAATACCATACAACTCACACATAATAATTATAGAGTCAAATTTCAACCAATATATAGCCACTTACCCATCATACAGTTGTGATAAAGATTGTGAAATAGTCCCAACATTTAAAAAGCTCCCCAATACTTCTGTTGTGAAATTCTTCCCCACTCCAGGTCCTGGTACCAGTGATTCTCTTGTTTTTCATGAAAGTGGAGTCATGTAGTTGTCATCTTCTGTATCTGTGATTTAGTACAATATTTTTGGAGACATTATGTCAGGTGTTCAAAACTTTCTTGTTGCTGAGTATCACAGAATGACACGACTACATCAAAATGTATTTATGTGAATACCTGCTGACAGGAATTTGATTGTCAAATCAAATATACAGGCAGTAGAGTTTCCAGGTTTTGTCTATTATAAATTAAACTACTATAAATTTTGGAGTCTACCTCTATATTTTAGTCAACAGTATACTTAGTAAAATTTAGCAAATAATATAGTAGCTTTAGTAAATCTCTGGTGTTGGGGCTAGATTTCATAGCACACCTTTAACTTTATAAGAATTGCAAACATGCTTTTGCAAGTCACTGTTCAGCTTTGTATTCTTATGAGTGATGGATGAGAGTTCTTGCCCTACATAGTCTTAGCAACATTTAGATGGCAGTCTCTCGGCTCTTACAGTGCTAATTCTAGGCTTCTATCAAACAGTTTAGATTAACCTAAGGGCTCAGAGTTTTCTCTTTGTATTTCTTACATACATACACACACACACACACACACACACACAGAGAGAGAGAGAGAGAGAGAGAGAGAGAGAGAGAGAGAGAGAGAGAGAGAGAGATTAAAATATGTATTTTATTTGTGAGTATATGGAGGGCATGTGTGTACATGTGTGTGCAATTAGGCTCAGAGGCTAGAAATGTTGGATCCATTTGTGAGCTACCTGAAGCTGGGAACTGAGCTCAGGTCATCAAAAAAGAGTAGTAAGCGCTCTTCACCACTAAGTCATCCTTCAGCTGCTTTCATGTAAGTCTTATATTTTTCTGTAGGCCTGTTTTTGCTTCCACACACTACACCAGTCCTGAAGCGATAACTTTTGAAACCATAAGTTTTAGAGAACAAATGAGAGTATTTGCAAGATGGTGGAGGTGGGAAATGCAAGTCTCAAGTCAGCTTCCCCAAGGAGTTTGATGCTATATGTGAGGATGAGACGGCATGGGTTAAGGTGAAGGGGAGCTTCCCGGGGGAGAAGCCATCAGTCACACATGCAATCAAATATCACTGCTTCTTGTGGGGGGTGTGGTCAGAAAGTGGCAGGACCTGCACCACATGAAGAGGGAGGTCGGGAGCAGATCTCAAGAGGGACACTCTTGTGTGGGCCCAAAACTCGGCCTTCGAGATACTGAAAAGTGACCTTGGCAACTGTTATAACCCACACATCAGAGGTGTTACTTACAGCAAAACTAGTGGGAGTCTAATGCATTGTTTGGGTGTGACTTTTTAAAAAGTTAACTGAATCAAGTGTGACTAGAAAGTTTGTTCCATTGTGTCTCAGTCTAAGTTTTAGCTTTCGTACTGCATTAGTTACTTTCCTGTTGCTCCAATAAAACACCGTGAGAAAAGCAAGTTAGGGGAAAGAAAGCCTTTATTTTGGCTTACAGTTCCAAGGGATACATTTCATTGGGCTGGCGTGTGGTGGACACACACACATGACACAGGACAGTAAAGGGAGAGAGACAGAGAGAGCACAGAAGCCTGTGAGAACAGAAAGCGGAGGAAGCAGAAGCATGCTCTAAACCCTCAGAGCCCATGCCGGGTCGGACTGCCTCTAGCTGACCTCCAGGTTCCATTCCTTCCTGACAACACCACCAACCAGGGACAGGGTGTTAAAATACGTGAGCCCGTGGGGACACTTCTCACCAAAGCAACCACTTATGTTCCAATCCACGTCAAGTTGCCCTTTCCCCACCACCTGAACGGGCACTCACCCAGCTTTCTTTACTCTTTCTCTGTAACTTCATCCTCTGATGGATGACCACACACTGTGTTGTCATCTTGGGACATCATCCATTTTCTCAAAATCCCATGTGATCTTTCCTCACTGCAGATGATCCTTGCAATGCTCAGTTTTAGACAAAAAAAAAAAAAAAAACAATAACAACAACAAAAAAACAATAACAAAGAAAAGTTAAATTAGGGGAAAAAAAAATCCAATTTTCTACAGTGAATTCTTCAATGCTGATCAGTTGCTGGTAAGACGGGAATGGTCATTTGTCTGCTAGAGCTGTGACACGTGGTGATAACTCACAGTTGGGTCCCTCTGTAGGCATCGCCCTCAGTGCATGAAAGCACCTTGCCTAGGATAACCTATCCTCCTCAGTAATTGCAGACATCCAGAAACCTCTCTGTGTTATGGGAAGGCTTGACAGCTGACCCCAGGGGTTACCACTCTGGACAGTGGGTGCAGTTCCAGGAGAGCCCATGGGAGTGAGTTGTGCTTCTGATGGGAGCTCACCGCAGCCGGCTGTTCCTCCTGCCCTCCCTGTCACATGAGGATAACTCCCCCAATGATCTGCTACATGCAAATCTCCAATTTCTAAGCACTTTTCTTTAGGGAATCTTACCTGCTCTCAGTGCAAAGCTGATTATGTCATTCCTCTGCTCAAAATCCCTTGCCAGCAGACAGCATTAACTCCTATGCTTGGCACAGAAAGGTTGGCTGTGTTCCTCATCTTTCTCCTCTGTCAGCATCGGCTGCCCTTCAGCAAGCCACAGAGGTACAGCTGCATGTCTCCCAACATTTCCCTCACATGGCCTTGCTTTCACTCATTCTCCTGTTCAACAGCCACGAATGGTTACTTCCTCTGGAGAGGTTTCTGTTGCTGTTGGCTTGTTTGCTTCCTGCTCCCCCTGGTGTGGTAGCGCTGTGGGCTGACCCCATGCCTCCCACATGCTAAGTGAGTGTGACGGTTACAGTTCCAGCTTTCTTTTTATCAAGTCAGGGGTTTCCTATGGTGGCCCAGGCAAGGCTTGTACTTGGCAATCCTCCGGTCTCTGTTGCCTGAATGTTGGAATTACAGGTGTGTGCTGCTACGCTAAGCTAGGACTAGATATAGCTCTTTACTCAAGAAAACACCAAGCGTTGAAACTTCTTGGCTTCGCCCATCTGCCCTCCTGCTAGTTGGGATGTCCAGGCAGGGATGTCCAACACATAGTAGAGTCCCATTTGTAAATGAATGAGCCAATGAGTTAATGAAAGATTGAATGAGTAAACTTGACAATGAGCTGGCCATTATTACAAGGAATAAACATTTATAAATTTATGCTAGATATGGTTCATGGTGTCATATCTAAAATATTATGTATTGTTGATAGAGTCTACATTTTTGCTTTAAATTGTGAACTTCCAGCTTGACCAGTAACAAATCCAAGTATATACTTAGTAGCAAAATGAAATCCAAGCCTTAGATCTTTAAAATTGGTTCTGCTTGTAAAAAGAGAAAAGAGGGAAGAAGAGTGCTGGGGGGCGGGGTGGGAGATGAAGAGGGAGCTGGTTAAGCAGGACTGCCTAGAGTCTTCTTTCCAAGACGCTTGGTTTTATCTCACTTTTTCACACTGTAAAATGTCAAATTAAACTGCAAAGTTAATTCTCATGACTGTGGATGGGATTCTAAAGGTATTAATTAAGGATTACGGGGCATTTAATTTTATTCCTTGCAGATAAAACTTTTTAATAATTAAATAATTATTTTTACTTCTGCTTATTTATATCATTATAGAACGTTACAGTTCCACATCAAGACTTTAAACTCTGTCTTCCGAGCCTGGGGAGGCTATTTTAATATGAGATTTGTACTTATTGGAATATTTGAGTTTGTGATTGATACTAGGGTTCCTTTGAATAATTTTTCCTCTCCAAAGAGTAAACACGTCACCAAATGAGAGCATATCTTTTGGGAATTCTCTGTGGGGATGGTGCGGGGCTCACCCTGGGAAAATGTGAAATATCCACTGCTCTTTCTTTCAGTGGCTTACCTTAGCAGGACAATAATCGTTAGCATTGTCCAAAACAGTTGAACTTATTTTCCTAGGAACTGAATGGGTTTTCTACAAGAAAGTTTAAGGGAAAAAAAGAATAAAACCACCTTTCTCTGGTAATACAGTGATATGAAAATAAGATTTTTTTAAAGCATCGCCTGTTTGAAAATTCAAAGGTCATGTAAAAATACGCGTCGTCGTATATCTCAGACATTGAAATATTCATGGGCAAATTTGGAATCATTGTCATCCTGACAAATAAGACATGAAGACATTATAAATTCTAAACTGCAGAAAGATGAACTGATAAAACATAATACAATTTAAAATTCATCATTTTTTTTTCAGAACTTGCTGTGTTTTGGGTTTTCCTTTGGATCACTCAGCTATTCTATCAGTAAACAAGTTAGTCTAATTCAGGAGTAATATTTAAAATTACACACACACACACACACACACACACACACACACACACACACACACACCACAACACAGCAGTGGAAGTCATAGTGCTTGAAATGGCACCAAAATTCAGTGGTTTTTAAATTCAGCCATGCATTACTGTCAAGATAAAGTTTTAACTTTTGTATATAGATAGAGAAAATATTTGCACTGAAGCACATGGCCTCCCTGTCACCCTGATGGCAGATTATTATCGCCAATAGTGTAATACAGGCACCCAGAGAGCCTAGGGTTCTGCCTGTGAGGACTTGTGGGTTACCAGGGTAGCAGCTGTTTTACATTAAGAGGACAGGGGTTAGTTAGCACCATTTTGTAAGAAATAAATGAGCCTTCAGTGCACTGCAATTTCTGGTAACCTCTGAACATGACAAGCATTCTTCAGCAAGAAATCAAGATAAGAACACCTGCAATGACTTATTTTCAAAACAGAGAAGTTGGGGCTGTAGAATGCAGGCAGTGGCTGACCTTTCTCCAGTACTCCCATTTTGTCTGCTGCCTCCATCTTTTCTAGTCAGGACTATCTCTACAGCTCGGTACTCCTTACAAACTTGGAGACAGTGACCAAAGCACAGCAAATCAGGATCTGCCCCAATATCACAACCCAAAGTGTCAAGCTCCACGTTGACCCTGGAAACTGCTGGAAGTGATTTTCTAATATTTGCTTGACAGAATTTTTTCCTTTGATCTATGCTTGTATTTTCAGTGAAAATTGCATCATTTTTAAAAACAGCCAAACAAAAATCAAAATAACAAAAAGTTGATTTGTGGGGGGTTTTTGTTTGTTTGTTTGTTTGTTTGTTTGTACAAAGCTGTGCAGAAAGCAGTACAGCCCTGAAACCGCGGGATGAAGGGGCTGACACCACACAGGTGCAGCTAGTGTTTCTGTCCCTTGACAGGATCTCAGAGAGCTGGTAAAAAAAAAAACAAAAAACAAAAAAATCCTTTGAACAAACCCCTTCATTAAGCCAACTGTGTGGGATCTTTAGCTCATAACTTTCTGATATCTTTGCCTGTCACATAACTGATAGAAATGAGTAGTCTTATATATCTGACTTGGGGTCTTGCTGTGCAGCCCAAGCTGGCCTCAAACTTATGTGTATGCTAACTTAGCTCCTCAAGTGTTGGGATTATGAGAGCAGATCACCACATTTGGCTATTTATGTGACTTAAGAAGCCCCATTCAAGGAGTAGCTTCTCCAAGTTGCCTTTTCAGGTCTGTGGGATAGATTGTTATGTCTATCACCCACAGACTATTATACACATGCATACATACATATAAACATATATGCATACATACATACATACATGTGTACATACATACAAGCGTACATGCATACATACATGCATACATGCATATATTTTCTCTCTCTTGCTCTCTCTTTCCCTCCCTCTCTCCCCTCCTTTCTCCTGTCCTCCTCTCCTTTTAGAATCAGCAGTCAGCCTGTGATCTCTCTGTAACACCTGCACCCACAGATGAACTGGAGAACTAAACGCCTGTGCAAAGTCATGTGACTCCCAGAGCTTGAGCCCGGCCACAGCACAGTGTCAAATCCATTTGGAATGAAGATAGAGTGAGTTCTTTAATGGGATATTTACTCTCACTCAAAATTAGTGTTGGAGATTTTAGCCAATTAAAAAAGGCCATAAATCAATAACAATATAAATCCTGGAAAACAATACACAGTTCACACTTTTTGCAGAAGATAAAGAATCCCCTCCCCCAATTAGAACACTTAGTTTTGTTCTGTTTTTTTTGTGTGTGTGTGCTTTTGTTTTGTTTTGTTTTTAACTAAATTAATTGAGTAAGGTGTCAAAATGTAAGCTAAATATACAAATGTCAGTGGATTTTTTAAAAAATTCATTATTGCAACTTTAGTGTATAACCAAAATCCTCTAGTTTCACAGTGGCACACAGAGCAAACATTTATTTTTACTAACAGTGCATGAGAGCTGACACTCATAGGTCTACCATCTTCTGTAGGTTTTGTTAGGTGTGCTAAACACACAAGAGCCTAATCCTTTCCTGCCTGAAATGTACTCAGGTTAGCAATTTTGATGGAAGAGGTTATCTCCACCTCTGGGTCAAAGAATAGGCTTGCTTGCTCCTGCTGCAGTCCACTGTTTGTCCAGGCCACATATGGGCCCATTCAGATCATCACTGGAGAGGGAGACCCAGGGAACCAGCTCAAACATGCTGACAATCTGGCTATGGCTTTTGCTGACTATAGAAATTCGTCTCTACTCAATGTGTAGTACCTATGAATCCAGCAACTTTAGCTTGAATGTAAGCTAAGCTATGAGGGCTTTCATGGTTCTTCACAGTGGGCTCTGCCCTGTTGGGAGTCAGAGCTCAGCTCCAGCCTGCTTCACAGCTCCTGTTATTCTAGAAACTAGGCTGAGGGAGGGATCCTCACCTGAACACTTCGATGCCAGAGACTAAGTGTAACCAACAACTAAATCTAAAATTCCTGTTTTGTGTTATTTCATGTCCTCTCAGTCATTGGCCAAAACAAGTCATGTGACCAGTCTACCTGGAGAGAGGAAGCATGCTTCCTTTCTGGAAAAACTACAAAAACTGAATAGGCAAAGAGACATCATGTTGGTGGTGGTGTTTTTATATCAGTCATGGGCAGAGCAGATGGCAGTCTCTTGTTCATCCTAGCTTGACGTCTGACATGGTGGCCAAAGCTGTTTTATGCCTAGGACACATAAATATCCAATCAAGTCAAATCAAATCCAGGCAGCACAGCTTGGGAGGAGGAAGACAGACAGAGACCTGCTACCCACCATGCAACTCACAGACCTGCCCTCCAGAGCAAGGCACAGGCTGGGCCATAGACACTCGCTTGCAGCCACACCACACAGAGCAGATAGATGGAAGATGTCACCCAGGGAGCCACCAGCCACATGGCCAGCCTGCAGCAGGAGCCACCACAATGTGTGAGTGTGTGATGGTCACGTAGGAAAGAAAGAGAGCCAGAGCAGCTTGAACCCTGTGAGGAGAGATGGAACTGGAGACTCGAGGCTGCAGAGGAGTCACCTGCTGTGAGTTGCCAGACCTTCCACCTGGGAGCATGATGAGGTCCCAGTGCCAGCCTGGGCTGCCTCTGAGGGCCATATCTGGGACCGTAGCTTCACAGCACCAGAGGTAACTCATATTGCCACTAGAGACTATGGGAGCATCCCAGGTCAGAGCAGCTGTTGGGGACCATGTGGATGTGCAGAAGCTGTGCAGAACTGGCCCCGCCCCTAACTGGCTGCCATGCTCTAGAGAACTGGCCACATCTCTCACCCACAGCAACACTTGGGAGAATAGACCCTGTCACCTGCACAGCACAGCAGAGCTGACCCTGGTTGTAGGGACATAGGTGAGCTGGCCTGGGAGAGCTGGTCCTGTCACTCATCCGCCTGTCTGCTGTGAGGTGGTGTGAGTGCAGAGCGATGCCCTCCACACTACCTCACCCCTTGCCAACTGGGACGGTTGGAAGATGAAGTGGAAACTTGAGGGTTCTTTGGAAAGTGTGTTGGATGGTGTTTTGCTGGGGCAAGCATGTGAAGGAGTGTTTAGCTGAAGTGGACATACGTGAAAGTTTAAGGCATTTAGCTGAAGCAGACACAAGAGAAAGGACGTTCTGCTAAAGTAAGCACATGGAAGGACACATGATGAAGGATTCTTCGCTAATGACAGGGCACGAATTTATTGGTCTACCTTACATTGCATAGAGAGAAACGCATCAAAAAACTTCTGGACATGTGCTGCAGTTTCTTACAGTTACCATGGACTCTGGCTGATTGACAGCGTGATGTCCCCTGAGACAGACACATTTGCTGAGGCAAGACATGTGCTGAAGCAAGTTCCATGGAGGATATGTGATATTTGGAGACAGTGTAAAAAGGACTTTACCAACAGTGACAGAGGCTGAGCCTGACTTGCTTATAGAGCTAGCTGTGCAATGCCTGTGGGTCTCCAGTCTTTGCTAATCTTCCCTTCGCTGAGAGAGGCACAGCTGAGAACTTCTCCTGGTGTTCCTTCTGGTCCCTCCTTCTGACTTGTGCTGAGGCTGAGGCCTGGCAATCTCTATTAGGTAGTGTCACCACTGCTGATTTGTGTTTGCTATCCCAGTTTGCTATCCCGACTCTACTGAATGGGACTGCTGGTGTATCCATAAAGTGTTTGTGAGTGGACCGAGCTGCCCATGCTAACCTGTAAACAACACAGATGAGAGTTACTCCAAAACGCCTTTCTAAACAGGCCCACTTCCCCTGATTCCTTTCTTTCCTACTACCTCTGGTGGGTGGTGAACTAAAGGGAGATTAAACCATTTAAGAACCATCATTAAAAAAATAGGCATTTGAAAAAATTAAAGTTACAGGTAGCTGGCCTTGGGGTCACTATAGCACTTGGGAGACTTGGGCCCCACACCTTACCTGGGCAGAACAGTAGGGCTTGTCCTGGAGGAAGGGCAGGGGTGAATCAGGTCCAAGGGTAAGAGTCCGGGAGAGCTGGCCCTGCAATGAGGTGACATGGGTTCGAGGGTGATGGCCTTTCCTTTCCTTTTCTCCCTCAACACTTGTGGTAGTTGGGGGACTGACCCCAAGGGCATGAAAGTGGGAGTGCTAGCCCTGCCCCCTCACTGGCTGTGCACTAAGGAGAGCAGACCCTGCACCTCACCTTGCAACAAACACAGTGGAGGTGGCCCTGATGGCAAAGGCACCAACCCCTAGGCTATGCAAGCAGGAGAGCTGGTCCAGCCCCTCACCTGCTGCAACACTTGGGAAAGTGACCCCTATTCTTTGACTGAGCAGCAGAGTGGATTTGGCTCTGGAGGCATGGTTACAGGTGAGTCAGCCCTGAGGGCTGGAGAGCAGGAGAGCTGACCCTGCCTCCTGCAGCTGGCAGCATTGCATGGGCTAGCTGAACAGTGCTAGAGAGCTCGCTCTGCCGGTGTGGATAAGGGAGAGCTGGGATTGCTGACCAGCTCAGCTACCACCCATGCCCAGATCCAGGGCTGAGTTGGTCCACCCTAAAATCTATATCATCTGAGAATGGTTGGGGCTCATGAAAGAGCCAGTCCTGCTGATCCAAAGCTGCAGGATCTCCATGACACAGGGCAACAGCAGGATAACTGGGAGGAGTCTCAGTGAGGATCCAATACTGATGGTGTCACAGAAAACAGAGACCAATCAGACCAATGACTCATTGCAGTGAACATTTGCAAGTGAAGACGTATAGACAGAGGGACATACTGTGACATATGTGACATATGGACACAGCTTCCAATATGGGATGTTTTTCTGTGTGTGTGTGTGTGTGTGTGTGTGTGTGCATGTGTGTGTATGTGGGTGTGCGCACGCGTGCACGTGCACTATTTGAAAGGGGTTAAAGAGTGTCAGATATGAAGGGACAGGGAGATGAACAGGACTGAGTTGCATGATATGACAGCCAGGAGACTCTATGAGAACTGTCCAGTATCAGCATCAGGCCTTTGTAGGTACCAAAACTGTGAGCTACAGAAACGCCTTTTTTTTTTCTCATATATAGGCTGTCTCAAGTATTTTGTTACAATAATGAAAACCTAATGGCACAAATCATCTTGAATAAACACAGATTTATAATAGTTCCAAGGAAAAAAATAGATAAGTAATAACCAATGATAATCAACCGTAGCAACATTTACTACTTAAATACAAATGGAGACAAAATTTCTCTCCATAATAGCAAAAACAAATGCAAAACTATCGAATGGGTGCACCTAAAATATGAAATATCTTTATAAAAATCTCCTTTTGGAAGCATACAATACATAAATATATTAAAGCTTAGTGCCATATTGGTGGATGAAAATATAGTATTATTAAACTTCTTTCTCAGTTGGGTATGGGTACGCTTGCCCATACTTTCACTCTTTGGCAGGCTGACTGAGAAGGATTGCAAAATTGAGGGCAGCCTGGACTACATGGCAAGTTTGAGGTAATCCTAGGCTGCACATGGAAACTCCGTTTCAAAGACAAAATAGCCTGACCAATTTTAATATGTTCTAATGAAAGTTGAATAATAATCTATTTATGGTGTTATTTCACATGAACATGAATTATACATCTGAATATGGATCTGGAAATGAAGCAAAAAGTTGTAGGAAAACATACAACACTATTTTACAAAATTCTGTGTTTGTGTGTGTGCTAATATAAATGTTTCTGTGCATTGATGCATGAAGAATAACTTGACTTATATCCAAAGAGATAAGTTTGTATGCAGACTGGAGGAATCGTTCTTTTGTCTTTATGCCTGCTGGTGTTGAACAATGGAGTTCAGACCAACAGTGACTTAACAATAAGAGTCATAAAAATATTTCAAACCTTGCATAAGTTTTTAGTTAAAATCTGGCATGCTTTAAAGCTGTACATAAAAGCTGAACAGCTATCCTGCTCACTGGGCTCTCTACAAAGTGAGAAAATATGGAATCATGAACCAACTACCATCATAGCGTTGTTCATTCCCCTTCAAAACCAGCATGGCAGGCTTCAAAAGACTGCATTACGTTTATTTTTATACAGTAGCTGTTGTGATTTGAGAAGAAATGTCCCCCAAAGACTTGGTTCCCAGTCTGTAGTACCGTTGAGAGGAGAGGGGTAGTAGAACCTTTAAGAGATAGAGCCCAATTGGAAGAAGTAGGATCCCTGTGGGCATGCTCTGGAAGGAGCTACTGGGCTGTAGCCATCCCTTCTCTGTTAGCCTCACTAATGCCATGAGATACACCACTTCCCCTGCCACATGCTCATACCATCATGCAGCAGTGGAGACAAGTGATCTTAGACAGAAAAGGTGAGCCCAAACCATCCCCCTCTCTTTATGAGCTATCTCAGTGATGGAACCCTGACACAGGTGAAAGATGGTAGCTGAAACTCAACTTTGTTTATACCTGTGTGTGAAGATAGATAGTAAACAACACAGGCTCACCTTTCTCAGAGTAGGCTGTCTTAGTAGTAAATAAATGAACCCAACTCACACACTCTTTATTTTTATGTAGGTAGACATTACAATCATCATCAATAGGAAGTAATTCTCTGAAAAAGCATACTAAATACTAATATTGGAACTATTTAAGAAGAAACTTTAGGGCTGCAGAGATAGCTCAGTGGTTGGTTAGATCCCCGACTACCTTTCCATGGGAACCAGATTCGATTCCCAGCACAGACTTGGCAGCTCACATCATCTCTCACTCTAGTTCTAGGGAATCCAACCCTCCTTGCTGGCCTCCACAGGCACCAGGTATGCATGCGATGCCCAGATATACATGCAGGCAAAATCCTCATACACATAAACTAAAATTAAAATAAAAAGCAATTCAAAGGAGAAACCTTAATGGATGAAATGTTTGTATAGAAGAGCCTTTGTGTTTTATTTCTTTTGGCGGTGCAGTGGTTGAACATGCTAGGTGGGTTCACTACCCTGAGCTGTACTCTTTAAGCCATGGTTTTGCAATCACTGGAGAACAAATCTTTATAACCCTGGGGGACTTGTGAGGAAGCTGTGCCCTCAGCTTGCCGCCAAAGATTTATCTGAGAGGCTACTCAGAAGCTAATCCAGACCTGTTGTCTCTTGGATCCTAGGGTCAGCCATGAGGATGTCTTATCTGATGTTATCACATTAAGTTTTTCCAGAGATCAAAGTGTTCTACTTTAGTACTACTGCTTCCAGGCAGTATGACTACCCCTAAGAACGTATTGCTGCCCCTGTGTTTGTGCATGACTTGTGGTTAAAAGGTGAAGTGAAAGAAATAGTTGTTTTCTCAAGCCTTCAAGGCTACAACCAAAACCAATATCTTTGAAGCCCTTTCAAAATTCCTCTGAACAAATGAGGAGGGAAAATCAATAAGAATGTGCATTTAATCGTGTTCCAGCAACATGGAATTCACAGCAAGGAATTTGGCAGGACAAACAGGATCAGTTATTTTCTGCTAAGCATCCAAATCCCTGTCCACCTATCTGTGAGAATTACTCACAGCCTCCTGAAGGTGCTTCGTGGGAAGTCCTAGAAGCCTTGCCTTACCCTGAGAGAATATGTGTTCCAGTAAATAATATTTGGGGTTTTCTACCTCACCTTAGGCCATTTAATTCCCAAATAAAAGACATAAAACCTTTATATTTATAAGCCATAAAGCACTAGAGCTGAGCAGATATCAACCCTCTATGCTATTTTGTCTACTTCCTGGTCAATAACGCCAAGATAGCACTTGTCATGTATCACCTGGGCTGCTGCCTCTCCAACAGACTGGACCTCATGGTCATGCGTTCATGATCCACCTTCCCCCATTGTGGCTTTCTTCTCTCTCTCCCTCTCTTACCTCGTGGTTCCTGGTTGAGACCCCAAGCCTGGGAATCTTCACTCTATTGACTCTCTTCTGCCCAGCCCAGACTATAGGCATCTTTATTAACCAATCAGGGATAAGTTGGGGAGCAACATTTATACAACCAAAGCAGGTATACGTGAGGATCTGCTTGTTTTAGGGTATTGTCTTGTCTTGGGATGCAGTATTTTAGCATTTGAATACATAGCAGCATTAAAATGACCAACTATACACGTGAGTGCCAACAACAGAATTGTATTCTACCGGAACAGTAGAATCTGTTCACGATCACATCAAGAGAAGAGATGCTGGGGCTCAGTGGTAGAGCACTTAGCTAGCACACGTGAGGCCCTTGGTTCAATCCCAATACCAGAAAAAAAAATAAACTAACAAAACCAAACAAGCAAAGGAAAGAATATTTGACTAAAGAATCTGAAAACTGCAATTTCAGAATACCAAGGAAACCAGAAATTATCTCAGATTTTCAAAATGAATGCTTTCCATCAGTGCCTGTTATGCTTGGCTGATAATAGCTGGAATTTTAAAAGATGAATAGTAATGTCAGTGTGTACTATGTATATTTCAGGTGGTTGTAACTAAAATCTACATACAAGGAAGACACACTAGTACTAAAATGGATCCTTCTCTTTCTGACCTAATTTCTGAGACTGTTTTCGGGGGGGGGAAATGTAAAAATATCATATAGTCTGCTTACAAAACAGATTTCAGTAGTATTTCCCAAACACAGTTGCAGAAAGTTCTGTTAGGGAGTTTGAAAAGAGATTTTTGCTCATATTTTGTACTTGTGGTTTGGAGGAATCAGATTTGATTAAGTTGCAACAAACTTCCACAAAACAACTCTTAAACGTTTTAGGTAAAATAGTTCTTATTTCATCAAAGGTAAATGAGCAAGCCTTGTCCAACCCTTCCTGATTTTTACTGGCTCCATTTGTAAACTCTTCCTCTTCCTTTTATACTGCTGGCTAGGAAAGTAAAGGCAGGATATGGTATGGATACTCTAGAAAGCCGACAAATGTCCAGTCTTGTACTGTTGCTCCACAATCTCTTCTTGCCTCTGAGTCCCAAAGAAAGTTGCATAACAGGCTGAGCACGTGCATAATACCATGCAAAATGTTCAGATCATGAGTGAAACTGGGGATTTTCATCTCTGTGACAGATATTGATGGTTTAAAAGACTTATTTTGGCTCATGGTTTTGAAGGCCTCAGTTCACGGCCACTTGGTTCATTGATGTTGGGCCACGGTGAGGCAGAACATTGTGATGGGGGGTGTGTATGGTGATACAAAGTAGCACATCTCGTGGGGTACAAGAAGCAGAAAGCCAGACAGGAAGGAATCTGAACAAGATACATGCTCCCAGGGACCAGCTTCTTCGAACCTCCTAAAAACCCATTCAGCTTGAACTCATAAATTGATAAACAACACGAAATCAGTGCCCTTATACAGTCATTTCTCAGTGCTTGAATCCAGCAGCTGGAGACCAAACCTTTAATGTATGGGTCTTGTGGGACAGAGGTACTTTATATACAACCATAACACATATCTCAGGGTAATAGTTAGGTGTTCTAAAATAGAATTGTTTGTATTAACTTTAGCTGTGATATTTAACTAGAAGCCAAGGAATGAAGGTTTTAAAGGATGGCGGTTCTTAGAATGCTTCTTTGCTTACTTTTAATTACGTTTTAGGAAGTGTATTTTCCTGTGCCAGCGCTGACTTGGTTGCCATCCATGAATGAATTGTGTTAGCGACACTCCCATGCCTCTCAGATACCACTTTCTTTCCTAAAATATTTTCTTCAACTTATTAGCTGAGCTAATATCCCCCCTGTGTTTCTTATCTCAAACCAAGCAAGCCATTTCTTCCAGAAACCCTACTTATAATGGAATAGCCTCTCTTGGGACCCAGTATTTCCCACAAACCATGCTGGCTGTGACCATTTTACAAGGAAACTCACGTGGCATTCTCTCAGCATTTGTCAGGCTGCTAACATGAATGCATGCAACCATGCATGCCACAGGAACGTCAGTTCTACCTTGGTAGTGGTGACTGTACATCCAAGAAGAGCAGAGGTGACACTGGAGCAAGACTAGGCTGAAAAGGCTGCTCTCTGTGGAGGAGTGGATGGAAGGAAAGATGGAGGGGCAGAGTCCCAGACAAGGAAGAGATGCTTAGGAAGGAAGGGCATCACGAAACAGAAAAGGTAAAGAAGTCTGGGGTTGAGGGCAACCGAGTATCAGGGGCTGCAACAAAGAGCTCACAGCCCCTTCCTCTGCATCTTCAGCATCTTTAACAATACCCATCCTAATGGGTTCGATTGGACCTCGCTGTAGTTTTAATTTGCATTTGTCTAATGCTATTGGGGCTTTTTTCATGTATTTTCAGATCTCTATATTTCTTCTTTTAACAAGTGTCTACTCGAGTCCTTTACACGTTTTTAAATTGGGTTGCCTGGTTTTTTGTTTGTTTGTTTTTTCATTTTAAAGTGGTTTTATGTTCTTTTTATATTCCGTGGGAGTGTCACATTGAATCCTGTGTATTCTGGATATTAACTCAGTCAAATGAGTAGTTGACAAATCTCTTATTTCATTTTGCAGATTTTATCAAGTATACAATCAAAAGAAAATGAAATCAGAACACCAAAGAGGTAGCTGAAATGCTTCTTTATTGGTGTGCTATTCACAACAGCTGAGGTATGGAATTACCTCAGGTGAGCTTAAGAGGCGAATGCCTAAGACCTGTTGCCTGCAAACACAGTATAGCATTATTGGGCCATAAAGAAACTGAAGTCCCTAGAGCCAAAGAAATGGCTCAGGAGTTAAGAGCACTTGAGCTCTTCCAGAGGACCCAAGTTCAGTTCCCAGCACCAATATGGCAGCTCACAACCATCTGTAACTCAAGCTTTAGGGGATCCAATGTCTTCTTCATCCTCCAAGGGAACCAACCCACTGCATTTATAGGCATACACACTCACATTCATGCACACGTGCACCCCACACACAGTCTTTTTTAAAAGATGGGCTGCAAAAACAAAAAGAAAGAGAGAGAGAGAAAGAGAGAAAGAGAGAAAGAGATAAATAAATAAATAAATAAATAAATAAATAAATAAATAAATAAATAAATTGAAATCCTGTCATTTTCAGCAAAATGGATGGAACTGGAGGGCACTGTTTTTAGTAGACTATGCCAGACCAAAGACCAAAACCCAAATTCCAGCATTCTCTTTCAGATGTTAAAACGAACTACGTAAACAAATACAAAAGGTTGACCTAAAAGGTGATCAGGAATTAGGAAACAGATGAAGCGTGAGGTTAGAGGAAATAAAAGTGGACGGCTTTGACATGTGCATCAGGTGGGCACGCGTGACACGTGCATCAGGCGGGCACGCGTGACGCGTGCATCAGGCGGGCACGTGTGACGTGTGCATCAGGCGGGCACGTGTGGAAACCTCGAATCCTACTAATGTGTCCAGTTAATATGCAATAAAATAAAGTACAACGAAGAATAATTTAGAGGTTTGATGCTTAAATATTTCAGTTTTAGAAATTGGCAAGTAATTTAAAGCCTTAACAGAGGTTAGATACATACACCACACTTTTTTATCTCTCTAAACTTTCAAAGTCAAGCTCTCTGACGAGCAAGCTATGATTATAGGTTGTGGAGAAGGTGTATGGTGACGGCTGTTGCACCAATCCTGAATGTTCTTCCTCAGAACATCAGTGCCGCCATATTTGATTTGTGAGGGACCCTGAAGAGTCTCACACTCCCAAGTGAAACAAAAAGATCTAGAAAAACTACCCCCAAATCATCAGTGTTTGCTTATTTATTATTTTAGAAATTTTTCAGTATGTGTCTGCATCAAACCCTTCCTGCCTCAGTTTCTTGGCATACCCTGAATAGTTACCTTAAAAAAAAAAAAAAAAAAAAAAACCCAAAGATGAATATAAAGGAGGAATAAGCAAAGACAAAACAAGGACTTTCAAAGTGCTTAGTGGGTGAAAAAGAGAAGATAGCAAGATAAAGAGAGGGAGGAAACTGCCACGAAGCAGGGGATTGTGGCCAAGAGGTCATTTGTCTTTGTTATTCTTAGTCTGTTTATTCAGGACATTTGTTTTTATTAATAAGGGGACATAAAAAGCAAGTTTAATGCCTGTTATTTCTGTCCTCATGTGTGTGCATGTCTCTCTCTCTTTCTCTCTCTCTCTCTCTCTCTCTCTCTCTGTGTGTGTGTGTGTGTGTGTGTGTGTGTGTGTGTGTGTGTGTGTTGGAGAGTTAACATTCCCTGACAGTCCAGATTGGAGAAAGAGACCCACATCTGCTTTACATTAGCCTTTCTACACAGGAAAACAGTCCCGACTCTGCCCAGTTTTCAATCTTGGAATTGTCTTGCATGGAACTAAAAAGCCCTCACACACATTGAGATCAATCTTGTGGTGTTGAAACTTCTGGAAACCTGGCATGTAATGTCCTTCTCAGATTGGAAACCCATTGGAAGCCAAAGAGATGTGTGTCTCGAAGACAGACCCAAGGACATACTCGACAGATGTAGGGATTCACAGTACATAAATAAAAGCAGTGATGGCATGCTTGTGAGGTCACACTAATGCTGGCCTCTGAGGCTGCTTCCTCTGTGTATGTTCTCATCATTGCTGGAAGCTGCACAGTTGGACTGACCCCTAAAGAAAACCTGGGAGTGCATATCAACACCCTTGAACTGTCTGGCCAGTACTTTCTGGAATCTAATTTGAAAATTATAAAACAAGAGGAAAGACAAGGCTTTAGTTCAGTATACTCTCTTAGGCTGGATTCTGCAGAGCAACCAGAGTTAGGGGGTGTTTTGTTGTGATATAGGGGGCTGGTGCTTATAAGGAAAATTTCCCCCAAGGAATTGGGGGTGTAACATGAACAAGCTTTGGTATATTTTCAGCTTCAATCATGAGAGTCTAGTCTAGTCTCACCACCGTGAGCTCTGTTACAGCCTCGTCCCAGCCGGAAGCAGGAGACTTCTTGTCCTGGGTTGCTCACTGGCTGAAGATCACCACCGGATTGGGATCGAGGGCACACTTTTGCCAGCTTTTCCAAGCAAAACAGAGAAGAGTTCAATCCACATTACTTAGGAGATGGAGGCCCTGGCCCAGGAAGGGGACCTGGGTGTTGGCCTTCTATCCAGGAGTTTGATTAAAACTCATACAGAATTCAATTCAACTTATGCCTAAGTGAAGCATCTATCCAGGGCAGATCTCCTACCCTGGAGGGGTGCATGTGGTCCCTTTTCTTTATATAACCAGGATGTCTCTTTTTCTGAGAACAGTTCTTCCAGAAGAAGCTACTAACTTGTTTCTCCAATAAGCTCCACCCTGACCCTCCTCATTGTGGCCAGGGGTGAAAAGCTGAGGAGCTTGTCAAACACAAACAGGAGCTACTGCCAGGGGAGAACTCAGAATCAGTCACTACTAGTTCAGAAGATGGGGAATGCATCTGTTTCTGGTTAACTCTGCCCTGGTGTCTCTCAGTTACAGAATGGGTGAGTCTGAAGCAGCCCTTTCTCCTTCAGGCACATTTGTCCTGTTCTGCTTGAGAATTGAGAGCCATGACTTAATTTAAACAGTGTGCTCCTCGGTTTAAGCCTTTGACTGGCACAGGTGCTGGTGAGTTAGGCTGCTCTCTTGCATTTGATCTTAGCTTTCCTTTCCATTTTTAATTGTTTGATCTTCCCTGGGGAATGTTAAAAAAGAAATTGGGAGGAATCTCAAAGCTGTCAAAAATTGCCAGGCTTCTGCCATGTTCATTCAGTAGAACCTTAAATAGAAATCAAAGAAAGTGCTCACACATTTGAGGACTTTGAGAAGTCTTTTAGATTTGGGTCTTCAGTAAAAAAGGCTTCTGGTGTAAATTAGATGCTCCTATTTCTAAATGTAATTCAGAAACAAATGATAAATATTCAACTGTAAAAGAGACAAACAAATACAAATTACTGAGGTCTTTCTAACAGAATCTTCAAATATATTCCAGAGGCAAAGGATATAATAAGGATTTTGGAGACTAGACAGAAAAAAAAAAAAGAAGAAAAAAAAATGTAGAATTTGGGAGGGGCCCACCAGGCCGAGCACCCATTTTCAGTTTGAGCTGTTTTGCCATTTAACATTCACAATCCAGGACAAAGTTCTTAGTGTCTCTGAGCCCCAGATCCTTATATAAGCTAGGGATGTTCCTTCCACTGTAAGAGAACATGGTGTTGAGAGAGCACACTGACTGACTGGCCACGTACTGCGTCACACGCTTGGCCTTCAGTGTCGCCTCAACTACAAACCAGCAGTGTGACCTTCAACCGATTAGCTCCCTGGCACCCAAGTTTCCTTTGCTGAAAACGGAATGTAGGATGGGGGAGATGGCTTAATGGGTAAGATACTTGCCAAGCAAGTGTGAAGACCAGAGTTCAGATCCCTAGGACACATGTGCAGCTCAGTCATGGGACCTGCCTGTGATCCCAGTGCTGGAGAGGCAGAGCCAGGCGGTCCCTGGAGGAGCAAGCTGGATACCTAGACTAGCCAGGGGGAAAGCTTTGGGTTCAAGTGAGAGACCCTGCCTCAGTTAACAGAAGAGAGAGGGATCAGGGAAGACACCCAAGGTCTGCCACAGGCCTACATGTGCACACACATGCACCTATACATATGTGAACACACATACACATAGGCATGCAAACACAGCCATGCACTGAGAGAAATTGTAAAAAATAGAGCTGGCAAGATGGCTCAATGTGCTAAATGCTTGTGGCACAATCCCAGTGTCTTCCCTGGTAAAGGAGAACAAGCCAACAGGGTTGTCCTCTCACTTCCACATGTGTGCCACATACACAGTGTTAGTCAATGATAGTATCTTTTAAAAACGAACACAGTAAGACTACTGATCTTCTAGGAGAAGATTTGGGAGTTAAGGAGTAAATACTGATGAAACACTTGGAAAATTATTTGGCACATAGCATTTTTACAACATTAGCTGATCAGTTTTTACTCTTATTTGTAATATATATCATAAAATATATTTATAATATATTTATCTGTAATATATGTGTGTTGAGAGAAAGAACGTGGTGAGGACAGAATGGCTGCTGTAACAAGGATTTGCTCTATCTGTATTTTATAATAATATTTTAATATTCTAAAATTTCAAAATAATGTCTGTATTTCATAATAATATTCTACACAAATGCCAACTGGGGTGTTTTCTGTTGTTTTACTTTGTTTCTTATATGTCACCATTTGGGTAGAATACACCCTAAAGTAAGGTAGGCTCTATGTGTGAATTCTCAGACCAAGTGAGCATCTAAGTAAGTTTTCAAAAGTCATCAATATTGGCATTCTGTCTAAACTCCACCCCACAGTTACCTGGCAACAGCCAGGTATGCTCCTCCCCAGAGTTGCCTGGCAACAGCCAGGTGGGCCTGGCCTACTATAAAAGGGGCTGCTTGCCCCCTCCTCCGTCTCTCTTTTTTTTTTTTTTTCCTCCTTTTTTATTTTTGATACTTTATATACATTTCCAATGTTTCCCCTTTTCTGAGTCTCCTCTTCGGATACCCCCCATCCCCTCCCCAACCCACCTCTAGGAGGGAATTCCACCTCCCACCCCCCTCCCGACCACCCATCCCCATATTCCCGCCTTGACATTCCCCTTTACTGAGGCCTCTAACATCCTCAGGCCCAAGGGCCTTTCCTCTCCCCCTGATGGCCATCGAGGTCATCTTCTGCCACATATGTGGTCCAAACCATAAGTCCATCAATGTGTATTCTTTGGTTGGTGGTACAAACTTCAGGAAGACCGGGGGTGGGTCAGACCCCTTGACACTCTTGCTCCTGCCATGGGGATGCAAACTCCCTCAGCTCCTTCAGACCTTCCTCCAACTCCTCCATCTGGGACCTCACTCTCAGTCCAGCGGTTACTGTTAAGTGAAACGTGGGCATTCTGAACTTTTGGGCTAATATCCGCTTATCAGTGAGTACATACCATGTTCCTTCTTTTGTGACTGAGTTACCTCGCTCAGGATGATATTTTCAAGTTCCATCCATTTGCCTGCAAATTTCATTAAGTCATTGTTTTTAATAGCTGAGTAGTACCTCTTTCTCTTGCCTCTCTCCTACTTCCCTTACCTCTCCCTGTTCCCCTCCCCCCTCTCTCCACGTGGTCATGGCCGGCCTCCACTCTTCTACTTCTCTACTCTCCCTCTCTCTCTGCCTTTCTCCGCCTCTACTACCCTCTTAACTCCCCTTCCCATGCCCTAAATAAACTCTATTTCTATACTATACCTTTGTGTGTGGCTGGTTCCTCAGGGGGAAGGGATGCCTGGGCTCGGGCCTACTGAGGCCCACCCTTCCCCCACACCTACCTCCCCATAACCCCATATAACATATATCTCTATATATATTTTTATAAACACAACATTGGTGCCAAGCTCGCCAGCAGTTCCTCTGTTCCTTCTCCTAGCCAGTCACCCTACTAACACTAACATGTTGTTTCTTTTGCCAGCTTCTCAGATGGACCCCTGAGTTTGGGATGTCCAGAACCCCTCTGTTGCTAAACACCATTCTCCCATTGTCATCCAGTTAATGGATTCCACCAGGTACATCACCCAGGCTCAATACCCGCTTTCCCTTCAGAGCCTCAGGGGACTTAAGCCTACCATTTCTGACCTCTTAAGAAAAAGACTCCTTCGCCCCACCTCTTCTCCCTTTAACACCCCTATACTGGCAGTTAAGAAACCCAATGGTACCTATCGACTGGTTCAAGACCTCAGACGCATTAATTCTGCAGTGGTTCCCCTCCATCCTGTTGTGGCTAACCCTTACACTCTTCTTCCCACTCTCCCCTCGGGAACTTCCCATTTCTCAGTCCTAGATCTCAAAGATGCATTTTTCTCTATCCCTCTAGATGTCCAGTCACAGAACATATTTGCTTTAACCTGGACAGATTCTGACACCCACTTTTCTACCCAGCTCACCTGGACCGTTTTACCTCAAGGATTCCAGGACAGCCCACACCTATTTGGCCAGGCCCTAGCTTCTGACTTACTCTCTTTAACTCTCCCTAAATCTAAGATCGTGCTTTATGTAGATGATGTTCTTCTCTGTAGCCCTTCTCTAGAGATTAGCCAAGTGGACACCTCTGCTCTTCTAAATTTCCTTTCCAGTCGAGGCTACAGGGTCTTACCTTCTAAAGTCCAACTGTCCACTCCTCAGGTCACCTATTTGGGTCTAACTATTACCCCAACCCACAAGGCTATTACCTTAGATAGAAAGAATCTGATTCAGTCTCTAACTGTTCCTTCTACAAAGGAAGAGATTTTATCATTCCTAGGAATGGCTAGGTTTTTACGTTCCTGGGTTCCTTCATTTTCCCTCCTTTCTCGCCCTTTATATGAAGCAGCATTAGGCCCCACCCATGAACCTCTTCTCAAACCTGTCACCAAGCCCTTTGAACGGCTTCAGCAGGCTCTCTTGAAGGCCCCGACCTTACATCTCCCTGACCTGACTCGTCCTTTTTCCCTCTATGTAACTGAAAAGGAGGGATTTGCCCTTGGAGTCTTAGGTCACCAACTGGGACCTT
>CM052714.1:65534729-65629647 GCA_028551405.1 Uromys caudimaculatus
ACAGATGGAAGCTCCTTTCTATATGAAGGGGCCAGAAAGGCTGGCTATGCCATAGTGTCGGACACCGAGGTGGTGGAGGCACAGGCCCTTCCTACTCACACCACTAATCAACAGGCTGAACTAATAGCCCTTACCCACGCCTTTCAACTGGCACAGGGACAATCCCTCAACATCTACACAGATTCCAAATATGCTTTCCATATCCTCCTGTCCCATGCTGCTATCTGGAAGGAGCGCGGGTTACTTACCACAAAAGGAGGGTCAATAACTAATGCAGACCATATTATGGCCATGTTAAAGGCCTCCCATCTCCCCACAGCTATTGGGATTGTCCACTGCAGATCCCACCAGACCATGACTCTATTGTCTCCAAGGGAAACAACCGAGCTGATGAGGCAACTAGAGCTGCAGCCCTTAGGGGCCTGGACTCATCTCACACTCCTCAGGACATCCCCACACTACAACCCGCATCCACACCTTCTTCACCCCCTGACACTCGCCAAACTCTGTCCTATCTTCACCAACTCTTTCACCCTAACAGCCAAGCATTGTCTTCTTTTATCAAGACCCACTTACAGCCTACTCCTGAGGATTTAAGTTTCTTAAGATCTATTACCGCTTCTTGCAAAATCTGTCAGACGTCAGACTCCAACCCAAGGTATCGTAGCACCCCTTTTCCTACCCATCAGGCTAGAGGTTCCCTTCCTGGAACTGACTGGCAACTTGACTTTACCCAAATACCTCCTGGTCTTGGTGGACACCTTCTCGGGGTGGGTAGAGGCATTTCCCACAGCTAACAAAAGGGCTCAGACAGTCTCTGATCTCCTCCGAGAGATCATCCCCCGGTTTGGTGTCCCAGCCTCCCTCCAGTCAGACAATGGTCCGGAGTTTACCTCTCAGATTTCTCAAATTCTGTCTAAGGCCCTGGGCATCTCCTGGCATTTTCACATTCCCTACCACCGTCAGTCTTCAGGAAAGGTAGAAAGAACTAACTGCTCTTTAAAAGCCACTCTTGTTAAGCTGTCACAGGAACTTCACCTTGATTGGGTAAAACTGCTACTTCTGGCTCTTTCCAGGTTACGAGCTCTCCCTAAGCGACCTCTCCTCATCTCACCCTTTGAACTCACATATGGACGTCCGGTCCTAACTCCTGGTCTTTCACCTAAATGCTCGCCCCTCCCAGACCATCTACTCTCCCCATTACTTTGCCACCTCCGTTCTCTCCTATGGAACTTCGCCGACCACCATCTACCTCGGCCACACACTGTCTCCTGTCCGCTGCCTGTCAACATCAGAGACCAGGTCCTTCTATCCCCTCCAGGTCATCAGCCCTCACCCCTCTCTCCCAAATGGCAGGGCCCCTTTAAGGTAATTCTTGTGACTCCTACAGCTGCTAAACTCGAGGGACTCTCTCATTGGGTCCACCTGTCTCACCTCAAACCTTTCATCCCTCCACCTCCATCTTCTTCATACACGTCAACTCTAACAGGACCGTGCTCTGTTAAGCTCAGGAGGACATCGAGACCACCCACCTTGTCCCCAATCCCAGAAAATGAGACTCCACTCCAGCAGTCAAGCTCGACCTCACTGGATTAGACATGGGTTTCTCGTCTTCTCCCTGCTGTTCATTTCCATCCAGGGTAGCCCTTACATCTGGAGGTTCGAAATTCAAGAAACCCCCACAGATAACAAACAGTCTTTCCAAATAGGGTCTGGAAACTGCTCCATAGTCGGATGCCAGGAACTGATCCAAATTGCTATCATCCCTGCATCTGTCATCCCATCTAAATATTATGATCTCTATGCTTGCTTTCTGTTTGACCAGACAAAAGATTATTGCAGAAAATGGCCAGACGAATATGGGGGCTGTCCATATTGGTCTTGTCAGATACATATGCTAGAATCCCGGACCAATCACTTCTTCTATCAACAATGCAAGACACTCTTTTTCTACATACAAGACCCATGGGATTCCAGGTGGGAGACAGGAGTTGTTGGTAAGCTCTACCACAAGACTCAATCCAGCTCCCCAGTAAGTACCATCCGTATCCAGAGAAGACATGTCTCAATTTCCCAACCTCTAGACATTAAAAAGGTAGGGGAAGTAATCAAGCACTCCTCTGAGGTCCTTACCTCTTTGACATCACCCCTTATAAATGGCACTAACTTGTTATTTCGCCTTTTACTTCAGACCTTGACCTCGGTGTACCAACTCCTTAATGTCACCAGGCCTGGTCGCTTTAAAGACTGCTGGCTATGCGTACCCCTTGGAATTAACTCACAATTGCCACTTACAGCCTCTCCGGTGATACTGCCAAGTAACTTTACCTCACCTTTTGTCAGCTGCTCCAACTCTGATGTTGCCATGACTCCATACCTAACCTCTATCCCTCTCTTTGCCATGGCAAACTGTTTTAAGACCTCCGGGACACGTTCTGTAGGAACACTAAGCACTCTAGACTGCAATACAACCATAACCCTTGATATACCATCTCTGCCACAATGCCCTGCAGTCCAGAACACATCAATTCTTTGTGGCACCCAGGTATATCATCGCCTACCTGCCAGCTGGTCAGGAGTTTGCACATTGGTACTCCTCTTCCCTGGACTGGCAGGGAAACGAGTCCCTGCCAATCCCAGTCGTAGATATGATAGCTGCCCAACATAATAGGGCAGTTCAGATCATGCTACTCTTGGTTGCCGCAGGAGTAGCCATAGGTGTTGGTACTGGAGTTGCAGGGATAACAACTTCCATGACCAAATATAATGAATTCACTTCCCAATTTAAAAGCGATTTTCAAGAAATGACTGAAACTGTGCTTGCTATCCAGAAACAGGTTGATTCTTTGGCAGCTGTGGTGCTTCAGAACTGACGGGGGCTAGATGTCCTGACAGCTAAAGAAGGTGGTCTTTGCCGGTTCCTCCAAGAAGAATGCTGTTCCTACGTCAACCAATCCAGGATAGTGAGAAATAAAATCCAGGAGCTACAGTCAGACATACGGAATTTCAGGGAACGTGAGACCTCCAGTTCTGGGATTTTTGAAAACCCTACATGGAACTGGATACTCCCTTTTGTAACTCCTTTCCTAGTCGTTTTCCTGGTGCTATTATTTGCCCCCTGTCTCATTAATCTTGTCTCTACATTCCTTCAACGGCAAATGCAAAAAATTTCTAACTATTAATCAGTTCCTGTTACAGGATTACTAGCCGCTGCCCACAGAAGACCTGCTGTCCAAAGAGAAACCTGATGCAAACATTTACCAGGTGGACCTCGATGGTGAAAATTAGCTATACCCCAAAATTAACAACACCCCTACACAGCAGGAAGCAGTTTAAGAGACACAACGCCCTGATTCCCTTTTCACCATCGGCTTCCCCCCTCCCTTTTTCCTCCTTCTTTTTATAATAATAATAAGGGAGGTATGTTGGCATCAGAAGCGCCAAACCGGTGATGTTGCGCCCAGGTGACATCACTCAGGCGATAGTGTGACCCGCCCACCTGTTGCTAAGGCAACAGCCACCATATTCCCAGAATTCACCTTGACCCACTGCCCACCTTTACCTGTGGCTACGTCATGCCACGTCACTTTCCATATATATACACGGAGGACCTCTCTCCCTCTTTCTCTTTTTTCCCCTTCTTCCCTTCTCTCTCCTCGCCGCTACCTTGTCCCCTCCCCCAATAAAATCCCCACGTGGAACTGTTTGGCTTGGTGTGGTTTGGAACATGCGACCGTCTCCACCGCAGCACATACCGGACCTGTACTAGCAGTTTTTTACAACGTTACAACAATCACTACTTTCTCAAGGAATATAACTTATTCTTTGTTTTCTTGGCATGATGTGTTGTGCTGATAACAGTGAAAATGAGGCACAGAGAGATACGGACTGAACAGACGGCCATAAGAATAAAACGGCAGAGTATCAACATCGCTTTCATTTGCATCTTAGAAGTCTGTTGAAAGCCTGTATGTTTAACGTGAGAGATTGGGAGGGAGTTAACCTTCAGAGCAGACTCTAAAGAAGCTAGGTTATTAGGTGATACCTGAAATGGATTGTGAGAACCTGGTTGTTTCTTCTCTTTCTGGCCACAGAGTCTACCATATCCCCCACCGCCACGATAATCTCTCTGCCTTACCACAGGCCCTGTGGGGCTGGCTGATCACTTGATGGACTGAAATGTCCAAGACTGGGAACCAAAACAGCCTTTTTGTCTTCATAAGCTGAGAACCTCAGACATAAGTTACAGTGATAAAAAGCCCAGTGACAAGAATGTATAGCTGAGAAACTGAAGTCTATACAGGGTCATCAATTTTCCTTAAAAAAGCTGTAACCCTGGTTCAGTGCTGCCCATGTACAAGGTTATTAGAGCCCTCATCTCCAAACAAATGAGTGCCTAACTTTTCCTTTGCAGTATTAAGAGTGAGCAATAACAGAGACAATACAGTACAATATGTCTTCAAACCTTAGTAATGACTATGCAAGTATTTCTTCTTAAAGACTTCTTTAAAAAAAAAAAAAGCCAAGTATTTCAACACTTACACGTATACACTCAGTTACTCTGTAAGTGAACTTAAGCAGAAATAAAGTTAGAGCAGGCCATTCAAATCTATAATGCTTATGCAACCAGAGCAGTGTAAAAACAAAATCGCTTCCTGGAACAATACAACCCCATGAGCCTCGTTTAGCTGTTGTGCTGGCCCAAGTGCTCTGGACAGCAGAGCTGACGGGAAGACCAGCAGTGAGGAAGGTAAGGGACAGTGGTGCTGGCCACCAAGGCGAGCCCCTGCTTCCCTAAGATGCTTACCCTTTTGTAAAAATGCTGTTCATAGTGGCAAAGGCAGTCTTCAGACTGTCTTCCCTAGTTACTGGAGGGCATAGTCTGATCCTGCCATGATGAGGCCTTTGACCTAAAGAAAAGTCAGTTTTCTGACATTACTAATCATATTCTCATCAATCATCTATGTATGACTTGATTTACATTTTATTTTACCTGAAGGGATCAAAGTGGGTTGAAACTCTTTGTTTTTGACTGCCTGAAGGCAAGTTAAGACTTGAATTAAACCGTTAAGAATCTTTAGGGAACTAAGAAGTGAATGAGAAGATCGGGATACGGAAGCAAAACAGGAGAACTAGTTATCAGGGTATAGACTGAACTTTCAGTGTGTAGGAAGCACTGGTTTTTAGTATATATAGATTAGCCTACTTAATTCTTAAAGTGATTATTTTCGGGTTGTTTTGTAGTGCCCCATGTTTAAGATGAAGAAACATAAGCACAGAAACTGTCGCTGGCAGGGGTCGTATGAGGAGGTCACAGATCCTAAGGCTGCGCAGGGGCCTTCTCTATAGACTTGCTTTTCAAATGCTGCCTCTGAGGTTGCCCTGGCTCCTGGAAGATGCAAGTTTGCATCTGGGTTCAAGGTGAGCCCTTGCATAGGGTAAAGGGCCTCCTGGAGTCCAGGCAGGGATATGAACTCAGAGGCGCTGGCTGTGAGATCATTCTCAAAGCCAAAGGTCAGGAAAGGGGAGCGATCCAAGCAGCATGGAGCTTCCTGATGGCATTCCGGGTTGGGTCATCATCAGCCACTTCTCTCCTGCCCCAGACCCCAGCCCTGATACTCTTCCCTAGCAGCCCTCACTCCTGCAAGGAAGAGCAAGCAGCCTTCTGCTTGTTTAAAACAAAAGGTTGACTCTGGAAGGAACAGTCTATTTCTGCTGGAAGTTTTCTTGGGATACTTGGGGTCCATCATTAATATACTCCCAGTTTCCTTCTCTTCTGAGGAGGAAGGATGAAATAAAGTCAATATCAAAATAACATAGGAGGAAGAAGGTCTTTGGGGGAGAAAGAGAGAGAGAGAAAACCAAGATGAGGGATTCAAAGGGGTAGACCTGGGAGGGGCTTCCCAGAATACAGGACATCCAGGAAGCACCAGCCAATTGTGTGGCCACAATTATGTGGCCAAATGCTTGATGGAGCAAAGTAGTCCAAGAGACTTAATACCCCCTGGTCTCCATTTGCTCTTTCTACAGTCAGTCTGCTTCCAGCTGTTTCCAACTTCAAAAGGATTAAAGGATTGTGGCTTGCTTCAGGAGTCAGTGAGTGGGAGGGTATTTATGGCTGATCCCAAGGCTTAGGAACCAGAGAACTAAGGAAACCTTGATCCCACAAAACAGGTGGAGACACTGAAAATCAAAGCAATGGGGCAAACCCAAGAATTTTTGAAAGAAGAGGAATGTACTGATGTAAAGAAAGGAAGCCCTCCCCCAACTGAGGGTCCAGGGAGGCCATCTGGAGCCTGAACCTTCGATCCTACCACACCCAAAAAAACTTCTAGCACCCATCTACTAGGGACTAAGAGTGACTCGCATTATCTAAGAGGTGTAGGGAGACTAGGGGAGTCTTTGCCTAAGGACAAGTAGGTCTGGATTCCTGTTTTAGATCTAGAAGACATTTTTTTTTCCAGAAGAAATAACAACTGTGTGTGCATTCATTCTATATGTAGAAGCATCTAGGGTACCAACTTTAGCACCATGTGATGACATGGTAAAGCCAATGGTAAAAGTAAAGGATGCCACAGCAAAGACAGGGATCTGCCTTGTAGGGGGTGATTCTTGAGCTATGAGGTGTGATGACAATTAGGATCCATGGCGGGAGCTCAGGAGTCCATTTCACTAAATTTGAAGATGGGAGATAGGCAAAGTCTAACTGAGAGACAGGCATTTAAATAATGGGGTGTGGTAAAGGGGTGTGTTTAGGATAATTACTGTCATGTCCCTCCCACAACTGTCATGGTCACCTCCAGTACAAACTAACAGCTTAGAGCCCTCACTTCCCCCCAGACCCACTAACTCAGGGTTTCTGGAAGTGTGGCCCAGGAATCTGTGCTTTGACAAGCACCACAGAATATCTCTTCTCTTCCCCATGTTAATTTTGGAGACCTACTACAGGTATATATTTTATTATTTATTGTCTAAGAATTTGGGTGCTCAGGTGATAAATGAAAACAGTGATCCTATATATTCAGTAATTAGCTGGAGAAGCACTGGCATTTATAACAGAATAAACATTAAAACAAATACAAGGTGCCTAACACACCTAGCTACGTAATAACTGGGACATAAATGTGGGTCAGCTCATCTAAACCATTGCATTCACATATTTCATACAAATCTAGATGCTGACATTTCTGTGGCCATGGACAGAGAGGCAGGCACCAAGAGGGTATTGGAAGGGCACAGCTAAAGAATGCCAGCTCTTCCCAGGCAGGTCTAGGATAGGGGGCCAGCAATGCTGTTTCCTGCAGCTGAGCTGCTGGAGAAAAAAGACATCACGGCTAGTCTCTTCCTTTCCTTGGTAGCAGGTGGGGCCAGCTCTGGCCTTAGCTTTCCTGTTCTGTGTGGGTGTCCTTTTTAAAGCCCTGGCTTCCTGATTCCCTTCCAGAGCTCCAGATTACTCATTATGGAATTTACCAGGTCCTTGCTTCCCTTTTCTAATGACCTTCGTGGAGTGGGAGATACAAATGGGTCAGCCATAATCAGCAGCATAGATGTTCAAAGAGACTCCGTGCTAGGCACAAACATCCAGTGATGGCCAGTGCTTTGCTCTGAAAATAAAGATGGCTTACCGGCAGTCAGGGGAGCTATGCAGGGCATCTGCACTGTGAATATTTCCTTGCTCAGACATACTGCTCTTCTGGTTCATCAGCTGCCTGTGAAGAAAATGGTGAGCCGGCGACTTAGGTAAAATACTTGCAAAGCGCCAGTGGACCTGGCAACAGCTTTCGGCACCCCTCCCCCATCACCACGCATCACCTTGTAGGAGCCGCACCATTTTATTGGTGTCTTTCAACAATAGTCACTTAGGATCAGTTAAGGTAGCAGGATCTTTTTGCCTTTTCTCTGTTGCTGTTGGTTTTTTAAGATTTATTTTTATTGTTTTAAGTGTGTGTGCTCGCACACGTGCATGTTTGAGTGCATGTTTGGAGACCAGAGGCATTAGATACCCTGAAGCTGGAGTTACGAACAGTCAGGAGATGCTGGAAACCAAACTTGGGTCCTCTGCAAGAGCAGAATTGCTCTTAACCTCTGGCCTTCTCACCTGGTCCTGCTTTGTGTTTTGAGGCACACTAGGGTCTCGCTGTGCAACCTAGGAGCCCTACAGTCCTGCTTGAATCCCAGGTGTGTGCCACGACTGACCCGCTTAGGTGAGGAGGTTTTCAGCAGCTGTGAGAACCACATGGCCTCTCTTGCTCTAGTGATTTCCCAGGGTCACTGATTGTCAGACACCACCTTTCTTATTCTCGGTAGTTTATAACTAAATTCTTACCCATATGCCTAAGGGGTCCAAATTAAACCCCAATATTGCTTGTAGAAACAACGAAAGGCTGAGGTAATGTAACTGTACAAACAAGGTAATATTACTGGGGACAGGCAGCTGTGCTCCGGCCAGGTTGCTCTGTGTCCACTAGCTCAGGTAATTGGCAAGGGCTGGAATCTTCATGAGAGGACCAGACTTGGTTTCCTCCCTCAGGACTGTATTCCCAGACAAGTTCAAGGGCACGGAAAAGTCCAAGAGACAACCAAATGTTTACACTTAAAAAATAAAGTGCAGAAGTTCCCCTATGAGAGTCCACGGGGAAAAATAACCAAGGTCTGGTTACCTCTCTGCCCAGCTGCCACGCAGCACAGGGAACTACAAGAGCTTATGCAAAGGCTGCATCTTCTTGGAGTTGCCTTCACTTCAGCATGGCTGAGTGCGCATGAAGATGGCTGGCTGTCAGCTGTCACTCGTCCCTTATGAGAGTTCCTCTTCATCCTGGAAGCTTCTGAGGACAGAAAGTGAGTTTTCTCAGCTTTATAGATACAGCCTCAATTGCTCTGTGGAGCAAAGATATGCCTCTGAAGAGCCTATGGATTTTTAGCCAAGTATGAGCAATTTGGCATGTTTATCAGGGCGGCCTGCTAGATCACTTTTCTGAAAGTTGTTTCTGGAATGGCGAGTCATGACTCTCATGGCCTTATCTAAGAAACCCCAGTGGTCCCACTCCACTCTGAACTCTGTGCTTTGCGTTTTGGAGCAGGCAAGTGAGCCTGTCAGGAACAGACCCTGTGACTTGCGAGAAGAGAGTGACATTTTTTAGTGGAAACTCAGTCATCAATTCACTCCTCAGTGAGCAAGAAAAGAGAAAGGTGTTAGTGGCGGACAACCAACTGCAATAGCCTAGGCTATGTGAAACTCGCTGTACGTCTTGGAATTTTTGAATCTGAGGTTGCCTATGCCAAGATACACTTGGGTAACACAACCTGAGAAAACAAAGTTTTAAATAAAGCATTCTGGCATCTTTTTCTAATGACACATACAGTTCTGTAATATACCAAGCTACGTCTTTCCTTCCAACTTGACAGAGTGCAACACCATATATGTCTGGCCCTAACCCAGGGGAAAAGGATGACTTGGTCTCCCCCAGATCCTCTGTGGCAGCTGAGCCAAGGGGCCTAGGAAGACAGAGACGATTAATATATTAAACTCTTCCACTACAAGGTTGAGGGGACTGTCCGCATTCTCTTGGTTTTGAAATGTGACTCGAGCTGGATGTGGGCAATGCTGTTGTCGGCCACTTTGGAACCAGGTAAAGGATGGTTCATGCTTTCACTCCAAGATAGCCACCTCATCTTCCTGTGGGCTGATCTCACCGAGACTTAACTCCATTTCAGCTAGAAGAGCCAAACCCAGTGTTAATATGATTCTTCTATGGTTTAGATATTCAAATTAAGTATTTGAATTTATTTTTTGTGAGAAAGCAAGCTTAATGTTTATTTCAGTCATAGCAACAATCATATCTTTGGCTTGTGCTAAGGATGGTTGGTCTCCTGGGCTTGGCTAGAAATTCACAACATGGGAATTTACAGAATTTTCATAAAAGCAATTGGAATGACAGTGTTTTCATGAGCTCCCAGGGTGAACGTCTATTAACAAAAGATGCTTTGCTTCCCTCACACCTGCTCAGTGCTCCACAGGGGCCGGAGCGATACACGTTCCAATAGAGCGGCGCCAACAAAATCAAATAAAAATGAGGTTCCCAGGATGAGAATGGAGACTTACAGTATTTCCACAGTCAGTGCTTTGGAGAAGGAGTGGAGCTTTTGGAGCTAGCCTTTAAAGCAGAAAAGTGCAGAAAACAGATTTGCAGCCATAAATCCTACAATTTTGACTGTTGAACCTTCTGTTATACAATGCTCATCTGTGCGCATGTGTGGAGGGTTTGTGAATCTGTGCGCATGTGTGCATGTATGCATGTGTGTAAGTGTGTATGTGTGCATGTGTGTATATGTGCATGTGTGCATGTGTATATGTAAGTACATGTATGTGTGGAGGGTTGGAGGGCTTGTGAATCCATGTGCATGTGTGCATATGTGCAAGTGTGTATGTGTGCATGTGTGCAAGTGTGTATGTGTGCATGTGTGTATGTGTGCATGTGAGTATGTGTGCCTGTGAGTACATGTATGTGTGAAGGGTGGGAGGGTTGTGAATTCGTGTGCATGTGTGCATGTGTGCAAGTGTGTATGTGCGCACGTGTGCATGTGTGCATATGTCTATGTGTGTATGTGTGTATGTGTGCATGTATGCATGTGTGTATGTGTGCATGTAAGTACATGTATGTGTGGAGGGTTGGAGGGTTTGTGAATCCGTGTGCATGTGTGTATATGTGCAAGTGTGTATGTGTGCATGTGTGTATGTATGCATGTGTATATGTGTGCATGTGTGCATGTGTCTATGTGTGTATGTGTGGAAGGTGGGAGGGTTGTGAATCTGTGTATATGTGTGCATGTGTGCATGTGTGCATGTGTCTATGTGTGTATGTGTGGAGGGTGGTGGGTTGTGAATCCGTGTGCATGTGTGTAGGGTAGGGAAGGTTCAGAGGGAGAAGTTCAGAAGAGGTTAAAAGGGAGAAAAAAAATCTAGCACAATAGGAATTCTTTTGCTTTGCGCACTGTTGGAAAAAATTAGGAAACTTTTGCAATACCTGCCTAAATGAATGAGTTTATACTTGGTAGATTAATGTGTTAAGAAAGGAAAACATCAAAACCTACTAAATCCCACTTCTAGGAAGCCTCTGTCCAGGAAAAACAAGATAACAATTCCCTTAATTGCTAGCACATTCATATTTAAGCACAATTCCAGTCTTTTTAGGGCTTTCCTGTTGTTTGGAGAGTCACAAGCATCTCTAAAACACAACAGTAATAGTTCCCTCTTCCACGGTGTGAATGTGGCCCGTCTCTGCCGAAACGTCATCCCTGCTATGGAACTCGAATAGGCAGGATGGACATAGAGCTATGCCCTCGTGAATGGATTGATCTATTCAGTTAGTTGGTTATCTCAGGGTGGGTTTTTCCGAAACGCCAGCTTGGCAAATTGGCTATACACTGCCCCGCCCCCATCACCTCAGGGCTGCAAGCACAAAGGCTGTCTCTGAGGTTCTTGACCTTGGACAAGAACCATGGGTCAAAACAGGGCCTTTTCTTTCCAACTTATCTGCATCATTTTGTTATTGACAACAGAAAATGGACTTCATATGCACACTCAGACCATGCTTATTACAGATAAAACGCAAGGCCCTTTGCTCTTTCTCAATGAGCTTACTTTTTATTTGGAACAGAAAAATAACAACTACATAAATGATTAAAAATGTCATAAGATAAACGTGTTCTTATTATAATCTCTGTGGTGCAAGAGGAAGCAGCATCTTGAATAGAATTCCCCTTCAGAGTGAAATATGGGTAGAAAGATGGTTGATGAGAGACCAACGAGGACCAAGCCAACATCTCTACGAGGGAGGATGTCCTGGATAGTGAGACCAGTGAGGGAGGATCGCAGATCAGAAAAGGCCAACGGGGAAACATGCGGGTGAGGCAAGGTTGTGGGGGCTGAAGAGAAGCTCAAAGTAAGGAAACAGGCACAGTGGAGGAGTCTTCTGTTGGTTTTCACTCATCTTACCATCAATATCAAACACCTGCTCTCTGCCAGGTGCTGAAGCTGGGGTGACTGTGGTCGCTACTTTTCATCTCGGAGACAAAATGTCTAACAAAAGCAGCGTCTTGGGGGAGGAATATATTTGGTTCTGAGGGCTTTCAGGTTCTCATGGTGAGGAAGGCATGGTCACACAGCAGTTGTCTGTGGTGACATTCACAGTGGTGGGAGAATACAGGATAGGCACCTCATGTGGGAGTGTTCCAGGAAGAAAACCAAGCCAGAACTGTGGCCAGGCTAAGGTAGAAAGGCTAGTAGCCTACTTTTACAGCCTGGATCATCTTTCTAATGGCTCCACTGTCTTCAAAATAGAGCCACAAACTCAGGACCAGGCTTTCAAAACATGACTGAGCCTGAGGGGATATTTTACATTCAAACCACAAACAGTGACACTGACCGAAAAGGATCCTCAGTGAGGTATGTCACTTCTCCATGACACCTCTTGGAAAAAAATAGAGAAGTGTCTAAAACTCACCACGGCCAGAAGAGGATGAGAACACAGGAGGCTGCCAGCCGTGACCGCCACATGTGTTGCTCCCATTTCAGAAGAGCTGCTCAGAAAGGAGGACCTCAGTCTATTGGCTCCTACATGTCCTAATTGACTCCACAACCAGGAATTATAGGCATCTAAGAGTAGGAAGAACATGCCTAGCTGCTCAGGAATGTGGAGGCTAAGGAGTTATTTGCTTTGGATTGGGTTGGTCCCTTCTCAGTGTGCTATGGTGGTGCTTGCTCAGTCAGCTAGTTCAGTCTGGAATGGTCTTCAGAGCCTACAGAGAAGAAGTTTTAGAGGCGATATCTCAACAAACTTGTGTGTTGGGATGGATTTTGAAGGACCATCATTTCTACTAATAACGAAGATTCAAAAGTGTGCAAATGAATTCAGCATAGTTTATAAAAGAAATGAATGTTGAGAAAAATGTGGATGCTTATACGTGGACCCCTCTCCCCAGACACCTGAATTTCCCATGGTGCACTGCTACGGCCTATGGGATGGTTGATGTTGATGTGTTCATATACAAGATCAAGGGAAGTTCCCAGCTTGGTTTTTGTAACTCAACTTTCAACCCTATCAAAGAAGGAATGAATGCAGGAGAGAGGCCAGGTGGCAGGGCGGGGCAACAGGCCATGCTTGGGCAATCTGAGTCTGAGCAGCACTCCCAGAAAAGCCAAAAAGTATTTTTCTCATTACTTATACTAATAAAATATAGTATATTTGGATCAATAGAAAAAGTGTTTTTCACCAAAACTTTTTTGAGAATACGTTTCTTGATTTTTCTTTTCAGAGCCAGTGTTTTGGGACTTTGTCAGGAGCACATGTCTGCACTTCTCATTTGGCAGGCGGAGTCTAAACTATAAACCGGAAGTTGTGGGAGCATCCAACTGTCACCACCCCAAGATTACTCGGATACAGGCGATGGGCCACAGCCATACCAGCTACAAACTCAAGCCAGTGCGGCTTCTACAGACAAATCCAGCAAAAGCCTAGGCAGGTTCTCCACATGGTTTGTGTTAGTGACCCTTCATGTAAAGTTAAGCAAAATGAAAGCCCAGTGACCAAGGTTTCTGGGAAAGCTCGGGACTCATAATTCTAGGGTTGTCTAAATTAGGTGTCCAAATATGGACAGACATGGGCGTTTGCTGGGCCTTCTGCTGTTTCTTGGCTTGCAGGTACTAAGCTTTGGTTAACTGATGAGCAAAATCTCATTTCCCTGTGTTTTTGGCTTCCTGCTGGCTTTGCTCTTTCAACATTTGAAAACAGTCAGTAGTCACTTTGAAGTGGTATCTGCCCTTGTCCACTAAATGCACTCCCGGCTTGAAGAATCTCATACGGCAGGCAAGCAAACATATAAAAACAAATATTTACCCTGTACCCGCAGATAAGTGTAGCTCTCATCCTTCATTAAAGAGGCTTCTCTAGGCAGCTGTGGAAACCATCAGAGAAAACCACAACTGGTCAAAATGCAGGGAATCACTGCGGGTGGGTGGCCAGCCCCAGTGGGTATATCTGCAACACAATTTTTGTGCTTAAGGTTCAAGGAACATTTTAGAAGAGGGAGCAGGAAGTTTGTAAGAGCCAGAGGACTAGGAAGTGTGCCAAGACCTTGTGTCTCCTGAGATGACAGGAAACTGCCATGGTATTGCGGTCTGAACACAACACCAGCAAAGGACATGCTACTGTGGAGGGGGCAATCGCAATGGGTCCCATCATAGACAAAGAACTACAGGGAACTGAAGATTGCAAGAGAGGGACTTAGTCTCCCCAAGGGATGGACCTTCTGGGCTATCTAATACCAAGTGTCAGCCCTGAAAACATATACATACAAACAATACTAAATGGACTCAGTAGGTTGTATGTATATGTATATATGTAGCAATAACTAAAAAAAAGAGGCCATGAAGTAAGAAAGGACCATGGGAGGAGTTGGGGGGCAGAAAGAGGGATGAGGTAATTACATTTTCATTTACAAAATTGTTTTTAAAGCCTATGCCAATGATAAGGTGTCAGCCTGACATTTTTCTTTTGAGGAGCAGCGTAATGAGGGCACCCTAGTTAGGACTTCTGTTGCTGAGAGAAAACCCCATGAGCAGTGTGGGAAGGAATGAGTTTATTTCATCTTACAACTCTCAAGTCCCACTCCACCACTGAGGGAGGTCAGGGTAGGAACTCCAGGCAGGAACCTGGGGGCAGGCGCTGCTTCAGAGGCCATGGAAGAACTGGGATGCTGCTTACTGGCTTGTTCCTCATGGCTTGTTCAGTCTTCTTTCTCTAACCCCCAAGACAACTTACTCAGGACTGGCACCACCTACAATGGGCAGGCTCTTCCCCAGCAGTCACAACTGAGAAAATATCTCACAGGCCTTCCTACAGGCCAGTCTTAATGGAGACATTTTTCTCAATCGTAACTCTAGCTTGTATCCAGTTGACAAAACAAAGCAAAATTAAGCAGGACAGAAGACATCTGTTGAAAGCATGGAGCTGGGGCCTAGATTACCAAGGTTCAACTGCCAGCTCCAATATTTACAGGCTATGACCTTGTCCAAGTGTCAACAACTCTAGTTCACTTTCCTCATCTGTAAAGAAGACAAAAGGCAATATGTGTTGCCCTCGTCTGCAACCGAGGAGAGACTGCTGTGTATTCCAGTGTGTGGACACAGGACTTGGGAAGTCATTACCGGGCAGGGCTGGACCACTATGTTACCTAATGTGAATGCATTAAAATTACCACTATGCTGCCCTTCCCTAACCAACCAATTACCATGGTTTCCCTCTGAATGTCGGCTGACCCCAGACATGCCACGCTGTACTTTGTATCACTAATCTTTAATTATGTGTGAGTGAGGTCTGGTTTCCAGCGTGCGCATACCAAGAGAAGGTCAAGTCTTCTGTGCACAAGGGCTTTTGAGCTACACAATTTGTATTTATGTTCATGCTGATAACCAAACCTAAATCCTAAAGTCATCCAATATTTTTAAAGTGGCTCAAAATCTTACAGGATTAACGATTCTGTGGGTCTTATATCTCTCTCTGGAGGTAGGGTGAACTTGAAGGGCACCCTGGTATGGGATCTGGCACCAGAAGATTCCAGGCCCAGTTCAGGCCACTGAGCTGCAGAAGGAAGCCAGGGGTCAGCCTGACGGAAACAGTATCTGCCTGTAGGGTCAGAGGGTCAGGAAGCAGGGCCAGGGCCGTGGCCTGGGCAATCAGGAACAGGTGGGGAAAGGAAGTAACCGTCAAGATAGACTGAGGTAAATCTTTCAGGATGTCGCCTGGGCGTGCACCGAACCTGCCAGGGACTTTCAGCAGAGGTGTGGGGCTGACCCCTCCAGCTGGTTTGCGTCTCTCTCTCTCTCTCTCTCTCTCTCTCTCTCTCTCTCTCTCTCTCTCTCTCTCTCTCTCGACCTCCTAAGGTTTATACCATTTAATTATCTGAGGGTGACACATTCCTCCAGGAATCTTTTGAAGTTTGACATAGAAGGTAGTTCTGTAATGTGAACTCCAGCCCCTCCCTGGGCTCCATGTCTCCAACTGAAGATTGGGACAAAATTTATTGAAAATGAAGTTACATGAGTAAGTTCCAAGAGTTTCATTGGTCAGCGCCAGATAGCCAAGTGGCCACTGTGCTACACATCACAAGGACCTAGCTATACAAAGCTGAAACTGCACAGGGTGACTTCCTGCCTAGCTGCAGTCTTTGCTGTCCTTAGCTAGTCTCTGTGGGCAACATGGTCTCGCTGACTGCCTAACCCCCACCTCTGCTGTGTGAATAATAGTTCCATTTGCCACAGTCACATCTGAATCTCAGGATGGACCTTTGTCTGTAAGAGATGGTCTGATTTCCTGAAACTAGCCTGAAGACAGATATTATTATTGTCCCCACTTTGTGGAGGAAGACACTGAAGCTGATAAAGTTTATGTAACTTGCCCAAGGGCACTTTACAAGGCCACTGCCCGTGCACTTGGGAATTAAGTTCAAGCCTGTCTGACTTCCATCCCCTGCTGAGGTCCTAGTAAGGCTCGACCACAGTCACTTCGAGGCTCAGTGCAGCCACAGGATGGCAAGTTCTAGCTAGGCCAAGTATGGTTGGTCCTCAGGCCGCACTGTTAATGTATAGTGGCGTCCCTTCAGTCACGGGGCGGAAGGGAAAGGGCGGGATGCAGTCGGGGCACAGGTGGAGGATGGAACGGCTATAGATGGCAATTATTCCTTCGAGAATGATCCTTGAGTGAATGATCCAGAAAGGTCAGTGGGGCTTTGGCCTCGCACTCCTCCAGAGGGACGTGTGGGCAGACCGGGCCTCCTGCCCAAGCCTGTTCTCAGAGCCTGAGCACATATCTGCCATGTTCTTATCAATCTGCTCTGTGGCCTGCAACCCTGGTGACCCACACAGCCTCACAGCCCTCCACATTTTGGCCTATTTTTCCACGGGGACTGGGCCCTGTCTTCCCCTACCTCCCTGGTCTGATTCACATGACGCTGTCAAAGCTGCCAGGTTCAAGCAGCCCACAGATTAACTACTGCACTGAATTCTTCTATCCTTAATGGATTAGAATCTTTGCATCCTATACTACCATGGTCTCTGTTCTCTTCTCAGAGTGTACTACTGGGTGTCTTATATTCTACCTCTGATGATGTGATATCATCAGAATATGTCCTCCTTGTCAAGAGGCAAATCTCTGTGTTCTCTCCTGGCTTCTGTCAGCCCTGGCTTCTGTCAGCCCTGCTGCTCCCAGCTCACCCTCTCCCCACAGGAACTTAGGGCAGTTGCTGCATTTTCTGGATCTTTCTAGGTGCTGTGGTGGTGCGTCGGCTTCCTCCCAGTGCCATGTTTTCCTCGCCAGCACATACTTACAGCGCTGTACTTGTTCCTCAGAATTGGCTCTGAATGTTCATCCTTTGATTTACTCACTTTAAGGAGTTAGGTCGTCAGCCCTGCAGCTCTACACTGTTGGCAGAGGAGGCTCCCACCTCTCTGTGCTCTGCGGCTGACTAACTTGTCAGTTCAGAATAGCCATAAAATATGGTTCATATCCCAGACCCTCACTCTGCTCATACCAGGCAAGGTCTGCCAGCCATGTGGAAGTTGTAGACAGAGGCTTCTGTCTTCCTCCCCCCCCCACCCTCTCCAAGACAACAAGCAAAGCATGCCACAGTTCACCAACCCAGAGGATCATGAAAGGAGACAAAGAAACAACTTCACAGCCACCCCAAATCCCATGAAACAAGGACACAAGGACATGATCTTTTTTTTCTCCCTGTGGTTTCGATAAATACGAGGTGCACTGAAATTAGAGGCCATAAATTTAGGAAGGAAGAGAGGATGACTTAGATTTAATAGAACAAACTGCTACATGAAATCTGCTTTATTAAAGTTAATTAAAGGAAGTGGAAATGGTCATTTATTAGCAGAATTTAGCCTTCCAAGTACTAGCTTGTGACTATAGATGCATTTCTACGTAGAGTTATGTGTGAAGCTATGGAGTATGTGCCTGGACTTAAATATAATAAGTTCTTTTTATTCCTTTTTAGATACTGACTCACTACTTAATACAGGCTGCCCTTGAACTATTGATCCTCCTGCAGCAGTCTCCCAAGTGCTGGCGTTACAGAGTGCACCACTGTGCTTAGCTCTAAGTATAAAATATTTTAATATTTTTAGAAATTACATTTATTTACTTATTGTATACACATTCTCAAGCTTGCTCCATGGAGTGCATGTGAAGGTCAGAGAACAGCTGTGGGAGTGTCCTTCCTTCCACCACGTGGGTCCTGAAGATCAAGTTCAGGTCATCTGGCTTGGTGGTCCTTTCCCCAGGAGCCATCTCGATTGCTTAGTACAAAATCTTTTGTTTCAAATCATTAAAAACAATGGAATCTTTATCTGATCTGTGAATTTATTCATATAAAGAACACCATAAAGATGTAGAATCGGAAGGTATTTCACATATGCTTATCTATTATAAATAACATTTTATAAAATAGTCCTATGTCAAAATAACTGATAAATTTTCCTTCTCTCCTAAACAGCAAAAACAGAGCATTAGTTTAAAAAGTCACTATTCAAAGGCATTGTGAGTGGGTTGAGGGCTGGGTCTGCTGGCCTCCATTCTCAGTTACTTAGGGATCTGGGGCAGGGGGATTGAACTTTCAGGGCTTTCCTTTGCTACAAAGTGGGTTCAAGGTCAGTCTGGACAGCTTAGTGAGGCCTTGTGTTAAAATAAAAAGTGAAAAGAGAGACATGGATGTGGTAGAGTAGGGTACAGGTACATGCCTGTGAGAGAGACAGGCACACAGTAAGGTACATGCCTGTGAGAGAGACAGGCACACAGTAAGGTACATGCCTGTGAGAGAGACAGGCACACAGTAGGGTACATGCCTGTGAGAGAGATGGGTGCATGGTAGCGTACATGCCTAGCCTGTGAAAAATGCCCTAGATTCAATACCTGTAACACATGTGCGTGCACGCACGTGCACACACACACACACACACACACACACACACACAGAGGACAACAGAAACAAACTCACACATAAGAAGACTCCGTGCACTCTTACACACTCAAGGACATGGAGAATCTCTTTATATAAACTTTTAATTTGAAGATCACTAAAATCTTTAAAACTTAAAATATAATAAGGTTATAGTTTTTAATATTTAAAAATAAAAAGGTAAGAATATTAACCCAAGGCAGAGATAGTTACTCATTCTATCTCAAGTACTTTTAGAAAAATCAACTCTGCTTTTAAAGTCTTAAATGGATTTTATATTTGTCATGCTTTTTTCCTTCAAAGTTACCAGCTAGTGGTTCCCAGCCTGTGCTATTTATTCATACAGACTCAGAGAAATTGGGGTAAGCTTAACACTGAATAGGATTCCTTTGAGTAGCCTGCTCTTATTGAGGGCTGAATTCCTGTAGGGAAAATTAAAGAGGAGAAAGAAAAGTTTCTTCAGCCAGGAATTGTGGTACACACCTGTAATGTCTGAATTCAGGAGGCTGAGACAGGAGGGTCACTAATTTGAGCCAGCCTGGGCTACACAGTGAGCTTCTGCCTAAAAATAAAAGAAGCGTTGTAACCTAGTTGCCTGAATCAAAAGGATGACTTTTGAACACACCCCAAATTTGTAAATCAAATGTCTGTCCTCTAGTCTAGAACACTAGCCAAGTGAGGTCACAGGTCCTAATTGCTGTGTGGTAAGCACAGGTGTGTGTGTGGGGGTCGGGGGGGTCGGGGGGTGGGTAGGTATGTGCGCTTACCAGGTCAGAATGGCCTTGAGGAGTCAAGTCACTGTCTTGAGTCTGTAGCACAGAGGCTGGGGGACAAAGTAGGTTTCAGCCAATTCATTCTAATTTCCATGTGCTGTTGGCGACAGCACAAATTGAAACAATTGGTTTGAAAAGCAATTTGGCAATCAGCAGTGCCACAGCACTTTTCATGCCCTCGGACTTAGGAATTAACCTTCTGAGAATTTGCCCCGAGAAACGTACAGGAGGACAAATGTGGAACTTTCTCAAGACACTTTTATTATCAAAAGCAAAACCTGGGGCATAAATGTGAATATCTAATGATAGGAAATGGTCACGTAAGTGGGGTTTAAAAATCACTGTGCAAAATACACCCCATCATTTAAAATGTGGGCTTTGCTGATACACAAACACACGTAAGATATAGATTGAGTCATTTGCTTTCATCTTATAAAGCTTTTCTCTTCCACTGGAACCTTGTTTGACAGAGCTAGGGCTGGGACATTTCCCATGAGATATCTTTGCCAGCTAGCTTCCTGTTGGGTTCCACCTGAGGGGGCCCAGGGCGACTGAAGACATGGGGAGGAAGAGGGCCAGCTGCCTTGAAAGTGGGCTTCTGGCTTGCTTACCCAGCAGCCTTTACAGACACGCCCACATGCCCTCCCCTTTAGGAGCGTTTCTCCGTACCCTCCCCGGAGGTCTAAGGCTCCACTCTGCCTCTCCTTCCCTACTGAGCTTCCAGGTCCTGACCACCCCAACTCTCCGATGCATCCTCCAGTTCTGAGGGGTGTGGTGCAACAACCACTTCCTTCCTGGTTTGGTTTCAGGGTCTTCTTTATGTGTTTTAGTTCCCCGATATCTGCTCACCCAAGCCTCCTCGTTAGCTTCAGCTGTCAACTTAACAGCTCAGAGTTATCTGAGAGAGTCTCAATTGAAGAATGACCTCATTAGATTGGCCTGTGGGCATGTCTGTGGGACATTTTCTCAATTGCTGATAAATATAGAGGACCCAGCCCACCGCTGGTCATGCTTTCCCCTGGGCAGGTGGTCTGGGGTCCTGAGGATGTTGGCTGAGTCTGAGCTGGTGAAGCAGCTTTCTTCAGTGGTTTCTGCTTCAACCGTGAGTTCCTTCCCGGGCTTCCTCAGCAACGGGCCTGGAGGTATAAGCCAAATAAGCCCTTTCTTTTCTAAGTTGCTTTTGGTCATGGTGTGTATCACAGCAACAGAAAAAACAAGCTAGAACACCAATCCTTAAACCAAACGACTTCTAAAGCATTAATGTTGTTTCTGTTTTCCTGGGTGATAAAGAAAGGAAGGAAGGGAGGAAGGGAGGGAGGGAGGAAGGGAGGGAGGGAGGAAAGGAAGAAGGGAGGGAGGAAGGGAGGGAGGGAGGAAGGAAAGGAGGGAGGAAGGGAAGGAGGGAGGGAGGAAAGGAAGGGAGGAAGGGAGGGAGGGAGGAAGGGAGGGACAGAGGAAGGAAGGGAGGGAGGGAGGGACAGAGGAAGGGAGGGTGGGAGGGAGGGACAGAGGAAGGGAGGGTGGGAGGGAGGGAGGGAGGGAAGGAAGAAGGATACCTTAGGGAGTAAAGGCACATGTGTGCTAGACAGGGCTCCACATAACTGGACGAATGCATTGGCTGTCTTCCCAAATCCTAACAGTGCTCGCACTGGACACTGTCAGGTTTTGTCTTTTCCTCCTTTTGTCCTTTCTCCTTTTTCTAGGCAGGGACAGAGCTGAGTGCCTTGCTCTGCAGCAAGTTCAGACAGCCACACCCCCAGATCCAATTTCTATTTTCTTTACTGCTTGATACTGTATTCATATTAATTCATAGCAAAATATAAGTTATTTATGTATTCAGCTTTGTTTGGTTTTTTTGAGATCATGTCTCCTGTGTCTTAGGCTGGCCTTGAACTCACTATGTAGCCAAGGATTACCTTAAACTCTGGATCCTCCTGCTTCCATCTCTCGAGTGCTGGGATAGAAGGCACAGCACATTCCTATCTTAAAATGTAAATTCATACATACAGAAATAAAAGAATATTTGATTCTAAGTAAAAGAGTCTGCCCCTCTAAGAAAGGCTGGACTCTAAGATCAGATAAATTATGGTCTGGGTGACAGAAGTGCTGGCACGGGGTGGTCTCAGGGGGTAGCACAACTCCACCTGGGTTGCTCTCTCTTGAAAAAGAGAAGCAGAACCAAGACCAGACTAACTCCGTTGACGGCATACTGTCATTGAGAGAAAAGGGGAGACAGTCAGAAGTACTAGAACCTCAACTCAAAGGGGTCTTCAGCACACGCTGGTAGACGCCTGGGAAGAATCCCAGGACCACAGACCCAGACTGTGCAAATCCCATTTTGTTTTGGGATGTCTTGTAAGTTGATTATGCTTTTACTTAAAAACTCATTTATACAGTGAGCATTTGCTACGGGACTATGAAGTTCCAGGGAAAGACAGAAAGATTGTCTCCCAGTAGGTGAGACAGCTATATTACACACAGATGCTGTCAGTGTATGACCTGCTGGCCAGGGAGATGGCCCAGTAGGTAATGCCACCAAGCCTGACAACCTGAGTTCAATCCTGGCACCTGATGGTAAAGGACAGAACCAACTCTGACCATGAAAACACACACACACACACACACACACACACACACACACACACACACACACACACACATAAATAAATTTTAAAATATGTCTTGGAAAACAAAGCATTCAAATATAGGCTTTTTTTCCTGGCTTTTGAGAAATGTCATTTTTTTAAAAAAATTCATTAATCATTTTCTTTGTTTATATTTCAAATGTTATCCCCCTTCCTGGTCTCCTCTCCATGAACTCTCCCCCCTCTCCCCCTCCCCTTTGCCTCTAAGAGGCTGCTCTTCCACCAACCCCCCCCCCCCCACACTCCTGCCTCACCCTTTTAGCATCCACTTCTCTGGGACACCAAGCCTCCACCGCACATCCCCTCCCACTGATGCCAGCTGAGGCAGTCCTCTGCTACACATGCATCGGGAGCCATGGACCAGCCCATGTGTGCTCTTTGGTTGGTGGTTTAGTCCCTGGGAGCTCTGGGGGGGTTCTTAATTGATACTGTTGTTCTTTCTATGGGGTTACAATTCCCTTCAGCTCCTTCAGCCCTTCCCCTAACTCCTCCATTGGGGTCCCAGGCTCAGTCCAATGGTTGGCTGTGAGTATCTGCATCTGTCTTAGTCAGGTGCAGAGCCTCTCAGAGGACAGCCATGCCAGGCTCCTGTCTGCAAGCACTTCTTGGCATCAGCAGTAGTGTCTGGGTTTGGTGTCCGAGGATGGAATGGACCCCACAGTGGGGTGATCTCTGGATGGCCTCTCCTTCAGCCTCTGCTCCATTTTGTCCCTGTGTTTCCTTTACACAAGGACAATTCTGGGTTAAAATTTTTGAGATGGGTGGGTGGCCCCATCCCTCCACTGGGGGCCATGTCTGTCTACTGAAGGTAGTCTTTTCAGATTCTACCTCCCCTCTGTTGGGTATTTCTGTCCCCATTGGGTCCTGGGAGCCTCTCTCATCCCTGGTGTCTGGGACTTTCTAGTGGTTCCCCAAGATCCTCCTCCCCTACTGCTACTTATTTCTATTAATTCTATCGGTCCTCTGGACTTCTCTCCTGTCTCTTCCCATACCTGGCCCTGCCCCCTTTTCTCCCTGCCCCTCCCCTTTCCCACCCAGGTCCTAGGCTTTTTTTTTTATTCAATAATATGCAGAATACACATGGGCCTCATACACCACTGCCCACGCCAGGCCAGAGAGGAGAGAGGAATACAGGGAATGGAGAGGAGCGGGACAAGGAGGGGACTGAGCTGGTAGGCGGGAGGGACAGCCCAGGGCTGGGTGGGGTGAGGCGCCATCTGGCAGCCAAAACACAAAACCAGGTGGCATATGTTTTCCACACTTGCTCATCTCAGCAGGGGCCATCAATCATTCTAAATAAGATGTCTGCTCCTTCTAATTTCACATGGATTCTGAACGATCCACACCTCAATTCTCTGAATTCCTCCTTAATGCCACAGTGACCAAACACACTTACCCTTTAGTAATAAACCAATTTAGTTGTTCCGTAATGGAAACCATTCTACTTCTGATCTGAACATTTTTGCTTTTTAAAGAATTTTTTTCTGATTTGATTTTCCTGATTGATTAAATATATACAGAGTATCAGAGCGGAGAGAGATTTTTGTTCATAATGGGATTTTCTGTTCTCAGCTCTCTTGTAAAATAAATTCTAACTGTTCTTTGCTTTTCTCTGTTGTGTACATTCATCTTAGCTCATATTTTAAATCTCTATTAAAGTGCTGGTTGGAGAGAAATGACTGAAACAGCTCTTGGAGATGAATCCAGCTTCAGCTTTTCGTATATCTTTATCCTTTCTCCCCGTTGGTGAGAAGAGGGCTGCATTCATAAAATTACAAGCAATTTAGAAATAAATGAAGTAGAAAATGAAAGTGGAGGGTGTTGGAAGTGGAGTAAAGGAGGAGTTCAGCTGAGTACCAGAGTCGGTTATGAACGTTGATTAATTGTGCCTACGCGAATGTACAACATGGGAGCAGAGTGCTCTGCTGGGGTGGCCCCTAAGTAAGCCTTTGTCATAAAAGTACTAAGGACACTGATGGACAATTAGGAAGAAAACAAAGACCTGAGCTGGAGAGGAGTAGATGAGATTAAAGTCTAAAGACTGGGGATAAATAATGACTGTTACCGTGCTTAACATTCAATAAAAGAGTCACCAGTTAATTTATACCAACTGTGTTTCAAAATGTACAAGATGCCTTATTAAAATACATATAGTAGAAGAAAAATTAAAAAAAAAAAACCCAGCATGTTGTAAGTTGAGACAAGAGAATTAAGTATAGGAAAATTAAGACGAATGCATGAATAAGATTGGTCTACAGTCAAATAGCACACACACAAAAAATATGTGCTGGAATCACTTGAGAATGGGCCACAAGTTTGGTTCCTAACCTCGTCCACCTCTTCCTACATTCCACTTGCATAAATATCTAATTTGGCGTGCTACTGTAAATTGTGACTCTCCTTGGAACTGTGACTGTGGAGAATTATTTTCCCTTCATAAAGTAAAATAGACTAATATAATGATAAGTACTGGAGCTTTTTCAAAATGAAAAGGTCATTTTGTTGAGGAATTTCTCAATGTCAGGGGTCAAAGGAGACTGAAGTAAAACTACTCTCACCAAATTCAGTCAAAGGAATTCAGAAGACAAGTGTGGTATGGATATATATCTGGGAAAAATTTCAGTCAATAGTCCTTAAGGTTTTAAAAACTTTCCAATCAGTCATTTAAAATAAATATTTGAGGGCTAGAAAAATGACTCAATCGTTGGGAGTACTCGCTGCCCTTCTATGGGACCCAAATGCGATTCACGGCGTCACATGGTGGCTCACAGCCATCTGTAACTCCAGCCCTAAGAGATCTGACATCTTCTACTCGCCTTCTCAAGCACCAAGCAAGCACGTGGTACACAGACACAAGCAAGAAAATGCCCTTACACATAAAGTAAAAATTTGTCTCGCTCTCTTCCCCTCTGTGTTTGAAACCATCTGTCACAGGTTATGGAAGACTAGAAATACACACTGATCAGGTCTGCCTCAAGACCAGCCACTTCATGTTAGCATTAAGGTCTTGATCTAGAGCTACTGGGAGCCCAAAGGAGGATTCGCTACAGAGGAGGGGATGGGGCTGAGCTGCTCCTGTAGGGTGGGGAATCCCAACGTTGGCTTTGGCTTGAGGACCTCCTTAGGCTGGCCAATCAGAACTGTCCTGCAATCTGCTGGACCTCGGCCCCTCCCACTTGGTTCGGTCCTTTTGCCCTTCCACTGGATTCAGACTTTCTCTCATCTGGGTGTTCTCCCTGCCTCTTCCTGCTACCTCTCTTTGATTTTCCAAATCCCAGGACGTCTCTTTTACATTCAGTTCCATTTTGGCACTGGAAAATTTATTTATGCACATTGACAGTGGTTACCATAACAGTCAAGAATCATGCTCAGGTGGAGCGATGGACTAGAGAGGAGGCACAGATGCTTAACTGAGGTGAGTGCCTAAAGTCACTAGGACTCCAAGGGAAGCAAACCAGGGTTATATAAGGGAAGAGATGGGGGGGGGGGGGGAGGAAGGGATGTGTGGTTATGGCCAGGGTGGCTTCATCCATTAACCTGACACCCAAATGTCAGGCACACACTAGACAGAGGAGGATGAGTGGGCTGCTGAGGGCTTCAAGAGTCTGCGAGGGAAATCAGATCCTATGCTTAATGTGATGGTGAAATGCAAAGTGTGAGTCTACCTCCAGGGTCTTCCCAACCCACTGAAATACCTCCATAGGATGTGTACACAGACACAAAGACACATAGACACACAGACGCACAGACACACAGAGACACAGACACACACAGACACACGCGTGCACACACACACAAACACACAGAGACACAGACACATACATAGACACACACAGACACACACAGACACACACAGAGACACAGACACACACACACAAAGACACACAGACATACACACACAGACATTCACAAACACACAGAGACACACAGACACACACAGACATACACAGACACACAGACATACACAGACACACACATGCACACACACACAAACACACAGAGACACAGACACATACATAGACACACACAGACACACACAGAGACACAGACACAGACACACAAAGACACACAGAGACATACACACAGACATTCACAAACACATAGAGACACACAGACACACACAGTCATACACAGATACAGACACACAAACAGACATACACAGACACACACATGCACACACATACAAACACACAGAGACACAGACACATACATAGACACACACAGACACACAAACAGACATACACAGACACAGACATATACAGACACACACAGAGAGACACACATACACAGACACATTCACAGTCATACACAGACACAGGCACACACAGAGAGACATATACAGACACACACAGACATGCACATATATAGACACACACAAACACAAACACAGACACACACACAGAGACACAGAGACACACACCAATACAGGTATACACAGGCACACAGACAGATACACACAAAATGAGAGAGAGAGTGCTTGTTTTGCCCAATTTTACACAAATATTATTTCTTACATCTTTTATAAATGTTTATTGCGTTTGAAAACATGCTATATAATTACCAGAAAGAAGACTGCTAACTTTACAGAAAAACACAAAGAAAGTCAAACATCCCCAGTCTTAGAACCTATAGGTGATTGTTGGGAGTCTTTGTATAGACGTCGTTCCAGTCATGTTTAAATGTCTTGCACTGGTACAAATATGTGTGACAATATACTCTAACACACACCTTAACATCTTCTGGATATGATATATTACACTAATTTAGTGTTTTGTTTTCTTTTTTAAGCATGTCACACCCTTGGCACTGACCAGTGTCTTAGAATCCATGGGGCGATGTGTGGCCAGTCAGCGTCCACTGTTGGCACACTCACAGACAGGGGCATTGACGGCCTAGGACAATCTAGCAAGAGGTAAGTTTTCTTTTAATTCTTAGGGATAAAATTATTCGAAAAGGGTCCTGGGGGAGAGTTTACTAGAATGAACCAAAGGTGGTTTATCAGTATTCTAAAAGCAGGAGCTCAGAATCAGCCAATTCTAAGTAACTGCAAAGCCAGATGGGAGGTAGGGCCTTCCCATTTCGTGTAGTCTTAGGAAAAACATTGCCCACTCTTGATGCCACAGAGGACAACTCTGCATAAAAAGATATGGACATTGGTGGAATCACATGACATTTAAAAGCTCCACACAGCAAAGAAACAGTTATCAGAAGAATCAGCCTACAGAATGGGAGAAAAGCTTTACCAGATATTAATCCCACGGAAGACTAGCATCCAAGAGTAAACACCAACCTCCCTCCCCAATAATCTAATAAGGAAATGGGCACAAATAACCTGAACAGATACAAAAGAAGGAATGTAAATGGCCAATAAATACATAAAATTTTTTAATACCATTAGCCACCAACTCGGCATAGTAATAGACAAGAAAGACAGGAGGGGGGACAGGAGAGAGAGCTGAATTACTGTTGTGGAGGCGTGTATACACGAGCACAACACACAGTGGAAGCAACTACTCTGTACAACTAATATTTATCAACAAAAATAGCTGTGCATTGATGTCACTGGGTCGCCATGTGTTCAGAAGAGCTGGACTCTAGAAGTGAAGACCTGTCAGGAACGTAGTTAATTATGCTGATTGTTTTTCTTTCGTGGAGACATAATGATGGTATGTAATTTTAATATGCCTACTAAAAGAAGTGTGTATAACATGAAATGGCTAAGCATGTTTTCTTAGCATTATAAGGATGCATCTTAAGCAAAAAAAATTTAACTAGATGTCTAGTCAAATATGTTTGTAAGAACAGGTGACAAGATTTTGAAATAAAGTTAGTTTCCTTGCTAAGAAATAAATTCTCACTCTCCTTAAGTACACTGAGATGATAGCAGTCCTAGGTTCCTAGACTTCATAGCTATGAGAAAAGTAATCATTACTTGTTTAACTTGTACTAGCCACAGTAACATAATACAGATATTCAAAGTGGAATTGGTTTGCTATTCTAATAAATAACTAAAAATATATGTGATCTCAAACATGGATAATGATTAGAATTTTGAGAGTCTGATGGATAAAAGATTAGTGTCCATTAAATGGCCAGGGTGTGTTGGTGATAATTTAAAAAGAAATGTCAGACATGGGATAGAAATAGATAACATAATAAAGTTATAGAATATATATCTACATGAGAATATATACTATATCTTAAAAATAAAGAAAGTTGAAATATGAGTACTAAACACATTTGGCTATGCTTTATGTTCCATTATGGAAACTTTAGGAGATACAACTTTTGTTATATTGTGGCAGAATATTTCAATTGTGTCACAAAGCTATGGGGAAAGCAGAACTTGTAAGCAAGGACTTGGCTGCTTAACTCAAGGGATTTCTAAGTAACATCTTACAGGAGTGGCCATGTTTGTTCTTGGCAACAGTAAACTTGTCACAGGAGAAACATAGATTGGTAGAAGAAAAAAGTAAGATAATGCAACTTAAAATGATACTATCTCAGGTCTGATCAAATGAGACCCTCACTTTCAGGCTGTTTACTGTTACAGTGTGCGTTAAAAATCATGATTTATATGAGCAGCTCTCCAATGATGAATACCTTAAGACACTGTAGTTCTTATAGTGTGCACAGTATTGGAGCAGACGGTCTTGGGCATACACTTTTTCAAATGTGTGTGGTTTTCTCTTTCATATAATAACCCAAAATTTGGTGTCAAACGACAGGGATTTGAAAGGGTACACCTTGTCATTTGAGGAAGCTGATAGGGAATTGTCCTACTTGAATGCCATTTATTCCTTAAGAGTAGATGAAAGAGCAGGGAACTATTGAACAAGCACCTGCTTGATCATTCATCCACCCATCCACCCATCCATTCATCCATCCACCCATCCATCCATCCATCCATCCATCCATCCACCCACCCATCCATCCACCCATCCACCCACCCACCCATCCATCCACCCACCCATCCATCCATCCACCCATCCACCCACCCACCCACTCATCCATCCACCCAACCATCCACCCACCCATCCATCCATCCATCCACCCATCTATCCACCCACCCACCCACCCATCCATCTATCCACCCACCCATCCACCCGTCCATCCGTCCATCCATCCGTCCGTCCATCCATCCATCCCTTCCATTGTTCCTTTATATACCCACCTATCTCTTTTCCTATTCATCCATCCTCCATGTTTTTCACTCATCCACAAAATCATGTAGTCCCACAGTCCTTTAGTACTCCATTACTTAAAAGTTCAATGTCTCTTTAAAATAATCCAAAGTCTCATAACTGTGATTCCTATAAAATTAAAAACAAGTTAAATACTCTTATCCTAAGAGAAAAGTACCAGAGCACTGTTATAATCAGACCAAAGGAAGACTGGTATTCAACAGTGTAAAAACTTGGGACTTACTCACGATTCTCACTCCAAAAGGCTTAGGCAGTCTCCCATGCCCCCTATCCATCCACAGTGCACACTGTTTATCTCTTAGGCACAGGATGGCCCCCTCCCCCACTTCTGTCCCTGGTGGACACCTCACAGTCATAGCTCCACAGAGATGCTCAAGTCTCCACTGCAACGGAGGCTGCACTTTCACTACGAGCCTCTCCAGGCTTCTGTCTGTGCTCCAACTCTACCTGCCACAATGGACTAAGCCTCAGCTGTTCTGCATGACCCCTTCATGCCACCCAAACCTGTACCACATGAGAGACTCTTGCACATGACCAAGTTCAGCTACCAGCTTAAGACGTAGCCTTGATCCCTGCAGATCACAGCTGTTGTGTCGTGACCCTGAGGAAATACTTTCAGAAGATCTCACCTCACCGGCACTTGTCTCTTATTAATCATGACTGATTGTTTTCAGCTCCAACTGACCAGCATCCATTTTCCCACTAAAGCAAAGGTTTCAGGCTCACAGACTCTTAATTAAATATATAATACATATTTTGTCTTGGTAGATTCCTTGCTTTCCTCTAAAACTTCACAGGCCAGACTTCCATTGTCTGAATTGATCCCAATATTCCTATCTTCTGAGAACCCACAGAGAGCCTAGTAAGCTCTGAGCACTCAATGGTTTTCTAGCTTCAAGATCCAAACACTTCAATGACCCTCCCCAAACCCAATTCAGTTCAGTTCATCAAGCAACATGTGCACTCACTACCAAGTTCTGCTCCAGTTTGCTTTTTATTGCTGTGATAAACACCATTACCAAAAGCAACCTGGGATAGAAAGTTGCTTATTATATCCTAGGACTCCCAGGTCACAATCTGTCTCTGAAGGAAGACAGGGCAGGGACTCAAAGCAGGAACTGAAGCAGAGACAGTGGAGGAATGCTGTTAGCTGGCTTTCTCCCTCTGCCTTTCTCAGCTTTTTACTTTTCTTTTATACCTAGACCCACCTGTCTAGGGCTAGCACAGTCTGCAGTGGGCTGGGCTTTCCCATATTAACCATCAATCAAGAGAATGCCCCCCCCCCCGGCCAATCTTACACAGAAGTTCTTCAAATGAGGTTCCTTCACCGGTGTGTCAAATTGGCAACTGAAGCTAACTATGATGGCTCCCAGCTCTTGATCCCTCTCTTTACTGTGTTTGAATGAGAACTATTCTCTGTAGTCATATGTATTTGAATACATGGTTCCCAGTTGGTGGCACTATTTGGGCAGGTTATGGAACCTTTAGGACCTTTAGATGGTGGGTCTTTTCTGGAATGTCACTGGGTGCAGGGGTATTTAGCGGGGGGGAAGGGGGGGAGTTTTGAGAGTTTATGGCTTGGTCCCACTTTTTGTTCTCCCTGATTTCTGTGAACAGATGTTCTGTCAGTTCTCTGCTCTGGTCACTAGCTGGCTTGCCTTCTGCTCCATTATGGACTCTTGCAATAGAACTCGTAAGCCAAAATAAACTATTCTTAAGTTGCGTTTGATCTTGGTATTGTGTCATAGCAACCAAGAGTAGCTAATACATCATCCATCCCTTCCTTTACCCACCCACCCATCATCTCTTCACCCATCTGTTCATCCACTCCTCTGCCTGTCAATCTATCCATCCATTTATTCACAAATCCATGTCTCCACATATGCATACATAATTCCCTCTGTAACATTATTTTAGTCTGTGTAAGTTGATTATGCTCAGTGACAATATAAAATTGGCTGCCACCTTTCTGGGAGAGTACTATGGAGTTACAACTTTACCTCAAGAAAACTTTGCTTTGTTTTTAAATTCCGTAAGCATTACATTAAAAAGTTTTACATAGAGAAGTATCACAATCAGCTCGATTGTTGTCTGAATCGAAATGTTTGACATTTGATCAGGTTGAACAGGTGGCAGGAATGGAGCCGACATCTGGAGCCATCTGTCTGTAGTTGGTGATCTTCTCTGGGAATTACATTTACCCAGAGCATCTGAACCAAATGCTCCAGACAAGCAGATGTCACCGGGGCTACCTAGAGAGCAGTTGAGACCCATAAGCCTGAGCGCAGCTGACCTGGGTTTGTAAAGATAGGAGACTGAGTGTCACAGGAGGCAGCAACAGGAGCCTCCAAGGCTCCTTACATCCATCCCTTGCTTACCTCAGCCTCTGTCCTTGTCCTTGTCCTGATAACATGGAGGTCCCTTTCGCTGGACGACTCTTCCTTTCTCTTGGCCAACTAAGCTAACTTCTCTCAAGCTTCAGTTGTAGTTATTTCCTTTGAAAAACCAACCACCTCAGAGGCTGGGCCAGGCGGTGTTGCTATGTGTTGTCCTGGGTAGTCACCCAGGTGAGTAACAACGTGCCAAGGGACAGTACTATGTGTTTGTGCAGACCCTGCTTGGAAATGAGGCACCATTTATGCCAAGGAGAGTGTAAACAGTGTGCCCTGAAGATGGACAGTGCACAGCCTGTGCTACTGTGTATATCCACCTGATACTTTACCTTATTGTGCACTTCTCATTAGGTTGTCTAGTCCACAAAGACAGAGACAGCCCACCCCCCACATCCCAAGAAGCAAAAGAATGAGAGTGGGGAGGGGGAGGAGGCAGAGGGAAGATATGAATATGCATGTCAAGTCTTACCACAGAGCTCGGGCTGGCCTGCTTCCTGTGTCAGACTGTTAGGATTATAGGCCTGGGCTACCAAATTCAGCAAGGACCGCGCCTCTTTCGCTTAAGAAACTCCCAACTCTAGCATTATTGCTGGCGATTATGAAGCACTCACATCGTGTCATTAAAATATCAATTCCATCCTTGTTAATACTGATAATGGTGAAATACGCCCTTCCTGTGTAGCTACATTCTTTCAAGGAGGTGTGTGTGTGTAGCAAGATTTAATTTTATCTTGCATTTTTCATTTTTTGTTTTGCATAGTGCTGTGTTAACATGGAAAATGTTTGCTGTTTTATTTTCTAATAAATTTTCCAGGCTACCCACTAACAGGGTGAGGCATGCTTTTGCAGGGACATGAAGAAGGTCTGGTTTATCCCCACCCATGGATAAAGAATAAAAAGGGAAACCCAAAAACAATGGGTCTCACAAGTTCCACCCCAAGACACTGGCTGATAACTGACAACCTTCTGTCCTTCGAATCTGCAGGGGGTGCCTGGGAAATGAAATCCTTAAGGCCATGTCCTATGTAGTAAAGGTGAATGGATACATTATAGGCTAGTAACATTTCTAACACAGGCTCTGAAAGTGCTGCACGGAAGGTCCTAGCCATGGCCCACCCACCTCAGCAGAGCTGTCTGCAGAGGAGCGAGGGTGTTGTTCTGTTTCCTGGGGTTGAAGAACTGCAGCTACCTTCCATTCTCCTGAAGGCTCTACAGCACATACATTTAGAGTAATTTTCCACTAGGTGCCTACAACTAACTAAATGATGAACTCAAGAAAGAAACTGCCCTGCTCCCCCGCTCCCACACAGTCCTAGGCAGGGTGCCAGGGTTCTGCTCTCTAGATAAGCAAAGACAAATGACATATGGAAGCAGGAGAGATAACATGTCCCTTCACAAGGACAGTATAAGAATTCGGAACAGTCACGTCCTGCTTCCTGCCACAACTCAGGCGCGGTGCTTTCACAAGCTAAATCCAAAGCAACAAACAAAGCCAAGCAAGAAATAGCAACAGATCCAACTGTTGTGTGGTGTGTATAATCGAGGAAGGAGAACCCCTGCTTTAGAGGCTTCAGAGCTCACAGGCCTGGCCCGGCTCATCTGGGAGCCCAGGGGGTTGTGAATCAAGGTCACTTTGGGCTACATAGTGAAAACTTGTTTCAAAAAAAATTGTAAAATTAAAAAGAGACTTCAGGGTGAGTTCACTTGGGTTTTAGAGGAGACAAGAAGACATATTTAGTTAGCAGCTGAAAATTTGGTGCTGTAATGGCCTGCCAGGTCCCAAAGAACAAGTTTGTGAGCTCAGAGGGGACAGAAGTAGCAAATTTTTAGAGGATTTCATTCATGAATGTTCATGCGATTCACTGCAAACAAACACACAAAACCAGAACTGGAGTCCTTCCTGTTTAACCTGAGTCTTCAGGATTCAATCACCAGACAATGAAAGACGTCCATCTGTTTAAAAATGAGAGGAACAAACAGTTTGGCTAAGAAACACAAGGAGAACTACCCCCAGAGAAACTCTCCCGTAGCACCATGCAAAAGTGCTGTGAGTAAATGTCATTTATTTTACAGTATGCCACAACTGAGAAATGGTTTTGTCTGCTTGAAGTCACACCTTACCATCTCAGAGAACTGCCTCTGTGGCCCAGTAGCCCCAAGATTCCATCACACCCATCACCTGACTCACAGCAGGGTGCCCGCCCTGCCCCCGTGTGTCTTTTCATTCTGTGGTTTTAACGGGAAGCAAACAACTCATCTGGAGCTGGAGACACACTATTTCTCCCACGTGTATCTTCGAGCAGTGACAGGTACCGCAACCACGTGGTGCATGATACCGTTGGCTTCAGGCACTCTGAAAGCTGCTTTAGTGAGAAAGACTGGCTGGCCTGTGAGGAATGCTGATGGAAGTCGGAGAGAACACCCTTGAGAACAGCTTAGGTAACCTGATGTTCCTGACTAGCGTGGACTACAATAGAAACGACAGATTCAAGCCCAGAGTTTCAGATAACAGTACAATGTGACTAACTTTTTCTTTTTTTAGAATCGCCAATACGCATCCAATATCTCAAATAGTGCCTTGAAGTCTATGACTTCTGAAATTATCAACTAGATAAGTCATTGCCGTGGTAGAAGCCTATGGTATCAGGCCCAGCAAGATGGCCCAGTAGGGAAAGGGAATTGCTGCCCAGGCCTGGCAACCAGCTTTGATCCCTGGGAGGCACAGGGTGGAAGGAGAGAGTTAACTCCAGTAATTTGTCCCCTGGCCTCTGCCCACAAGCCATGGTACATGTGCAAACAGGCATGTCTGTGCACACGCTCTCTCACACACACTAAACTAATTATTTTTTTAAAATGCCATCAAAGGAATTCTTCCCACATATCAGCACTTTCTGCTTTTCTAAGACATGCAGCTTTTAGTGGTTCTCCTTTCCTCCTACTGAGGCTTTTGACCTTCCCTGACAGACATCACTAATCCATCTTAGCACAGTCTCTGTCTGAGCACAGGCCAGCTTCCTCAAAACAACACTTCAATACTCTGCTGACTGTGGTAAGGTATTGCTTAGTGGCCCTTCTGCTCCCAGACAGGTTCCTTCATCTTTGTTTCCAAGGTTGGCTAGGTTAGATGTGTTCAACTCCCTGGGAAATACCTTTTACTTTCTCTCAAAACATGCCTCTCCATTGCTTATTATTAAACTAGATATGAATTTAAAATGGCCTAAACACCATCAGTGTTAAACTCTCATACATACAAGATAAGTTCCACAAACTAGCCAGCTCCCTGAGATATAAAAACCTGAGTTCTTTTGTAAGTAGACTTCGGTGTGGTGGAGAATCAAAAGCACTATCAGTACTACTCATCCCAGTGAAAAGTAATCTTTTGAATTTTCAGGCTGCCTTGAACCATTGTTCTACTTATAATTTAATACATGGCTTCAAAAAAAACCTTATTTAGGATTATTTTGTAAATTAACATAACGTGTGCAGTAATTTTATTAGTTAGGCAAGTTATCTGCTGAAGGATATATTTTCAGTACCCATGTATAATGATACCCTTCCAACTAGGGCTTCGTGAAACTGGTCTCCCCCCAGTGAAATGTGACAGCCCCAAATGCTGTGACCGTTATTGCTTTCCATCAGAGAAGGTTGGGGCGTCATCACCTTGAGGTCATTGAGAGCTTGTCCAGGCGGCACACAGATAAACCCAGATGGACTGGAAGATTCTTGTTTCCTCCTCCATCCTGAGCCTACGCATCATTTGCTCCCTGTGATGTAAGAGGCCTCATAGAAGCTCCATACTGGCTTGTGGCAAGGCTTGTGAAGCGGCCTCACCCCTCACCCCTCACTTTCTTCTCTGTGGAGTCCCAGGCAGCATCTAGACATGGAGAACATGGCGTGATAACTTCGGAACAGAGCTCATATATGTCTGAATGCCAAAAGACCCGCCAAGCATGCCAGGATTCAAGCCAACTCTGGGCTATAATGGATGCCAAACCTCTCCTTTTGAGAGAGAGAGCCAACTGTAGAGTCAAGTGCTGAGTTCCCTCCCTCCCACACACTGTGTGAGGAGCTGAATCCCCTGCATCCTGGTCTTAGCATGCCACAGGGGTAGCTATCAGGTATCAATAACTGCTTTGGGAAAAGAACATGAAGTGGAGTGAGCACCAGTTCACATTTAGGGAGGTTGGAGGGGCGGAGCATGACTTCCTTTTCTCCCACACGTGTATGTGCATGTGTGTGCAGCTGTGTGTGGATGCCAGAGGCAATGCTGAGTGTGTTCTCTGGATATGTTTTCTGAGGCAGGATCTCTCACTAAAGCCAGCACTCTCTGGTTCAGCTAGGCTGGTTGGCCAGGGAGCTCTAGGGACCCACATGCCTCTGACTCACCAGCACTGTGGCTGCAGACATGTGCAGCCACAGTCAGCTTTTCACAGTGTGGGTTTTACTGATGGCATCCCTTGTAACATGTGGTGACACTTCTTACCCCATCTGCTTCCTAGCACTCAGAAAGAAGTGAGCTCATGGAGGTCTACCCTGAGGAAAGGGGCCTGGGAGAACCACAGCAAGTGGCCAGGACAGAGACTGAATGATTAGCCTTGCCATCTTGTTTACCTGACCTTCCCGACATGCAGCTCCTTCTCTAGACTCAAGTGACAGTGACACGCCTGAGGCTTTGCATAAAATCTTGCAATTTTACCTTTCAGTTCACTTCCAACTACAGCTTCATTTTTCACTGGGCTTAGGATTCAACACCAATAGCAATTTTAGGGTTTTGGTTTTCAGCTGTTTAAACTTTATCCCAGATCCGATGGACTTGGTCTGTAGGTTTTAAACTGTAGTATCGAGTGGGGTTGGGGATCTCAGGCACAGAGCAACACATGCAGCTGTGCCTCAGCCACATCTCAGGTGCCTTATGTCCCTACACAGACCAAGGTCAAGGGGTGATGCTCTATAAGACTCCATTGGCAGAAACCTGCCCACTGCCTTTTCTTCTTTACACTGCCAGGAGCAGCAGAAGAGCAGACTCTCTGAGGATTGCCTCTCCCCACACCCTACTTTCTCTTTCTGGTCAGTTGTGATGGGTCAGGATGGGCCCCCGGAAGGGAGCAGTTGGCGGCAGCTCTCAGCATCCCACATCTGACACCGTCACAGTGTGAGGTTGAGTGGGACCCAGAGCAAAGTGTATTATCCTAAAAGACAGAAGCATGCAGTTAAGTCGGTGCCCAGGATCTCATGCTGCTGGATTCTAATTTTAAAATCGGTATTGAATTTGTGCTTTCTTTTTGTTCCAGGTAATGGCTGCATTAACAAGGCATAGACACTCTGATACAAATTCATTTCTCTTGGGTGAAAATACCTTATTATTCTTAACTGTTTCTTTCAAACTCACTCAGTCATTAGCATGCATAATCTTAGCAGAGTAAGGCTAGTCAGCTCGATTCCACAGAGAGGGGTCTTTGTGGCTTTGTAAACCCCTCCTTGAACTCCCCCCCACAACCTCTCATTTTGAATTAAATGAATGTTTGTACACATGTGTTATTAAGGTACTGTCAGGCTGGTTTCAGGTAGGAACATGGAAGCAATTGCTGACATCTAGAATGCTGTTCCTTTTGCTTCTTCTCAGCTTTCCAGTACATTCATATGGTAATTTCTCCCAGCTGGTAAGGAGCCCGGCTCCTGGAAGAGGAAAAGGAGACCCAGTCTGCTCCTCAGCTGCATGTCATTAGGTTATTCCCAAGTCACAGGAAATGAACAATCATTTAGCCTTGACAGGTACATCCAGAAACTCACTGTCTTACTTTCAACCTCCCAAAAAGTCAGGGTCTGCAGAAGGTTAGCTTTAAAGCATGCCTTCCCCCCACCCCCAAAATTATGAGGCTATCTTGTGAAAGTTTTTGAAAGCACTCTAGTAAAACCTTGCCAACAGTCTTAAGAAAAAAAAAAAAAACCCAAGCAACCAAAATATGTTCTGCTTATGAAGATAGGAACTTAGGGGTCCCTTGTGGCTGGAGAAGGTCAGACTTACTTGGTAAAAAACTGGGGTATAACTCAATGGTAGTTTTAGTGGCCTCTCAGACTTCACTCCGAGGTAAAGCTGTCAGCAGTGTGATCCTGTTTCGGGAGCCTCTAGAAGTGATGCCATGAGTGCTAGGGAGGGGTTTATCTTTGTCATTATAATTATTCCCTATCTGCTGGTGATTTGTCCATTGGCTGAATGTATTTCCATCTGCTAAAGATACTTTTCTAAAGTAGAAATTTACTCAGTAGAAAACAATTCTCTTCTTCTACTGTTGTGTTGTTAAGCTGGAGGCACAGCTCCATGCCTCGTCACCATCTAGCAGGTCTCCATGTGACATGACCACATAGCAAAAGGACCTGGGGGGGGTGAGCTGTGTGGCCTGCCTGCCTGGCATGTCCTCCCTGGGCTGCCCAGAGGGACAGCTTGTCTCTGGCTTCCAGGGAGGCAAAGCTGTTTAGTCTATGGAGCTGGGGATTTTCAAACATTTACTCCAGCTTACCTCGCTTGGTCCTCATTACAGTCCATTTGTGAGTGACATTCTTTATCACGAAACCCACATCAAACTCTACCCTTCTACTACTTCCTCCTGTTTCAGAAGATCAGAGTCAGAGCTTAAAAATGGAGCACACATGCTTCTCATTGGGCTGTTCAGGAGTCCAGGCGATGGAGACTGATGCTGGCCTTTCTCCTCATGTTTCAACACCCTTTCCAGGGGCTCTGTGATACACGCTGGCTCATGAGCCGCGTGAGTCACCTAGCCCAGTGATCCCTCCCGGCAGCCACACTCTCTTCCTGTTTCCACCGTCCGTCTTCATGGTCTTCCCTAGCAGTTTGAGAGAAAAGCTGCTTTTCTTCCACCTAGGTAGATTCAGCAGTGCAGCGAATGCTTGGTAGAAACCTTGGTGCAGAAACCTGGAATCTTGCAGCAGCTGGCTGGGCTGCACTGGGCAATGTGACTCATGGTGACGGCATGCATTCCTGGGCAGCATTTATAGGTAACCAGTGGCTGAGCCGTTTGCAGGTGCCCCACATGTGAGTCTTCTCATCCAAGCTCACCTCCACACTGCACTGGCAGCTTTTGAAGTCCACCTTCACAGGGCGAGCAGGAAGACTACAGCACTTTTATTATAGCTGGCTTCCTTTGCTGAATTAGCATTTATATTTTCCCAGTAGAAATCCCCCAAATTGAAAAGAGAGGTGTCAGCTAGCACCACTTTAGTTACGATTGTGTCAACATTTCCTATAAACCCTGTTTTTCTAGAGTTTATAACTAGACCATAAAATTTTGCTCAGCTCTGAAACTTGGCATAGAGAGTAAACCTGGGAGCGACTTCTGCAGAATTTGAGGAGGGAAAAAATAAGTTCAGCTGTTATTAACAAGTGCTTGTGCCCATAGCAATGAGCTTAAGATGCTCTATTTAATATACAGAGAGGAGTGAGCTCCTCAAGAGGTTATCTCATTAATATGGGCTAATTGCTCTAGGTAATTTTTTAGAGAAAATGTTAATGACTGGGGTCTTTAACTTGAACCCACCGGCTGCATCTCCAGGTACCAGTTTGTACAGAGGAGTTAACTGTGCATAGTAATGCAGTTTGGCAAATTGTACACATCTTAAGGCATCAAACCAATACCGCTTCAAAGGAATCTTGATAAGAAGCTAATGGGCCATTTCAAGACACACATTCGCTGAGGATGGGCACCCGCAGTCCATCTTTTCTTTGCCTATAGCTCAGTTTTCTCTGATGACCCTAAGTAGTAATGTGATGCTTAGAGGGAGAGTCTTTTTATGTCCCTAGATATCCTTCTCCAAGGAGGGGCTTGTTCTCTGCGTCCCCAGCTGCTCATGCTCCCCTCAGCGGTGGGATGTTGGAAGCCTCACCCACGCCCACACGTATTGACATTTTGGGTGCTGCATTGCCTTGCACTGGGCCATCATCTCTGCGATGATATCAAAGGTGACAGGAGAATCATAGAGCAAAATTAATTTCTTCCAGAATTTGAGTCTAAATTCCTCCTATATTCAAAGAATGAAAATGGAGTTCTGTCAACCCTTGGGCAGTCAGTGACCTGTCTGGAGACTGTGACCGTAACCTTCCAGGGTTACAGACAGAATGTACCCAAGTCATTATTCACAGGAAAGCACTCTCAAAACTGCAACCCACCATGTAACCCAAAAGCATCTGTATCAGCACGTGGCACCCATGGACATTTGCCAGAATCCACAATAGAGTAACCACGTGCCCCTCAGTGAGTGCCCCTCAGTGACTCACGGGAAAAGCCCTGGGCCTCTCTGCATAACAGCCATAACCACGGACTCAACCTCAGCCTGTCCTCTGCAGTTTCTGGAAACTTCCTCTTCTTTCTGCTTACAACCTGCTTTTTGACACCGATCGCTTTTCCAAATGGAGATGACATCAGAGTTGGTCTGCTCGTTGCCACTGTCTTGATGTCACCTGCTTTTGACCACATTCATCCTGCATCATGCCATCCTTGCTGGAGGTGAGAATACAGTGAAGTGGAAACTTAAGGGTTCTTTGGAAAGTCAGTTGTGTTGGATGGTGTTTTGCTGAAGCAAACACAGGAAGGAGTGTTTTCCTGAAGTGGACACAGGTGAAAGACTAAGGCAGACTCATGAAGGAAGGTTTCACTGAAGCAGACACAGGAGAGAGGCTGTTCTGCTAAAGCAAACATGCGAAAGGGCACGTGATGAAGGGTTCTTTGCTAACAACACGCATGTATTGGACCACTTTACATTGTGTAGTTGAGCTGCATTTGTCGGGACTCCACAGACTCAGGCTGACTGGATGCACTTGCTGAAGCAAGACACATGCTGAGACAAGGTATGTGGAAGACACATGATGTATAAATAGGCCTCAACAGAGTGACAGAGATAGAGCTTGGCTTGCTGGTACAGCTAGCTTGATTCCCTGAGAGGGGTACAGCTGAGAACTTCTCCTGGTATCTCTCCTAGTCCCTCCTGCTGACTGAACCAAGACTGAGGCCTGGCTGTCTCTGCTAGGTCCTGTCACTGTTGTTGCTAACCTGACTCGACTGAACTGGACTGCTGGTGTATCCAAGAGGTGTTTGCGAGTGGATCGAGCGGCTGCTGCCGCCTAACCTGTGAACTGAACTGCTGATTTCCAGACAACACAGTCAGGAGTTGCTCCAAAGAACCTTCCTAAGCAGGTCCACTTCCCCTGTATCCTTTCTTTCCCACTACCTCTGGTGGGTGGCCGGTTATAAGGAAGGTTAAACGTTTAAGAGCCATCATTAAAAACAGGACTTGAAAAAATTAAAGTTACAATATAGTCCTGGTGACTTAAGATTTCTTTCCACTTTTTGTTTCAGATGGGGTGTCCTGTAGCCGAGGCTAGACCTGAATGCTTATTCCTCCTGCCGTTGCCTCTGAGTGCTGGAGTTACAGTTAACAGTGTGTGCCATCAGCACAGAAGCCTTCATGTTCTTCATGGGATCATTTCCCACTTTGCCTGAGAGTGTCTTCCTTAGAAGAACTTGCCACCCACTTTGAACAGAAGTGATCTGTATCTGTTATAGATGACTGCCTGGCAGGGACATCTGTGAAGTAACATTATCAAGCTCAGTTCTGGCCATGGCCGGCTTCAGGAGTGCGTGTCACCATGCAGGGCCTGCATTGGCTCTCAGGTTCTGTTCTTGCCATTTTGAACTAGTAACTTGTGAACAAGGGGTCTCATATTTTCCCTTTGTACTAGGTTACATTGCTGTGTCTGGCCTGACCTTTTCTTGGCTAGCTATGAAGACTCAGCCTGAAATGATTTGCTGAGTTGCTAGAGCCAGGCTGATGAGGGGTGGTGAGGTGGGAGGCCCCTTGTCCTGAGTAGTAGAGGGATTTAGTTAGGTCCTCACTGCCCGCTCTGGTGACCGCCTGCCCCGGAGCTCTGTGTTAGCAAATCCTAGGTGGCAGCCTTAGTGTGGTTTCTGCCTGAGGTTTGTTAAAGAGGAGTCCTCTCAACTGGTGTGACTGGAGCTAGACTCTCAGTCTGTACATCTCTCCTCTCTTCCAGAAGCCTGGATATTGAACATGAAGGCGACATTGGACCTCAAAGCCCCCACGCTCAGGAACTGAGGCCATTCCTCTGAACTAGCCTGCCCTCTGAATCCCCTATTTTCTCGCAACAGGTGCCAAACACTGGGTGCGCTGAGAATACATCAGTGAGCAAGACAGGGATGTCCCAGGCCCCAAGGGGAAGAAGACAATGATTGCAGTAAAGCAAGTAAATACATGTATGTATTGTGTCAAAAAGGAGGATCTGACTCAAGATCCCAAAGAGCTCAGGACCCATGGACTACCTGAAAAAGAATATCTCAGCAGAAGGGTAAGCGAGTGTCAGACCTAGAGGATGAAGCACAGGCTGGCTGGGGGAGGAGCAGCCAAGGGCCTCTGTGACTGGGCAAAGGTGATAGGAGAGAAGGTCAGGGGGAGGGCAGTCTCGTAGGGCCTTGAGAGACTTGACTTTCACTGAGTGACTTGGGCTATCAGGGTAGCTTGGAGAAGAAACGTGACTAGATCTGCTTCCCAGGATCTCTGTGAGGGTAGAAGGGGGGGGGGCATTTAGAACATCATTCAAAAGCTCAAAGGCAACCTGTCAATCCCTGCCATGGGGGTGACCTCTGACCTCCTTTCTTCCCAGCTGTTTCTCAGGCCCTGCAGAACCTGCAGCCAGACCCACCCGAGAAATAGCGGGTCTCCAAGCCCAGCAGACCACGGGCTGCCCTAGAGATGGTGTTAGAATGGTTCCCTAGACGTTCACCTGGGGATGCTATGCCTGCAGCTGGAGCTGGCTCACCACTTCTAACCTTCCATCCCGGCCTGTACTGGTGCGTTGTCCAGGCTGCTTGCTCTGCAGCTGCATCTGTGCTGTTTGGCTCACAGTGAGCTTACGTTCCAACTGGTCCCCAGAGCCATGAACTCAAGTTAGTAAAACACCTTTGCAGGCAGTAAAAGGTGCATCCCTCTGAGGTCAGAAAGCTCACTTGGCAAGAGAAGAAATGGATGTTATCCAAAGAGCATAGAGAACTCAGAGTGGGGCAGAATCCCAGGGTGAGGGGTACAACGGCCCGGCGGTGCCCGGCGAGCAGGCAGGAGGGTAGTCGGTGAGAAAAAGCCTGTCCTCTCCAAGCCCCCATTTCTACCTACCCCATTTCTTTCCCGATTTCTGGCAGAAATTTACCATGTAGCTCAGGCTGGCCTCTAGTCATGTCCTCCCGCCTCTGCCTTTTAAGTTCTAGGACTACAAGCATGCATCACACCAATAATTTGGCTGCCTTTGCAAATGAAAATACAACCTTACTTTCAAGTCCCAAGTTGTCTAGGACCAATTAAGAGCATTGTGAACAGACTTTCCCAAACGGAGGAGGCGACATCATTAGCGGGGCAGTGTCTCCAGCACTCCCCTTCCCCACTGGCCAACACTCCTCGGAATAGTAACACCCAAATCTTGTCAAGCTGTTCCAGCGGCTGCCTAGAGAGTTGCCCAGATGCTTGCAGAAGCTCTCCCAGGGCTTCAGAACCTGTAGTTACCTGCGTTTTTCACTATCTGCAGGGATACCCAGAGTGGTCCTGGGCCCAATGTCAGAAAACCCACTGGGCTCTGTGAGCTCAGGCAAGTCACTTAATCACCCAGAGGCTCCAGTTCCTTATCTGAAAAACACCTCCAACTTCACAGAGTTTGGTAACATCACATGGGTAAGAAAATTCTGTATCAACTGTTCAGGGCATGCAACATCACCCAGCTGCTCCCAAAGCTGACCCAGCTGTGTGTACAATCGGAACTTTGACTTCCTCAGCAGCTCCCTCAAATTTCTGAGAGGCAAGGGCAAATTAAATATTATAGACATTTTAAGAACCTCCCAACCGTATCTTCAGGTTTTTATTATTCATTTATTTATTGTTTAGAAACACAAGAAAGCCAGGTTCCTGGGTCATACTGCTCAACTTCATAACATTGAGAAGTGCTGGGTTACAGGTCATGGCAGCAATGAACAGGAAGCAATGAATTCCACAGATTAGAATCTAGTAAGAGAAGGGAAGGGGAACTCTAGCTAAGGCCCGAAGAAACAGTGCTGTAAAGCGACTGCTCCGTGGGGCTCTGGTAGAAGAGTGGCTGGATCACTAATCGGTGTATTTGAAAGCATATTATGGGGGGACCTGGGGAGGTGGCTCGATGAGGAAAGTGCTTGGCATGTAAGCATGAGGACCCAAGTTCAAATCCTCAAATCCCCTGTAAAAGCAGACACAGTACCATGGGTGCCCATAATCCCAGAACTACAGGCAGCTGGAAGGTAGATGCAGAATCCCCAGAAGCTAGGTGGCCACATGGTACGCACAGTGGAAACAAAAGAGACCCCGTATCAAATAAGAATTGACATGGTTGCCCTCTGACCTCCACATACGCACTGGGACAGGCGCGCGCGCGCGCACACACACACACACACACACACACACACACACACACACACACACACTCTGTGTAGGGGGATAGATCTCCCTCTGGTCATAGGGAGTGCTTGCAGAGAAGGGAGTTTGAGGGCTGACACACTGTGGGATCTTGCCACAGCTCATTCTCATCAGGAACCGTTTTACAGAAAACCCACCCCAGGCAGCAAGCACTAAAGCAGCAAAGAAAGCATTGCTTAGGTGGGTGCTAGCAGCCTTACTTGCTGAGGGCACAAGTCCTGACACACTCTAAGATGGCTAAGTCTTAGAAGCAGGTCCTGAGGCTCCCATGTTCTCAGAATGCCAGGATGTGAGAAGCAGAGCGGCCTGCTGTGGAGAACATGGGGCCCTGGAGATCCACAGCCAGGGCGCAGCTCAGGCTCCAACACAGACTGACAGCTCCTCCGTTAACTGCGCCTGGATTATTCACCTGGGAAAAAGCATCCAGTGGTGAGTCAGATTGAGCCTGAAGTAGGACACTGTGTTCGAGAGCTTCCCAAACATACATGGCTCACACATCTTGACTTCGTAACTTAAGCCAAGCGCTGGGCAAGTCGCTTTTACATGAGTCATTTCATGAAATTTTCCAGTGACTCTGAGCCAGGCACTAATCATGCCTTCGTGTAACGGGGCAGCCTGAATCCAGCCAGGGTAGATTGGAGAACTTGATACTCTGGACCCCTAGCCTATTCAAGTCCTGCTTGTCTTCTTGTTGCTGAAGTACCAGGCAAGAGCTTTCCCCCAGAGTCACACCCAAGCCCCTTGGTCTTATTTCTTCAAAGTACATTCTTTCGATTACAAATGGCCAAGAATGAGAATACTTTCCAGGCAGTCACAGAGCCTTGAAGGGATGTTTTACATCAGGAATTTAGCAGGGATTCTTCTCTTAGGTGTTTAATAATGTATGCTGGCTCTGCAAACAGGGGAGGTTCCCTTAGCTAAACTTGAGTTTATTGTAAGATAAGGGGTTCGAAGCTCGATATCTGTCCTCAAAAACACAAAGCAGAAGTGCCTCTAGTTCTCTTCTTTGCATAGAAGAGGGGACTAGGGCATTGCTATAAGTAATATGCCTGAAGTCACACAACTGAATGAGCTGGGATTTGGCTCTTTGCTACAGCCATGACTTTGTCTCCTTAACTTAACAAAACAAAACAAAACAAAACAAAACAACAAAAAAGAGGGAACTGTGCCTGCTCTGCCTCTCTAAATGCTCCAGGCTTGAGGGAAGCCTCAAAACATGTATTATACGTGCGTATCAAAGCTATGGAAACCCACACGGTATCTGCTCTGCTCTGGGGAGGATCATGAAGAGAAAGTTGAACAGCTATGACTTTCATCCCAAGAGCAAAAACCCAAACCATTTTAGTCCCAAATCCTTTGCTGGAAATAGCTCCTTTGGAGGGGGATATTCTTTAACCTTTAATTTTGGATTATAATAATAATAATAAACCTGCCTTGATGGCAATTTTGATCTTGGGTTGCCATTTACTAAAGGTCTGTTCAGGTACCCAGAGTCAAGATTGTAGCTTCTGGTGGAGAAGTGGCCGCTCAGCTTTCCGACTAAACTAGTGCTAGTCTTTGAGCCTCCTCCGAGGGACCATCTAGTGGTTAATAAGATCATTCCTGTGAGGATGGACTGCACACTTATAGAGGTCAAGATTACTTTATTAAGAGGCATTACTTTAATGCAGGTAATTGGACGATTCCAGTCGCTCCATTAGGAAATGGAAGGTCCTCACCCTGTCCCACGGCTAGCACTCCACGCTGATTCAGCCTTAGATGGCGTGTGTATTGGACAGGTGCGGGAGGCTGAGGGTGTTTCAGCATCTTCTGGGGACTGGATCACTCTGAAGCCAGTGAGGGTCCTGTCTGTCACAGTGCAGTCACACCACTTGAGTTAATGGCATCATTTCTCTTGGCCTTTAGTGTGCACCGCCCAAACCTCTGCAGAATTCTAAAAACTACAGCTCTCTAGGGTCCTTAGAGTAAGAGGCTTGTGAAATTAATTCCTTATCTTCATATCCAGTTTTTCTAAGACCCCAGTAACAATGAAGGTTGCCTTAATGCTCACCTGCACCTCACAGACTCCAGTGATCCTCAAGTAAAGTACCCAAGGAGATGGTGGGGGAGGGGTTCCCTTCTGAGGAGATCCTACTTGACTGTGAACAATAAGTTTTCAGGGCAAAGGCAAGTCAGGACTGGATGAAGTGGGAAAGCAGAGGTCACCTAGGAGAGGCACCAGTTCACTGTGCTTCATTTCTTCTTCCTAGGTACCTGGGCCAAAGCATTTTCTTTAATACCTATCGGGCTGTTGAAGAGAGGTATCCAGATCCTTTCTCATGGGCTAGCAGCCCTCTAAGGGCTTGGACTTTAGGCTGAGATCACCCACTCATCACTGTAGGAGACTGGAAGTTGGGGTTTTATCTGTGCATGGGAACTAAGAGTCTAGGTGCCTGCTTCCTGCGGCATTGTGGCTACAGTGCAAGCTGCCCATTCTTCCTTGAGTTCACTCTTCTGCTGGCATGTGGGAGTTTCCATTCCTTCCTTCTGCATTCAGCTTTGTATTCAAACAGCAGTCACACCACCACAGGCCTTTTGCCCATTTACGTTGTCTAAGCACTTTTCTTTCTGTGATGGTAGCAATAGGTCAGTGAGTTTCCAGATGCCAAACCCACACTCTCCCCCCACTGGTGGCGGCTGAGTTTGACTCATGCCTTTGCTTGCTCCTAGCATGCTGATGCTGCGCTCACCCTAAGGACTTTGCTTGTGTGTCTGCATCAGACAAGTCATGAGTGCTTTTATTCCCCTGTTGGTGGCTTTTGGTGACCCACTGACTACCCTCTGGAGAGAAACCTCAGAAAACCATGTGAGGAAGGGACCTCATCCCTTGGAGCCTCTTCATTTTCGTCTCCTCAGGCAGCCTGGGTGGAAATGAGGTATCCCACAGTCCATCAAGGCTTTGGGGACCACAAATCCCTTTGGGAATATTATGAACTATGTATTCTGTCTTGAGAACAAATGGACACAGAACATTCTTCATGAGCTCCTGAGTCCCATGCTAAGAACTTGAGTTTGAAAGTTAACAGGTCTTTGGTGAATTCGGAACCCCTTCCTTCTTTGTTTGCTTTCCTCAAATGAGATTGGTATAATAATCTCAATTTTTGCTCCTTTGAAGCGAAACAAAGAGTAAGCAGATAGTGATGGTTGCATGTAAAACTGCTCTTTCATACCTCATGTGAAGTAGCTGAAAAAACAAACGCACACACATGCTCTCCTCACATCTTTCTTCATGTCTTATTTCTGACTCATCCCTGTCACAGACACGGTAAAGGAATCTTTAAGAAATGAGATGGAACCAATGTGGCACAGTGGGAAGAAAGCTGGGTTTTTGTCCTTATTCTTTCGGGGATCTGGCTTTGCCTTGGCCAGCTAGCAACTCTGGGAGATTCCAGTCTCTCTGGGGTTCTTTTTCCTTATCTATGTAAAATGAGGAAGCTAGACTAGATCAAAGGCAGGCTGGCAATCTGAAGCCCGGTGAGCCAAATGCAACTTTCAGCTAGATTCCGCACAGAAAGCTTTATTGGTGAACAGCACACTTGTTCATTTTTGCATTATCTACAGGGGCTTGTGGGTCAAGCAGTCACATGGAATGACTGACAGAGACCATAGAGCCAGCAAAAGCTACTCCAGAGTTTCCCAGGTTGCTTTGGCTGAGAGGACCAAAGCCCCCCAGGACTTTCTTCTGCTATTCTGCAATCCCCAGAGACAAAGAGAGTTGGACCCAGCTCCCTGTAGGGGCTCATGTGGAGCAATAGTGAATTGGGGGACAGTTAGCCCACTTTAGACACTGGCTTGGACTAGAAATAAATGGAAGGAACCTTACTGAATCCACTGTGGAGACGTACATGGAATGGAATTGCTTAGCCTGGTTCATGGGATTTGGAGCTAAAGTTGACAGGGAGTAGCCCAGGATATACTATTTGCACTGTATTGAAGTCACTCCATTCATAGAGTCAAGCTCAATGCTAGCAAAGAATCAAGGGAAACTTATTTATTTATTTATTTATTTATTTATCTCTCACACGCTGCATCCCACCCGCAGTTTCCCTCTCAACCCCCCCCCCCAGTCCCTCCTCACACCTCCCTTCTCCCCTAGGTCCACTCTACTTCTGTTTCCCTTTAAAAAAAAAAAAAAGGAGCAGGACTTCTAGGGATCTCAACTGAACATGGCATAACAAGTTACAGTGAAACTAGGCCCAGAGCCTCATTTCATTTCTACACAAGGCAATCCAGTGGGAGGAAAGGGGTCCCAGGTGCAGGCAAAAGAGTGAGACCCTCAGCACTCTCACTCTGCTGGCCTCTGCTCCCTAAGTGCTGGGATTAAAGGAATGTACTTCAGGGAAACTTCTTAGCCCAATCAAATTTTATTGCACTCCAAACAGCGTTGGAATCCAGATACATAGAGGCTCAGGATAGCTTTATTCTGCTGAGGCTTTATACAAAGTTACTCTGGTACTATACATTAATAAAAGACAGTGAAAGACAGCATGCCCCTGCTGTCACCTAGCTCAAAGCTTGTTTTGAAATGAACCAAGGCATTAAGTAGCCAAGAAAGACATGGTTAGGAAGGCCCGTGCAGGATCTGTCTAAGCAGAAATTTTTCTGGCCTGAACATCCCACCGACTGAAATATTTTTATCATCCTTATTGTTCAAACCTTGCTTCTCAAGCATCAGGATCTGGGAAGTTATAAGGGTGTGGCCACAGTGGCAGCTGCGGTTGCAGTGACAGGTGTGGCTGCAGTCGACGGCATCTCAGGGTGTGGCATTTCTAAACAAGTCCCCTGTCCAGTAGTCACACCCCATTGGAATGTATCTTATTTTCAATTTGCTTTTCCTGTTCCTCTTCGCTAATTCTAGGCAGGAATGATTTGAACTAATCAGCAGGCAGTTTTCCTTTCTAGCAGGATGCATTCAGAAGGGCCGAGCCTCTCTGGAGTGCTGGGAAGTAAGAAGTAGGACAGCTTTGGAGGTGCGCACTGTCCCAGGCCCAGGGCAGTGACTCTTCCAGTCTTTCCCAGCTAGTAAGCTGCTGTCTCTCCTTTGCCTTTCATAGCATCACCTGGGTCCTGTTGGTTTTACATTTAGGAAAATGATTTATGACATGAAGCTGTTCACTTAGCTGACACTTAAATGTTTCTGTGCAGTTTACAAAAATCTGTCCCTTCTGCCATTTTGTTTGGAAGTGACAAACGGGACACATTTCCCCAAGAAGGTATGATGATGAAGGGCAGAATATTTGATCTTCATTTTTAATCAATAGAAACTGAGAGCCTCTAGCCTGGCAGTAAGATTCCTCAAGGACAGGACCAGAGCTGGGAGGATGTGAACCCCAGATCACTAGAGGCAGCCAAATTGGAAGGCAGGGAAAATAGAAAGGTAAGCAATTCCTGCAACAGTTAGAGAGTGGTGGAGATCCTGCTCGGCCAGAATATCAGAGCAATGGGACAGACGCCCAGTTCTGACGATCGATTGGGGAGCCCTTGATCAGACTGTTCTTTACTGCTCCTGCTTGGAAACTTACTGTCTCTTTCCTGAAAAACTCTGGAAATTTGACCTCCGTGTGGACATTTTCACTTTCTGCTCTGTCTGCTTCTGAAGGGATCTAAGCACCCTCATGTGCATCTTTCCTGGCATGGCTCTGCCTTCCTCCTGGCTGCTGAGGTAATTCCTTTTCCCAGGAGAGCTTATACTGTTCCTCATTGCCCAAAGGATTTCTGACCTAAAAACCCCTTGAAAAGTTCTGCCTTTCTCATTCTTAGGGCTCCATTCTCCTCCTATCTTAAGTCAGCCACCATCTGGGCTGAAAACATCCTCCCTTACTGCCACTGGGGGTGAACTGAACTGGGGGAGTTGCATGAGAAAGAGGCCTCTCTACCCACTGCTCGCTTTGGGTGAGGAGAAGGTGAGGAGAGAGAGGAAAGACAGGGGAGAGAAGAGAGAGAAAAAGAGGGGAGAGGAGAAGAAAGGGTGAGAGAGAGGAGTGGAGGGGAGAGGGATGGGAAGAGAGGAGAGGAGAGAGAAGAGAGGAATGGGGAGAGGGAGGGGAAGGAGGGTTGAGGGCTGTTTCGTAGCTAAGCTGTGGCCCATGCAAGCTTCCTGGAGCTGGGAACAGTTAAATTCCTTCATTTTTTCCATTCGAGATACGTTTTCACTGCCTTGCCTCCCTCGTGGCTGGAAAGACTGGTCTTACTAACAGCCGTGCACTTAGTCCCAGGGTCTTTCTCTGTGTAACTCTGTGGTCTAATTTTGCTTTATTGTTTATGTTGTCTTCTTCAACTTCCTGGTCTAAACTCCATAGAGTTCACCTTTGGCCTGCCTAAGTTGTCATACTTTCTAAATTAAGTGCTGGCAGTTCCCAGTGTACAAACACCAGATTTAGGAATGTCCTTTACACAGAGAAAGCTAGTCCTTTATGTTTTTGGGTGGCATTGTCAGAACCGTCAAGGGAATATCTCTTCGCCACTAAACTTTAGCAACTGAGGGATTCTTCCCATCAGGAGCAAGCGTGACTATTTTCCTCGGAAACAGTTACACACTGTGGTCCCACAGAGGTGTGTCCAGAACATGCCAGGCAGCTGAACAATGGCCAAGGAAGAACCACTCCCAGTGAAAATGTCTTTGCCCACGAAGAGCTTGGTTGTGAGGCTAAAGTTGCACAGCTGTATTGCAGTATTTCTATGGGAAAATGTTTGCTTTCCTTTCTAAAAACCGATTTACAAACAAATTCTCTCTTGGAAGGAAGAGCCAGTCTAAATTTAGAGCTTCCTAGATTAGCTCTAGTTTTCAGTACAGATTCCGTCTGTCATTCACATAAGTCATCTGGGGACAGGGTTATCAAAGCAGCCAGGTGAAACCAAGACGTCACACCTGCCTGGTGTCAGGCACGCAGTTGTACCGGGGTTGGGAAAGAGGCCGAGTAAAGGTTTCAGTTTCACCTGGGCTGATTTTCTGTTGATACTAAATGAATGGTACCAATGCTCTGCAAATGCAGAGAGAATCTTAGATAGTTTTGTAAATAAATCTCCCCTCTCTTTGAACATAATCATCCAATTTGTTGTCTTTCTCAGGGGGAAAAAAACAATACAAGCCCAGATTTCCAACTGGATATATCAGAGAGCAAGCTTACAAGCAGTGGTTCTCAGTCTTCCTAACACTGAGACGCTTTAATACACAGTCTTCTTGTTGTGTGGACCCCCCAAGCAGAAAATTATCTCGCTGCTACTTCACAACTGTAATTTTGCTACTGTTTTGAATCATAAGATAAATATCTGATATACAGGATATCTAATAGGGGACCCAGAGGGGCCGAGACCCACAGGTTGAGAACCATTGCTCTGCAGTGACTAGAATTAACAGGTGCTGGGTTCACCTACAACTCTTGCTCCTGCAAAATTCCTACAGAAGCTGGGGTGCTCTTATGAGGACACAGTTTTAGGCCTTTCTTCTGGTCTGCTCACCTGAAAGAACAGAGCTATTTCTTGAGTCTAATTAACTGTTAGTGAAAGAGCTTCCTGATGAACGCAGCTCTCAGAACAAATGCCTGGGCCAGGCGCTCCAGGGTCCTTGCTGGTTATGCCCAGCCCCTACATAGTCAAGGTATGCCTTCCTGCCTCCTACAGACACTGAAACTCTTTTGTTCACAGGGCTTGTAAGTTGCATTTTATTAGTAATAATGACTGCAAGAGAGGGCATTTTCTGATTCTTAATGACGAACTGCGGGAACTGTGGGCCCGAGGCAATGCATATACTATGCTATTAAACTCTGAAATTTGAAAATGTAAAGAAAAGTAATTACCTTCTTATGCATGTTACCATAGATACCAAGTTTTGTTTATCATTTCAGCCCTTCTTAGAGGTTAAAGTCCAGTTTAGTAACCAATAGGGAAGGGGCCCTTCAACCTCTATTTCCAGTCCCTGTGTACCACCTGGCATTATGTGGGGAGTGTGTTTCTCTAAGAAGCCACCCCTCACCCTGAAATAGCACGTGGATCGCCACAGTAAGTATTCATATTTCATGGAACAGGTCAGCAATCAGTCTTCAGCTAAGCCCATCGACGCTCACACTCTGCAGAGACAGGCACTTTCATATCATTCTTTTACCCTAAAGAATGATCTAGTTTTCAGCCTTCAGATCGCATGCACATATTTTATGCATTATGCATTAGTGCCAGAAATACTTTTTCAATCGGATCTATTATTGCAGCGCATAGCTTGGAGCTTAACTTTTAAGGGTGAAGAAGAATATGCCCAGAGAATTACCTAATACTCCATAACTCATATAGCAACTATTTGCTCCACATGATTTTGGGCTTGGGATACCACTTCTCTTTAAACTCCTTGGAAAGGCAGGCGCCCAGCATTTCACTTCACTACAAAAGCACTGGCCCAGATTCATATGGCTAACTTCTATTTGTTATCATCCATTCTAGGGATAAAAGATTTTGAAGGAAAAGTTTAGGAAATGCCATCCAGAATTTTAAACTTTCTTCTTTGAATTTTTTTTAAACTATTGGCTTTTATGTTTCTTTATCATAATAAAAGAGTAATCCAGCAGTTTTCATCGAATAGTTAATGCAGAAACACTACTCATCCATCCGAGTGTCTTTGAAGTGAGTTGAGCTCTGTGATGAGGCAGATCACAGAAGCATGCAAATGAAGAAGCCTCCTCAGGAGTCAGGGGTGTAAGCTATGCCACAGTCCATCCCCCCCCCCCCACACACACACACACATGCGGCTCTAGAGCTGTGAGGAGATGCACTGAGCAAAGCAAGACTGCAGCAGGTCTGAGGATTCAGGAAGGCGTCTTAAAAGAAGTGGCTTTTATGTCCTATGTGAAGTCTACCATATGAGAGAACAGTATAAGACTATTATTATCTCGCTTACTTAACTATTCCTTCTTTACCGTGTGTGTGTGTGTGTGTGTGTGTGTGTGTGTGTGTGTGTGAGAGAGAGAGAGAGAGAGAGAGAGAGAGAGAGAGAGAGAGAGAGATGCGTGTATATGTGCGTGTGTGCATGCATCAGAGGCCAGAAAAAGGACAATGTCTTCCTCTCTCTTTCCACCTTATCCCCTCAGGCAGGGTCACTCATTGAACCTGAAGCTTGCTGTTTTGGCTAGGCTGGTTGGCCAGCAAGCTCCTGGGATCCTCCCATCTCCACCCCTCAACACTGGAGTTACAGATATTCGTGGCTTTTAGGTGGGTGCTGGAGATTCGAACTCAGGTCCTTGTGTTTGCAGAGCAAGTGCTCTTACTCACTTAGCCATCCTTCTACTGAAACACAAAAATGGACATATTCTCACAGTATTAAAATAGAAAAATCTCACAGTAGCTTTTAGGCATCCAAGTGTATATATCACTAAGCAGCACTAAACTCACCTAAAGAACCAAGTCTTGACATAGTTGTGGCAAGCCACATTGACACAGCAGCAGTGAAGACAGTAAGGACACTGGTTAAAGCAGGTGAACACCTCTGAGCTGACTTCCCTGATGACATTCAAGACTGTGAGCACACCATTTCCTGTCTTAAGCGAAGTCCAAGGGGAGAATCCTGACACTTCTCTTTGTGTTGTTTTTACCTACAGATAGCCAAATCATGCTCTATGCCAGTGATTTATGTAGGTTGTTAGTGTCACACTCTGAAAGCTTATGTTATGAGTAGAAGGAAATCAAGGGAGCAGACAAGACTTCATTAGGGAAGCTGACTGGATCCTATGGGTCTAAGTAAGAGCTTTAAAGACACCATGTTCACACACGCAGTCACACAGATGAGCTACCATGGACTTAAAGGGTGGACAGTATCCAATAGGTCCTGCACTTACAGAAAGCACCGCAGCTTCCCTGGAACAGGTTGGGCTAGGGAGCCCAGAGAACTTAGGTGAAAAGGGCATGGGCAGGAAGGGGAGCAGACAGAAGGGGCCTTGCCATTTGCTTACAATGAAGATGTGTTGGTGAATTTCTACTATCTTCAAAACCACACAGCCGCCATCTCCTGGTTGCTTTCCCTGATGTTGACACCTACCCCAGAAGACCCTCACTCAACAGCATACACCTGAAATGGCGTGGTTAGACAGCAATCCCACACTGCCCTGCGCCGCCTCCTTTACTGTTCCATAAGGCAAGCACTGTAGCTTGCTCAATGTCTTCTTGAGTGTTAAGAGTCTCGAATGGGCTGGGCAGTGGTGGCACACACCTTTAATCCCAGCACTTGGGAAGCAGAGGCAGGTGGATTTCAGTTCGAGGCCAGCCTGGTCTACAGAGTGAGTTCCAGGACAGCCAAGGCTACACAGAGAAACTCTGTCTCAAAAAAAAAACAAAAACAAAAAAAAGTCTTGAATGGAGCCGGAGGCAGCAATCTCCGACTCTGCCAACAGAAACAGAGGGTCAGCCTCAGGCCACTACTGTCCTAGAGTCACAGATACAGTAGTGAAAAGAAAGAATGTGTTTCTAGCAAGTGGGTCTTGAGCTAGAAAGATGTAAGGTTCATTCTAGACCTTACAGAGACCGTACGTGAAGGATCAAAGAAGATTCTTGTGACCCGAATAAAGAAGAAAAACCTCAAATTTGAATCAGAGCCTTCAGCTTGGGGCCACTAGTTATTGCACCTACAAACACAGAAGTAGGTAAATTTGGTATGCCCAAGAAGGCAGCCACTGGCCATTACGTGGCCGATCAGAGCTGAAAACGACAGAGTTGCTACAGTGGTTAGGGTGCCCTTCCCCTCCCCCCAACCCCCAAGCTGAAATGGTAGAAGTGGGACCCTGAACAGCTTATAGCTGTGAAGTTGCTTACCTCAGGACTGAATCTCTGATAGATGGTGAGCCTTGCTTGCTTCCTTCCTCACCATGGCATCCTCTATAATACTGTGGCACTAAGGAAGGTCCTCCCCACTGTCCAGTGACAGGCTCCGAGACTCCTCAGCCACCAGAAGAATGGGAAATAAATCTATGTTCCTATAGACTCCTCAGCAGCAGACACTCTGTTACAGCAACGGAAAGTACACTAAGACAGTTGCCCAACACCGAGGGCATTTTCTTAAACGTTTTCAACTGTAGCTTTTCAATAGAAAATTCCAGGAGGAATCTAAATGTTTTCAAAGGGAAGAGGGAAAAATACTTCTGCAAATAGTCTGACATCCAACCCTTTGTTGATAAGACAAACACAAGGATAAGCAGTAGCCTCATAGACCAAGTCCCCTGGCATGGCCTCCATCAATCCCGAGGGCAGCCTGAGAGAGACAACCTAACCTAACTGAGAAAGCACACAGCCCAGAGAGCAGTTGTTCTGACTCAGGCTCTCACAGGGCCTGGGCTGAATCATTCTCCTATGCTGCCTGGCTTTCCACACTCCATGCCAAAAGCCCATGCTGGTGTCTCTGCGGCCCTCTATGAGTAAGGCATGAGCAAGGCTGGAGAGCAGGAGCCTTGTCTGGCTCTTTGAAAGCAGAGACTAGTAAACCTGACAAGGCCATCTGACTAGGAAGGACTGACAGCACTGTAGAATCAGCTAGCATACATACTTTTCTAGGGAACAGTGATGTTGTAGTAATTATTTAATCTCAGTCAAGGTTTCTACCCCACCTTTGGTCATTCAGTTCCCAGATAAAAGACACAAAATCTTTATATTTATAATAATCCTTTAAAGCACTAGAGCTGGGCAGATATCTACTCTGTTATGTCTATTTCCCTATCGATAATCCTGATTTATAATTTGTCATGTTACATCTGGGTTGCTCTTAACTCCAATTGGCCAGCCCCCATGACCATGTTTTCAGGACTCACTTACTTCAAGGTATCTTCTTGTATCTCCACCTTCTCCCTCTTCTTCCTCATAGTCTTGCCTCAGACCCCCTGCCTGGGACACGAAACTCTGCCTATCTCTCTTCTGCCCAGCTATAGGCTGTAGGCATCTTTATTCAACCAGTAGTTTTAAGGTAAGAAGTAAGGTTACACAGCATCACTTGGTGTGGGTGAAGACTTTCTCATTCAGTCTCTAGGGGCAGCCAGACCTTGGGGACCAGTATTTAACATTGTAATATATAGCAAGAGACCAAACCTCAACAGAGCAGAGGGATTTGAGCTACGGTGGAAGTGCTAGGCCACTTGTCTCAGACTGAACATATGCAAACAAAAGTCTTTCATTCTTCACCCAAGCCAAGATGTAGCTACCCAGCTTCCACCACTCTGGGAACCTGGGGGATTTGTACAGACCCATTGTGGAGGCCTCTGAAACTACCTTCTCACATTAGTAACTTGGGTCATGAAAAACAATCTCTTAAAAATTTATCTTTATTTCTCTCCCCTCCCCTGTGTGTGTGTGTGTGTGTGTGTGTGTGTGTGTGTGTGTGTGTGTTTGTGTGCATGTGCGTTCACGTGTATCAGCCAGAAAGTAAGCTAAGAATGTTTGGGAATCATGGCACTTCTTTCACCGCATGGGTCTAGGAATAAACCCCAAGGCGTCAGGCTGTGAGCAAGTGCTTTTATCTGCTGAGCCTGCCCACAAAAGAATTCCCAGCACCTCAGGCTGTAGCCTTATACCTGGGAGTAGAAGCAGACTTCTTGTCTACTTTGCTTGAGGACCCCCTACCCACCTAAGCAGACATGTGGTCAAGCGGATGGTAGCAGGGTATGCAACCATTCCTTTTGGTTTTTAAAAATAATATTTTATTTACTATTTGAAAATGTCATACATTTATACCATGTGTTTTGATAATATCTACCGTCTGGTACCTCCCTCCAACTCCCCCTGGTGCCCCCACCTGGGCCATCTGCAATAGCAGCAAGTACTCCTAACCATTGAGACATCATGCCTCTCTCTGTGAGTGTTGCTCATACAAGCACAGGCGTGGGCTGCCCACTGGGCTGTGGGCAGCCTAGCAATGACCACACCCCTAAAGGAGAGGAACCCTCCCTTCTTCAGCAGCCACCAGTTGTCAGTAGCTCCTCCAGCTAAGCTGGACCCAGGCCTCACTTGATTGCAGGCAGATCTGCAGTAACCTCATTTGTGCCCAGAGCATTCACAGCACTCCTCCACACCCACCAACTCTTCCCTGGTCTCCTCCCTCTGCTTTGCAATGTCCCTGAGCCTTGGCTGGGAGGAGGTTGCAGGAGAGATTCATCCACAGCTGAGAACTCACGCCTTTACACTCAGCCCTTGGACCAGTCTTGAGTCTCTGCCTTAAGACCCATTGTGAAAAGAAGTTTCTCTGACCCAAGCTGAGACAAACACATATCCATGGGTATAAATATAAGTATTTAGAAGGCAGTTTGACAGAGTGACCATTATTCAAAACAATCGTAGGTTTCTGTTCACTGCCCCCAGGGCCTGTGATGCCCACAGTCACAGGCTTTTGACTAGGTTTATAGCACTGGGCATGAAATCCTTCCTGTGGAGCAGACCTCATAGCCAACCAGAAAGAGGTTAGTAAATGTCCTAACACTCATGTCACTGCTGTCCAGGGGATGCATCCTGCCTGGCAAGCTAGTATTGTATAGTATTGAGTGTGCAAAGTCCAGCAGTGGGCAAGCCCATTGACATCACCCTCTGCACCCGCCCCCAGCCTGCATAGCAATATTCTGTAAGCTAAGAAGCAGGGAGAGAGTTTCCCAGTTAGTCAAGGTTGATTTTTCTACGTCTTACAACCAAAGTGAATGTTGTTTTCAGCAAGAGTCTTACCATTAGGTACAGTGGATAAAACAGGAGCCATGGCCCCAGCCTGTGTTGTCTGGGTACCCCTGGGACTTCCTTGACCCATTATTTATAGAGAGGCATCCCATGCTGGCCCTAAGATTTCCACTTAATAACACTGTCTTCTGGGAGCAGCACTGTCCACCTGTTAGGATACTACTGTTCTAACTCCTTTTTTATACATTATAATTTTAATTAGCTATCTAACGAATTGAAACTAAACTATTGGTTTCCGTAACATTTTTCCATATATCATTTTTCTGACTTTAGGGAGCTGCTATTGGATCAATATGAAATCCCAACTGAGAAAAGACCCATCACGTTGGGTAAATTCAAATTATGATTGTAAGTTTTTACAGTTGCCTGTGGAATATCAAGGTCAGCATGTAACTTAATTATCAAATATCTATTGTTTGAATGCAGTTTAGTTTCAAACCAATTTGGCCAACAACCAAGCAGACATATAAAGGAAGCACAAAACTGTAAGGTTCTGGACATGAAACTATGAATCCACAAATTCTCACAAAACATTCTGACTGTGAGTCGCACACTGTGCAATCTGCACATCTACTGGGCCCTGAGAGTGCCTTGTGTGAATGGCTTGGAATCTGGGATCTGACCAGGAATTTGCCCAGGTGAACTACGTAGGAGCTCTCATGGGGAATTCATTTTGCTTACATGTATATGCACTTGATAAAAATTAGTCCACAGCTAACAAGACCCTTGTTAAGCATATGGTTTGGCATTAATTAAATGAATTGTTTTTGTAACCAACATTTTTCTGGGTTTTTATCAGCCTGGAAACATAAATCACCTCATTTGTTATTGACCCACATTTTATAGGCTGTTATGGGTCATGTTGCCAGGAAGTGCTCTTGGGGGACCAGTGAGCTAATTCAGTGTGTAAAGAAGTCTGGCACCAGGATGACAACCTGAATTTGATCCTGAGAATCCACATGGTAGAAGAAAGTGACCCCTGCAAGGTGTCCTCTGACTTCCACCCGTGCACTGTGCCATGAACGCTCCCACCCCCACTCAAACAAAATCAATCAATAAAAATGCAATTAAAATGAAAAAAAGTGGTCTTCAGATCAATATCCAATGAAGGGAGAGGGGTAATCAGAATGAAGCAGAGGGGACATTACCAAGTAATGTGGTCCCAATGAAAAGATCCGGCCGATCCACAGGGAGCCTTTGAGACTTGCTCCAGATCAGTTCTAGCAGGTCATGGCTTCCAGCTTTAACGCCAGCCATCTGAAGCAGGTTCTTTCTGGCAGATGTGACCCCCCCCATAGCAGATGTCATGCTTCAGATGAGGCAAAACCCACAGACTAGCAGCTGAGGGCCATCTTCTGCCTGCGCTCCCAGCATGTGGGGGGAAAGGCCTTTCTTCTTACACAAGAGTCCTCCTGCGTAGGAATCTGGGCAGCGCATCAAAGCACAGCTATGGTCCACCCCTTGCAGCACTGGACATGACTCTTCCTATGGGTTTTTCCCTAAGCTTCTCTAGCCTGTGCTTCCACTGGGAATGGAAGAGAAAGGATAGAGTGATCTTACGGATCCTGAGGTCCCAGCAGACACTACCTCCACCCCCTCTGCTCTCTGCTGCACACTGTGGTAACAAATTCCACTTCTCACCTTGGTTTTCTCAGTGACAAGAGTGGCTAATGCCTGCGGGTGACCACTTGCCTTTCTGGCCTTTTCAGGCTATAGTTTCCCTTCTTCCAAAACTGAGGGGGGGTACCGAGGGTCTTAAGCAGACACTCAGGGTTTATATCTATTCTTCCCCGTCTATAACAGCAGCCTGACCGCTCCCTGGTGATCAGATTCAGTGATCCTTTCCATTATGGCCCCTTCTCTACTTTGCCAATTGGCCCCTTGGAACAAGGAGCGCCCACAGATTAGCCAAAGGCATAGTTCACGGGGCTGCCACCTGGTCTCCTGCTAGAAGCATTTGTGCAGTAGGAACGAGAGCCTTGGAAGCCACACAGCTCAGTATTGAAGATTCTCAACTACATCACTGGGGAAGTTTGGGAGACCCCTCCCCCCAATTCCACTCTTTTACTCCTAGACTCGTGAGTTCTAACCACCAGATAGACAGTTCAATTTAAGGTGAGGTCAAACCTCATAAAGAATCATCTATGAGCAGCACTGCCAGCTAAAGTCACCTGGTGTGTCTATGCCTTTGTCCTCTGGAAGCTGATCATGTGATCACAGCCAGGTCCTAGCATGTGACTGAAGCAGTGGAGTCCCTGTCATGTGCCATTCCAATAGCTCCTTTGTTGAAAAGTGGGTTCCTTACCTGTGTGCAGTAGTATACGGAGCCAATGAAAGTGTTTAACTGCACAGAAGTCCTCGGATAGGGGGTTCTGACCAAAATGCCAGGATCAGTGTCTTAGTCACTGTTCTATTGCTGTAAAGAGATGCCATGACCACTGCTAAGCCTATCAAAGAAAGCATTTAACTGGGGCTTATAGTTTCAGGTGGACAGTCCATTATCATCATGGCAGGGAGCATGGCTGCAGGCATGACACTGGAGCAGGAGCAGGAGGCTGACAAATATATCCTAATCTGCAAGCGGAGAGGGAGGGGAGGGGGAGGGGAAGGTTGGGGGGGGAGGAGAAGAGGGGGAGGGGGAGAGAGAGGGGAGAGGAAGGGGAGGGGGAGAGACAGGGAGTGGGAGGGAAAAGGAGGAGAAGGGGAGGGAGAAAGAAGGAGTGGGAGGGGGAGGAAGAGGGAGGAGGAGGGAGAGGGAGTGGGATAGAGAGAGGGGGAAGTTGGGGAGGGAGAGAGGAGAAGAGGGGGAGGGGAGAGAGAGAGGAGAAGAGGGGGAGGGGAGAGAGAGAGGGAGAGGGCGTGGGAGGGGGAGGGGAGAGAGAGAGAGAGAGAGAGAGAGAGATTGATTTTGAGCCTGGAATGGGCTTTTAAAACCTCAAAGTCAGGCTCCAGTGACATACTTCCTCCAACAAGGCCACGCCTTGTCAAAAAATGCCTCTCAGTGGTGAGTAAGCATCCAAATATAAGAGCCTGTGGGAGCCACTCTTATTCAAACCACCACAGCCAGGAAATATAAATCCACAACTGAGATATTTCTTCATTCGGATTAAAATTAACTGGAAGGTTTCCAGAGCATGCAAGCCGTGCCCTTGAGGGATGGTGGCTACACAGGAACTGCCTCACTCTGCTGCTGAAATATTAAACACGCGATAGCAGCAGCTAGAAACGCTTTGGAAAGTGGGAGGCTATGCCAGTGCTCATGCAGGGCCGCTGTGCCTCCCAGGGTGGCTAATGACAGAGACTGGCAGTCATCTTGTCTCCCTCCTGATTAGCAACACGTAATACAAAGATGTCCATGTTCGGTGCTCACTTTCACACGTGCACACGTGCACACATGCACACGCCTCTGCATGTCATTTTCCCATCTGCCAGTCTTCCTCTGTATTACCCATCCCGTCAAGACTATGGTAACGTGGCTTTTCAGTGGAGATGGCAGGGACGACCTGGAGCGCTCTCCACTGACTGGTTCAAGGCCAACCTCTATGCACCTTCACTTTGAATCCATATCCAGAAATGGCCCATCCGAGAAGCAAGCTTGAATTCTTTCCATCAGTGTTCTGGGCGAGGTGGAGCCTCTGTGCGGTCTGAGTGACACACGACCCCAGCTGCTCCGGTCTCCTCCCACAAGACTGCTTTCAAACCTGTTGCTGCATTTCACAGCTCTGACTGAACCCAGCTCCCGGGGGGGGGGGGGGGGGGGAGCTTTGTTGGCACCTGGCCATGAGGTTTCCTAGACTTTGTCTCTACCCAATTTCTGTAATGTGTCAGAGGTATAGTTCAAACCTGTGCAACTCTCTGCTTCAGACAGCATATCCAACTGTCTACATTTTGATAACCCCAATGGACCTTGTAAAAAGATCCACATAATATCACCGGCCAGCACTGATGCCACCAGTCCTGGAAGCCCAGGTGGTGGGACCACTTGCATCGATGCGTAGCCCTTCTTTCTCTGTCTTTAGATCCATTAACCTTTGAAAGATCCAGTTGTGGTTTGAATGTGAAATGTCCCCTGTGTACTCACATACCTGAATACTTAGTTACCAGATGGGGAAGTTGTTTGGGTAGGCTTTGAGATCTTTGGAAGGTGGGGCCTATAAGATATGTCATATAAGATGTGGACAGTCAGAGCTGTGAGCTCTGACCTCTGTAGATGGACCTACTCCAGCCACCATGTCTTGCCCTCCACAGAGGACTGTAACATCTCAAACCATGAGCCAAAGCATACTTCTCTCCCTTAAGTTGTCCCTGATAGATATTTGGCATAGCAGCAGTCTAGCCATGCAGCTTGAAGCAGAATTCCTGAGTATGAGATACAGGTCTCAAGGCCCCATCTCTGTGTAGAGTGTAAGATGCCAACATTTGTCTCTTCCTTTTATGTGTTGTCCTGACATGACCCTGACTACCGCACCGGTGTGAACAGTACTGATGTGGCTGACTTGAGCAAGCGAATTTCCCCCAGCCAAGGCAATTACTTAAGAGGACCAGTACCGAGGGCAGTTTGCCAGCAGCCTTCTCAGTAGTTGGAAGAATGGTATTTCTCTCCTGGTGGGTTTGGAAGGTCTAACACAATGACCTGATCCCACCTGTCCAATGGACATCTTCCTTTCTTTCTCTCAACTTCTAGGCACCCGAGTGGGTGGCATGGTTGAGCTCCTAGCTACTATTCTCAGTTCTGCCCCACACCCCCTTATTGGTGCCCTATGTCTGTTAGACCATCCAAGGCTGGGGGGCGCTACTCTGATGTTGCTTCTCAGCTCCAAGTAGGCCTCAAATGCACCCTCGAGGACCCCCCATTCCTGACCTTGTGCCTTCCACAGACTGTGAGGGTATCCCTTCCTCCAGGCCCAGAGAGGAGCCCACTGAAATCAGCCAAGTATTGATCATAATGACCCCACAGACATGTCCACTGATCAATCTTCTAGAGAGTTCCTCAACTGACACTTTTCTTGTCAGGTGACTCTAGGCTAGATTAAGTAGACAATTATGGCTGACAAGGACAGCAGCCAATCACCAGGCAAGCCTGAGAAGCTGATGTAAGAAGGGTCCTGAGAGCAGAGGAAGAGAGAAGAGTCCTCATCCAAGTGTACTGGAGCTGGCTGGTTCTCGGGACACTAATGGGAGACAACATGAAGTTTAAGAGGCAGGGCCTGCTGGGAGGTCTTTCTGTTATTGGGGCATGTTCTCACAGAAGACTGTGGAACCCCAGCCTTGCCTTTTCCTCTCTTAACACAATTATCTCTGGCATTGTGTTACAGCATCAGAAAGTTCACCCAACCTGCCAACTGTTTCATACAAATAACTGGATAGGGACTTACTCTGCAAAAGGAAGGCTAACCTATTCATTTTATTTTATTTTATTTACCTGACTAGATGAGGAGGTGTGAAGACAGACACGATGATTTCCTTTGCTTAGGAAAAAATAAGTAAAAACTAACTTGAGCTTATCCTGGCCTCCTCTTAGATGGCTGATCCTGAGACAAAAGCCCTAGTTCAAATATTTATTGGGAACTATGGTCCAGAGAGTAGGAGTCAGAGACAAGACGACAAGCACAGAACGCTGGAAAACCAATATGAGGGTGAGTTATGAAGTTGGACAAAGCTCCTGGCCGAGGATTCCTGGCTCTTTAAGAGCTGCCCAGAGGACTACATGAAAGATGCTTCAGGACTGTCTGCCTGGGAGAGAAAGGAAAGCATTTATCCAGGAACACTTGTGGGGCATCTGCCAAAGCTTTGCCCCTGAAATGTTTAGTCTGAGATGAACACTACAGAGGCCATACTGCTCAGGGTAACTATAGGGAGACTCTGGAAGTTCCCAACACTACAGAGGCCATACTGCTCAGGGTAACTAAAGGGAGACTCTGGAAGTTCCCAACACTACAGAGGCCATACTGCTCAGGGTAACTAAAGGGAGACTCTGGAAGTTCCCAACACTACAGAGGTCATACTGCTCAGGGTAACTAAAGGGAGACTCTGGAAGTTCCCAACACTACAGAGGCCATACTGCTCAGGGGAACTATAGGGAGACTCTGGAAGTTCCCATGTACCGGAACACAGGGTGAGGTTCCAGGCAGTGCATGCAGAAAGCTACTGAGAGAGTTTAGGAAATACCCAAACACACCAAGGTGGTACCCAAGAGGTTCTCAGTACAAGCACCTGTCCTGAAAGCATCCTTTAGAATCTCTAGAATATTAGCAAACTACTACTCTCTTGGTAGCCATCCTCCTGTAAGAGTTAAATGATGTCCCAGTACTTGCCAAACACTGCACTCAACATTAGTTTACTTAAGAACACAGCTAACATTTGACAAGTATGCTACTCAGTTAGAATGTTAAAATTTGAATCAGAGACTATATCTGAAAAGAAATTTACTCCAAGTATCTAGTCCAGTAAACTCAGCCCAAGTTAAACCCCTGCACAAGACATAGAGTCCAAGAAATGAACTCCTTTGCTCTAAACCCATGGGTAAGAAGCCATTTCCACCCTCAGCTCCAAGGCACCTTTGGATTTCTAGAAGTAACTCCACTAGATGAAGGCTTTTATATGCAATTTTAAGCATTGTGGAAATTTTCATTCTGTACTCTGACTGGAAACTTCTGAAAACCCCCTTTTTTTCCCCATAAGAATTTAATGCTGATTCTTTTGTGATCAAACTAAGCTGCACTAACTCTGCAGAAGCATAGTTACTCTTTCACTGAATGCTGGTCTCTACCATTGAACACAATGTGGTCCCAAATCCTAAGCCTGTTGCTGGGTGGATGGCAGTCCAGGATGGATGGTGACAGGCTGTGTTCCCAAGCCTGAGCTACAGCTGCTCCCTCCTCTCCTCCAGAAGAAACTATAAAGAAGTCCTAACTCATGACTCAGTGGTTAAGAGCACTGGCTGCTCTTCCAGAGGTCCTGAGTTCAATTCCCAGCAACCACATAGTGGCTCACAACCATCTGTAATGGGATCTGATGCTCTCTTCTGGTTTGTCTGGAGATAGCAACAATGTACTCACATTAAATAAATAAATTTTTTAAAAAAGACTTTTTTTAAAAAAAAAAGGACTATAATGAGACTAGCCCTTGTCTATTTGCATTCATGGCAAAGAGCAAATTTAAAAAGAGAGAGAGAGAGAGATTGAAGTCCTAATTCCACTTGGTGGAAGATCTCAGAAATCCTGTGAAAGAGACAGAACTCCTTTAGCTCGAAAACTATTAGGGAGATGCCAAGTACCCCACTGAAGCTCAGAGGAAACCAGTAGAGAAAAGCTAGTCCTTAGACCACGAGCCCTTTGTGAGTGCCTCAACGTCACCCCCCCCCCCCCACATACACACAGGTGTAATGAGATAAATAACCAGATGGAAGCTGAGCATCTAACTGTAATCAATATTAGCATTTAAATCGAGTTTTAAATTATCATGAGAATTCTATAGATGGAAGAGCTTTAAAATAATCTTGAAACTGTTAGACCCCCTTCTCTCTCCACATGTTTCTTTTTGTGCTGGGAATGGAATCCAAACCCACGCTGGACAAGCTCCTTAGCACTGAGCTCCAGCTCTGGCCTAAGCTGTGGTTATTCATACTCATAAACAGTATCCTGAGCCCCAGAGAAGTGAAGAGACCTCCAAATTCATATAGCTAAGACATGATAAAGCCGATTCAAACTCAGGCAAAACCACACCACAGCCTTCCTTACCTCACATCCGTTTCCTGACGTTTTAGTCACCATAGTTAACAGTGGTCTCAATCTGTGAAATGGAAGATTCTAGAAGTGAATAGTTCATGGGTCTTTTCCATGTGTACATGTGCACATATGGATGAAGGACAGCAGTCAGCCCTGGCTGTTGTTCCTCCTTGGCCTCCCATCTTGTTTTTTGAGGTTAGATATCTCACCGGGACCTGGGCTCATAGATTAGAGCCTCAGGAATCATCCTGTCTCTGCATTGAGATTATTAGCATGACCTTTTTTTAAACATGGATTTTAGGGGTTCTCAAGCTTGCCCTCAAGTATTTTATGGACTGAGCCATCTCTCAGTTCAGTTCACAAGTTTTTTGTTTTTTTTTTTTTTAAGTTCTAATAGCAGTTAAAAAATTAGAAGAACAGTTTTACTAAGTCATACTTACTGTATTTTATTGTAAATTATTGTTAATCTCTCACTTGTGCCCAATTGATGAATAGTCACGCATAAGTGTGCTAGACTGACTTCTGTTACCATGTGTGACGGCTGATCTTGGCTGTCCACTTGATATACGTAGGAAGAGAGAAGCTCAGTGGAAGAATTGCTTATATCAGATTGGCCTATGGGCTTATCTATGGAGCACTGTCTTGATTGAGGATTGATTCTAGGAGGCCCAGGCCACTGTAGGCAACACCCCTGTGGCATTGGTCCTGTGTTGTTTAAGAAAACTTGATATGCATCAGCAGAGGACGCAGACCAGAAATCATCATTCCTTCCTGGTCTCCACTTCAGTTCCTGCCTCCAGGTTTCTGCCTTGGCTTCCCCGATGAAGGACCATAAGGTAGAATCTTAGATATACCCTTTCCTCCTCCCCAAGTTGCTCTTCGTCGTGGCACTTATCAGAAAAGACATGGGGACATTGTGATAAACACCATACACAAAGCAACTTAGGGGAAGAAAGTTTATGTGGCTCACACTTCCTGAGCCCAGCCCACCATCTCATGAAGTCAGGCAGGAGTGCAAGGAAAACAGCAGCAAGAAGCATGAAAGAGAACTGCTTCCAGGCTTGGCTCAGCGACCTTTCTGACATGGCCCAGGGCCACAGACCCAGGGCTAGTACCACCTACAGTCAACTGGACCCTCTATGTCAACTAGCAATTGAGAAAATGCCTCATAGACATGATGCCATTATAATCCGAGGAGGAATTCTTGAGTTGAGGTTTCCTCTTCTCAGGTGTGTGCCAAGTTGACAGCTGCAGCCAACTATGACACAAATGGAGAAATCCTGGTATATCCAGAATTTGCAACAATTCAAGGCTTCAAGCATCCGGATACTGGGGGCGGGGGTGGTGATGGTGGTGGCGTGTACTCTGTGTGGATTACTGAGGACTACTATGCCAACCATGCTTCTTCAATTTATATCCCCAATATTTGAAAACACAGAAGTGAAGCCAAGGAAGAGGAGTGAACCCTTCTACTGGCGAGCTGAGTTTGCCCAGCTCTCCTCTGTCAGCTTCACCCACCTTCCAGGGGCTGAACAGGTACGAGAAACAGTGCAGCGTTACCCTCATCCCCAGCTGCAGAATGCTACAAGCAACCCGCACAACTGCGTGGCCTGAGCACACGGCAGGCTAGGCGACATTGACCACTGAGAAGCCTGTTTGCCAGAGTGTCCCTTACAAGGAGTACAGGCTCATGCTCGCTCTGCAGAAGACAGGTCTCCCAAGTGCAAGATGCTGTAAAATAAGGACATTTAATCTGTGCCCATTCCCTTCCACGTAGTCCTGGCTGGTACCTGGAGTAGAGCAGTCAAGTCTGACCTCACAACACAAACACTTCTCATTAGTTGAAGAAAAGCCTGATTCTTCATCAATTCGACCAATCTTAGGAAATATGGTGGGTCAGGCCCTGTGGCAGGCTGTGGTGACTTTTGTATAAACAGAATGGCTGGTTGCAGCCTTAAAATGTTTTCAAAGAAATGAAGATGAATCTGTATGTGTGGCAAAGGTTACATCGGAGAAGCACAAAGGAGCTATGGGGTCAGTTAATAGAAAAACCTTATCTAGACAAGGCAGCAAGGAGTGCCTTACCTGAAAAGTGGGCCAGAGGTGATGGGGGAGCATATGGTGAGTAAGATATAGCAGCGGGGTGCAGGCAGGGGGACCTCAATACAAAGAGCTTCTCCTCGCCTTGCAGCCCCCCCTAGGCACTCTTTCTTCTTGACACTAGTTTGAGTCTCTCTCTTGTGGCATGTGAGCGTCACTCTGAGTCCTAGCAAGCTGACTTCATGTGCACAGCACCTCCTCCAAGAAGCGTTTGTAAAGGCATGAGCCCTGCCTTACCACACTGCCTGATATCTGGCATGCTGGGACACACAATAATGTCTGAAAGGGGTACAGGGAGGAATGGGACCATGAGGAAATGTGGGAACAATGTGACGAATGGCACATTCTCCTGTGTCTTGTTTGTCATTACAGGGAAAACAAGACCTTGGACAGTGGTGGTCAGAGCCCTCTCTTCATCACATGTTACTTTAGCCTCAGATTTGTGCATGAGGTGCTGTTGGCACAACGGTAACTAAGATGCCAGTCTGTTTTCAAGTGATCTCATAGTCTAGGGGGGTACTCAACAGAAGGGCAGATTCCCACCCTCACTCATCTATGAAATGGGATGAAGGATTGGGTGGCAAATTTTGTTTTTCTGTGCTGGGGATAAAACTAGGAGCGTGCCTTACAGGAGCATTCTTTCACACATCCATCCCTGCCTGAATACCCCCTCCCTCCCTCCCTCCCTCTTGTGTGTGTGTACTTGTTGGGGACAGAGGACAATACTGGGAGCTGATCTTCCTCCTCCCCCTCCCCGTCCTCCTCTTCCTCCTCCTCCACCTCCTTTGAAATAGGGTCTTTATTGCTCAGCTGTTTTCTCTAGGCTAGCTGGCCTTAAACTTCCCAGATCCTCCTGCTTCTGCCTCTCATCTCAACACAAGAGCGCCTTTCAAATGCATGCTGGCATATCCAGGTTTGCCTTGGGTTTCCAAGATCCAGATTCAGACACTCACAACAGCGTATTAAGTGCTTTACACACTGAGCCTCCCCCCAGCCCCAGAATACTTTTATTAGTGTGGTTCAAATTAACAGGTTGCACGGGGCGATTATTGACCTGTGTATCACGTTCATTGATCTCATGTACCTGTATGCTGCCTTTCTGTGCCCGTCCACTTACCAAATAGTCCCCTCTGTTTTTAAGTATTTTTAAAAGTGTGTGTGTGTGTGTGTGTGTGTGTGTGTGTGTGTTCCTGCTTGTCTGTGTGTGCATCACATGCATTCAGGTGCCATCAGGTCCCCTGGAACTGGAATTACAGACAGTTGTGAGCGCCCCCCTCTGCCCTCTCCCGTCCCCCATCCCCCTGTTTCCGCCCTCCTCCCCACAGTCCTCTCAGAGGACCACATGTCCCTAATCCCTCAGCCATTCCTCTAGGCCTTGTCTGTTTTGTTTTTCTTTTTCTTTTCATTTTGCCTAAGTGAGGCTTACTAGGTTTAACATGTTGGTCTCCAGTTCTACCCACTTTCCTTAAAATGTAAAACCCATTGCATATACACACTACACTTTATCCACCCATCTGCACATGGGCACCAAGGCTGATCCCATCTTGGGTATTGTGACTAGCGCTGGCTGCAAGGACCAGGATGTGCAATGAAGCACAGTGGTGTGGAGCATGGTATAAAGCTGGATCACGTGACAGCATGGTATAAAGCTGGATCACGTGACATATGGGTTTCAGTTGTTTGAGGAATCTTCACACTGATTTCCATCGTGGCTCGTCTAACTCCCACTCCCACCGGAAGAGTGTAAGGGTCTCCCATCCTAACCAGCGTTTGCTGTAATGTGGTATCTTGACAGTAGACCTTCTAACTGGGGTGATATAGATGTAAATGTGCTTTTAAATTGTGTGTCCCGACTTTGACTTTGACGTCAATTTGACCACCAATGCTCTCTTTACAACTACCAGCCCAAAGACCAGAGAGCAGACGGGCTCTCGAGTCTCTCCTTCCCGGCCCATTCATTTGTTCTTTTCCTCAAAGGCAGAGAGCCCACAATCCATCTTCTGGTTTAGAGGAGATTGTCCCCACAGCCAGCCCAACCTCCTTAGCCGAACAGGACTTTCTCAGGCTATGAGGCTTCCAAGTCTGCATGTTTGCTCAAGGGTCTGGCGTGCCCACTCTGCCCCCACCCCACGACGTCATCCTGCTCAAGTGAGTGACCTGGCTCCGCCTTCTCAGCTGCTCTCCCTGACTGGAGTGCCAGGGGCGGGCGGCCTTCTGCTGCGGGTGGGGGCAGCTCCTGGAACCCCAGGACAGCCTTCAGCAAGGGGCTCTGGTGAAATTAGAACCGGTGCTCTAAATTAAGGGGAGCAGATGTCCCTGCTTTGCTCGAGAGGCCTGGGTGGCCTGCTGTTCAGAGAGAGTGGTGGAGGCACTGACCTCGGGGGCTGCTGTCAATCTCAGCGTGCAGATGGCCAGCCAGGAGCCCGAGCCCCTCTGCATTGGAAATGCGGCTGCGGGGAGATCTTGGGCTGCAGAGAGCTGTCTGGAGCAGGGGCGGCCAGCAGGCCCGGGAGCCGGAGGGCAGGAGAGAAAGGCCGCTGTGTGCACAATGGAGCCCCTCCGCGGCCCCTCGGAGGACAATGGGGTCCTCGGGGACCCGCGGTAGGCTGTGCCGGCCAGCCCGAGCTCCAGCTGCCTCTTCAGAACAAGGCAGTGCAACTACGCACACTAGATTCTAAATCCTCTTAGGCACTCTCCATGTGAACGAGAAGAGGGGTGGCCTTACAATCCCGAACAATCCGAAGCCTGAAGAGGCCTAGAAACTCCCGTGCCAAGGACAGGGTCTGCAGCCCGCATGCAAATAAAGTCTGTAGACCACCAGAAAGGCTTTCTGTCTCTCTGGCCACTGCAGGAAACACAGCGTGTGCGAGCAGTAAGCATTGCTATCTGGCCCTTCAGTGCCACATGGTGTCCTCAAACATTTAAGAGACTTCCCTATTAAGTGTTCAGAAAAGCCAGCTGAGCTGTGCAACCATTAGTCACCCAGGTATTTATGCTGGTTTTCCTATTTCCTTTTGGTCTTGGCCTCCGTGATCAGTGGTATAAAATTCCTGGGAACTCCCACCTAAATACCAGCTTCCTGTTTATGTGCTCAGCAGCTTTAATATTAGACTGTCGAAAGCAGTTGACCCAAACTGAAGTGGAAGAGGAAGGGGAAGGAGGAGGAGGAGGAGGAGGAGGAGGAGGAGGAGGAGGAGGAGGAGGAGGAGGAGGAGGAGGAGGAGGAGGAGGAGGAGGAAAGAAGAAAGAGAAGTGAGCAAATCAGGGGTCCAAGTTCATTTTAAATTGCTTAAGACAAAATCAGAGGAGGAAGAAAGTAAAATTAAAATGTAACCTAACACCAAGGATCTTGGCTCAGTTTCACACAGCTTCCATATCTGCAGGCGCCATAAAACACGCTCAGTAAAGTATGAGCAGTCTCATTTGTAGTTCCCGCCTTAAATGTGGCATGACATTCAGTTGTTATCAAAGGTTAAAATTACTACATTAGCACAACCTGCACACTCCTGTGCGTGTGTGCCTTGCACCTTTTCACGGTTGTTTTCCTGCCAGCAAGACATTTCATTATGTAGTCACCTGAAATACTGCCCACCTGACCTGAGGGGGAGCACCCAGAGGCTACCTCTTATAGCCATCTTCTGGCACAGAATTTTATGCATTGTTTCCAGGGAGGGGACAGCTTTTCTTTGATAGAATCCTTAGAGATAAGGCCTCCCCAACCCCCTCTGTCACCCCATCTTGGAAAATAATATTATCTCATGGCTGTCTTATATTCTGATAGAAGTTATTGTTTATAAAAGTGGAATCTCTCTACACTCATAAAGTGATACAAAAATCAATCTAATTTCTCTTCCACCTGATATTATCCTCCAACTATTTGGAGACAGCTCCGTTTCTCCGCAGTGTCCATCCGCCAGCTGAACAACCACAGATTCTCTGCAGCATCTGCCTTGCAGTACTCCCAAGTCATCTAGAGGTGCTCCAGGTTGCAGGAGTCCCCTAGAAACTGAGAGCAGCCACTCGGTTCATACTAACACTCAGCTTCCCATCAGCATGCAGGGACATGCCTTAAAACCAAAGAAGAAATGGGTCAGATCATGAACCAGTTACTCGGAGCTCAGTTTTGGTCTCCTCTGAGTCAGGAAGAACAGACACAGCCATGAACCCTAGAGAAGAAGAAGAAAATCTACCTCTAGCCTTTCCTGGTCTTCAGTCTTATTCTCACAAACCTCTGCTAGATCGGGAAGTTATTATTCCCTTTTATAATCTCTGAGGTCAACTAACCCATGCAAGGCACACAGCCACGGGCAGCAGACTGGGCCCTAATGTACTTCAAGTCTCTATGTAATAAAAGCTGCCGCCATGGACCTCAGTGGCCAAATTCGAGGTCCTGAATTTGCTTTTCAGCACATTCTACAATGAACAGCCTTTATTTAAAGCCAGATTGTGTATATATCATGTTTATGTAGCTACGAGGACTTTTGAAATACAAGTTAAGAACTTTAGGGAGGAAAAAAAAAGTCCTTTTTGGAAGCAAATGAAAGAGAAATTCCCAGCTTAAGCCAAAAGTCAATCCTGAACATGCTTTCCTTCCAGCGCCATCACTTAGTGAAGTGTGCGATTACCCCTGAATTTCCTGCCTGGGCTGAGGGGAGGCCAGGCCCTTGCTGCTGTTTCAGGGTTTCCATGTATTTCAACTCTACCACAGCACTGCCACTGCCCTGCTTCAGACTCTCCCTGCTCCGGCAGTTAGTCAGGGCAGAAGAATATGTTTCCCCTGCGTTTATGACGGTTCTTTCCCAGTGCTTCTCAGCCTGCCAGAACAAAAATAAAACGGTGACAAGAATATCCCGGCAGCCCCTGATCACACTGCTGCTTCTTTACAGTCTGGGAGGGTTGGACACCAAGCACTCCCAGCTGACAGCTGTACACTCCTTCTCAGAGCAAAGGAACAGTGCCATGTGGTCCCTGCTAAAGCATTTTCTACCCCAAAAGGTTAGGGAGTCTTTCTTTCTCCAGGAAAATGTGCCACAAACGGTCCAGCGAATTGATGGCGTTGGTTCTTAGAAGAACCTTTACTTTGCCGTGAACTGTGGCACACTACTGTCTCTCCCAGTGGGCTCTGCCTTAGCAAGGGTGTTTAGCTGTTGAGTTTTGTTCTAATTTGCAAACGGTGCCTGGGAGAACTTTCTCTAACTATTCAATCTAAAGAGACCCCTGAAGTCACTCTTACATTGATCCATGAACTTTCTGTATAAGCCTTATCCTGGGTAAAAGTCCAGCCATGCATATGTGAGGGTCTGGGTTCAACCTCCAGAATTCACAAGAGTCAGATACAATAGCGAACATCTATAACACCACAGCCCCTGCAGCGGCATGGGGGAGTAGAGATGGGGCTTCTGCAACATTCGGAGCCAGCTAAGCATTCAGCAGCAGCAAACAACAGAAGAGGCCCCATTTTAAACAATGTGGAAGATAAAACTACTGACACAGGACATTGTCTGCTGATCTCCACATGCAAGCTGTGGCACACAGTCATGTGCAAACACACCACTACACACACACACACACACACACACACACACACACACACACACACACAGAGAGAGAGAAAAATATACCACATACAGAAACTGTGCACACACATAACACATACATACACATATACCACAAACAGACCACGCCCCCACAGAGAGAGAGAGAGAAACAAACCACACATAGACACCATATACACACATAACACATACACCACACACACACACCACAAACACACCATAACACACACACACCACACACACACCACAAACACACACACACACACCATAGACACACCATAACACACACACCACACACACACACATACCACACACACACACCATGCGTACACACCACCATACACACACACATACACACACACACACACACACACACACACACACACATACACCACCACCACCACCACCTATTCACACCCCATGCCTTACTGTCTGCAGGCTTGTTCAAGGCTCACTCGTATTATTGCTTGTGTATAAGTGACCTCATGTCTCTTGTTTAAGACACAGTACATAGTAGGGCCTCAGAAAAGTTGTCTGAATGAGTGAATATTTCTTTTGTGCATACATATTTTACTCTTGTACTCTTAACTCCTTAAAAATAAATATTTGAAATAGCTTCATAGCGGCAGAAAATAGAATCCTGCTTGGCAGAGGTTACTTAGTAAGAGGGTTGAGTCTGGGGAGTTAGTCTATAATGGGGACTGAAATTCAGCTGGGGGAGATGATTAAAATCCTGGAGGCGGCGGCGGCGGCGGCGGCGGCGGCGCTGACTGAGGTGATGGTGTTGGTGGAAGATGTAGTGATGGTGGAGGTTGTGACTGCGGTGATGCTGCTGGTGGTGGTGGAGGTGGTTGCGGTGGAGGTGGCTGAGGTGGTTGCATAACAAAGTTTCTTCAAAGTGACTTGATGGTACTGGGAAGCCACGAGCATGTGATGGGGTTATATTTTAAGCACGTATAGGTGGACCTGCTGCCTGACTAAGAACAGACGTAATAGACACAGCTGCAGGCCTATCCATATGAATAGAAACTGGAATAAAGTTACATATGCCTACCTGTTAAGAGTCAACTTCACATGAAGTATAAGCTTCGCCTTATAGTACACATCCAAATGGTTTGACATAGACTCGCTGAGTGGACGGAGGATGTGAGCGTCGCTGGGTGGAGGGCGGAAGTGAGCGTCTCAACTTGTTTGCTATTGGTGGATTACATCCAGCCCGCAGCTTGGAGAAGCCTCACTTTCTGAAATAACCCCCATATTTCTGTAGTCTCATAGGTAATACAGAAATGCACACTTGATTGTTTTATTTGTATTTTTTATTGACATTTAGTGAGTTTTAATATATTCATTGTTGTTTTGTAAATAGCCTGTATTTTTAAAAGTATTTTCTACTTTTACACAGCTTTTTAAAAATTGATTTATATGAGTTCTGTATGTAATAAAGTTATTAACTTCTGGCACAGCATATTATTTAGAAATAACATTGTAGACACTGGGAGAACGGGAGGGCAGAAGGAGCTACACAACCAGCAGACAGCTCTGGGAAGGGCAGTCATAGGCTGAGACACATGGAGGTCCTGTGGGTGCTTTCCCCACAGGATGCTGCTTGTAAACCAGCATTCACTGTACAGTCATCACAGCAGTGAGCAGCCACTGAACTCGGAGTCATGTGTTGGAACTCAGAAGCAGGCAGGGCAGATAGTACTCTTAGCTTGGAGACCTCTAGTCCAACAGAGGAGATGGGCAAACACCTTTAGATAAATGACAGGTGGTGTCCAGGCACAAGGGAGGGTTGAGATCTGGGGGAGCATGAAGGCCTGCCCCAGACCTCGGGCGAGCATGGAGGCCTGCCCCAGACCAGGTGTCAAGAAAGCCTCTCTGGACACCTTAATCCAGCATCTAACATAAAGCCACATCCCCACTCTATAAATATTCAGAAATGTTTCTGCCGCTTCTTCCTACATATGCAAGTTTCCTTCGGAGCATAGAAGAGTACATCACAGGGCAGTGGGTTACAGAAGCTTAAAGCATACGTGGACATCTCTCCCAGCCATGTCCTCCTCCTCTTGGCCCCTTGACATCTTTTACTCGATTGCTTTAGGCCTGGATTTAATTCTGTCTGGCTCTAGGCCCGTGCTCATTTGCATGGCTACTCTGTATACAAATCTGAGTCTTGAAGACAGCAGGCCAGCCTGAATTCAGAAACCGATTCCCATCCATCAAGACCCCCAGCCCAGTGTCCTCACTGCACAGGAAGGACAGGTAATGAAACTCCATGTGCTGCAGTCATGGTGCTCCAGGGTTGCCCTGTGGTCATGCTGCTGGGTGAGCCACTCCACCATCCTTATGCTCCACGCGTCAAACACTTGCGGGATTCCATTTTGGGCCTTGGACACGTAATTATGGTTGCATTGTTTCTAACCACAGTCAAGCCTCAGATGATATAATGAATTGTGAGCTACGTGGAGTGCTTGGCTCAGAGATGCTTTCATCCCCAGTGTTTCTCACAAACCTTCGTTTCACTCAGTGACACCAGACAGTGCTAGAGTTGATAAAATACGTGCTTCGTCCAGTCATACTCAGCTGCCGTTCTCCACAAGTAACAAAGCGATGGACTTAAAATCCTTTAGAGAAAAGCCAGTGTTTCCTTCTGCTTTCTGCACAGGGCCTCTGATTCCTCCAGTCTTGGACAATCATATTTTTTGCTTGCCAACTGATTAATTTATTAAATCTCTCTTAATTAATTTAATCAATCAATGCGCAAAAAGTATGTTCATTCATTAAGTAGACAAATATTCATTATAAATATTGTATATGTATTTATACTTTAAACGTTTACTACATTATATTTTATATACATTAAATATACATAAATTATATATTAAATATACATTCACATATAAATACATATTTATATTCTATGTTAATATATTATTTAATTTATGTTTATTCATATTTTACATGATGAACAATGCTAAGTGTAAAGTAGAAAGCCTTTTTTCTCACCTCAGAATCAGACATACAACCTAGCTGGTGCCCACTTTGAGACAGGCACTGTCAAGTCATCATATCTGAATCATCTGGGCAACATTTGAAAGTCACATGTGTCTGCTCACTGCGTGCCCACATTCTCAGATCCAGAGGAAGGTAGCCTGTGCACTGGTCAGTAACAAAACGTACCCATTCTGCTAATATTTATGGCTACTGTTCTGACGTCTTTCTGGAACTTAGTCTCTTTGTGCTGACCATCGCAGCCCTGGGCCCCTCTTCAGCCACGCCTTGGCCAGCAGTAGTTCTGGGCTTATGCACAAGACCTCCTGCTCACCTGTAAAGGACTCCTCCTCGCTCCAGGGTTATGACTCCCTGGCCATCTCCTCTGAAGTCAAGTGCAAGCAGATACATCTGTACTGTGCTGCACTGAGTCTCTTGCCTGGATACTTGCACCCTAAACTTGGCTTCTAGCTGTGGGTCCTGTAGCCACAGCTCTACCTCTCACCTGATTTCTTTCCCTTTGTGAAGATGCTCCAGATAGAGACCCATGGCATGTAGGGTAGAGACCCCTGAGCAGGCAGCTCGGATGAGCTTGCCACTCCCCTGTGACCCGGGGTGTGTGTAATTGCCCTATGTGCCTATGTGCATGTTGACTCCTCAAAGGGGGTGTGGGTAAGAGGCTAGAGAGAGAAGGCAAATGTGGGCTAGTGCCCAAAGAAAGAACCAACCTCCTTTCTATACTGCAGTAGGTGATTCCCTTTGCTCTGTGTGTGCTCGGGAGGGGTGGTTGTTAGCAAGTGCCCTTAAATCTAAGAGAGGCACCACGACAGAGAAGTTAAACGTCCAGCCCCGCCTGTACCCACCTCCCCATCCTGACCCACAGGTGACTCACTAATCTCCTCCTCCAGCTCTGGGTCCAGACCCACCCTGCTAGGCTCGGGGAGTCATACAGCATCTGTGGAAGCATTTGAGTGACAGGGGTGGCTGGCCTCATACAGTGCCTGTTACCAGCTTGTGAATTCTGGTTCTTTTACATTTTAAATGCCGAGCCTGGTTACTTCCAAGACGATATTTTGCCTGAGTTGATTGATATGGATGACAAGTCAGCAAAGGCATTTTCGATATTTGACAATGATGCTTTAAGTCTACATGGATAACATTGGGGGCTCAATCAGTTCAGCTTTAGTTTCCTTACATCCTGTGAACTGAAGTCCCTTGAACTGAAGACTATCAAAGATGACAGGTGTTCTAAGCACGTGTAAAAGCAGGGGCATGGACGAGCTAGCTTTATAGTTTGGTCTCTTCTCTCAGCACTGTTTCCTGGCTCTCGGCTTCTAGTGTAACACTTTTGTCATTTGCCAATTGTTTGGAGTTGATTCAGCTCTTACTCGCCATTTTGGCTGCTCCAGCCTCACTACCCTCTGCAGCCCTCTCAAGCCTCCTTCACATCCTCTGCAGTGCCTGCTATACAGCAGGATTACTAACATGTGGTTATTGGCTCTCAACTTCTTTCAGTGCGATAAGGGTGACAGCCAGATATTAGTCACATTGAGGTGGTGGTAAAGGCTGTGGTGGCATTAGACCTACATCCTGAGGGACACAGACCACGCAGGCAAGAAGAATCCCACAGAAGCCCCTGGTTCACAACTCTAGAATCCAGAGAGCAGGATAGCCCCGCAGGTGTGACTTAGACCCAACAGGCAACTCTCTATCCAGGTCTGGCCAGAGTACTCTGATCGGTTGTTGAAGGATCTGGTTACTGAGCCTACCACTCTTCCCGTGCTCCTAGACCACAGGCCCTCGGCCACCTCCCAGGGCTCGCTGCCGAGCTGTAAGGGAGAATCTGGGCCTATGCTCTTGTTCTTGTAGGGTGGACAGGTTGTCACATTCTGTCTACTTCTCTTCCTCTTGACTTGGGAGCAAAAGCTGCCTTTGACTGCTCCCTGTCCCTGCTCAGAGAGATACACAGCAGTTACATTAGATCTTTGGTTCAGACCATCCTCCCCGGAGATGTCCATCTGAGCCCCCAGAGAGGTCTGCAGCACTAGCCTAAAAATAGATGAGCAGAGAAATGCAGACTCAGGCATAAAGGCTCCTACCAGGCCCCATGAAAGCAGCTATATCAAATTTAGGATTCCTCCCAGCCAAGCCACAGGGTCGTGAGAGACTTCCCATCTTGCCTTCTTGAGCTGGGAAAGGAGAGGAGGAAGAAGGGGGGCAGGATGTGGGAGATGGGATGCGTGCTGCTTGGAGGGCAGAGGGCTGGGGCAGAACTCCTGCTAACGATTTTGTTATGGCTCTCCGGAGCAGCTGAACACACATACACACAGAGACAGAGAGAGACAGAGAGACAGACACAGACACAGACACAGACAGAGAGACAGAGAGAGAGAGACAGACACAGACAGACAGAGAGACAGAGAGAGACAGAGAGAGACAGAGACAGAAAGACAGAGAACTCCAGACAGCCCTAAGTATTTGGTGGATACTTGGTCTTGGAATGGCTCTCTCATAGGGGAGCCACCTGCTCTAGAGGTAGGGTCTTTTGAGTTGCACGAAACCATGAGAAACATGGTACTTACAAAGCCATGCAAGTTTATGACTGAGCGGACAGAACCCAGAGTTACAGCCCGTTTATAGCCACATGACCTGGGCAATGACTGTCATGTGAATGCCAACACTCCTTTATCTGTCCATCCATCGGTACTGCCACTGTGAGTTGGATCAGTTCTGTCTCAGGATACAAGGCTCTGGAATTCTAGCAGGAGTCAAGTTCAGTTCAGTGGGTTCTGTGATGGAGAAGATACGTCCTCCTTGCTTCTGATTTTCCTGGAGGTGGAGAGACAAAACTAATCCAAGAAAGGAGTGACTACGTAGTCACTTCTGGATCCCCAGGGATCAGCTCAGGGTCCTCCCTTAGCAGGCTGGCTAAGCAACTTCCCTTGAGTGTGTGGAGCTCTGAACACATTTCTGGTAAGTCACACTGAGGGGATAACTAATGTTTTAGAGTCTCGGACACCATTACCAAAATAACTCAGGCTCTCATCTTCAGACATCTGGGGATGCCTGAAGACAGCCTTGTGTGATCTCAGCCATCTTCTTCCCATACTCTTCCTGCCCTGAAGAAGAGTCTGTCTGTAAAGCACATCCTCCTTAATCGATGTAGGATAGGATTGGTGGACAGGGAGGAAGGCGGAATAGTTATTACTTGAGTGGCTATAGATACCAGGCCAAGAATGGCAAGTGAATCAGAATTCCAGCCGGAAGTGCTTCTCTAGCCTATTGCAGAAAGCCAGGGGCCGGGTGACATACGGATAAAACTCACCTGAACTCACACTGCTGAAGTTCACTTGTTAGATCTGTCACTTGGGAACAGCATGAGTTCGGGTAAATTCATCTCTTTGCCACTCGGTTTCATTTCTACAGTGTGATGGGGGTGGTCTTCATACTCATGAGTCTGTATGGGTCTAATGAACTAACATCGAGGCACTTGGGACGGTGCTCAGTAAACGCCATCTCCTCCTCTGTAGATCGAGAAGCACCTTATGCTGGTTAAGCACCTTTATTTTTCTGGACAGATGAAATAGGCGTTGAAACCACGTGTGCATTCATTTGGACATTTTGGGCCAGGAAGGGAACATACAAGTACTGTCCACGGAACAAATTAAGTTTGCTTTTGGGGAGCATATTTGGAGGTGAGATGTGCTTTCAGGGGCACATTCACTCACAGCCATAGCAGAAAACAATCCCTCCAAGGTAGTTAAGCCATGATTTAGATCAAGCCGTGTCTGACCCTTCTCCCTTTTATTTTATGAGACTTTATGCAGTTGCTTAATTCAGTGTGGAAGACTTGAAGTGCTGTGGAATACATTTGCATTCGGTGACGGATGGGCTTCTGACAGCCCAGAGCTCTGCTATGCCAGCATTTTTATTACCCTTGGATATCACCAAACAGTGAACCTGTACAGGTCACAGCGACGTGAGCACTCCTTTCAGGTTATAGGGAGATTAGCCAGCCAGTTTAAAACTGCCCAGCAAGACTAATGAGAGACGCTAAGTGATTAAAGTGCTTCCTGCCCAACCTGAGGAACCAGAGCTGGGACTCCTCAGAAAGCCACAGAAATGCCAGATGGCCATGGGAACCTACTTGTGATTCCAGTAGGTGGACATGAGAGTCCTCAGAGCAAGATGGCTAGCTAGACTAGAGATTATCAGTGAGCTCTGGGTTGACCAGAGAGACCCTGCCTCATCAAATACAGTAGAAAAGCCATTAAAGATGATTCCTTGAACCCTGGGCTTGCAGACACAAATGCACATACCCACAAACGCATGCACTGCCCCCTCCACACATAAAAGAAAATGGGGAAAAAAAGAACAAGTCCCCTAAAAGAAACAAACAAACAAGACTACTGCCAAGAGAACCAGGGGCAGGCAGATCGAGCTGCCACTGAGCCACTGTTGTTTTACAAAGAGGTAAGGGAAGGAGCGGGCCATCTTCTGCCCATGTGTTTTTAATTAGAAACAGGGGCCATCAGGACTTTTGAAAAACAGCAAAACTTTGCTGGCCCAATTAAAAATCCCTGTCACTACAAGTCTGTGATAAAGCCTCTGGAAGAGAAAGCACATGATAAATATTGTGATTTAGCTGCCCAGTGGCATGGCCACCAAGACAGTGAGTCCCCAGGGACCTCAAACAGACTGAGGGGAGCAGAGTAGGGCAGGGCAGTGGTGAAGATCCACCTTCCCTGTAGCTTAGGACAGCCACTGACTTTTCCCACCGCCCTCCTGGGGAGAAAATTGTACCACTCCTGCCGACAATCCAGATGCCACCCCTATCCCCAGCTGAAGTCCAAGTGTCCTCAGTCAAGTGAAAACATGCCTAGGCCTCAGAAATGCTTGCTCACCAAAGACCGTTTTTCCTGACTTGTCATTTGGTCAGTTATCACTGGGTTTAGGTTCTGGGTGGTCCAAGCTCCTCTGGGAACTTGGTAAGTTCCATGGTTTCAGTTTCCGGAGTTTTCTGCTTGCCTGGGAATTCAAGGAAGCTGAGCTCGCTGAGGAAGTGGGCGGCGGCAATCCAGTCACAGAGGTGGTTCAACGTGGGGAAGAGAAAGCTTAACTTTTAGGAGTCCTCCTTTTGTTTTAAGCCAAGGGTTGGCAGGAGCTGGCACCAGCTCAGGTGGGGCCCTCCAGCACACCAGCTAAAACAGATGCCCACCTGAAAATGTTCACATATTGGATACTAATTTGTACAATTTTTATAGGTGCCATTAGCTCCCCTTCTAGGTCTCTGAGGAGTCAGCATTACTAAGCCTCAGAGAGCAGCCTCCCTAAGGGCCCAAGCCTCCTGCCACTCTGTGGTGGTGTAAATCTCTGACTGCATGCTTTCCTGCATTCCTCTAATTTGAAGTATGCAAACTAGGTCTCTCCCTTCACAGCCGTCCTCTGCAATTTGGTTGAAGAGCTGAGTACCTTTCACAGCAACAGGATGGGGACCTTCCAAAAGGGATGGAGACTGCTCAAATGAACAATTTGCATTTATAGCCCTCCTGGGGGAAAATAAACACAGAAGAAGCTGCTGGGAGAGTTAAGGTGTAGCCTTGATTCCTCCACTTTCTCAGCTCTTACTTTGGGAGGCAGAGTGGAAAGCAGCTAAGTCAAACACAGAGCCTAGCACACAGTGCCAACGTTCCACAGTGGGATGGCCAATATGGAAGAAAGACCGTTCCATATCGGCCAGTTGTCTTCTAGAACAAGAGTCCCTCTGATAATGGAACTGGTCCTTAGCAGTCTTCCCCAAGGCCGTCCCTAACCAGAGGAGTCCATTAACTTAGGCTCGGCCGGGTCTCAAAATGAGCAGGAATCTTTCCAACTTAAAAAAAAAAATCATACGATATTTTTTCATTTATTCTTTTGAGATTTTCACACATGTGTACAGTGTATTTTGGCCATCTCCACCCCTGATCCCTCCCAATCTCCCTCCCCCACCCAAACTTCAAGTGTTCTTTTTGTTTGGTTGGTTTGGTTATGTTTTTGGTTTTTATATAACTCAGAGTCCAAGCTTTGCTGCCTGAATGCCACGGATATGGAGCTATCAGCTGGGGCCTGGAAACCCGTTAGTGACTATGCTTCCGGAGGAAAATGACTCTCTTTCCTTGAGTGGCCATCAACCACCAATAGCTCCTCAGCTAGAGACAGAGACTTGTGAGGTCCCGCCATCTGCCGACGGCGTTTTGGCTGGCTTGATATTGCAGCACAGCTGCCGTGAGCTCAGGTGCACAATACTAGTGTTGTGTCCAGAAGACACGGTTTCACAATATTCCGTCCCACACTCCAGCTTTTGCATTCTTTCTGCCTCCTCTTCAGAGATACTCCCTGAGACTGGGCACAGGTGAGGAGGGGTTAACATAAGTGTCCCACTTGGGATGAGCACTCACAGTGACCTACTCTCAGCATGTTGACTGGTTATGAGTCTCTGAAATAACCTGACCACTACAAAAAGAAGCTTCTGTGTCTAAGGTTTAGAGCAGCACCAATTTGTGGGTGTGGACATAAATGTTTGGAAGGAAGTCATAGAAACATGACCATTTAATACGCAAACCGTAGTAGGTCCTTCTGCTAGAGCCTATAGCCTCCCACACAGGGGGTTTTGACCTAGTTTACAGTGCCTCAGATCCAACCAGAAAGTGGTTTTGGTAACCTCTATAATAGTCATGCCACTATTACAACAATAATCACATTTTGCCTGGCAGGTTGATATTGTAGCATGTAGGGTTCAGCCCTAGGTAAAGATCTCTGGTGAGTCTCCTCCACAGCATCTTACGCAGCATCTTTTGGCAATCTGAAAGCTAGTAAGCAGGGAAGAAGTTTCTCTATTAGTTCAGATATCTTACAGCCAAAGTTTGTGATGACTTCAACAATAGTCTTACTATCTTGTTAAAGGGAGTGACTTCTGGGACACCTCTTCTTCCAGAGGTGGCAGGACCATGTGTTTTTGAAAATTGACCAGATAAAGGACAGAGAAACTAAGGGGAGAGCCAGCTGTTTGGATCAGTACATCCAGTCTTCAGTGTCTCTTTTGGGAAGCCTGGGGTGCACCTAGGTGTTCTTGATGAAAATATTTCTTTGTGGCTGCTGGGGGAGTGTAAGAAACTGAGCAAAACTGGATCCAGAGTTCTACGTCTGGTCAGGAGCAGCATTTTATCAAACCTAGTATGGTGGTTTCCCGCTTTGTGTTCAGAATTGTTTATTCAAGACTAGCTAGTAGAGAATGAAGCGAGTGTGTGTGTGTGTGTGTGTGTGTGTGTGTGTGTGTGTGTGTGTGTGTGTGTGTGTGTCTATACAGAGGGAAACCACCCCCTCACAGGTCAAAGTGCAGGCCTCCTGTAGAAAGCCATGTTTTGTGGATGTGCCTGCCTTCTGGGGTGGCAGATGGGACTGCTTCAAAGGTTTTCTGCTGTGACCTTGGCTTGTTTCATCTTGTCTGATCAACCAGGTCACTTTCCTGAGAGCAGATTGGCTCCACTGGCTAAAGATCTCAGAAGCTGGGCTTGACTCAGCCCCCCTCCCTCCCCTGCACCCCAGGATGGGAGAATTTTGTCCTGAGATCTTATCTTTGCTGATCTTGGCACATGCTGACATCTTGTCTGTATGGGCCCCAGAGGAGCCCCTACTGTGGCCAGATGGATGGATGTCACCAGGGAAAAGCCTCCCATCACAGCATGTCACTTCCTTTCTCAGGATGTCACTACCAGACTGAGTCAAGCAGGGCTAGGGAGGGAATGAGAACTCATTTAGAAGTGTTTGTGATCCCCTGAAAGACTGAGGGAGACTTTGGAATTACCTCCATTTCCCTTCTGCTTTTGAAGGTTGTTTATTATGGCACAGAACACACCAGAACAAGCCTGAGGAACCAGAGCTGCCCACACAACTCTCTTCTCTATGTGATATTCTTTTTATGTTTATTTTTTCCTTATTTTTATTTTATGTGTGTATGGGTGGGTGCTTTGCTAGTATGTATGTCTGTATACCACATACATGAAGTGCCCATGGAGGCCAGAAGAAAGCATATGATCCCTCTTTGGATGCTGGGCATTGAACCCAGATCCTCTGGAAGAGCCCCCTGTGCTCCTAGCCTCTCTAATGTGGATGAAGGTATCGGAAGCACATGAAAAGGATCAGATACAGACAACAAAGACATCGGCCATGCTGTCACTTCCTTGGTCTGTGGGTTGATGATTCTTCAGCCACTGCCTGGGCAGGGCTGTGATGGGGGCTGCCTGGAGGGAGGGTGGCTACTCCCTGTTCTCTTAGTGTGTACAGAAGCTTCTGAGGTACCAAGGCCAGCGATGCCCAAGGCTGGCTCGTGCTCAGCTCACCTCCGTTGGCATTGCCACAGGGGTAAACATGGTTGTGAGATTCAGTTCCCATCCTCCTGGACAGAAGCTCAGCCCTGCACAGGCAATCCTCCCCTCACAACGCAGGAATCCCAAGCCTGTGGCAAACCAAGCCTCTGAATGGGAAGACCTCATGTGAAGGCAGTCTGCTCTTCATCCAGCCCATCTTTCCTCAGGTTGTCTCAAGACCAAACTGCCTTTGAAGAGCACCCAGGAAGTAGGAGGCAAATAGCATTTCTTCCCACAAGGAAGGAACACTGCGTGAGGAGCACCTCTACTGCTTCTGTTTGCACCGATTGCTTTCTCAGCTGGGAAGGAAACACACGGGATTCACGTCAGTTTGTTGTTGTTTGTGTTTTGTTTTCATCACAGTGAGCTCTTTCCCACAAACAAGGGCAGAGCTCTCCACATGTAAATACAGCGGCAACTTGAAATGGCGGATGCCCTTTCTCTGCACTGTGTGTGTCCAGGCTGAACCCTGGACACCAGTGTGGTCATCTTCCTTTATGAGCAAAGTAGAAAGATTGTTCCAGAATGAACTGGATGTGGTGGTACATGCCTGTAATCCCAGCTCCTGGAGGCAGAGGCCTGAGCATGGGGAGTTCAAGGACAGCCTGGGCTACATGGAAGGTTGAGGCCAGCCTGTGCTACCCACTATTTCAGAACACCCACTCTCTCATTTCAGTCCCACCCCTTCAAATCGCTGTTGTGTTTTAACTGTCGTACATACTAGTTCACAGACAGTGTTTAGTTTCACTGTTGACATTTATTTCAGCACAATTAAAGTTATTTAATTCCTTTAAGAGCTGACAGTGGGGGCGTGCTGGAGAGATGGCTCAACAGGTAAGAATGATGTACTATTCTTGGACGGGACCAGGGTTCAATTCACAGTACTTACATGGCAGCTCACAACTGCCTGTCAGGTCCCAAGGGATTCAACACACTCTTCTGACCTCCAAAACATCAGACATACACATAGTATTCATAACACATGCAGTTAAATAAACAAAAATAAAAACCCAAATCTTTAAAAATAAATAATACAAACAAATAGTTGTATTCCTATTTCATATTTATGATCTGGATTCTACTATTTAAAACCATGACACCATGCAAAGAGAGCAAAAAGCTTACTGCATGACCACAGTCATGTTTGAAACAACTCTGGATGTATTTCCCAGCATTTCCTGATTGACTGGCAGCATTGAAATTCTATTTCTGCATCAGGAGCATTTCCCTCATTGCCACACTTCTGAAATAGAGTCCCAAGGAAATACACAGAATATCTAAGCAGCATCCCCAGTGTCTTCCAGCCTTAAGCGCTTACATTGAAGCAAAAGAATGTGGAGCCAGTTAGCAAACCTCCTCTTTGTGGGACATAAATATGACAAATTCCAAGCTGGCTACACTTCAGGCAAATTACTTCAGCAGCATATCAGAAGGGACAACTCTTGCTAGAGGACTCAGCAAAACCAAACCAAACCAACCAACCAAACAAACAAAGCAAACAAAAACAAAAACACCCCAACCCCCAACCTTATATTCCCAGAAGGGTGTTGTGTGAAGTTTCAGAGAGAGAGATGGTGGGACATTCACTAGGAAATGGGTGTTTTCTTTCAGATTCACCCGTTCCATTTCCAAGTGTTCAGTTCTATAGAATAGGTCCCTAATGCTCCAGGAATGATAGCCTCTTCCCTCTCTCTCCTTTCTGTGCTCCACTGACCCAGGCCAAGGAGATCTATGAGCTTTGAAACCAGATTCTTTGCTCTGGACTTGCGGGACACCTGGCCTTCTCTCCTCAGCCTGGCTCCATATGCATGCTGTTGGAGAGACAGGGTTTGCTCTTGTCTGGATAGCGGCATGATTAGAAAGCCATTTGGCCCACATGCAGCCTCCATGGTCCCCGTTTAGTTCTGCTTTGGCTGTGTGCCGGGGTGTCTGGCAGCTCAGTGATGTTCCATCTCCCTTGCCTGGGGCCCGTGCTTGGCCAGATGCAGAGGGCGTCAGGTACTGTCTTCATGGAAGCCTGAGGGTCACACTGACGTCTGTGTCAGCCCTGAGTCCTGGCGCTGATACCCAGTACAAAAGAGACCGAGAGGCTTGACAAGCTGTCTGGCACACTGCTGGTGCTTTCTTGAGCTTTGCTGACTTAGTATTTAAAGTGTGGAGACCCTGGGAGGCAGACTCATCATGCAGTCTCTGTGCTTGAGGCCTCCCCACTCCCAAACCCTGGTTCCCACACTGGGAGGCATCTTTAATTCAGTATCTTGAACCCCCTTCCCCATCCCAAGAGTTGGCCTTTCTGCTCTCCTGCCCTAGCTCCACCTTTACCCATGGTTCCTATGTGTCCCCTTTCCTCTCCGTCCAATCATTCATCTCCCCCATGACCAGATTACTTTCTTAACACAGGGTATTGGTAACGTCATAATGTCCTCCATCTTCCTCACAGATCTCCAGTGGTGCTTTTCATGGCCTACAACATCCTCAGCTAGTGCTCCGGCCACTGCTTGTTCATTTAAATAAAACTTTATTGAAACATGGTCAACCTTTTTCATTTCTGGATTATGTATGGCTGCATTTGTGCCAGAAAGAAGTCACAGAGCCTACAGCTTTGCAAAGCCTGAATATTTTTCCATTTGGAGGCCTGTGAAATGACTCAGTGGGTAAAGGCCCTTGCCTGTAAGCCTAGCTATTAGTTTGATCCCTGAGAGTTACATGGTGGAAGGGGAGAACCTACTTCCTAAAGTTGTTCTCTGACTCATCAAATATATGTACACACACACACACACACAGAGAGAGAGAGAGAGAGAGAGAGAGAGAGAGAGAGAGAGAGAGAGAGAATATGAGAGAAAGCACACAAATAAATATAATAAAAGGTATTTAAAAATACTTGTATTTGGTCCTTTGCAGAAGACATTGCTGGTCTCTTCTCTATAATATGGTTCCAGATTCCCTTACCAGCCTGGGCTACCTTTCATGGCTTATGCTAATCAACTATGTGCTCTAGCACATAGTCCTTCCAGGCCCTCCTCAGGGGTCCTTCAAGCAGGCTTTTGCTGGTTCCTGATTCAGAGCGATCTCCTCTCTTTCAGCATGGCCACACTCACTGTGCTCTGACTCACTGTGGAACCTGTGTTCTCCTCACTTGACTGGCTCTGTAAGGTTCTTGGGGGAAGCGGACACAGTCTCCCCATCTTTGGAATCCCCCAGAGCTTACTGCACGCACATAGTCATTCATTAACTTTTGGAGGCTTCCTTGACTCAGTGGCTTCTAAAATAAACAATCAATCTTCTGCTTCTTGTTGGGAGTCCAGGTGAGTAAATGAATATAAATTATGTTCTCCTGGGAAGGTTTGGAGTTTTGCTCTATGTCTTAGCTTGGCTCTGATGAGCTATTAAGGAAATACCCAGCCCTGTGCGGGAAGGGATGGAGTGGTAAGCAGAGGAATGTACAAACAAAGGACTTTTGCCTCCCACCTTCCTAGGGCTCTGCTGCACTGAGCCATTTCACAGATATGTGAGACCACACTGGCCAAAGCTCATGGACAGGAGTGCTGTGATTGGATTGTCTCTTGTACCCCACAGTATTCCTACTTGACCCTGGTTCTGATCCCTTCCCCTCTCCCTGCTCCCCAGGAGGTATAGTACCTCCTCTATCACACACTGCAGCCATCACGACAAATACGCAAGGCCAAGCAGCCCCAGGCTGAGTCCTCAGAAACTGTGAGCTGAATCAAGTCTTTCCTCCTTCAAATTGTTCTCCAGGGTACTTTTGGCAGTGTGTGCAAAGCCACTAACGTAAGGTGTGCTAGCAGCCCTTCCTAGGCACACCAGAGTCCTCTCATGGAAAGAACATGGCAAAGGAGGCCGGAAGTCAGCAGAAAGCAACATGGGAAGGGTCCTGCGGCCATGGCACCAGTGCCAGAGCTGCTCAAGCAAGGGAGGCATGGCCTTTTGATGCAGATTCACAAAAGACATGGTACTTTCCTGTGCCCGCTTTGCACACGTTTTGCTCTAACAGTCCTAGGGGTAGAAAGTCCCAAACTGTTTCATTAGGAAGGTGCCTCTCTACATGGTAGACTGGGCCTGGGGACTCTCCGGCCGGTGCTGACGTGCATGGTGCATTGTATCCAGTCTTTGTCTCTGTGGTTACACTGCCTTGTATTCCGTCTGTCTCAGTGTTTCCTGGTTCCTCTCTGTATTTAAACCATATTGGGGTGACCCATGGCAGTCTCCCATGTAAGAGCCTTTAATAAATTAATAAGAAACTGCAATGGGCTAAGTGTCTGTATTCTTCTAAAATTTATATTCCAAGCTTTAAATAATAGCTCTGTGAGAAGAGACCCATCTTTTAATGTACTTATGTGAAATGGAATGATTACAAAAGTCAGGCTGATTGATGAGCCCAGCCCCTCTTGTTTACTCTAGAGTGCCAAACACACATGATCTACTCTTAGAAAACTTGAAGCATAACAGCTATAGTCACCATGGCGTACTCATAGATCCTTCACAGTTGGAAGTGATGCCCGTTGGCCAGTATCTCCCCAGCCCTGGCAGCAGTTATTCCCATCTCTGCTTTGTACGTTTGACTCTAGAGTCCACATGTGAGAATATTCCTCTCAGTGTCTGCCTCACTTCACTTAGCATGATGTCCAGGTTCACATCTGATGCTCCAAGTTGAAGGATTCCTTTGTTCAAGGCGGTATAATAGTCCATCTGTCATGTACACGTATATGTGTACGTATATTCAAATGTTCGCATATATACCACACACTTTCTCTATTAGTCTACTAATTGTTCTGTTTCTTATCCTATTCTTTTTCTACTGACAGACACATTTTCATGTTTTGACTATTGTCAACAGTGCTGCAGTAACATCAGGCTGTAGATAGCTCTCTAAGACACTGCCTACATTTTCTGTAGCTTTAGAATATGGTTTGAAATCAGGGTCTGTGGTGGCAACAGTTCTGGGACCTGGGAAGACTACTGTACCTGAGCGTGATCTTCTGCACTGCTACATAAAACTTAGGATTATTATTTTCTATTTCTTTGAAACATGAATCCAAACCTTTATAGGAATGGTATTAACTGTGTATTCCTCTGTGTTGCACGGACACTTGGCATTGTTAATTCTTCCAATGAACTTAGGCATGGTTTTAAATTTATTTTATACGGGTGTGTGAAATGTGTGTTCTATGTGGTGTATGCGTGTAGGGTACAGGTGGTATAATAGTCCGTCTGACACATACACACACACCTATATGTGTAGGTATTGCACTCGAGTGTGTAGGTGTGCACACTTATGTGTCTGTAAGTGCAGAGGCAGAGAACAAAGCTAGGTGTCTTGTCTGCCGTTCTCTGCTGGAGTGCCTTGAGACAACGGCTCTCAGTGAGCTAGAAGCTCTCACCATTTTGGCTAGAATGGTTAGCTCTAGTGAGCCCCCAGGATCCATGTGTCCCCACCCTTGCACACTCTGGGGTTGCAGGCTCTCATCGCCATGCCGAGTGTAGAGTGCAGGCGCCTTGAGCTCACTGACCCATCTCCCTAGCCCCCGTATTCCTATTAAATTGTACCTTTTTCATTTTCTTTGCCAGTATCGTATATTTGCTACTGAAATGAAAAATTCACCTTCTTGGTTAAATGTATTGCTAAATTGATCTTTAGCTTCTAATATAAATGGGGCAACTTCCTCGATTTGCTTTTCATATAGTTCATTGTTGGCAAAAGGAACACTGCTGCCTGTGGGATTTTGCATTTGTGGCTTGTGACATTACTGTGAACAAAAGTTTGTAAATGACATCTTTGGAGTTTTCTACATAGCACCATGTCACCTGGAAACAGAGATAATTCTTCTGTTCTGATTCTGATGCCTTTGGTTAAGTTTTTTGGGTAATCACCCTGTTTAGGATTTGCAGCTCTGTGCTGAAGAGAAGGAGCTTGGGGGGAGGAGCAGACTCTCGCCTCAGGCCACATCTCACAGGAGAGCTTTCCACATTGGTATTAGTGGTGGAGTTGGCATAGATGGTTTGTCCTGTATTGGAATCAGTTCGTCCAGTACCTACGTCGAGAATTTTTACTGTAAACAAAAATTGAACTTTGTTAAATGATTTTTTCTATAAATATTAAAATTATCATCTTCTCTTCTCATTCTGTAATGTGCTATATCAAATAGATTTGTAAATGCTTACCCAACCATGTTTCTCAAAGATAAATCCCACATGGTTGTAGCCTATTCTTTTTTGATGTGTGGGTGAATTCGCTAGTAACTTTAGTTTGTCAGTCTTAAGGGTTCATATATCTGTGTTTGTCTTTGAATGCTCCATAGAATTCATAGAGGAAGCTACTACCAACAGGCTGTGGCTGCTGTTGTTATTGTTGTTGGTAAGGGTGGGCGGATTACTGATTACATTTCTTTATTTGTTGCTCTTGTGTTTTCATAATTTGACCATAATAGATTATACATTTTAAAATATTTGGCTATCTTTTCTGTGCTATCTACTTTGTGGGTTCAAAATGTTTTTCTTTTTCTTTTCTTTTTTCTTTTGTTTTTTGAGACAGGGTTTCTCTGTATAGCTCTGGCTATCCTGAAGCTCACTCTGTAGACCAGGCTGGCCTCGAATTCAGAAATCCACCTGCCTCTGCCTCCCAAGTGCTGGGATTAAAGGCGTGCGCCACCACAGCCCGGCCTTTTTTTTTTTTTTTTAAAGATTTATTTATTTATTTTATGTGAGTACATCGCTGTCTTTAGACACACCAGAAGAGGGCATCAGATCTCATTACAGATGGTTGTGAGCCACCATGTGGTTGCTGGGATTTGAACTCAGGACCTCCAGAAGAGCACTCAGTGTTCTTAAACGCTGAGCCATCTCTCCAGCCCCAAAATGTTTTTGTTTTTTTTTTTTTTATAGAAAACCCTCATTAAATTAAATTACATTTGGCTGACAGTTGCTTCTCTGTGCCTTTTAAGCTTGTCAGAATAGTTTCTCCTGAGATACGATGAATAAGCTCGGTGGAGATGTGAGCTAACCTTCCCCAACACTCTCTCAGCATCTCTGTTGATGGCTCTGTTCCCTTATCTCCACTTGACGTATATCTGTTCTACTTTCTGCTATTTCCTTCCAGTAACTTCGGGCTCAGCCTGTTCCTCTTTTATTTTCTCCTCTAATTACTTGAAGTGTCAGGTTAGGTTGTTTATCTGAGATGCTTTTTAAAGTACCTGTAACTGTCTTTGTGACATCCAAAGCTTTTGTGTGTTGTATTTTCATTTTGTTTGTCTGGAGATATTTTAAAATTCCTTTTGATTTCTTCTTTGAAGTGGTGGCTATCAGGCATTTACCACTCTGTCCCCTACAGTTGTAAATTTTTGGTTTCCTTGCTGTCATTTATTGGAGTCTACATCACTTTCTTCAAAGGTGCTCAGAAGGTCTTTGATCTTCAGCAGTACACCGAGCCCTGTGTTTTGTGCAATCCACCCTATGATCTGTCCTGGAGTCTGTTCTTCTGCCACCATGTCCTAGTTAGCTGTGATCAAACATGAACCCAAAACAGCTTGGGGAGAAAGAGTTTAGTATTTGGCTGATGGGTTACAGTCTACCATCAGGGGAAGCCACGGCAGGAGCTCAAGGTAAGAGCTTGAAGTAGAAGTCACAGAGAGAGAGAACACTGCTTACTGGCTCGCTCAGCTTGCTTTCTTATACAACCCAGGGCTACCTGCTCAGGAATGACACCAGCCACAGTGGTACAGGCCCTCCTGTATCAATCAGCCATCAAGAAATGCTCCACAGACATGTTCACAGGCCAGGTGGATGAAAGCATTTTCTCAGTTAAGATTATCTCTTCCCCAGTGACTCAAGCTGTGTTAAGTTGACAAAACCTAATCGGCACACAGTATATGGGTATTGGGGTTTGATAGCAGGTTCTCAAGCTGGGCCACAAGCGCCATTAACCACTGAACCATCTTGCTAGGCCAGTAGGTTGTTCAGACCAGCCATTTCTTTACTGATTTTCTTTCTGGATACTCTATTATTGAAAGTGGATATTGAAATTTCCAACCCTACTGCATCTCAACCAGTCTCTCTCTTCAGGTCTTTAGCCATGAAAGTACTCAGAGGTTGGTTGCATGTACATCATGATTACTGTGTCTTTTAATCCCTTTATTATTACAGAATGATGTGTGTGTGTGTGTGTGTGTGTGTGTGTGTGTGTGTGTGTGTGTGAGAGAGAGAGAGAGAGAGAGAGAGAGAGAGAGAGAGAGAGAGAGAGAGGGAGAGAGAGTTTGCTCTTAGTTTTTGATTGTTTGCTTACAGTAAGTACATCTTGCTGTGATATATGTGTCTATATATATACACACACATATATATGTATGTATATATTAAACATACAATATATTATAGGAAATCCACTGGATTTTTTTTCTTAACCCATTCAGTCACTCTAAGCCGTTTGATTATGGAGTCTATGCCAATTATATTTCAGACCACTGTTGGCTGATGATGACTTCCTAACGCCATCTTGTTAGAACTGCACTTAAATTTTGAGACAGGGTATTATTATATAGCTCTGGCTGGACCTCTAACTCACAGACATCCTCCTGTCTCTGCCTCATGAGTGATGGGATGCCTGAGCATGCCTTGTTTCTTTCTCTTCTGCCTTCCTCTTTACTGATGGTGTCTAGGTTACTAATTTTCTTTTATTCTGTTTATTTTATACTGAGTGTCTCTTCAGGATTTATCTGTTGTTACTATGAGGTTTGACAGAATTTCATGCAGTTGTACTCTTCTTGGTGCTTTCCAGGGTGTCTGTGCCCTTGGCTTTTGACTGTTTGCTTACAGTGTGTCTTGGTATGCTATTTTGGTATTTCTACTTGGGAATTTCTGAGTTTCACGATTTTAGAAGATTTTTTCCCCCCAAGATCTGCTATGTCTTCAGACATTATTTCTTTGATTAAGTGTTAAACTACTTTCTTTCCCCTACTTCTGACAACTTTCTGAGAAAATGCACTGGTTCCCTTGCGGTGTTCCTTCACTTACGTAAGCCCTGGACATTCTTTCTCCCACTCAGTCTGTGGTCTCTTAAGCGCCATGTGTTTCTGTCTGCCTGACTTCTGCTCATCAGCTCTGCTGCTGTGCTAAATACACCATTCTCTGCAACCTTCATCTCAGCTCCTGGACACTTCAGTTTCAAAAGCTCTGGTTAGTTCTCCTCTCGCCTTTGTTTGTTGAGGCTTGTTCTGTGTGTGGATTGCTTTCCTTGGTTGGGTTCTTTATCAGTGTTGTACTGTAGTTCCCCAAGATTCTTTAAAATTATTATTTTCAAATGTTGGTCTAGTGAGTCACAGGGCTCCCCTTCTTGGCATTGGTCACTGGGCAGTTCTAATGCAGGTGTTACGTTACCTGGTGTTTCATGTTCCTTACTACTGTGGGCTGATTGAAAATTTCCAACCTATCAACTCTTCTGTACTCACAGACAGGGCTCAGCTGTGGACACAGGGGCTCTGGACCAAGAAGACACATTTCCTCTCTATGGATCTGTGGTGGTTGGTTCAGGAAGACACTCCCCAAAAGTGGGCTACATCTTTCAGAAAGCAGTCATGATATAAAGAGGTCTGAGGAGAAAAGAGTGCTCCCTGCCTCCCCTCCCCTACCTCTTCTGCCTCCCCTCCCCACCCTCCCTTCCTTCCCTCCCCTCCCTGCTTCCCCTGCCTCTCCTTCCTCCCCTCCCTCCCCTTCCCCCTCCCCTCCCTCCCCTTCTCCCTCCCCTCCCTTACCTCCCTCCCCTTTCCCCTCCCCTCCCCTCCTCCCTCCCCTCCCATTCCTCCCTCCTCTTCCTCCCTCCCCTCCCCCTCCCTTCCCTTTCCCCTCCCCTCCCCTTCCTCCCT
>CM052714.1:65630147-65674054 GCA_028551405.1 Uromys caudimaculatus
GTCTTCCTTTCTTTACACTTTTATTGGCTTTTACTTGCCAGTTATTGTTGTCTGCAGTTGAATCATTACAGCTGCTGAAAAGAAAGCTAAACTTCAGGCAAAAAAAAAAAAAAAAAACCACGAAGCATAAAAGAAGACAAGATGAGTTTTCTAATTGTGAACACTCCAGGAAAGTCAAGATAGCACACCTGTTATAACACGTCCTTGAACCATTTTCATAGTTAATGAGGAGTGTTTTCCACTGAGTACTAACAAGGACAGAATTGCTCAGAAATCTGCTGACAGCCCTGCAGCTCAGTAGAAGATTTAGATTTTATGGTTCCACTATCAGCAGCAACATACAAAATGGATTAAAATCTCAACAAGGGGCCCCGGAGTCATGTCAACCTCCCATTAGTAGAATATCCTATTAAATGAAAATAAGACAATTCCACGAATATCTACAGAGAATTGTGAATTACACAGACGGTGAAGCATCTAATGTAAGACGGATCCTTGGCCAGGACAGGAAGATACTCTGAGAGAATGAAATGTTTATTTGAATGACGGATAGGTCATGGAACAGACAGACATCTGTAACTCCATCGGTGTGGACATGTTACATCTCCTTTTTACTAAGGATATGTCCCATATCCTCCAAACTGAATTTCAGTTGTTCAACAAAAGCAGCCACTCCACCATCCTGAGAGCAGCCCTGCCACTTACCCGCCTCCCCGTAAACGCCCCTGGAGTTTTTTACTTCTCTGTGTGCAGTGCGTGTCTTTTTCTCATCCGTCTTCTTGGGTTCATTGGTTTGTGTCACTTTCAAACTGTATTTTTCTTTGGAACTATCAGCTGAAAAAACTCTTCAGCCTTATGTTGTCTCATAAAGATGTGCTCTGATTAAAACCAGACCCAGGGTGTAGACCTGCTGTCGTTTCTTCCTGAAACACAAACAGGGCAATTTCAATAAAAACATTCCAGTTCCCACCAGAGACTCTGTGGACGGCAATCCAGGTATTACCCTATCTACAAGCACACATCCAGCACGCACGGCCCGGGGGGATGCGCTGTAGAAGCCTGACCTAAGATTTTCATATTAAGAATGGAATGCAGTATCTTTTGATTTCTTAAAGCTCCAGTTTTGAAGAAAGGTGCTTTTCCAGTGTTTCCTATGGCCTGGCACTGACAGATACCTTGCTCAGTGCTGACCCCATTCTCCTTTCTCAATGTCTCAACCTAGATACTTCACAGCACCCAGGGCTAAGTGGGAAGGGTGTGCGGCATTGACTTGTTTCTAACAACCTCCACTGCATGCAGCCTGACTGTCCACCAATGGAATACTCTGCAGTCAGGGAGAGAGTCTGGTGAGGATCTGCCTACTGTGAACTCTGGCCCCACCTCTCCTGCTTCTGCCATCTTGGGTACTTAAATAAATATCAGCATTTATGTCTGTAACACAGAAATGATAAGTCAGCTAGCTCTTGAAGTGCAGCATGGGATAGCAGCTGCTGATGTCCCTAGCACCTAAAACAGTGTCTAAAATATGACAGACACTTTGTAAGAATGTGAATAGAGATTCACATCTCTATTTACACCCTGCATACACAGCACACGCTGCATACAGCTAGTGCCTCCATGGCACATTAGTTAATAAATAGTAAGCAATCATTTAAAAGTTTTATGTATCAATATGTAAAATACAAAAGAATAAATAAAAAGCATGTGCTGCAAATTATATGAAAATGAGACAAGCGGGAAAAATACACATGTATAATTTAACACGTACAAATTCGCATACACACAGGCACACTAACACAAAACCTTTGGAAGCGTGAGTAGACCCTGGATGCTTGTTTTCCTTTGCATACTACTTGTAGTGCTTGGATTTTGACCACTTGAAGAAGACTGGATCCCTGGAAACTTGGTTTTTCTTTTCTCTGATTCTCTGTCTCCTCCTTAAAAGATATTCACATATGTATGTGTCTGTATGTATATACTAAAGTTTTATGTGTACACATGTTTAATCTGCTCTTATCAATAGTGGTTTTCTGGAAGGGGTGAAGGCATGGGAGGAAGGAGGTTGGAGGTGGGAATGCTCCTCCTCCTTTCTTCCTCCTCCTCCTCTTTGACCTCTTCTCTCTTTCTCTCTCTTCTTTCTCTTCCTGTCTTTCTCCCTGCCCCAACCCTGCTGAGGAGAGAGCTCAGGGCTTGACAGATACCAGACAAATACTCTACTGATTATATCTATCCCCAGCCTCATGAGCCAACTCTGAATTGAATTCAGACTCTTCAGGGACACTCCTGAAATAAAGCAAGCATGGAGAGAAATGAGAGTGTAGAGTTAGGCAGGGGAAAGAAGCCGATGTCCAGCAAGTCCATGAACTCTTAGGAAGCTCAGAAGTGGGACTCCCCTCAAGTTACCGTGTCATGCTTCTTGGGTAACTTCACCCACATCAGCCAACTTCCTTAATAGGTAACTCAGTAAATTCCATAACAGTGCAGGAGGATAGAGAACTACCCTGCACAGGGCTCAGCCTTCTTGTTTAGAATCAATTAATGTTTGTGGGAACTTAGGACAGACTCCCAGGAGGATCAAAGGAATAAGACTGCAATGCAGAACTGTGATCTACAAGACAGATGTGGGCACAGGGGACAGGTGGGAAAGACACCTGCGACCGTTCCCTAGTGGGACATCCCCTGAGGATTCCTACAGAACCATACATTTAATAGGAGGAAAGTAAGGAAGCAATAAGGATTCACACATTGTGGTCAGTCTCCCTTCTCAGCCCAGAAGCCAGATTAGTTCATTTCAAGTACAACAGAGGAGAAGCCTTCATGAAAACCCAACTCCACAAAACAAAGACACTCTCAGTTTGCTTCTTATTTTGTAATTTTTATTTATTCATGTGTGGGCACATGTGTGCCGCAGTCCATGTGTGGAGATTAAAGGACAACTTGCAGGAGTCACTTCCCTCCTTCTATCATGTGGGTTCTAGGAATTGAACTCAAGATATCTGGCTTGCTGGCAAGTGCTTTTATTCACTGAGCTGTTGAGCCAGCCAAACACCCTCAGTTTTAATAGAGCTGTAGTGCATTCGTTCTCAGTGATAAAATTAGTTTAAACTAAACAAATTTCCACAAATATCATTATGTAGCACCAGCTATTGACTAGCAGCCAACTACTGATATTTTGGGAGGAAACTGTGGCAAGTTTGAATGAGGAATTATTCAGATTGAGTTGGCCCATGAGCATGTTTGTGGGAGATTGTTAATTGATCTGGGAAGACCCAGCCCACCGAGGGCAACACCATTCCTTATGCAAGGTGTCTTGAACTATGCAATACAGGAGAGAGCTAAAGGAAAGTGAGCAAGCAAGAGGGCAGCACGGGTGCATTCATTTCTCCCTGCCCTTTGCTGTAGATGTGATAGGATTCCTGCCTCAGTTACTCTCTTGATTTCCCTACAGTGACAGAGTTTAACCTGGACTGCAAGCCATATAAAGATTTCCTTTCCTACCTTGTTTTTGGTCAGGATATTTGTCAAGGTGACAGAAACAAGATTAGAACATGCTGTGACGGGTGTGGAGATTCTCTCTTCCATCTTTGCATTCTTTCTATAAATCTTTTTGTCCAAATAAAAAATTATTTTAGAGCTCTTTGAAATTCAGATTTTACACCATTATTGTTCCCAAATGTTCCTCGATCTAAATGAAGGGATTTAGAGCATAAATGCAAGCCTCTGGTTTTATTTAAAATATAAAGTGTGATTTTCATCCTGGGATTCTAACTTTGCATGAAGTATTTATACACATTTAGAAGTCACTCTCTATTCTCTGATAGCAACTACATGAACAGAGAAGCTCCACAGTGAAAACCCATACTGTTTCCATAAAGCAACAGCGAAAACTTGAAATTACTCTTTAAGAATTACTTAAAACTTCTGTGGAAGAGACACGGCAGGATGTCAGTGGAGAGTGATTCTGGGGTGAGCTGCTGGTGGCTGAGCATAAATTGAGATGCTTGCAGCAGGACTCTGAGTAGCCAAGCTCTGATACAGCCACGAAACTTATGAAAATGTACTTTCACATGGCCTGCTAGGAAAGGCTGTACCGAGGACACATAGTCACCAGTTAATGACTTCCCTAAAATTGAAATGGGCAGCTGGGGAGATGGCTCAGTGATGAGAGCACATGCTTCACAAATACAAGGATCTGAGTTCAGATCCTAGAATCATATAAAAATCCAGGTGTAGCTGTGTGCACCTGTAGCCCCAGTGCTTAGCAGGGTGTAGCTGTGTGCGCACCTGTAATCCTGGTGCTTAGTGGGGTAGCTGTGTGTACACCTGTAGCCCCAGTGCTTAGCGGGGTGTAGCTGTGTGCGCACCTGTAACCCTGGTGCTTAGTGGTGTAGCTGTGTGTACACCTGTAGCCCTAGTGCTTAGCGGGGTGTAGCTGTGTGCACACCTGTAGCCCCAGTACTTAGTGGGGCGTAGATTTGTGTGCACCTGGAACTCCAGTGCTTTGAGGGGCAGGAGACAGCAATCAAGACATTGCCCCCACAGACATGCTCACAAGTCAATCTGGTGAAGGCAATGTCTCAGCTGAAGTTCCCTCTACCCAAGAAGTGAGTCAAATTGAAACCTGCCGCTAAGTATGACTGTGAGACATCCTGTATCAATTAAAACAAAACAAAACAAAGAGGCGGAGAGTGATGGAACAGAACAAATGTCATCCTGTTCCAATATCCAGGCACACATCTGGTCAAGTGTACCCGTACACCTACACCACAGTGCACATGTGAAAGAGGGAGAAGGGAGAAATGGGAAATGTGCACTGCAGGATGCTCTGTGCAAGCACAGTCATTCCAAGATCAGGGACTTTGCAGAATCAAAAGTCAAACTATGAGAGGAAGTCCACAGAAAAGCCTTCTCCGCCACACAGCTGCCCGCAGGCTCAGCCGCATAGCCATTGCCCTAACAAGAGTTAAACCTGGGGAACATAACCTGCTTTCATGGAGTTTTACATGCTGCTAGTTTTAATGCATCACAAGTTTACCCAGGAGACAAGACAGAGTAGACTCTTACTAGAGTAGGGCGTGTCCAGGAGTGGCCTCGGTGTCCTGAGAGCTTTGCATCATCTCTTGGAAGGTCACATGATGGTGTTCAACCTTGATCCTCAGTATTCCCTCAGGAACACGCATGATCCAGCTTTGCTCATCTGAATTGTACCCGATGTCTAGTAATCAAATGTGGCTTAGTCTGTTAATTTGAAATAAATGTGAGAAAATAATGTTAAAATGAGGAAGAAAAGTAATCATTTGAAAATACATTTGTAGTTTTGAGTTGTGACCCTAGCCTTTAATGCCTGAGCCATCTTTGGAGAAATTGTATAATGAGTTAAATTATAATATTAATAAAATACATATTTATATTATCATCTGATAATTTTAAACATGTATAAGATGTATTTTGATTATATTTACCCTCTACTACCCCAACTCCTTCCAGAACAACTCATCTTGATTTCATGGTTTTTCTTTTTTTCTTTAAACCCGAGTCCAAATGGCATAGCTCAAGTGTGCACGGGTATCGGGAATGTGCTCAGGTATAGGGATGTCCAAAGGAACATGGCTAGCCTTCCAGAAACGCACTCCTGAAGAAAACTCTCCGCCTCCACCAGCAGCCATCGACTCCCTCAGTTAAGGGATGGGCCCTCACGGGACCCTAGCTAGAAGAATACATTTGAGGAAATTGTTAATTGTTATCTTTTAATATAAACATACATTTATTAATTCTTTGAGAATTTCAAAGAGCCTTTTATTTAAACAAAAAAGGGGAATTGTTGAGGTTTAGCCTGTTGCTATGTATCGTAATGTTAAATACTGGCCCCCAGGGTCTGGTTGCTCCCAGGGACAAGGAGACCCTCACTGCACCAAGTGACACTATACAACTTTGTTCCTTAATTTAAGATTCTTGGTTAAATAAAGATGCCTACAGCCTGGAGCTATGCAGAAGACAGGTGGGTGGAGCTTGGTTCCTGGGCTTGGGATCTAAGGCAGGACCACAGGAGGGGAGAGGGAGAAGAGGAGTGGAGAGAGAGGAAGATGCCATGAGGTAAGTGATCGTGCAAACATGGCCATGAGGGCTGGCCAGGTAGGGTAAGAGCGGCCCAGGAGGAACATGGCAAGTCATGTCTCAGGATTATTGGCAGGAAGTAGACATAATAGCATAGAGGGTAGATATCTGCCCACATCTAGTGCTGTCTAAAGCTTATTATAAATGTAAAAGCTTTGTGTCTTTTACCTGGAAACTGAATGACCTAGGGTGGAGGAGAAGCCCTGACCGAGGTTAATTATTACCACAGCATATGCATACAATATATTTCAATCATATGCATCCCCACTCTTCCCTCTAAGTCCTCCGGATCTACCCTCACTTTCCTACCCATCCAAACTTTAGGTATTCTTTTTTTCTTTAATAACCCATGGAGTCCAATTCATGTGTCCCATATCCTCATGGGTGTAGGGCCATCCGTTGGAGTCTGACAGGGGCTGCCCCCTTAACAAAAACATCTTCTCCCCCCCCCCCAGAAGTTACCACCTACTAATAGGTCCCAGGTAAGGACCAGCCCTCCAGGGTAAGGTCAGGCCCTCCGTTTCTGTTTCTATGCTAGAATGTTGGCTGGCTTGTTCTTATGTGGGTTTTGTGCTTGTAGCTGCAGCCACTAGGAGTCTAGAAAACACTTGTTTTGCTGCAGTTTCTCTCACTCCCAGCTCTTACACTCTTTCTGCCTCTTTCTCTACAATGGTTCTTGTGCCTTGGGGTGGGGAGGGCTGATAGGACGCCCTACTTGTAGCTAGCACTCTATAGACTCATTCTTTTTTTTTCATTTTTTAAATTTTTTTTTTTTTTTTTTTTACTTATTCACTTACATCCCGTTCACTGCCCTGCACCAGTGACCTCTGAGTGAGCAGCCCCCCCCCCCCATATCTCTCTGTCCTGGCACTTCAAGTCTCTGCAAGGCTAGGCACTTCCTCTCCCATAAAACCCAGACAAAACAGCCCAGCTAGAAGAACATGTCCCACGTATAGGCAACTGTTTTTGGGATAGCCCTTGCTCCAGTTGTTAGGGACCCACATGAAGACCAAGCTGCACATCTGCTACATGTGTGCAGGGAGGCCTAGGCCCAGCCCTTGTATGCTCTTTGGTTGGTGGTTCAGTCTCTGAGAGCCCAAGGGTCCAGGTTAATTGATTCCGTTGGTCTTCTTGTGGAGTCCATATCTCCTTAGAGGTCCACAATGCTTCCTCTTATTCTTCCATAAGGGTCTTCAAGCTCCATCCACTGTTTGATTGTGGGTGTCTGTATCTGTGTGAGTCAGTTGGTGGGTGGGGCCTCTCAGAGGACAGCCATGCTAGATTCGTGTCTTCAAGCATAACAGAGTATCCTCAATAGTGTCAGGGACTGGTGTTGGCCAATGGGACGGGTCTCGGGTTGGGCCGGTTATTGCTTGGCTGTTCCCTCAGTCTCTGCTCCATCCCCTATCCCTGCACTTCTTGTAGACAGGGTAAGTTTGGGAAGAAAGTTTTCTGAGTGGGTTGATGTCCCTATCGCTCTCCCAAGGTTCCTGCCTGGCCATAGGAGACAGCCTCCCTAGGTTCTATGTTCCCAATACTGTGAGTCAGAGCTAAGGTCACCCCCATTGATTCTTGGGCTCTTCCCCTACAGCAGGCCTCCATCTCTTCCTGGAAATGTTCCCTATACCCCCCCCCCATCAATTGCAGATTTCCATTCATTCTTATGGCCATCTGGCCATGCCCCATGCCCCTCCCCACACCTGATTCCAAACCCCACACTCCCCTGCCTATCCCTTCTCCCACAATTCCCCAACTGCCCCTGCCATCTGTCTTCCATGATTATTCCAGTCCCCCTTCCAAGTGAGACTCAAGCAAACTTGATTGTGCCTCCTTGGGTCTATGGAGTGTAGTATGGGCATATTTCCTGTTATTTTGCTGTTGGTGGTATTAGTTTGTGTGTGTGTTTGTGTGTGTTTCCCTTGCTTTTGCTGGTATGGAATTACTTATTTCTTGTGTTTTCTTAGATATAGTTTTCCTTGTTAAGTTTTCCTTGTAGTATTTTCTATAGAGCTGGACTTGTAGATAGATATTGTTTGAACTTGAATTTGGCTTGAAATACCTTCTTTTCTCCATCTATGGTGATTGAGAGTTTTGCAGGGTAGAGTAGTCTAGGTTGGATCTGTGGTTTTTTAGAGATTGCAAGATATCTGTCCGGGTCCTTCTAGCTTTTAGAGTTGAGATGTTGGGTATAATTCTGATCATCTGCTTTTGTATGTTACCTGGCCTTTTCCCCTCGATGCTTTTAATATCTTTTCTTCTGTAGAGTTAGTATTTTGATTATTATGTGGTGGGAGGATTTTTTTTCTGGTCCAGTCTAATTGTTGTTTTATAAGACTAATTAAAGTCTAATTGCTGTTCTTGTATGTTGATAGGGATCTTCTTTAGGTTGACAAAGTTTTCTCCTATGATGGTGTTGAGAATGCTTTCTGGGCCTTGGAGGTGAGACTCTGCCCCTTCCTCTATTCCCAGATTTTCAAGATGTTTTGTGTCCGGACATTTTTAGAGTTAACATTTTCTTTGACTGATGTATTTCTTCGATTGTATCTTCTACGCCTGAGATTCTCTCTTCCATCTCCTGTGTTCCATTGGTGGTGCTCACATCTGTTGCTCCTGTTCTCTTCCCTGGGCTTTGCATCTCCAGAATTCCATCAGTTTGTGTTTTCTTTATTGCTTCTATTTCCACTTTCAGGTCTTGCACAGTTTTATTTGTTTCACATGTTTAATTGTATTTTCCTGTATTTTGGAAGGGATTTATTTGTTTCCTCTTTAAAGACATCTACCAGTTTGATTGTATTTTCCTGTATTTCTTTAAGGGATGTATTCATTTCCTCTTTAAAGGCCTCTATCATCTTTATAAGATTGCATTTAAGGTCATTTTCTTGTGCTTAAGTTGCGTTAGGATGCCCAGGGCTTGATGTAGAAGGGTAACTGTGCTCTGAAGGTGTCATAATGCCCTGGCTTTTGTTGATTGTGTTCTTTGAGGGCCTTTAACCATCTGGATGGCTTTGGTCCCTGATGTTCCTTGATGGTCCTGGTGTGGCAGGTCTCTGATGGGGATCCTTGGGCTATATGGTTCCAGATCTGCAGGTCTGAATGGTTCAGGAGCTGCAGATCTGAGGAAGGTGAGCAGAGAAGTAGCAGGAGAGTGATGTCTGCCTAGGTTAGCAGGCTGCTCAGGGCAGCATGGCCTGCCCTGAGGGCTCAGCCAGCAGAGAAGACAGGTGGGGGAAGGGAAGCTTACCTGTATGGTTCAGGCTCCGCAGGTCTGATGAAGGTGGGGAGAGGTCACGCTCATCCTTTGTACTTTGGCCAGTTGTGAGTTTCTATATTAAATGTCATTCACTACACAAGGAAATGTTTCTATAATGTCTGAGAGCCATACTCATCTTTGAATTCACAGATGTTAGTTTAGATGTTAGCTTGATACTATATATCCATTTTACAAAATAATAGTAGTAGGTTCACACTGGGACTTGTGAGTTTGCCAACCATGGGCTCTTGGCCAGATTTACCAATACCAGATATGTGTTTCCTCCTGTGAAGTGGGCCTTAAATCTAACCAGAGAGCAGTTGATTGACCTACCACACTCTTGCGACTGCTAGACCCATTGCATAGCTTGTCATTCTGGTTGTTACTGAGCTCATGGGATTCACAGCTAACTAAGATTGTTAATAAGTTTTTACCCAGCAGTTCAAACTTTTGAGTTTAACATTTCTAAAGGCAGTACAATAATTTCTATCTACACATATAAAATTGTGGGGGAAATTTAATGATGCTTAAAATGTTTTCAATATGTAAGAAATATTTTAAATGTCATATATTCTAGTTAGTTTGCAATAAAAACAGCTCGACATCCAGAAAATGGAAACTCACCAGCTCGTAAGACGTGCACAATTAGCAGATGAAACTTAAAACCAGTATAGTAATTTTATAGTTATAATTTTTTAAAGCACTTGAACTTGAATCTACATATATTTGGAGCATGCTAAATGCAATGCCCTCAAAACCCACACGAGGAATTGCATCTGATTTTGCTATGCCACACAGTACCAATGAAAGAGTTTCCATAACTAAATTTTTAAGATATTATCTTCATTAAAATATCATTTATATTTCACCATGTTCATAGTACACTGATTAAAGTGATGTTAGAACTCAATGGAACATCTAAAAGCGTATGCAAAATATTACTTTTAAAATTTCATGTGTGTGTACATGTATGTGACTGTGATTTTCCATGTATGAGCCTGAGGAACACTTTAGTGTCTTCCTCCACTGGCCTCCATCTTAGTGCTGAAGACAGGGTCTCTCACACAACTCTGGGTTGGCTTGGCCCACTGTGGCTAGACTGGCTGGCCAGAGGGCCCGGGGATGCTTCTGTCTCTGTCCGCCAGCACCGGGTGACAGGCACACACTGCCACATTCAGGTTCAGACTGCCCAGTTTTTACATCGATGTTGGGATGTAAATGCAGGTTTTCATTTTTCCACTAAGTTACTTCCTGAACCCCAAAGACAAAACGTATTTTAAGTAGGTATGTTGGAATATATGCTCAAAGAGTATTTCTTCTTCTTAAAAAATGATGGGTAATCTATCATGAAGTCTTCTGTAGAGTGGGAGGGTGGCACTTGGTCCTTTATAAAATCTCACGGCCAAACATCAACAACAACAACAACAACAACAACAACAACAACAACAACAATCGTCCAGAAAGAAAGCAAAGAGATAGAGGGATTTATTTTCCTGTGGATAAAAATGTTCCATTCTAAGGTGTGGACCTTCCCCTGCTCAGCAGGCTAGAGGAATTGGGGCATTTGGTTGCTAGTGAAATGGCAGGTTTGTCTCGGGCTAAAGTCACATGTCTGGAACCCAACCCCAGAGACTCGGTCCCCTGCATAGATCCAACAATCTACATTTTTTAAAATTTATTTTTAATTGATCTTTATTTTAACATATAATCTATTTTTTCTTTAGAATATTTTTCTTTTCTTTTTTCTTGTTCTTTATCATATATATATATATATATATATATATATGTATATATATATATATTATTCAGTTTACATATGATCACAGCCCCTCTCCCTCCTCGCTTCCCAGTCCTACTCTTACAAATTGTGTTCCCAAGCCCCAGGCATTGCTGTGAAGTCAGTCCTTACTCTGAAGATGGTGAGTGAGCTCTGTGGAGTTAAAGCTGCTTGCCCAGTGGTACAGAGGTCCCTACCAACCAGAACCCACTCCCAATCTTCCTCAACCATCTTTCCTCCTCCCAGTACCAACTCCCCTTACAGCTATGTCCTGCGACTCACACCAAAACTTGCTACCTGCCTTGCTAGATCTCTGTAGACTGGAGAAAAGCAACTCAATTGCTCTGATTTGAACACTCAGGTTAGAAATCACTCTTTGCTCACAAACTATCCTTTGAATGTCCTGGTGAGATTAATGGCTGCGTGGCTTTATAAAGCTAGAGACAAAAGGTTGCTATGGCTTTGTTATAGCTGCCGCGTTGCTAGGAGAACCTCTGTGATAGAATCTGCATTCAATGCAGGCTTTCTTCTCCTGCGTGACCGGCCATGTGCAAGGGGCGCTGTGGTGCATGGGAGTGGGACCTTAATCACAAGGCCAAGACCAGGGAGGAGGGAAGGCATCCTCTCAGATGTTGAAGAAGACAAAAGCAAAGGTCTGGGTCTGCAAGATTCATTGAGCTATGGAAGGAACACTGGATAAAGTTTCGAATGTTTTTCTGCTTTTGCTCTCACAACTCCAAACTACTCATCTCTGTGTGACAGTGCTGCCAACCAACAGCACTGAGGTGGCACTGCCATGGGTCTCAGCAAGCTGTGGCCAGGCTCTGAGCATGAGCAACTGGCCTCAGGAATACTCCAAGTGTGAGAGCAGTGGTAGGGTGTGCTGTTTGCCCAAGCATCTCGATGATCAGATCAGTAAAGACAAAGTAGACAGGGGGTCAGAGGTGAACGGCAGGTGGCTATGGGCTCAGTCACGGGCTCAAGTCAAGAGCCACATCTACCTCCTCGGGGCACGAGGTTTCACAAGGCCAACACTCGCTTCTGATACATACACCCTAGAAAATATGCCTCCAAGGATGACGCCCTACATGGATTTTTAGAGTGGAAGAAATCAAGAAGAGTAAAGAAGAGTGGAGTTGGAGTTGGCATTTAGCTTTTTCAATATCTTTGAAAACTACCAGCAAGAATAGAGCTCCTTACTGGAAACACATTTTATTTTAAAATATGCCTGCATTTAGGGGAGCGTGTGTGTGTGTGTGTGTGTGTGTGTGTGTGTGTGTGTGTGTGTGTGTCCATCTGGGGATGAACATAAATGAGAGAGGTCTGGATGACCTCTGGATGGGTGAACAAGGTGGTCACTGACCCTGTGTTAGTCAGGTGCCTCCTATGGAGGCTTTGTGGAATGCCCCTGGGGAGGCAGAACTTCTCAGGGACATAAGAAGCCTCCACAGCCTGGAGAACACAGACAGCAGTAAGTGGCTGGTGACGGGGTGGCAAGGAGCAGTGCTCCCCTCTGCTGTGCATGTGCACTCAACACCTTCAGTCCTTCTGCACACTGCCCAGTGATGCTCACAAAGTATGAGAAGCTCTTGACGGCCGTGTGCAAAGATGAGAAAAGAAGTAATTTACAACTGGTTTCATGTTGCAAGGAGTATCTAGTCATTTGGGGATGTCTTCTTTAGCAGTAGAATAGAATGGTGGACTTTGAGGGGAACAGTAATAAAACCAGCTGGTGTGTTTACAGAGAGAAAGCAAATCATAGAGATACTAGATACTCTGAGATGAGGACTTTTAGAAGAAGGTTCAGCTGTCCCTAAGGGTGGGCTTTCTCCAAGGCTGAGTATGTGCAACCTTAGGACCCACCCGGAAGCCCCAGGGGCTCAGCTGGATGCTGAAGATGTCAGTCCTATGACTCTTGGAATCACTCAAGGCCCAGAACCAAGGGTGCGCTATGAAAGGCCCCTTGTGCTCCAGGTTCACTTGGTCCTCAGTTGCTGGGGTTCCTCTGGAATACTGTAAAAAATGCAAGAGGCGAGGTCTGGTAGGAGGCAGTAGGTCCCTGGAGTATGCCCTTGGGGACTCTGCTTCCCATCTGCCATGTGCCTTCACAATGATGTTCTGTCCTAGGACCCATGGGCGGGGCTCCTGAAACAGGGGGTCCGAATAACTCTCCCTCCCTTAACTACTCTGTGAGCTTTTCTGTCAGGACGGCACATGGTGTGACTGATAACACTCGGTTTGAGGAAACCAGGGAGAAAGGCAAGGCTGGGCATTAGGGAGGAAGACTGTGGGGGAGCTAAGGTGTGGAAATAAAGTTGAGAGAGAGGTCATAATCCCCTTCCAGGCCACACCCGGTGTGACCTGAGCACCTCCCCCTAGGACTCACACTGGCTAAGGTTTCCACATTTCCTGTGATACCACAGCTGGAACTGAGTCTCTAATACATGGGCCCTTGGAGACATTTAAGGTCAAAATCTGGCAGGCAATCAGCCTCTCTCTCTCTCTCTCTCTCTCTCTCTCTCTCTCTCTCTCTCTCTGTCTGTCTCTTTCTCTCTCTCTGTGCGTGTGTGTGTCCCTACACACATTTGTGGGTGTGAATGTGGGTGCACGTGTGGAGATCAGGGTACAGCTTCAGGCTGTTGACTCTTGCCTGAGTCTGGGCCTCTTGCTCAGGGCTGCTCTGGGTCATACCAGGCTAGGTCGCCTGAAAGGTTACGGGAACTCTCCGATCTCCTCTTTTCACCTCCTCACAGGAGTTCTTGGGTTACAGAAACATGATTTGTCTGGCTTTAAGACCCGTCCTGAGGATTTGAACTCAGTGCCTCCTGCTTGCATGGCAAATACTTTCACGCCCTGGGCCGTCTCTCCAGCCTGCAATATGTTCTTTCCTCTTTAAACCTGTTGAACCATTGCCAGCCTCTGCTGGCTCTATGCCTCCCTCCCTCCCTCCCTCCCTCCCTCCATCCCTCCCTCCCTCCCTCCCTTCCTTCCTTCCTCCTTCTTTCTTCCCTCCCTCTCCCTCCCTCACTCCCTCCCTCCCTCCTTCCCTCCCTCCCTTCCTTCCTTTCTTCCTTCCTTTCTCCCATCTCTATTCCCATGCTCACTGCCACAGCCATAAGCTCTTTGCCCTGCTACTGAGAAGGGAAAGCATCACCAGTTTGCCCTCCTCAGCTCACCCAGTGCATGGACTCAGTGGGTTCTAATTCAGAACCTCAGCATGGCAAGCACTGGCCCATTGAGCCATCTCCATAGCTCCAAATATGGCTATTAATCTTTATTTTCTCTCATTCTGTGGTTTTTCTTTAACTTTGTTTTTTTTTTTTTTTTTTTTTTAAACAAAACAAAACAATTTCTCATAAAAAGGTTTTAAGTTACTAACTCAATTCAGTTCATTGTTCCCCTCCTCTGGTTTCTGGTTAAGAACTTTATCCCAGATCCTCTCTAGTTCGTCAGAGGTTCTTCTGATTCCTTTTGCATTCATAACGTTAGCCCCCTGCATTCTTGTTTTTATAGGTGGTGTTCGTTCGTGAATGAAGCTGTAGGCAAACAGAGGTGACAAGAAGACAGGCTCAGTTTTTACAAGTGCCAAATGCTCTTGAGAGCCAACATGTCATGTGGCCATTGTTCTAAGTTAAATCCTGTAATAATTAAATTGTGTTTGGAAAGGTCGAGATGTTTTACATTTACCACCTTTGGATTATTTTAATGGGGTTTAGCATTGCACAAGCTTCTGTGGCTGCTTGCCCCTGTCACGTTTATCAGGAGGAAACACATAATAACGGTGATGCCCTGTTGATAAGCATGAGCCAGCCACGGTGACAGAGTTGACACCATGGAAATTGGCAAATGCCACAACGCAGAGTCTTCTTCATTGGGATCTGCCACTGTGCAGTGTTTACCAGCACACCGCTGCCTGTCTCCAGATGTGCTTGTCCAAGGCAAGGGAAGGGGTGTGTGTGTGTGTGTGTGTGTGTGTGTGTGTGTGTGTGTGTGTGTGTGTGTACTGACAACCCAGGTCTGTAGGAAGACTGTTTGTTACCACATGACTCTTTTCACTTAACATTACATTCTCTTAAAATATTTGTCTAAAGGCTACCAGAATAGAAAGCCCACAGTGTTACCTGCCGCCCTCTCCGTGACAGCCTGTGCTCTGGAGACAAGAGAAAGGCAGACAAGAATCAAGAGACACCACTGGGATCTTACATCAGTTCTTCAAATAATGGAAAGGCTAGCTTAGTTTTAAGAAGGATCTAAGTTTTCTCTCCATAAATCAATTTTTCTGAAGATCCAAGAACATTTTTAAATCACAGACACCCCCACACACACTATATTCGAGTATTCAAGTGGCATTCCTGTGGTCCTGTGAAAACCTTCCTTAGAAGACAGGAGTCACTTTACAGTGACTCAGCATATTCTTTAAAGCAATATTCCACTCATACAGTGACTCAGCATTTTATTCCGCTCATACTTAGAACGCTCATGACGGGGAACCATGGCAGACAGACTGGCATGCTGGGCTGTGGATAGGGTGCACACTAATGACAAGGACATGGGACTCCTGGTTGGCGGGTACATTATGCTAAGAATTTCCCTAGCTCTTAACTGTACAAATGATGCTGGTGACAGCTAGCTAGCAATGGTGCACAAGGCTTTCCACTCACTGTTAATAATGGCATCAGGATTACGTCCTACACCTTTCCTGATTTCAGAGTCTATTTTGAGCCCAGTGACTTGGAGGTTATCCAGGTTAGCAGTCCTGTCAGGATAGATCTGAAGTCGTGGAGTCCAAGTGGGTGGTTAAAGATTCCATGAGACAGCCTCCCAAAAGGCTCAGGTATTGAAGGTGGGTCAGGATGGTACTAACTTCATCAGTTGATCAGCCCATTGATGACTCTTAGATGAATGGCTATCAGGCTATCCTAGGTAGAAGTTTCCTATGGGCATGACTTGAGGCTCTGTCTTGTCCTGGTCACTGTATCTCTCCTCTCATTGCTTCCCAGCAGCCATGAGGTGAGCAGGTTTTCTTCTTCACACCCTTCCACAATGATGCTGTGCCTCGCTCACTACAGGCTGCAAAACAAGCGCGCCAAGTGACCATGGGTCACCCTCTGAAGCCACACACTAACATGAAGTTTCCCCCCTTGGCTGTTTTGCTCAGGGATTTTGTTACAGGTATTTTTGCAACAAAAAGTGAGGAACTGGACAAGGGGTGGGTGGAAGAGAATGAAATTAAAGTCCAAGTCCGCTAGACCCACACAAGAGTAATTGTGTATCAGGGATAACTATCTGGGAGGAGCACTAAAGTGCTGATTAGGGACATGGATGAATGCCAGATGCACAGAGATGCTTGTAGCAAATAAGTGTTAACTAAAAGACATTATTCATTAATTTCTTCAGTCACTCAACAAGTTTTAATTAAGTACTCACCTTAGGCTTGACATGAGGAACTCTGTGTGTGTGTGTGTGTGTGTGTGTGTGTGTGTGTGTGTGTGTGTGTGTGTGTGTGTGTGTGTTGGTCTGGGCTACCAGTTCCACAATATCCACAGACAGACATGGAGTATGGTTAGGAAGACCTAGGTTTGAATCTTGCTTCCACGTTTCAGCTGTGTGCTCTGAGCTGCATAGTCTCTGCTCAGTGAGAATAATACCTCCCAGGGCATGACTTCCTGGTGAATTCATGGAGAAGTCCTGTGGGGAAGAATGAGGTCATTGTGGGAGGTTCGCAACCTGGTGCGCGCTGAGAGATGCATCCAATTTTGGAGGGTACCTGTCCTCTTCTCTCAGGAAAGGAAATGGTTTAAAGCTTTTCTGGAGGAAGGGGGATGGTATCCCAGGAAAGAGGGGGGGTTGTATTCCCGGACTCTGTGAGTGTCTGTCTATGCTGTGTAGAGAAGCACCCTGCATTTCCCAGGAAATGCCTGAGTCACTGTTAAGGTTCAAGTGCTCAGACACCATGGGTCAGCAGACAGCTCTGGACTGCTGCTCTTTGCTGCTGCTTGTGACTGAAAAGGAACAGGTCGGAACTCTGTTTGTTGAAAATATCAGTGACAAACACAATCTTCAAAGTTAGTCACATGTGAAATGAGGCACTGGGAAGGACAGACTGTGGTCATGTCTACAACCTCCAGGTATGGGCAGCATTTGCAGCTACCACTGACTTGTAATTCCTGTCCCAGCATTCCCAAAGTTGGAGGCACAGGACCAGATGCTGACAGTAGACACCCCATGCAGGCAGCCCACAGGCATGGCAGATTGTGGCAGGGCTCTGCTCAAAGCCTCTGTCTTGTACTGTCCTCTTGTTCAGGTCTACAGCAGCACACATCCCAATGGCTTTGGAGGGTGGATCCAAGGAACTCACCTTCAAGTTCCTGTTACAGTGAGCTTTCACTCCACACTCAACCAAAGTGCACTCAGGTGGTATTCTGTTCTGAATCAGATCTGCCATCACCCTCCAAGTGAGGTGATGAAGGGACAGCTGTTGTTTGCCAGGCCTGAAGCAGAGGTGCAGTGCTAGAATGGCTCTCTCAGCCTGCTTTCTTGCATAATCCAGGACCGCAGGCCCAGGAGTGATGGTGCCCAGAGAGGACTGGGCCCTCCTGCAGACCAACCTAGTGGAAGCATTTTCCCAACTGGGGTTCTTTCTTCTCAAATGACCCTGATTGTGTCATATTAATCAAAAACACAAAGTGTGTGTGTGTGTGTGTGTGTGTGTGTGTGTGTACACATTACATGTATGTGCGAATGTGGCTCTCAGTTCATCATGGTGGGGGAGGCAGGAGCATGTAATAGAGTTTGCTCACACTGCAGTGAACAGGAAACCAGAAAGTACTCCAAAACCAGAGCTGGCCTAGAATCGTCCATGGTTTGTCCCTAGTGACCCACTTCTAACAGTGAGGTACCATTTCCTCAAGGCACCACAACTTCCCAAAAGAGCTGAGGACCAATCATTTAAAAGATGCAGGAGCGGAGACATATTCCAGATTCAAACCAGAGCACTGGCTCAGCTGAGCGTGTAACTCTCACACCTGGTGAGGCTGTCTTTCTGACTTTGCAGATGGGAGCGCAAGCGGAGACCCAAAGACTCTCCTGAAGTCTAATAAACAATGGTAAAAATGAACTCGCTGGCACCCCAGGCTTCCATCTCTGCTTTTAGTCCTGGTCATATTAGAATAAAAAGATTGCGTCCCAGAGACTTGAGCCCCATGTGTGGGTGGCAGGCTCCCTCACCAAGCTGCCAGGGGAAAGGAAGTGTGTGCACACTGAACTATGCACAGTCCCTCCACTGCCTCATGGGACTGAGAAGTGTAAGGTCTTGGGCCTTACACTTACAGTGGCCCGTAAGGCTACTGAACAAGGTAGTTACCAGGAAGAAGCTGTGGGTGGGTTTGGAATACAGCAGCCTTTAGATGGGAGCGTTGCAGAAAGGCTTCTGAGACTGTGGGCCGTTCTCAGACAAAGCCCAGGTGTGTGGTCAGAGGAAAGCTTTGGGGAGGGGAAGCACAATGGTGGGGTGCACTACACAATGCCTCTGGTGCTTTTGAGCAAAGAAATGGGGTCTAGACCAGTCCTTACTTATTCTGGGCTTTGTCCTGCTTAACACTGTGGGATTCTAGTTCTCCAAGCAAGGAGAATATGCTAAACACATGGAGGAAGGAGAACAGAGATGCTGGGTTTGTCTGTCTGATGACATCATAACTGTTGCATGCAAATGTTCGTACCCTTGTTCCTTGACTTGCTCTCATGACTTTAAATGACCCTCTTGCCTTCAGCATCTTTGCCCTTCACTGACTTCTGCATGGTGATGCTGCTGTCTTGTGCCCTTAGGCTCTTGGTCAGCTCACCTTCATTGTATTGTTTCTGCTTGTCAGAGAGAGAATCAGGAAGCCAGAGGAGCTGCTCCCCCATCACACTGGCTCCCAGACACTCAGACTCCTCTCCTGTGCATTCCCACCTGGGTACATTTCTGCTTATGTTGTGAAGTTTTACTTACAGCCCTCTTGTCTGCCTCTCTCAGAGCTTCTCATCTTGGTGTCTGTCTTTCTTGTCTTCAGCCTTTGGATGCTCTTTTTCTAAATCTTGGGGCTACTGACTACCACAAGCTGTGATCTTTAGTTCACAGGATGATTCTGGCTTTGGTTCATGGGAGGTTTTATTTTGCTGTTATGCTATTTCAAAAAATTTGGGGGGTTGTGGCTAGACAGATGGCTCAATGGTTAAGAGCCCTTGCTGCTCCTGCAGAGGACTGGAGATCAGTTCCCAGCATGCAAGTCAGATGGCTCACAACTGCCTGTAACCTCAGTTCAAGGGCATACAATAATCTCTTCTGAGCTTTTCGCACTTCCGCATACATGTCATACACACGCACTCACACACACGCACATGCACACATGCACATGTGAACACACACATACACTTTTAAAAAATAAATCTTTTAAAAAGAAAAGAACTTTACAAATGCAGATGCTTGCAGCCAACCATCGGACTGAGTATGGGGACCCCAATAGAGGAGTTAGGGAAATTACTGAAGGAGCTGAAGGGGTTTGCAAGCCCATAGGAAGAACAACAATATCAACCAACTAGACCCCCTGGAGCTCCCAAGGACTAAGCCCCCAACCAAAGAGTACACATGGAGGGACCCATGGCTCCGGCTGCGTATGTAGCAGAGGATGGCCTTATCTAGCATCAACAGGAAGGGAGGCCCTTGGTCCTGTGAAGGCTTGATGCCCCAGCATAGGGGAATGCTAAGGTGGGTGGGTGGATGGGGACGCACCCTCATAGAAGCAGGGGAGGGGCGATGGGATAGCGGGTTTGTGGAGGGGAGACCAGGAAGGGAGTTAACATTTGAAATGTAAATAAATAACCAATTTTTTAAAAAGAAAAAAGAAGAGAGCTCGTCTGGAGCTGCCTGTCTGTTCCTGGCCATCCTGCGGTCACACACTTTCTTTGGAGACTTCTCAGCTCATTGTTCCAACCCCAGAGGTGACTGGTGTGTTGTCTCTACAGTAGTTTGACTGATTTTCTGCCTCTTCTGCTGGATCCCTCAGTACTTGAAGCTGATCACTCCTAGCCAGAGCTATAGCTCTCCTGGGAGAAATGCACGCAGCAGCTGTCTGGGCATCCACACTCCTGCTTCTGCTGAGCGTCCTGTTCGGAACCCGCTTGCGCTCCAGCCATCTGTACCAACCGTGGCAATGCCCCTCTGCTCATTATACCCCCGTTTGCCCTCATGCCTGCATCTCCATCCTAAAGCCAGTGCACGTGTAGCTGCTCATCTGGAATAGAGAGAGTCCCATCATCCCTGTCCTTGGGATCTTGAGCAGGCTCCTGAATGGGACCCACTTTACAGCATGGTACCTCCAAGACCTCCAAACTCCCCTATAGGGTGGTCTCTGGGGTCCCGACTGTTCGGTGACTTCTCAAGCCCTTCCCTGGGGCCCCCTGGCATTCCTCCCATCCTGTTCCTGTCACTGGTCAGGCCCCAGGCTCTAGCCATGCCTCTTCCCAGGATTGACTTATGTGTTGGTTTTACTTCGCTAAAAAAAGGAGTTAAGAGAAAAGGTTAGCTTGGTCCACATGGTTTGGGCCCATGATTTGTTAGTACTGGCACTGTTGCTTCCAAACCAAAGGTAAGGAGGTCACAGGGCAGGGCAGAAGCATCAGGCAGAGGAAAACTGCTCCCCTCATGACCTGAAAGCAAAAGAGAAAGAGGAAGAGACCAGGGCTGCATATTCCCTTTGAGGCCCCATCCCCAGTGACCTCAACACCTCCCCCTAGACCTCTCTACCTCCACTCCAAGACCATGACACTGGAGGCCAAGCCTTGAATAGGGGACCTTGAGGAAGTCTAGACCCAGTTGCAGTGGGCTCCCTCCCACACTGCAGTCTGTCCTTGGCTGTCATAAATCTAATATGACTGATCTCCTGTTTCTATGCTTCCCAAAATTGCTCCCTCATCAAATAATAATTTACAGATGGCCGTCCGCCTGTCCTGACCCATCACCCACCTTTATGCATTGCCTACTTCCTTACCTTTTTACAGCAACTCCTTAGAGATAGCCCGTCCCACATCCTGCATATGTGTGTTTACACGTATGTGTATGCACATACATGTGGAGATGCAGGGGGTGTACAGAGGTCAGAAGTCAATGTCAGGTATCTTCCTTGTTTTCTCTCAGCCAAAAATGCTGAGACAGGATCTCTTATTTGAATCCAGAGCGCCTAGATTTGGCTAGTCTAGCCATCAGCCTGCTCTGGGCTTCCTTGTCTCTCCCTTCTGATCCCTGAGATCACAAACACGCTGCTCCACCCGATCACCATCTACTTAGGTACCAGTGAGCTGAACTCTGCTCTTTACACTTGTGTGGCAGGCACTTTTCCCACTGAGCCATCTCCCTAGCTTTGAAGGCTGTTCATGTCCATGAATGACAGCATAGTTTTGTGCTATGCCCAGAACCCCGATGCTTTAATCATTGATTGAGATGGTGATGATGATGTCACATTTATTTGCCAAAATATTTAATCAGCTAAAATACTTCTATCAATCATTCCTTAACTATTGTTTACTGGAAATCCCCTGCACAATTAGCTTAGACAAGGAGTTTATTAATTATATGATACCCAAAGATAATTCCCAAAGAAAATCTTTCTCTAGCTAGATACAAGGTAGAGCTGTTGCTTAGCATCTGGGGCTAACAGACTGGAAGAAACCCAGGAGGCTGGTCCCAGAGACCCTGACCAAAGGCCTCTCCTTTGCACCTCTCAGCTGCACCGCTTAGCATGGCAGGGAAAGAAGGTTCCCAGCGTCACAACTTCCGGTTTACATGCCAGAGAAAACCAGCACTCTGTGTCAACGGTAGTAAAACAGACATATTCATAGTGCTCTGCATTTTAAGGTAAACCAGGCCTATACAGACAAGTGATCTCCACCACCAGAAGCTGCAGAAATCTTAGCCACCACGGATGCGGTTTGTCAAAGACAAGATTTATTGACAGTTCGTCAGGTCCAGTTTCTTTTTCTTCTCCACGATAATTGCCCTGGAGTGAACATGGAACAGCCACAGCCCCTCTATGGGGAATGGATGCTGCCCCCAGAGCGCTTGCATGTGGATGAGACAGGTGGCCCACGTAAGGATGCTGACAGGTCTCCATGGCTTCCACTCAGCATGCTTCTCTTTGGAGACAAGGCCTTGCTCTATAGCCTAAGCTGGCCTTGGTTTCCAGTTCTCAATCCTTCTGCCTCAGCCTCTCCCAGTGCTGCGATTAAAGGTGTGCTCTTCCCCTCACGTTTAAGCCTCAGAGTTCTTTTTGGATGGAAGAAAGTTAGTGAAAAACTCAACAGCAGGTAAGAGCTAACTTGGTCAGCAGGACTGTTCTTATCTCTGGGTTTGAGATGGGGCTTTGGAACCAAACTCCCAACTGTGTACTGAGAGTCAAATCTCAGAGCAGCTGGGACCTAAAACCCCACCCACAAGAGCATCCAACAGCAGCGGCATCACTTGCCACTGCAGCAAGGTGTACATGTACACACACACACACACACACACACACACACGCTGTGTGTGGAAGCTTCCATCCCAAAGTCCCCAGGGGGACTTCAGAGAAGCACCTCTCTGGGGACACCAAGTTCTTTCAGGAAAGAGAATATGGGAACAGGGCTCCTGCCACCAGGGTCCCAAGAAGCTCATCCTGGATCCCTCTTGCTTCAGAGCTTTTTCATGAGATAGGATCACGGCTGCCTCTCATGGATGTTGTGAGGATTTGGAGAGGCAGATAAGTAACAAATGCTTACGCTCGTGGGAGTCAGTTCCTGCTGGGTAACTAGGTCAACTGTGGAGACCTCCCCGCCTCCTGGATGGCTGAAGGGGTGTCTGGCACGGCATGGGTTCTGATCGTTCTCACGAATTTCACTTAGCATGTATTTCTTTTCCTGAGTGTTTTGGGAATTTTTGCGGGATTGAAGTTATCTGTGTGGGTATTCTTCGAGTGGAAGTTGAGCTCTTCCTTGGGGACTTGCTCTTTTTAAACGGCACCAACCTGCAGCCACTTTAAACTGAGCGTTCAGCCCAGCTTTCTGTGTCACACAGGCAGGTTGGCTTTATCATTGTCTGCCCTATTCACTTGGGACAGGGTCTCTCACTAAATGTGGAGCTAACTAGGCTGAAGGCCATGAAGCTTCAGCCATCCTCCTGTCTCCAACTGGCAAGCAATAGATTTGTAAGTATGCACATAGCCACGCCCACCTCCACTCCTACCCCCACCCCTGTTGTAGCATGGATGACGGGATTCGAACTCAAGTCCTTATGCACAGAAAGTTCTTCTACCCATTGAGCCATCTTTTTGTTCTTCTTCCCAGCCTTTTCTCTTCTTTTTGATTCATTGAGACATACTATTTGTGCATCTTTAAGAGGTACACAATTTGAAGGGTGTGTACGACATGTAATAATCAAAGCAGAGTGATAAGCATTTCGGACTCTGCAAACATTAATTCCTGTTACAGGTTTGAAATTCCCTAGTCTTTGAGAAAAGCTAAAAAGACATTTGGCCTACAGAAGAACTATGTGGATAGAAAAAAGAAGAAACCTTAGCCATGCTGCCCTGTTCAGACCAGGGTTTGAGTCGTGATTTACCTCCCCCAGGTGCACATCAGGGGAGAAGGCAAGCCTCAGGGGTGTCACAGACAAGAGGCTTGCATGGCACTTATTTTTTTCTACTAGAGAACTCTCAATAATCTGTGTGTGCCCCGAGGACTAAGATGAACTCAGCAAACAGCATTGGTTTTCTTCAATACTGTCCATGGAGAGCAGAAGGTAGAATCCACTGCCGCACAGACAGACATAAGCAACAAATCAGTTCTGAGCACACAGGTATCCCGAGGGACAAACGAGAAAAGTATTTAAAAGAATGCCATTAATAGAAATACTTCCTATGACTTTTGCAAAGAGGACTTTGATGAAATATAGATTATTGATTATTGATGAAATATAGACTTTTAATTTTTCTGATGTGATTGCCTGCTAGACTTAAAAGTACAGTTAAGAAACTGGCTCCTTCTAAAAGAGAAAAGTCTAATTCTGGAAAGCAGCCTGCTTAGATATATTACTTCATCTTGCTTTGCTTAGGAATGCTGTTATTGATCACTACTGAGGAGAATCTCAAAGCCAGTGGGTTTTATAAAACAGAGATATTTTATAGAAATGTGGAAAGAAGTGGGAGACAGGGAGGACTGGGAGGGGATGAAAAGATAATTTACAGAATAAACTGGAACAATAACTTTAATGGTCTTCATCCATCCCTGTAAATCAACAAATCATGTCCTGCAGGCCGAGCTGCTGCAAGGGAGCTTGGCCTCATTCTAGTCCTCTGGAAGCAGCAGCAAGTGCTCGGACTGGGGCCACGCTGTGCATTTGGAAGAATAATTGTGTTATAAAACCCACTCCATGCTTCCCGCTGTCCCTACAAAGGAAACACTGAAGAACATTTGGACTGATTTAACTCTGAAGCCTTCTACAACTCCGACATCCCCCAGATGAGTCTGTCACCTGCTTGATCCACTCTGGGGTTGGGTAGAAAGGAATCATTTTTTACACCCAATTCTTATGTCAGAGCACTCTGGACACTTTGGGCTTTTTGAGGACCCCTTTCTAGAGAAGCAGGGCTGACAAGATCCTCTGAATGAGACTGCTCCATTAACACTGAAGAGATCCCCTCATCCCTCATTTGTTAAATGTGCTCATTAGTAAGCCGGCCTTGAAGTTAAGGAATGCTCAGGGTCCTGCAGGCAGTGATAGCCAGATCCTGGGGGCAGATGGACACCAGATCCCACTTTTGCCCAGACAGTGTTCTTGTATGGAGTTCCAGGAGAGAAGATGAAGGTCTGTTTCTGGGGGAATCTAAAGAGACAGATGAAATATAGAAGAGCACAGGAAGGAGACATGCCGGTGTGCACTCTGGGCTGGGAGTGGAGAAATGCACCTCTCCCCTAGGAATATGCAAGCTCAAGTCTAAACCACCCTGCCTGTGTGACCCAGAAAGCTGGGCTGAATGCTGTTTGAGGTGGCTGCAGGTTGGTGCCATTTAGAAGCAAGGGAAGAGCCAAGTCCCATGAAGGACCTCAACTCAACAACTTCAGCTTCAACAATCCTCATGTGGATAACTTTCCAGAACAATCCAGCAAACACTTGGGGGAAAAAATGCATTCTGAGTGATCATCAGACATCTCAAAGCTACACGCCTGTGCCAGGTGCTTGAGGTATGGATAGTGTGAGGCATGGAGGGGCCTGATCACCTTGTTAAAAGGGAGATAACAGAGCCCAGAGAAGACAGGAAGGCAGCCATCAGGATCCCAGCACTGATGGGAAGTAAGATGATCAGGAGCTGAAAGTCAGCCTCAGCTAGATAGCAAGTTTGAAGCCAGCCTGGGCTACATGGACCCTGTCAGACAAAACGAAACTCCTGAAACTGAACTGGCTTGATGGGAACTGGCTTGCCTTTGATCCAAATTAGATTGCAGCTAATAAGAAAACGTGAATGGAAGGAGGGTAGGTCCACAGAGTGAATTAAATGAAGCCAGAAGATGAGGGCTGTGTGTTAAGGCAGGGCATGAAGCAAGAAGGCCAAACATGTGGCAGTCTGAGACACATGGCACTGTAGTGAAGAGAATGGAACAGAGGCGACATTAAAAGACAAACTTCAGACATGTCGGAAGACTCGTACTTAGATGCGATAAACAAATGTAATGAATTCCAACCCAAATGGGGGTAGTAGAGGGTGGGAACATGTGTGTTTCTGTGGTACATGTATGAGTTTATGTGGGTATATGTATGGCTGTATGGAAGCCAAAGGTCAACTCCAGGTATCCTTCCTCAGACTCCCTCCACTTTATTTTTTGAGAAAAGGTTTCTGTCCTAGTCAGCTCTAATTGTCAGTTTAATGCAGCCAGGGATGACCAGGCTTTGTGGACTTAGAAGAATGTGTAAAATATAGAAGATACTGCCGGACCATTGTGCTCACTGGAAATTGGTCTGGGTAGCTTTAATGCCCAACACTAGTGCTGGAGATTCCAGTGAAGACTGACTTTATCCATTTGCCTGGCTCTCTGTGCCAGAAAAGATGTGAACTGCTTTCTCTTGCCCCGTCTCACACTTGTGTACCACTCCCTTCCACTTCTCTCTGTGTTCCAACTCCAGAACCCTTGCGTTTAGCAACCATCACCTCTCAGACCCCTGTCCTCTCCTCCACAGGTCCATGCCAGTTTTCACCGTAACAGCCAGTTTTCCAGGATGTGATCAAGTGAGAGGAGAAGGAAGTTCAGCCGAATCAAGACTTCCTGGGCCATATCTCCAAGTGCTGTGACAACCAAGAGACTCAAGAGATTGGGTGACACAGAAAGAGGAGACTATTGCATATGTCATATATACAGGGCACATATACACAACGGTCTAGGAATTTAACAGCTTTAGACCAGGCTGCCATAGGTTGCACAATTCTACCAGGCATTCGGGTGTGTGATTGCATGATGAGTTCCTATGTCATCCTGGAAGACCAGCGTCCTCTCAGGAATGGATAGAGAGCTCACGACACCAGAGATCAGGACACAATCATGTTTTTATTTAGGAGGCTAAATTTACAGTTTTTAGTGCTAATAATGAAAGAGTAGTAACCATAGAAACACAGCATTGATCAATTTCACTGGCAAGAAGAAACCTTCTGTAGAATGATTTGACATGCTGTAGCAAGGACTTCTGCCTAAAGATCTGTCTCCTACGGGTCTGAACTATTCATTCAGAGCCGTGGGGCTTTGCTAACGTAACAGGCAACCTAGTTAAACAACAAGCATAGAAAATTTGATTAGAAGTTAAAAAATAGTAAAAAAAAAAAAAAAAAATGCAAAAAGAAAGGAAACAAGAAAAAAGAAAAGAAATGGTGGCAACTGACCAAACCATCCACAGCTAAGAAGGAGAGCCACAGGGGCAAGATCAGTCCTGAGGCTGTAAAGGAGAGAAAACTGACACACGCTGACAATCGATTTTCTGTCAAGCACTTATGCTTCATATCATTTAGCCATTGTGACACCCTGAAAGTACACACACATGCACACACACATGCATACACACATGCACACACATGTGCACACACATGCACGCACACATGCACACACATGCATACAGACATGCACACACACATGCACACACATGCATACACACATGCACACACATGCACACACATGCGCACACACACATGCATACACACATGCACACACACATGCACACACGTGTGCACACATATATACACATGTGCAAGCAATTACACATATACATTAAAATGAAACATAAGACAAATTTCTCTTATTCTCCTGAACACTTTCCCTCATCATCAATGAAGACTTAAGGTTAGTCTATTTCTTTACTATTTACTTCTCACCAGTGCCTGGACAGTGTTTGATGCTGGTGAACGCCTAAGAAATTCTTGCCTAAGCCGGGCAGTGGGGGTGCACGCCTTTAATCCCAGCACTTGGGAGGCAGAGGCAGGTGGATTTCTGAGTTCGAGGCCAGCCTGGTCTACAGAGTGAGTTCCAGGACAGCCAGGGCTAAACAGAGAAACCCTGTCTCGAAAAACCAAAAAAAAAAAAAAAAAAAAAAAAAAAGAAATTCTTGCCTGTTGTGTGGCTGTGGCTGCTACACTAACCAGTACATTTGCTCTCAAGTCAAACATCTCTAACATTCCTATATTAAAATGTATAAAGCTTTGTTAGAATCTCTGACTTTCCCCCTTAAGGTCAACTTTCAGACACCAAATTGCAGAATTAAAATTCTAGACCTTTCTAAATTCATACTGAAGACTGACAGTTGCTTTCTGAGATGTTTCAAACTGGACTCCCACCAGCATGGGCACATCCTCCACACTCCATCCAAACTCACAGCCTGACCCCCCTCTCTATTTCTGAGACAGGGTCTCTCTCTGTAGTCCTGGCTGTCCTGGAACTCACCATGTAAACTAGGTTGGCTTCAAACTCACAAAGATCCACTTGCCTCTGCTTCCCAAGTGCTAGGCTAACTCTGTTCTTTTTATGACATTTGATTATTATATTAAAATCATATTGTAGAGAAATCGTTAATAATTAAAATGAATGTTATTCTGCAAGCCTTTCCCTATCTAGTGTCATGTCCACGCAAGACAAATAATTTTAGCCACTTTCACTTCTATTTTCTCTGGAATTAATTCAGTGTTACTAAATAATATAAATCCATTCTTGTCCACTGAACTTGTATAACAAGCTAAGCATGCTCTTGTATGCTCTTTTATCTCCATTTCCTCCTCTCTCAGCACTGAATAATATGTAGCTGCTTCTCTTCTGTTTTGATTTCCTGAGTGAATAAAAATACTTGATCTATACTTTCATTTCATATACCCTCAAATTTCAAGAGTATATTTTGATTCCTTGGCTTAGAGCAGGAAAGTGGTTTCTCTATCCTCTTCTGTGACCTCTGATAGACATCATTTTATGTGTCCAAAGCTAGCACCATACACATTCTGCCCTGTGACTAAGCATGTCAAGATTCACATGCAGACTGTATCTCACTGGAGTTAGGTGACTGTGTTACTGGTCTTCATCACAGAGCCAGTATCTTCATGCTCCAAAGACATGCTGCTGCTTACACTGGGAGAGAAAGGCCAGCACAGGTGAGGCAACACATTTTCTCTTAATTGCATCATTTGCTCAAAATGAGAAATACTTGATGAGATCACTGGTGAGGCTATGTTAATACAAACTTGGGTTTGTAGGAAAGTGTTATTTATTAATTATAGGACAGATATGATTTTGATTTCTTCTTATGCAAGTTCTGAAAAGTCTTGATTTTCTAGAAATTTGTCTGCTCAATAAAATTTCCTGTATGAGTTTTTCCACAGTGAAATAATTTCTATAATATATTATATGATGTCTCTAATCTACTTAAGTAGTGATAATGGGTCGAGTCTGTTTGTTTCAATCTTTTTTCCTAAATACCTATTATTTTAACTAGTATTTTTCAGAAATGGAATGGCCAGATTACAGGACATAAATCTGTTCTGTGTTTGTTGATGTATCAGTTTTTCAAAGTGGCCTTTGCTAACTGTGATGGTCAGCTTCCACCGTGTGGGTTCTTGGGATTAGTTATGTTGTCAGTACCCTTACCCTCTGGGCTATCTCACCTGTCCCAATATCAGACAGTTTTTCAATCTACTACAGATTATACAATTAGGTTTTCATTTTAAATTATTTTGTACTGTTGTTCATATTATATAGAAATACAACAGATTGCCCCTTTTCAGTCCTAGAAATCAAACCTAGAGCTGTACACATGCAAGGTAAGTTCTTTACCACTGTGCTGCACCGTAGCTTGCAAGGTATGTGCAAGGTATTCAGTGCATTTATGAATGATAATAGATCATAAATTATTTTGAGTTTCCTGAACATGCCAATTTATTTCTTCCACTCTAATCTAATTCCTCATTTTCTTACTGTATCTTGTGAGCTAGGACCTCTATTTAATGTTCAAATAGTGGTGACCTTAGACATGTTTGTCTGATTCTTGATCTCAAGCAGTAGATTCCCAACTGAAGCCTATGTATTTGTCCTTCTTTGCCAGTTTCTGAAAACTATTTTTTTCCTCAAGAGCCCAGAGACTGTCAGAAGTTCCATTCTGTGGGATGGGGACATGGTTCAGTTAGTAAACTGCTTACTATACAACATGAGGCAGACCTGAGTTCATATTTGCAGCACCCATGTGACGCCAGGTACAGTGGTGCCCACTGATGCTGGGAGTTAGGAGCCAAGCAGACCCTTGGAATTTCTAGCCTAGGTAATCACTGAGCTCCAGGTTCAGTAAGTGACCTTGTGTCAAAGTACAAGGTGGACAGTGAGTGAGGAAGACATCTGACATGTACATGTGCATACACCACACACACACACACACACACACACACACACACACACACACACACACACACACACTACAGAGAGACAGAGACAGAGAGACAGACAGAGACAGGGAACAATTTTGTGTTTCAATTGTTTCTCATTTAGTAATATTTTGTCTGCTCAAGATTCAATAAATACAGATAAATTTGATGCTGAAATTTCTTTGTCCTTCGAGTCATGGCCACTTCAGTGAAAGCATTAATCAGCCACAGAAACTCAAATTTATTCAAGATTAGAAGAGAACTTCTTGAGCCCTGTAGGGTGATCTTTCTACATACTATGGTTTTGTATTGCCATGTTTAAGTGCTTCAACAAACCCAAGGTATTTCTTAATTTGCCACCACAGTCTCTGAACAGGTCCTGTGGCACTCCTTTGTAGAGGAATGGTTCTGAAGCTTTGATTTAATTGGAAATCTGTTTTTACTGATGCTGAAGGTCCTTGCTCCCAGTTGGTTTTTGATATATCAATAAAGATGCCAGTGGTCAATGGCTGGTCGGAGAGAAAGAGATGGGGCTTCCAGGTTCCTACAGGTGAGGATAGAGGAGAGGGCAGGGAGAGGAGATTGAGATAGTTTGGAGAGATGGAACAGACTCAGAGCTGTAGGGGAGATCTTCCAAAATGTAGGCTAAAAAGGAAAGTGGCCCATGGAAGGGTAGCCTGAAAGTGTCTTGAGCAACAAGCCAAGTGGGCTTCATGGAAGGTATCCGGGCAACTAAGTTGAGGGCAGATTTAGAGGTGTTGAACTAGGAGTAAAGGAGTCCAGCCACAGAGCCAATAAGATTGTTAAAAAATGAGCTAGTGTGTGTCTTTCATCTGTGGATCCGAGATAGCTCCTGGCTGGGTGCACTCCTGCAACTCACTGGGAGCTCAAAGCAGAGTAGACAAAACTTCCTGCCACACTCCTGCTTGAGATGGCAGATGTATATACCTCGGCCACAGCTGTCTCATCAGACTGGCTGTTGTTGAACCAACTGTTAGCCGGGATGGAAGATCATTTTACAGACTCATTTCTCTTTACTATTTATGGCCAGATCACTCTATCAACTGTCCCCCCTTTACACAATTTGACAGGTACTGGGTTGAAAAATGGGAAACAAAGATTTCAGAAGGCTTTGGAGTCCACCAGAGCCATTATTAATGGTCTTCAGACACTCTGTTTAGGAACAAATGCCTTTTAAAATTATGCTTGAAAAACAGCCACAGGAGTTCTTTTTTCTAGTAATCATTCCTGTGAGTAAAAATCTCAAATCAGACCTTGAAAGCAGTCAGACAGAGTCTCCAACTGGAGGGCTGACTATGTTTGTCAAAGTTGGTCTCTATCTAGGTGATGTGGGTCTTGCAGCCACCAGTACATTCTGAAATGTGGTTCAGTAGGAAGAGCATATACTTAGGAATATGAACTACTGCCATTTTAATCCCAAGATATAAAACTTAAAGTTTATTATAAAACACTCTATTGAAATGTGATGGTTTGCATATAAAATGTCTTTCTTTATGCTCATGTGTTGGCCACTTTATCCCCAGCTGGTAACTCTGTTCTAAGAGGTGATGAGACCTTTAGGAAGTAGAGCCTTGCTGGTGGAAGTGGGTCACTGGGGGGCGGAACTTGGAGTTTTCCCACTTCCTTTCCTGTGTCTGTTTCCTGTTCCGAGAAGGAAGCAATGAGTCCCACCATCATACTCCCAGCTCATGGAGCATCTGCTGCCAGCCTTCCCTGCTGTGCTCGATTGAATCCTTTAAATGAGAACAAAATAAATCCTATCTCAAGTTGCTTCTTTAAGATTTTTGTTATCATAGGTAGGGTGAGAAATGTCACTAATACAAATGTCTTTTAAAAGTCTGAAAGAAGAGAGTCTTCCAACACCCTTGTTTAGTGAATGTCAGTGTGCTATTTATCACCTGCTAAGTTAGGGACTCATTTGTTTATCTGTACTCTGCCATATAAAATTGTTTTAGAAAGAAAATTGATAAAAATCAAATGTGACTGAGTAACAAATGGATTCATTATAGTGAAAGTGAATACATGTCTGTATTTTAGAATAGATAATTTAAGCCAAACACGACAGTATAAAAATTAGCATTTGTTTTTTCCTCAGTCCTGGGACATGGAACAATATTCTCAGGTCTTATTTCCCAGTTACAATAGCATGAGTAGATACTGATGTAACCTATTATCTCAGCAATAATGCATATTACAACAAGTGATTATTTATTAGCAATAAAATGTTTCTCCAGGGCTTAATTTGGAGCACCTGAAATGAAATAACAAAATCTCCGTCTTGGAAGTGATCCTCTGCATAGTTACTGTTTAGGGAAATTTTTATAGCTTCACAGCAGTTTATGACTCTTAATTGGGTAGTTCTTTGAAATGAAGGCATATGGTGCAGTGCCGAGTGTTTGGAAGGCTTATGTGAGTGAATGCATGCAGCATCAGAGGCTGGGCTCTGCGAATGAGTGGTAGGTGTCTGTTTGGAAGCAGAGATGGGAGTCTCTTCTCTTCTCAGTGGCATTTGATTCTGTCTCTGCTGCTTCCTAGCAGCTCAAAGCCCCACAACCCTACAAGCAGAAGGAAATGTTGACTATGAACAGGTTAATCCATGCAACTCTACTTGTTCATAATGAGGGTGTGGCCAAACATCAGATCTGGAAAGACTGGGTTGTGGAAATAAGGTACAAAACTAGGCTAACACAACATATGAGAGCAAATTGGCCTAGAATATCCCCACACTGGGGCTAAGTCGACTTCAGACAAGCAACAAAGAAGCTAGAGCCCTGCAAAGTCTTGTAACAGCAAGGTGAGATTTTGTCCTGAAGACACTGGGACATGGAGGAGCTTGATGTCCAAGAGTAAGGCAGGGATCAAGATCTGGAACTTCTGAGTCACAGGGTAAGTTGAGGTCAACTGCATCACTTCTCAGATTCAGCAGCATCAGGCAGAGGATGGTTCCTACTGGCATTTTGAAGCTCCCTGACCTAAAATGAAGTTGGCTGGAGAACTGGGGATAGAACTGAGTCTCTAAGTGCTCATGAAATGATTCACCGTGGGACAAGAGGACTGTAGGGACATATAATTTTAGGCCACCCACCATTCTGTATTTTTTCTACGCTCCTTAATTTAGAGGTTTGATAGAGATGGAGAGATAGCTTTGCCTTGAGTATCAGGGCTCATTCACTGGTGCTCAGCATAACTGATGAAGAGACCCAGACATCTTCCTTTATATGGACCTGAATTTGTGCCCATGGCATACAGATAGCTCAGGGTCCTGGATTTTTTTTTCTGAGCTTCCTTTGAATTTGCTGACTGAGAGCTGTGTAATGACTAGAGATGTCCATGACTGAAACTAAAGTGTGTGTCCATCCAGAGTCCTACCGTGAATCTCCCTAATGGACCTGCTGGCTGGAGAGAGCCACTGTAGACTTCTGGCTTAGACTTCCAGCCAAAGCTTTTTTCTATTATTCTGAACTCCAGGCTTTCAGTAGATTGCTTAAGTATTTGGAAATTTGCTGAGGCAGCAGGTGACCTTACTCAACCTGGAGCTCACCACACTGCAATAGGCTGTCACCTCCCCTGTCTCCCAAGCAGACTTGGCCCTTTAGGACCACCCAGTAAGCTAAACATATTTCTTCTTTTCAGTGCCCTAAGACTAAGACTAAGACTAAGATTCTGCTTTGGAGGCAGAGTTCAAGCTAGGAGAGCCTGGGCACACTGACTAGGAGAGCAGTGGGCAATGAGGAAGGAATGGCTCTGCTGAGGGTGAAGGACAATGCCTCAAAGACAGACCTGATGGGTAGGATACAGATCCCCAGAGACAGACCTGATGGGTAGGATACAGATCCCCAGAGACAGACCTGATGGGTAGGATACAGATCCCCAGAGAGAGACCTGATGGGTAGGATACAGATCCCCAGAGACAGACCTGATGGGTAGGTTACAGATCCCCAGAGTCAGACCTGATGGGTGGGATACAGATCCCCAGAGACAGGCCTGATGGGTAGGATACAGAACCCCAGAGACAGACCTGATGGGTAGGATACAGAACCCCAGAGACAGACCTAATGGGTAGGATACAGAACCCCAGAGACAGACCTGATGGGTAGGATGCAGAACCAAAATGATTTGAGTGCCATGGGGAAGGGGAAAGGATGGTTATATATGTGCAAGTGTGTGTGTGTGTGTGTGTGTGTGTGTGTGTGTGTGTGTGTGTGTGTGTGTCTATGTCTGTAAATATATATGTGTATATGTATATACAAGTGAGAGACAAAGGTTAACATTTTTTGGGACAGTTTCTCACTGGACCCAGAGCTCACTGATACACCTAGACTGGCTGGCTAGTGAGCCTCCAGCATCTATCTGTGCCCCTCACAAGAGGCAGAATCACTGCCATACCCAGTTTCTACTTCAGTGCCAGGGATTCAGACTCAAGTCCTCGTGTTTATGAAGCAAGCACTTCACCTGCTGAGCCATCTCCCTACCCCCAAAAGACTGGCTTTAGGTTCTCCCAAATCATAAATGATATCTTTAGTGACCCACATTGGTCCTTCTTCCTGAATTGACTCTGGCCTTCTGTGTACTGGTGTTTTTCTATACATATACCAAACTCATACCTGGTACATACATACATACATATTCTATACAGATACCCTCTGGGGTACCAGGACCTCTAAGCAAGGATCAGAATATGATAAATTAAGACTCTGGATTGTTAAGTGCGTAACCTCGCTCTAGGCATTTTCATATCAAGGGTTTAATTTAATCCTCGATGCAATCCTGAATATATTATTATCAGTTCTGAAGACAGACAAGAAAAGCACATTTCGTGAATGTAGGATAAGAGAATAAAGTGGGATAGCCGTGGACATCCACGTAGGTACATGTAGATACAAAACCTGGGTCCCTATTTACTTAGCTCATAAAAGAGATCATTATACGTGCCTTAAAGGAGAGTTGGGAGGAAGACACTGAATTAAGTAGCAAATATTACAACCCCCTATGCAGAGTCTGACACCTGGCAAGGGCTGTTAATTAAAGTGTCTTCTATATTTTCCATCTGAAATGGTAAATGCAGACCAGGCATGCAGGCTCATGCCTTTAATTCTTGGCGCTTGGAGGTAGTGGGCAAGCAAGGTAGGAAGATCATGATTTCAAGGGCCAACCTGGGCTACAAAGTGATATTTTGTCAGAAAACCCAAGCCAACCAATTAAGCATTTTTTTAAAAATGGGAGATGCCTAGAGAGGCTGGCTGGACACAGAGTAAAAGCCTAGCCAGGATAATTCACAGCTGCCCTTGGCTGGCATGGAACTTTCTAGTTTCAGACTTCCAAACTCAGCCACCAATCTTGAGGGGCCTAGAAAGCCAAAGCATGGCTGAGGTAGGAGGCAGGTTGTCCTGTGCACAGAGCCGAGTATGTGAGACACACACGTAGGAATGACATGGAGACAGGACAAATCTCCCATCCCAGGAGGAGGGTGGGGAACCCCTGCGCTGTCTGTGGCCACTTCTTTCATGTAGAGTCACTTACTTACAAGGACACTCAGCTCTCCATAGGTCTGGTGACTCTGTGGGCAGTTTAAGGCTCTCTGAACTTCACACTGCATGCGAAGGTAGGGGGGTCCTGGGTAGGTGGCAAGAAAGTCTTAGAGCCCACTGCTCCCTTATCCCCATCTCTGGGAGTCAGGGCTCAGTCTTTCCTTTTGTGACTCAGAACCAGCTCAGCCTTTCCCACCTGCCCTCTGTTTTGCTTCCCAGAATTCAGGGCTGACCCTATGGATCCCAGTTTGGTATTTTTCCCAGCTGATTTCAGTTTGGTTCATCATAAGCACTCAGTGCTTAGTCATCTGAAGTCCAGAGCCCCTTGAACTGCCCAGTGAGTCACTAGACCTGTGAGCATGAGAGTATTCCAAGAGATAAATGGCCTCAGATGGGAAAGAGTGGCCCCACAGAAAGCACAGCACTTCCCTTGGGAATTCCCCACCCTTCTCCTGGTTCAATAGGTCTCCATCCTTTCTCTTTCTCAATTCTCTTGTGTCTGTATCTCTGTTACACACTTAGCACGTTATGGAGATAAGATGATATTCTGGAAACTATGAATTGGCCTCTGAATATTGTTTCTTCTTAGGAAGCATGGAGCTTATCAAAAGAAGTTACTGTGACTCCTGCACCCCAACCATGACTGAAGAGCAGGAATCACAGTTTATTTTGCTCCTGGTGACTTCATGTGTTAGGGTCTGGAGAGTAACACACACTTACCCTGTTTCTCTTGTTTGAGTCTTTGTGTAGTAGCCATCCTGGGAATAGCCACAAGGTTCAGACCAATGCGTTGCCTGAATCCATGTCCACAACATATCTGCTGAAGAAACGTTAGAGGTGGCACAGAAGCAGTCTTAATACCATGCATGTCTAGGTACCAAAGCAAGAACATGAGGTGGGCCTTACCTACTCCATTGCTTTGTGTATCTCTAGTTCCATACATACCATTTGTTGAAATTACCTTTTTTTCTGATTGATTAGTGACTTAACCTTGTAATGCAGCTGTAAATAAATAAATTTTAAAATCAGCACATAAGCTTGTTCCTGGTGATCTTTGGTAATAAAGGCCCCGTCTGTAGTAAATCTTCCTAAAACTTTGGGAAAATGTGTTGCAGCCTTTTGTCTTTTTCTTGATTTTGTTTTTCGTTGTTCTTTTTTCGAGATACCAGTTTTAATTTTGTTTATAGCCCCCTCTATTCTTTTGATTTGATGTAATTAAATTCTAGTCTTAGTTATTGGTTTAGTTTGTTTGGTTATTCTTTTCCTGGCTTCTTAATCTAAACACTAACCTATTTATTTAAATAATGTTTTCTTTTAGAACAGTGTTTTGTGTTGTACAGTCTCCTCTGTTGGTTAGCTACGACATTTATTACTGTTAAAGGATAAATATAATTTCTGCTTTGAGTTATTCTAACATGATTTTTAAGCAAATTTTATTGACCGTTGTACTGCTTTCTTTTTTCACCACTGTGACCAAATTTCTAATAAAAAGCAGCCTGAAGTTGAAAGCGTGTATTTGGCTCACAGGTGGAGGGAGGCAGTCCATCCTGGTGGGGAAGGCATGGTGGCCTGAGCAGCTCTTGCCTGTGGCAGCAGGAGCAGGAGGCTGCTTGTTCACTTTTAGGTAAACCAGGAAGCAGAGAAAGAATCAGAAACACAATCTACCTCCCAGTGACCCACTTCCTTCAGCTAGATAGACCTTCTACCCCTCCCACAACAGCAGCACCACGAGATCTCACGACAGCACCTGATGGGACACATGACACCCAAATTTTAACATCCCCCTTCTGCAAGACACATTGACTCCGACTTCTAAAGTCCCTATAATCTAAACAGTTTCAACAGTGTTCAATGGGCCAAGATGTAACATTTTATTTGAGACTCAAGACAATCTTTTAACTGTGTGCTCCTGCAAAACCAAAACCAAAACCAAGCATACAAAATGTACCGTGTAGTTCCAATATGGAGTTGCACAGACATTGCTGTTCAAAATTGGTGGAATGGGGCCACAGCTTGAACACTGGACACCAACTCAGCAGAGCAAACACTACACTTTGCAGCTCTATGTCCAGCACCAGCAGAACCTGGGACTGGTGATGGCATCATCTGTTTCAGTGGGTGTGGTCACCGTGCCCTTCCAGCTCTGTCACTGCAGCAGTGGTGATGTCACAGTCTGGTTGACTCTACATATAGAGCTACCTCGTGGACATTTGTGATACTTCTGATACCCTGGGTTCTCCACTATATGTGTAAGCTTCATCAGCACAGTTTTAAGCAATGACCTCTCAGGACCTTTCTGCAGGGAATCTGACCCTACCACAGGTTGCTTATCCTCAGTGGCCTTCTGGAATGTTGGCACACTTTCCTGACCCTTTATATATTGCATGCATACAAATCACAACCATGTGGATTCCACAAAGTTCTGTTCTAGCTTAAGGTATAGTCTTCCTGGCTTAGGACAGCTGTAGCTCTTTCAGGGCGTGCAAACTCCTTCCTCGACAGCTGTTGTCCAACAGAGCACTCTGAAGCATTATCTTTCCATTAATTCCCCTAAGTTAATTCTACTGTTACACCCAGGAGCTTCTGATGGGTGGAGCTTTGCCCTCAAGGTGCTCCTTTGTGTCCCAGGGCGCATGCCAATACTTCCCTGGGACACTGATATCTTGATACCTCTGCAATCACAGCTTCACACTCCTTTCCCACAGAACTGCACAGATTCCATCTTTGTTTCCTCTGCTTTCCGCTCTCCCCAGCCACTGTTAGCTTCAAATGAATTGTTTTTATTCAAAGAAATTTCCTATATGTTGATAATTCTTTAAAATATATTTAGTTTTATTTTATTGCTTATTATATAATTAAAATTTGGAACTATTTTTGATTATTGAAAAAATATTTTTTTCTGTCAGAGCGGGTATAGCCTTCTATATGAAACTGTTATATTGTTTGGGCATGGTGACACATACCTGGAACCCCAGTAGTAAGGATGTGGAGGCAGGAGGATCACGAATCAGACCAGTGTAAACTGCATAGCGTAATTCTCTCTTCTCTTTCTTTTTCTTTTTCTTTTTCTTTCTTTTTGGTTTTCCGAAACAGGGTTTCTCTGTGTAGTCCTGGCTGTCCTGGAACTCACTCTGTAGATCCGGCTGGCCTCGAACTCAGAAATCCGCCTACCTCTGCCTCCCAAGTGTTGGGATTAAAGGCGTGCGCCACCACTAACTCTCTCTATACCTAAAGTTAAGAGAGACTATTTTAGACCACGTTTATTTGGCTCCGGTTTTATCACTGAAAACTGCTTGGCTCACACTCTTTGTGGCAAGGGTCCTGTAATACTGCAGACAACATCAGGAAGCCATGAAATAGGTGCCCAGAGGCTCCTGTGTTTAAACACTTGGCCATTAACAGCCAGCCTTGCTTGGGAAATTGTGGACCTCGTTCCTTACATGAGTAATTTTGGGGCATGTCCTCTGTCTCCCCAGGGGCCTGAATGCCAGTTGCCCACAGTGGTAACATAGCTTGGCTTCCTTAAGTTCCTTCTGTCACGTCTCCTCTTAACTATTGGTAGTCCCTGGGACCATTTTCGAAATAAACCATCCAACTTTGATGTCTGCTCCCAGGTCTGACTTGGGGAAACCTATACCAGGCAACTAGCTTTTTAAGGGGGCCAGCATATTCATAGTGTACTGTTTTATTACCTTTGAAAAGTAATTTGTATGTAGGTTTTAGGTCCTCTCTTGTGACAAGTGTGTGATCAGCAAAAAATAAAATAAAAGCTCAATTGCTTTAAAATATATTTAAAAAAATTTTTTTTAACGAGAGATTTTTTTCATCTGTTAAAAGTTCAATCCAGAAGTTGACTAACCAACCCCACAGGGCAAACGTGCCCTGAAACCCACTTTTATTTGGCTCGCATGCTAAAAGTGGCTTACATTTTTAAAGGTTTTCAGAAACTGTATGTGATAAAATGCCAAAAGGGTTTGTGCCCAGCACTTACAGACAGGCCCCTGACTTGTGCATCACACTTCCTGTGGCTGAGTTTCCTGCCAGTGCCACCGCCTTCCACCTTCTGGGAGGCCTAATGCTTTCCTCTCTTCTCCCTCTTCTTCCTTGTGTCTTACACTACCAATTCTACTCTTCTCCCAGCAACTATTAGAATTGTGAGACATTTTTACATATGAAATGTTAAACAGAGTCTAAAGTTGTTCAGCATCTTAACCTCTTCCCACTAAACATTTCAACTTGTTACTCGGGCTTAAATGTATGAGTTTCTAAATTACATTTTTTATTTGTTGTTTGTGTGTAAGAAGGCGTATGTCGGCATGTCACAGTGTTGGTCTGGAAGTTGGAGGGTCACTTGCACTACTCAGTTCTCTCATTTCACCATGGAGGGCCCTGGGATTAAACTCAGGTTCTCATGTTTAGTACCAAGTTCCTTTCCTCACTGAGCTATCTATCTGGCCTCGGGTTAATTTATATACATATACATATACATATATATATATATATATATATACACACACACACACACACACACACATATGCATAATATATAATATATTATTAATTTATAATTAATACCTAATATATGATAACAATTATATGCGTGTATTATACAACATAATATATTATGTATGATATAATTATTACGTTATATGTATATGCATATTATATAATAAGAGTCTGTGATTGGTTAGTTGTCTAAGTCTTTGTAATTATCAAAAGTCTTTATATATCTTAACAGCTTTATTGAATACTTCCCATGAAAATGTTCTCCCATCTCAGGAACACATGACACTGTTTGTCCATCAATAATGACAAGTCTGCTGTCTGCCACTGAGTGCTCTGCAAATTGACTCTGATTCTATTTCTGGTAACTTTAGTATTTGTTTCTTTATCTTTGACATTCTTCAATTTCATAGTTAAAGCAATCCTGTGTTTTTTAATTTAAATTTCTTATTTATATATAAATGTGTGTGTGTGTGTGTGTGTGTGTGTGTGTGTGTGTGTTACATGTATGTGGATGTCTACAAAGGTCATAAGAGAGGTTCAGCTCCCTAGGAGCAGGGATTGTGGGCGGTTGTGAGCCACACAACATGGGTGCTGGGAACTAAACAATGGTCCTCTGAAAGAAGAGTCAGAACAAAGCAGGACGTTTGTTCCACCTTCAATGTAGATAAGCTCAAAAATATCAGAGAGTCAAGCTAGCCAAACAACTGGAGGTATACAAACACACCCAGGACTAAGCCTGGATGTTCAGATACAAGCAAATCCAGCATCCTGTAGGCTGGGCCAATAGACACGTGGTGTATGAGACCCAAAGTACATCCTGACTCTTCACACAGCAGGCAGATGAGATTCCTCATGTTCTGGCCTCTCTCTGTTCAATCTTCCCATTGTCGTTGTGTTATTGTACAACCAGCAGAAATACTGCCATTGTGAAGTCACTAAACTTTCCTGAGTTAAATCTTCACAGTTTTCACAGAATTTGGTCTGTTTCTTTTCTTACAGAATATTTTATCCTATTTTCTTGCCTGTGCTCCTTTGGTTTCCTGACTAGCTCCTAACTTTTCTTCAGGTTCTTGCTTAAAAGTGAGTACCACTGAGAACTGTTTTCTGCATCCTGCGCCCCAGTCAGGGGTAATGGGTGTGTGAGTGTGTGTGTATCTCTGTGTTTCTGTGTCTCTCTGTGTGTGTCTCTCGCTCTGTCTCTCTCCCCACTCTGTGTGTGTGTGTGTGTGTGTGTGTGTGCACGCGCGCGGTGTCTGTGTGTGTGTGTGTGCACGCGCGCGGTGTCTGTTTCCTCACTCACCTCTATATAGTGTTTAGGACACGTGTTCCAGGTTTTGCTCATATGGCTGTCTTCCTCACATTACAGTGTGATCCTGTGCTAGTTTGTTTTGTCAATGTGATAAGCACATAATGGAAATGACTTTAAAGGGAAAGGGTTCAGTCCTGGTCAAGATTTCAGAGGTTTTAATCAGCACTAATTGTAGCACCCAGGAGTCAGAGACAACCTGTGCTAACTGGCTTTTTCTTGCATCATCCCAAGATGATCTCGCCCACACTCACAGAAGGTCTTACTCCCTTCACCAGTCCTGTCTGGGAACCCCACACCAAGGAGAAGAGAGTATAAAGTTAACCTGATATATGCCTCTCTGCCCACTAAAGATGATTATCAAGATTAACCCTCACAGGTTCTCAAAACAAGGACTGGGGGCCAGAGATGGTCTAGCATGCTGTACATGGACTTCTCACAGACACTCATAAGATACTTATTGAGCAAGAAAAGAAATAGTGACAGGTTCCAGATGCCAGCAAGATCTCAACAGCCTAATGAGAGAGCTTTACACAGGTTGAGCCTTACATAAGAGGATATGTTGGCTCAGCACACGAAGAACCTCAGAAAACAGAGAGGGGTCTTGCCATCCCAGCAGAGACAAACAAGATTAAGTCAAAGGCAGCTTGAAACTGTCAAATATGTAGGATTTGGGCTTTCAGTTCCAGTTTTTCCTTTCTGGTGCTTTCTCAACTCCTGCCATAAAGAACCTTATTTGTGTTGGCTCCAAGCATCAAGTGCTCCCTACTCCTGCCTCCTCCTTTCTGAACCTCCAGCTAGGCATACATCTAGGAGTTTCAGAAGCTAACTGATACAGAAAAAGTAAAGGACATTTGAACAGAAGGATGTTTTTAAAGATCCTGGCACTATGTTCCTTAAGAAGCTGTCTACTTCTTATGCTAGTAATAGAGTGTGGGATTCATCAATTACAATGAGGAGAACTGGGGGTGGGGGGTGGGCATACAAACTCAGACTATGAGAAACACTGAGATACTAAGGAGCAAGAGCCTACCTTGGTTTCAGTGAATTAGAATGGATGCTCAGTTCACTCCAATCCATATGCACATAGCTATTTTCAGGCAAATGAAATCCATTATTATTCTTTCGGGCCAGGTATTCTTAGGGCTTTGTTCTCTATAATGGAAGGGATACCTTGGGGTTAGATACTTTCAATCCTACGTCCTTGGAAATCTATACCGATGCTAATAGAGGTACCCATTTCTCCTACAAGAACCCCTCTGTGACAAAAGTATGTTTGGGTATTGCTTAATGCACTGGTAATAAATATATACAGCCATGAAACATTGCAAAAGCCCTGGTAGCCTGTTATTTGCCATAATTGCAGATTGTGAGTGGACATTTTAAAGAGAAGCTTACAAGTCAGTTGTGCTTTCTGGGAGTAATTACCTCCCACAAACATGACTCACTTCGGCAGCTTAATGCAAGAGCCGGTGTCCCAAAATCAACAGTCTTATAAATAAGTCTCTGAATCATGAACTGCACAAATGCTTGAGTATTTCTCCTTGTGTATCTCAAAGGCAGCTTCAGAGTTGAGATTTTATACATTAAAATACCTTAGGAAGAAAAAAAAATAAAACAAAGAAAATTCTGGAAGCTTCCCTACACTGTGCTTTGGCTTTATTCCCTTTGGAAATCACATCCTCTCTGAAGGACCCAGACTCTGATGCAGGGGGACATGCATGCTGCTAATCCAGCGGAAAAGGTGGCAACTGCTGCCTGCTTTAGTGCGGATATTTTGTTTTGTTCTAAACGATACTCACAGGGTGTCCTGTCACAGCAATATAGAAACATGGATGCTATGGGGTGGGACTTCTTGGGAGCCTCATGGACAATAGAACATATTACTGAGGAATCGTGGTTGTGTTGACTGAGAACGCTGAACAAAGCACCGCCCATGCCAGATGGAATAGTTCATGTTTGGGGAAGGCTCATTCAAAGACACTGTGTATACCAAAGAGCTTTGGCCTAACAGTCCATAAAACATCTTGCAAGCTGGTACAACCACTCTGGAAATCAGTTTGGCGGACCCTCAGAAAAATGGACATAATACTACCTGAGGACCCAGCTATACCTCTCCTGGGCATATACCCAGAAGATGCTCCAACATGTAATAAAGACACATGCTCCACCATGTTCATAGCAGCCATATTTATAATAGCTAGAAGCTGGAAACAACCCAGATGTCCCTCATCAGAGGAACGGATACAGAAAATGTGGTACATTTACACAATGGAGTACTACTCAGCTATTAAAAACAATGACTTAATGAAATTTGCAGGCAAATGGATGGAACTGGAAAATATCATCCTGAGCGAGGTAACTCAGTCACAAAAGAAGGAACATGGTATGTACTCACTGATAAGTGGATATTAGCCCAAAAGTTCAGAACACCCAAGTTTCACTTACCAGTAATCGCTGGACTGAG
>CM052714.1:65674554-65773981 GCA_028551405.1 Uromys caudimaculatus
CTTTTCATCAATAGGTCTAACTTATGCTATGATTGGTAACCCTAAAAGGACATAATGATGATTATTAACTTGTTGGAAAACAAAGTACTGTCTTAGCACAGTCCTGTGTTACCATGAGAATTAGTGTTTAAGTTGTAAGGCTCTCTGTAAATGTCATACCTTTTAAGTTATTGTCCTGCACAGATATATTCAGACCTACAGGATTTTTTCCAAGTAATGCATTTGCTGACATTTTAGGGTGACGTTTAAGATGGCGCTTTCTTTGAACTGTGATTCTATGACTTTGAAGTTTACATATGCAAAAAGAGAACTTAACTCACAAGATCAAGTGAAATACTTGTATTTAAATAATAAAATAAAATAGGGTTGGAGAGATGGCTCAGCAGTTAAAAGTACTTGTTGCTCTTGCAAAGGCTGGGGTTCAGTTTTCAGCCACTCCATGGTGGCTCACAACCATCTGTAATTCCAGTTCCTAAGGATCAGATACCCTCTTCTGACCTCTGAAGATGTCAGGCACATATGTGATGCACATACATACATACATACATACATACATGCAAAACACTTACACACATGGAATAAATGTATCTAAAATTTTAATACATAAAAATAAACCTAAATTTATACTTTATAATCTAGTGTATCTTTTGGGTTGTAATATATAAACATTTCTCTCCTTGCAAGATGCTGAGTGATAGATAATTTCACCACTATAAGCACGGTCTCCCTCCACTGCTAGGTTTTTTTTTATTGGTTATTTTATTTATTTACATTTCAAATGTTGTCCCCCTTCCCAGTTTCCTCTCCACAAACCCCTATCTGCTGCCCCTGCTCCTGTCTCTATGAGGGTGCTCCCCAACCTGTCCCCCCACTCTCATGTCAGTGCCCTAGCACCCCCTATGCTGGGTCCTCAGTGCCCTAGCATCCCCCTATGCTGGGTCCTCAGTGCCCTAGCATCCCCCTATGCTGGGTCCTCAGTGCCCTAGCATCCCCCTATGCTGGGACCTCAGTGCCCTAGCATCCCCCTATGCTGGGTCATCTAGAGACTGCCTCACTGCTAGCTTTAATGCAGCCAGCTAACAAGCGTTTAGTGGGGATTTACTCTCTGTCCACGCCAGTGCTCTTTTAGGAAGAATAGAGACATTTAAAGAATCTTAAGCTTGAATCAGGAGCTCCTAGGATCTGGTCTCTGTCATTCCACGGATGAATACAGAATATGAATCTACTGAAATTACTAGTTTTCTAATATGTCAGTTTTCTTGTTATTTATAGAATGTATGTATTTTTGTCTTGGGCACACACATTGACATCCCCAGTTCTCCACATTAATGAAAATTTATGAAGTTACCAGTTGTTTTTAATTTCCAAATGTATGTAGGAAAAAATTTCTTTCCTGGAAAAATAAAATGTATTCATGCTATGAAATGAAAACACGTTATTGTTTTTTACGTATATTAATTTAGAGCTTCCCAAATGTCCTAACATGAATCACCTGTTTTAACTTGTACCTTCTGGTCTTGTTTGCTAAGACTGAGTATAATGTTTCTGTTTCTAAGTTTTTGTTAGAATGTTAATTATACATAATAATAAGCCTCATTATAACCCCCATACATGTATATAATGTATTCTGATCATATTCATCCCAGCTGCCCTCTCTTGCTGATCCCCTTTCCTCTTCTCAAATAGTCTACCTTATGCTTTGATGCTCTGTGTGTGTGTGTCTGCGTGTGTGTGTGTGTGTATGTGTGTAACTGCATTTCTTATAGGACATGGTTATAATTTATTTGCTTGATCAGCTTCAGGGACTATATGACTGAACAAAATATCTCTCCTTGTCCAAGCAAACATCAACTGCCAGTGGTCTTCAAGGAGGGATGAGGACTTGTGACCTTAGCATTCCTCATAACCTCAGGGAAGGGGCGGGGTTGTGAGGGAGCCTTCCCCTTCCCCTCTCCCTTCCCTCCTTCTCCGTCCTCCTCCTCTCTCCCCTCCCCTCCTCTCCCCTCCCTTCCCCCCCCTCACCTTCTAGTTTTCTGGTCTTGGCACATACTCTCTCTAACAAATACACATATATGAAAATTAGATCAGAAGCTGGAGTCCTTGTACAAGAGAGAATAGATGTGCATTGCCTTTGCGAACCTGAGTGATATCACTTAATATAATATTTTCCAGCTTCATTTTTCTGAAAATTCATGATTTCATTTTTCTTTATGGCACAATAAAGCTTTTTGTGTGTATCACATTTTCATTACCCATCAGTGACATCTAGGCTTCTTCTGTTTCCTTGATGAATGGAGCAGCAATAAATACATGTGTGCAAGCTATCTGTATGGTGGGACACACAGTCCTTGTGTGCATACCAAGAGTGGTATAGCTGGGTCATAGGTGGTGCTACCTTTACACTTTTAGGAAGCCTCCACGCTGATTTCCACAGTGCCTGAACTGCGTGTCGCTCCCACTCACAACAGACAAGGGCTCCTGCTTACCTGTTTACCTGGTACATTCTTGCCAGAATTTGTTTTTTGTTTTTTTTACCTTAACCATTCTGACTAGGATGAGATAGCATCTCAAGATGGTTTTAATTTGCATTTGTGTAATAGCTGTGGATGTTCAACATTTTTCATAAGGAAATGTAAAGGTTCTTTAGTCTAATTTGGAGATTGATTTTCTTTCTCTATTGATTAGGATTCTTTTGTTCTAATAATAAGGTACCAAAGTTTGTTTTCACCCTTGCAGTAAATCCTTATAACAATGGTTTATATTGCTATAAATAGTAGCGATTGCAAACCCTGCTGTTTGAAAAGTTTCAAAAAGGACACGGTAGCCTTCTAAGGGAAAGGAAATAAAAGCACACACAGTAATATGTATCATAAAGTGTGTGTGTGTGTGTGTGTGTGTGTGTGTGTGTGTGTGTGTGTGTGTTCTGATGATTTTAATGAATCATTTAAACAATTCCATGACTTCTGAGGAGAAGAGTAACAGAGACACCGTTTTGACACCAAGTCCAGCTGTAATTTACTGTTGCTGAGTCTCTGCTCTGATAGGTAGAGATCACAGGAACTTTTTGTGTGTAGCTACATACTTTTAGACTATATTTACAGCATAGTTTACATACTGTTTCTCATTAGGACACTTTGCCCTGCGTGTTATAGCGTGATCTGTCATTGGCTCAGTGACTCTGAGTAAACCCCAGCCCCAAACTGCCTGCCACTCTTCACACTGTAGTCTTGCTGAACAGTAATTGGGCATCTCTGTTCTGAGTGAAATGTGCTGTTAAAATTTCCAGTTTATCTTGAAGACCTGCACCACACTTTCAGAATATGCAGTCAGACAGAATCCTATACATCATGAAGAATTCGTTTTGGAGTCCTTTGCCCTTGCAGACTTGATTATTTAAATTATCCCTTATCAACAGCTATGATCAAGTGGTTTCAGTATTTCTTCTTATCCTACCAAATTAATTAATTAGTCTGAATAGTTGGCCAACACTTTGAGGAAGGCCATCTGTTTTAGCAATATCCTACAAATTAATAGAAAATAAATGAAGAGGCTTCATTATTGAGTTTTACATGTTTAAAAAATATACATACTCTTAAAGCTGTATCTGGACTGAATGGCATCTTCTGATTTTACAACTTTTCAGGCAGCATCAGAGCTCTAGTCAGCCATCTTATCACAGAACTTATGTCCAGCTTTGCATAAGATGAAAAGAAACCCTAAGGTATAAACAGGCCTGGCGTATCCCATCTGTTAACATCCTAATGCTTAGTAGCTTGTCAGATAGTGTGCTCGTCAATTCTTGGTCAGAACTACTGGTTGTAAACAGACTTTGATCATTTCTCATGATCATTTTGAAACATTTCAACATTTAATATATTATTGTCAATATTGTTTTAAAAGATATATTTTCAAAATTAAAATATGTAGTCTTAATTATTTCATTTTATATAAATTTTGACTTTGTAAATATTTAGTTTTTTAGTATTCTATTCATAAAAAATTTTAGAGCTTACTAAATGTGCAGACTATAGGTAATCATCACATTAAAAACAAGAACAAGAACCTGTTTGTGGCCCTCACACTCTAACAGGCTAATGCAGACATGATTCTAGATTGCATTAGTCATGTTTATTAAGGTTTAATGTATGGTTGGGATCATGTACAACACAGATTTTTCCCGAGATTTTTCCAATTTTTTATTTCCCCAGAGATAAGGCAGAGCTTAAATTTCTCAAGGTTTGATATAGGGCATAATACTTAAAAAGGAAGATAATTTTTTAAACAAAGAAAATATGACCTTTTAGAATTGTCACAATTCAATCTAATTCTTTCTTCAGAGCCTCATTTTGTAATAGAAGATAAACTTGACCCCTGTGGTGTGGTCTTAGGGTAATATCTTACTCTTCTCTCCCCCTTCAGGGTAATCTTAAACTTCCACCACAAGAAGACTGTAGAGGTCCCTCCCGCACCAAGAACCTTCTGCAGATCTTTTTCAGTGTTCTTGGAGGTGGGCTGAGAGCTCGATCAGTTTGAGTCAGCCACCTTGTTCTCTAAAGGTAAGCACTGGGCAGTGAGCACACACCATGAGGCCGAGCTCCTAATGCAGGACTGGCTTTGGCATGCTCCATTGAGGGCCCGAGAGCGTCAGCCCTGGACCACCCACTCCTGTGGGCAGAGCATCTCCTGTCCATCAAGAGTTTTCACTGTTTGTAAGTGGAATATGCCCTAGAGAGTATTCATTTTTAAGTTTTGTTTTATTATTATTATTTTTAATTAGGGCCTGGGGATATGGCTTGTTCATCAGTAAAGTGCCTGAAACAGGAGCACAAGGACCTCAGGTTACATTCCTACCACTCATGTGCAAAGCTGGACTTCAGGCCAGCCAACATAGACAGCCTGAGGAGACCCTGTCAGAAAGCAGAGAGTGCTCCAGACATGTGCGTGTGCATGCATGTGCGTGCACACAGACACACAGAGACACACAGATACACACACACACACACACACACACACACACACACACACACACACACACACACACATATACAGGAACCCAGTTTTACTAAGGTTTATTTTTTCAGTTCAGGCTACACCTAAACCAGTTTATAACTTCTGAGTTTTATTCCTCAGGGAGATTCTTGAATGTCTTGAGATCTGAAGTGAAGCATTTTGAAACCATCTCAGCATTTAGGCAGTCTGATGACACATCTTTAATTGATATATCCAGCTTTGAAGCCCTGCTTTTCATGATCTCTCTGAAGCTGTGTCTTGCCTTACCTTTGGAGGGGCTCTAAAATAATTTGCAATCTATTTAAATTTCAAAAATTATGGTAACAATAGCTTGCTTAATGTTTAGAAAACATTAAAAAAAAAAAAGATCCTTTTTACCCTGTCGCTTTCTTCTATAAGAAACATGCAGTGAACACATGAGCTCCAGCAGGAGACACAGAGCAGAGATAAATTCATGCACCAACTTTCCTTCCAAATTTTAACAGCAGAAAACCTCACGGTTCTTTTGTTGATTTATTGACACCTTAAAGTGACTAATCCTAGATGAAAATGTCTGTTAGGTCTCATTTGTTTTCTAAAGAGGACAAAAAGATGTCATCTGTGTTAGAAGTAGGTTACTGCTAGGTAAAATAAATGTCACTTCCAACAAGAAGCGAGGTCCTAACACAGATCTCTGATAGTGAGTACTCAATGGGGTGACAGTGCTGAGTGTGTGCGGGGGGCGGGGGAGGGGACGCCACCTGCCCACCCGCTGCACTCACTCACCGGAGTGAGGGGACGCCACCTGCCCGCTTCACTCACTCACCTGAGTGAGGGGACGCCACCTGCCCGCTTCACTCACTCACCTGAGTTAGGGGACGCCACCTGCCCGCTTCACTCACTCACCGGAGTGAGGGGACGCCACCTGTCTGCTTCACTCACTCACCGGAGTGAGGGGACGCCACCTGCCCGCTTCACTCACTCACCTGAGTGAGGACACACCACCTGCCCGCTTCACTCACTCACCACTTCTTGCTGGGCTTGGAGACAAGCTGCACTGGAGGTGACCTTACGGAAATCCAACTTTGGAGAGAATCCTGGTGACTTTGTTGGCAGTCCTACTTCTAAAACATGACTAACATCACCTCCTTTCAAAAACACAGCCCTTCCTGTGTCTGCTTAATAAAATGTGTTGAAGGAAAATAACCCCTTGTTCCTGTTAGAATCAGAAAAAGTAGAATCAGAGCTGGTCTCATTGCAGGTAATTTAAAAAATTAAAAAATCGTAAGTAACTCTAACACAGGTTAGATTACGTGGAAGCATTAGGTACTTATAATGTAAAGATTATATATACACATACAGTTTACTTGATTTTTTTTTTCATTTCTGGAAGAGAGTGGGTAAATATAACTCTTTAGGCAACTGGGAAGAAATTTGTAAATAAAACATAAACCTACTGAAATTGTAAGGTGATCTTTAGTAATACAGAATATTTCTAATTCAAATTAAAGCTTTATTATGAATTTTTGTTGTAAAATTATTTTTAATTTAAAAAGTTCCCACACATGCCTTTAAAAACTTGAACATGGGGGCTGGAGCTAGCCGAGCAGTCAGAGGGCACTGGCTGTCGTCACAAAGGACCTGGGTCAATGTCCGCACACACGGGCTTCTCATAACCATTGTAGCCCAGCTTCCAGGGTATCTCATATCCTCTTATGGCCTCTACAGGCACCAACATGCAGGCAAAACACTCACACATACAAAATTAAAACTAAGCAAATCATCTAAAACTGAAATTAGCACTGGTGACCTATTTTAAAAATAATTTTTCACCAGTTTTGCTGTTTAATTTATTATCAGTTCTGTGGCATATGTATATAACACGGGAACCACCATTCTTGCCTTCTCTGTCTGCATTACCAAAAGTAAGATCTGTAGCAACAATTGTTGTTATCGTATTGTCAGTAATAATGTACACCACATCCCTAGGGAGCAAGGTGGATTATTGATCCTATGGCTGCGCTGATGTGCAGGCCTGACAGATTGGCTCGTGCTAGCACTAGTTCTTCTGCTGAACCAGTCATGGCAAGCATCTCGCTCTCATGTAAGCATATATATAAATGTTAGTGCATACTGCTGCTTTTGAATTCAGAAGGATTTATTAAAAGTCGTGTCTCTGGTTTCCCCTTCATTAGTATTTAGATCTATGTTTGCTATTATTTTTTAAAGCAGCTCTAGCCTGTCCATGCAAACAGTCCTTGGACTGCTTAATTTCTGGACTGCTTAGTCCTCTGGACTGCTTATTGGAAGCTTAATTTTCTTGTTTAGATCCTTCTCCTGGCCTACAGTTGTAAAGACGTTGGGCGTGAGGCTACCCTCTGTGTCTGCCCGTGGGGAAAGGGAACTATAAGATTCTTTGGAGACATAGAGACCCTCACTGTCTTGTAAAAATTAAAAGTGCTACTCGGGCCACAAGTAACTTCATTCTGATGACTTTAATGTTGCTAGTAGTCACATTGAAAAACAACAGCCAAAATTGATTGTCATTAGATTTTATTTAACCCAGGCTATCCAAATAATATTTTAGCACATAATCAGTTATAGAAATTTATGAGACCTGTTGCTTTTCATACTAAGTGTTCAAACTTATATATTTTACACTCTGAGGGTCTCCTATTGGCCTGGCCACACTTTAAGTGCTATGTAGTCACATGTGGCTAGAAGCTACTGTATTTGATTGGGTGGATCTAAACAAAGAATGAATGGAGCCTTCATTGTTTTCTTATTCTCCCCATTAGTTCACCTGGTTTTGAGTTCCCAGTTTTAACAGAAAGCAAAAAGCAAATTAGGATGCCTTGTTTAATTTGAATTCCAGATAAATACTTACTTAGCATAATTATGACCCCTGCTTAATTTATCTAAGTTGAGTTGGTTATGTTGTATTTTGTTTTGTTTCAGTTTAACTTCAATGAGAGATCACTGTGCTGTCTGGAAACTTGTAGGACTGAGAAGGTAGAGACTGTCCTGAAAGAGTCTCCAAAGTAGGAACCTTCCTAGAGCATGGGAAAGTTTAAGACAAAGAAGGTCTTCCCATGACAGGTGCTCCATGTTTACAGTGAAATACCTAAAATCCACACCTTTGCATTGAGATATAAGGTTTATGAAGCTGCGTGATTAGTAACTTGAGTTTATAAAGTATGAATTGTCAAGTGCACATTGTGATTCTGTGCCTTTTGAGGAATCACTCACCCAAACAGAATTCTCAGTAGGTTTCTAGGCCTTGGTCATTCTACTCTCTCCTGGTACTGGCCAGCACTGTAGCTGGCTCCTGACTCTCAGGTTGACATGGGCACAGAACATTGGTGCTGACTATTGGGTAGACTTTGAGCAGCATCTGTCTAAGCACTTACCATTGCTTATGTAAGCTGGTAGTGACCACTGGGTTCCAGCGCCTTAACAGTGTCTTCATTTCTCTTTACACTTCTTTTGTAGAAGAACAAAAATCTCGACATCGCTCTTTAACATTTTAAGTGTATTTTAGTAGCATTTTTTAATTTTTAGTACTCCTTAGTGATGTGGATCTGACTATCCTCTTAGGTTTCAAAAACAGCATGGATGTGCTGTGAGGGCAGTGGGTTTTTACACTGACCCCACAGTTTTCACAAGAGAGACAGATGCAGGGGTCATTCTGCATCGTGGCCATGTCAGGCAGGTGCTCCCAGGCACCACACTGTGCTGCAGTTCTTCCACTCAGAGCACAGTGGTCATTCCAAACCCGCTCACCTAGGAGACTGCACCCACGACTGCTTATGGTTCTGCATCCTTCAGAGAACAAGAACTGCAGAGAAGCTTTTTTTAAAAAATAAGTTATTTTTAAAAAATTGTAAGATCGCCCTCCTAAAACAGTCACCTGCAAGCTCTCAGTCGTGGTCTTCATTGTATATTTTTCTTCCTCTAAGAAGGATTGAGCTGGTTGTAAAGTGGGCTTGGGTTGAAGGTTTATTGTCATTTCAAGCTTGAAGTGTTACACATTTCTGTGTCTGGAAATATCTTATGTTTGTGTAAGACTCTTATTTTACCTAACTCCAAATTTCTAAGGCATGAATAATTTTGTCTAATTAACACCTTCATCTATATATAAATAAGGTGTTTAACCTTTTCTAGCTAATAATTTTTAACAGTAAAGAGTATGTTAATGACTCATGTTTGGGTTTTCACTTTTGCTCACAAGACTGGTTTTCTTTTGCTTAAAGGCTTCAACTTTATTTCTAAAACTACAGTTTAAAGCTACAGAAAAAAATCTTCAGCTTTAGGCCCTGTTTAGTCCTGAGATGCTCGGGTGACATCAGAGGGTCTGTGCAGCACTTGATAACTTAGTCCCCTTCTCTGTATACTCTGTATACTCCCTGTTGCTGAGCATCCAGTCCTTAATGTCCATCATATCTCCAAAGAGTTTCTATGAAGACTTCTGTCACGCCACCACTGATCCAGTGTCATGGGGTCAGTTTACTTATGGACAAACAGGGGTAAAGAATTTGGCCACTTGTCCTTATCTATTATATTCACCATGTAAACATTTAAAACCTTCTCAGAAACAAATATGGATAGGTAATCTCTTTTAAGGTATAGGTAGGTATATTGGATATTAACTTCTCGTTCAAAACAGTTACTTGACCAAGTTAATAAGTTAGTGGCAGGGCCTTGGTTTTCACATCATCAACATGATCCAGCACCTGTGTGATGGCAGTGACTTAGAGTTGTTTACATGTTAAAGGAAAGTGTTACTTCAGGTTGCTGTTTGCACTAGGACTTGTAGACAATCGTGATAATCATTAAACATGCCTGCATTTGCTTACATGCATGTCTTTCTGTGTATTAACAACCTAGCCTTTATGTATGTCCCTCATGTTTATGTATTAAATGCTCTTAACAATTTCAGTTTTTACTGAAATATTTAGACTTTGAAATTCTGCCATAGCTGCCTTTCCTGTTCCTAGATAGGGAATAAATCAAGCTTAGCCAGTCAGTCAATGCATACATGGAAAACTAAGACAACAGAATGATAAATAAAACATTTCCTGCCCCTTGAAATTCACTCCATGGAAGATGTCTGCTGGAGAGAGGCACAGCATTGGGCACAGAGGGCACAGGGCAAACCATTACTTTTAGCTATAGAAATGAAACTTTGAATCTGAGTCATCAGTGGGAGTTAGTAAAACAAATGGGAACCAAAGTGCAGGCATGATGGATGTGAAGGCCTCGAAGGGTAAGGGAGGACAAGATATACTCAAGATCAAAGACTCTCAGACACAGGAGATGTGGGTGTCAGCGAGATGCCATCCCAGTCTGTTAGCTGCTATCGTTTGACACCCATGTATGAGCAGAAGGAAGATGGTGGCTGCCAGATTTGTATTTTCGCTAAACTTTTACCTAGAGCTTACTGTGTATGCAGAACAGTGAGCATACTGGAGATCTGGAGCCTCATGATCCTCAGCTGATCACACTGGGAAGCATCACCAGAGGCTCACACTACTCATTTTTCTCTCCTTCCTGCCATCCTGCCCCACATTCATCAAGGAAACATCATGCCTGGGTTCCAACACATCCCTGGTGTGTCTGTGCTGAACGTTATATAAATAGCAACATGCAGGATGTACTCACTTAAGTGAAGGAAGCCAGATACAAAACTGTAAGATCTGTGTTACTGAGCAAGTTACGTGTCATTCTTGTGGTTATATAATGCTCTGTGATCCAGGTAAGCTTCACAGTGCAGCTAAGAAAGAAACAATGAGTGTAAGCTAGTCTGGTGGCAGTGAAGATGAGGAGTGGGCCTTCGTTATAGTTTTATAGCCTGTGAGAGGGTTAACTAGGTAGGAAATGAATGCAAAGATACTGTGGCGGAAGTTAGTGATAGTCTCTTCTGTTACGTCCAGATACCGAGGAGACAAAGGGCTGCTAAAGGACAGTAATGGGTTTGACTTCCAATATTCCAGGTATATACAAAGCATTGCCCAGTTCTGTTTCCCACAAATGCGTACTCATTAGCTTATTCAGTGAGCGACTGTATGTTGATTAGCACGTGTGCTAACAAAGTCCCTCAGCTTATGGAAAACTGTCTTCTAGTCCCTTGGCCTGCTTGGATGCCTCTGATCAATGTTTGTAGGAGGGGCTTCGTCTCATGATGCATTTCCTATCTATGCATGCATATACAGTACGCCTCTCCTGGAGTGGGACTATCTTTATTGCAAGAGTAGCATTTCCTATGTACTGTATGTGAAGGCCATTACTAAAATTCCTTCACACTTAATAGCTGCATTTTTATCGCTATGTTCTTGCCTTTAGTTAGTACAGTCAGCACACCTGGAAGTGAGCTGCTTTATGTGAAGCTATCAGCCTAATTCCTCACCAGTACTAATAAGTGGAAATAAATGCTCATCAGATTTTGTTAGGAATGGAACGAAAGATGGAGAGTTATGTCCTAAGCCCAGGCACAGGCAGGGTACCCAAGGAGAAAACCGTCACCACAGAGTACAGCTAGAAGCTCTGGCTTCGGGATTACAGGACGACTTTGCCTGCCCCACAGCACTGCCTAGCAAAGTTGGATCTTTGAGAAATTTTCTATAGAGATGAGACAAGTACCTTAAGAAGAATGGACTACTGAGAAGATGTAGTGGTTTGTAGCCATCAGGAATGACTCAGTTCTATCTTTAGACCACAAATTGAACCAAAATCAAGACAGCTTATTACCTCATTACAATTTTGGGGAAGAGCAACAGCAAAATAGTCATGGTCATGCTTTGCAGTTAATAGAATTTCATCTGACTTTGGGCTGTCACTTATAAGAGGGTACACTTTTTAAAATTAAATGTTCAAGTTTATTTAATGGTAGTTGTCTTCTTTCAAAGTTTTATCTTTAATTCTGATTTACCTTTACCAGCCAAACCATGTTTTAATAAATAAATTTGTTTAATAATTAATTATTAAATATGCATCATGTTTGTAATAGTGTTATAGCCTGAGATGGTGATGAGAGATTTGGAGCATACCACGACCTTGTGGTGACACAGATTGTTATATAGCAAGCCATTCATGCTAACTGATTAGTAGTGGATTCTGGGGAACTTAAGTGGGGTCTTCGTGGATGGTGGGACGAAGTTGAGGGCCCCGATCTGTAGCTGTGAGTACAGAAGATGGACGCCCTGCCCTGTGGAGGACAGATGAGAAACCAGTGAGACTCCAACCACTGTGTGAGGAAAAGGGCAGGTTCAGGAAGGTTGGTCCAAGTCGTGACCTTTGAACCATTCAAAAATCCTCCAAACATAAAATAAGAATCGAGAGTTACTGTCTTTGGTCTGGTCTGGTCTGGTCTGGGTTTGATTTGGTCTGGTCTGGTCTGGGTTTTGATGCTGGGGCCCTGCCTGCTCAGCACACTCTCTCTGTCCTCTGCTCCCAGCTAGTTGGCCTTGGTTTCTGGTTGTGAGTATAATTTTACTTTGTCAATATATGGTAATTATGTAGATTTTTCTCTGTTCCCAAACACATGAAATGAGAGGTGAAATTATTGTGCATTCAAATTCAGATTCTTTACCTGGGATGTATAGGTGGACTGTCATGAACTCTGGATCTCTAAAATGGAAATTTGTCTCTCTTCTAGAGTAACAGCGTTTCTTGGGGCTGGAGAGGTGGGTCAGTGGTTCAAAATACTTGTTGTTCTTGCAGAGGACCTAGGTTTAATTCACAGCACCCACATGCTGGTTTACAACTGTCTTATAACTTTCTCTTCTGGCTTCCCTGGGCACTAGGTATGCACATGCTGAACAAACATACATGCAGGCAAACCACTCATGCACATAAAGCATAAATAAACATATTTTAAAAATCTCAAATATTCTTTTTCCTCTTTCTCTCTAGTGACTATACAGTACCCAAGAGCATGCAGGAGCTAGGCCTAGGGGGCTGGGGCGCTGACTCAGTGTTTAAAAGTGTTGTGTGACGGTTAGAGCTAGGTCTCTAGGGCCCCTGTAAATGTCAGGTCAGTGTGACAGCAGACAGCAGTTGCAGCCTTGGGAGGTGAAGGCAGCATTTTCCAGGGAAAACTGGACAGCAAGAATAGCTATGGCAGCGTGTCTTGGTTTGATTGCCTCAATGAAGCAAAGTGCAAGAGCTGTCAAGGACAGACTTTCAATATCAACCTCATTTGTGGCCACAAACATGAATGAATGTCGGTCTGTCTGTGTCTCGGTCTCTCTGTCTCCCTCTCTTCCCCTCCTTACCCCCCCCCAACACACATACAGGAAAACAACAAAAACAAAGCTGTAGTTCCCACCCTCCCTCCCTTTCTGTGCTAGTCTTTCTTATATTAAGTCCCACTTAATCACACCCCCCTCTCTCCTATCACCTCCATACCTCCCATGCCACTTGACTCTTCTTGCTGCCTGCAGGTCTCGTGCACGTTGTCACATCTGCTCTGTGTTGTTTGCAGTAGGCATGTCAGATCCAGAAGATAGCACCTTAAAACTATTCCTCCCCACCTTGTATCTTTTACAGCCCCTTTCCCTCTTCTGCATTGTTCCCTGTGCCTCTGAGCCCATTACACAGACACCCCATTTAATGCTACATCCTCAGCAGTTTCTTACTTTCAGCCATTTGTCTGGGTTCTGAGTCTCCACTCAACTATCACTCACTGTGTGAGACTGGGAGCTGCAGTAGTCTATGGATACAAGTGTACGTTTTTAGAAGTTTAACTACATATCCTTTTAGCAAAATAATAGTTGTAGATTCTACCACATGCTTTATGTCCTCCCTAGCATGACCTTTAACCAGAACTCTCTTTCATGGAACATGCCTTGCACCCAGTCACTGCTAGAGTAGTTATGTCACTACTGCACCAGAGGGCATGTCTTGTGAACAGGTTGGTAGTACAGCACCCAAACCACTGGTGGCTTATATCTTTGATTGATATCGGCATATTTTCCAGACTTCATTTCAAGTAGGAACTGATCTTTATTTTTGGTCATAAATATTACAGCTCCTCTTTCTGCAATATATAATGTTTTTAATTAAAAAATCAATTCAAAAAGTGGATTTATCTGTATTGTATTTAATCTTTTGTACAACTGTTTAAAGCAAAAGTCAACAAATTATGTCTAATGCACCAAATCCATCTCTTAGATTGATTTTTATGGCTCTCAAAGTCAAGAACTATCTGACATTGTTTTGAAAAGGATTACAAGGAATTAGCATTATTGTTTTTAATTGGCAAAGGCAATGTGGTTCTCATAGCTGAATGTGTTGACTATGTAGCCCTTGGTTGTTGGCTGGTAGGTTGGTTGGTTGGTAGGTTGGTTGATTGGTAGGTTGGTTGGTTAGTAGGTTGGTTGGTTGGTAGGTTCGTTGGTTAGTAGGCTGGTAGGTTGGTTGGTTGGTAGGTTGTTGGTTGGTAGGTTGGTTGGTTGGTTGGTTCGTTGGTAGGTTGGTTGGTTGGTTGGTAGGTTGGTTGGTTGGTAGGTTGGTTGGTTAGTAGGCTGGTAGGTAGGTTGGTTGGTTGGTAGGTTGTTGGTTGGTAGGTTGGTAGGTTGGTTGGTTGGTTGGTAGGTTGGTTGGTTGGTTGGTAGGTTGGTTGGTTGGTAGGTTGGATGGTTAGTAGGTTGGTTGGTTGGTAGGTTAGATGGTTAGTAGGTTGGTTGGTTGGTAGGTTGGATGGTTAGTAGGTAGGTTGGTTGGTTGGTAGGTTGGTTGGTTGGTAGGTTGGTTGGTTATTAGATGCTTGGTTAGTTGAGTTTGACAAGCTTTGATTCTCAGATCAGTTTTTCTTCATTCTTTTAGGTTTTTTTTTTTTTACTTAATTGTTACTAAATCTCTTAAGGTATTTAGCAATAAAACATTGTAATAAAAATAGAAAGTTTAATGCCTGTGAGAATGAAAAAACACAAAGAACCAAAGTTGCTGTTTATAGTTTACAATGATGAAAGCAATATGCCAACCCTTTCTTACCTTCCATTGCTGATGCCAGGAAAGCTACTCTGCATGTTTGGAGGTGGCTCCCCAAGGCCTCTCAGGAAATTTACTTACATAGGGAATTAAAGTAAATATGTATCTTCAGTTTGATTTATTCATTTTCAAATGGGCATAGAAAGTTCTCTGTTCAAAAACATTGAGGAAGTAAACATAGTGAGTGAACATATAGTTTCAAAACCAAGGGAAGATGGATGGAGGTGAACCCATGTGGTTCTAACAGCTGCATGTGTCTCATCAAGTAGGAAATAATGCTAATGGGAAGCAAGCAGGGAAGCCCCAACTGTAGAGACTGCAGTATACCGAGTGTGAAGTGCATGACAAGGGCAGAAGTGTCTCTTAAGTTCATAGAATAGTAATAGAAACATGAAGAAGCATGCATTCACGACAAACAGTCTTCATCAGACCTGCTTCATGCTGGGGTCCTACTGGCCAGCCAGACTGTGGGAGTTGGCTGCCTGGTGAACAGGCAGCACCCAGCATTCTGCTCTCACTGCCCTCCCTGGGTATAATGTGCTTACTCTAATTCCTGCCTTGATAAGATATACAGTTATTATCCAAGCCATCTTTTCATTGCTGCTTTCTAGCTTCTTGGCATGTCAATGGGGACTTTACATGCTATGATAATTCCTCCTGTGTAGTTTATCATGTTGCTGAAAATGTTTTGGGCATTTGTATGGTTGATTTCTTGTTTCTCTTAAATTGATTTTAAATTGTGCAACTTATCCATCTATAGATACTGTTAATACAAAATTCAAGAAACTTTATACCTTTTAAAACCATGCAGTGCCACTGGTTTTAAAAGTTGTATGTATCAGAATCACCTGGAAGTCTGTTCACTCGTTGGTTCTGCCATTATTGTTTCTGGTTCTGAAGGTCTGAGATGGGGCCTACAGCCATGCAAAAATTATCAAGTTCACAAGGTGGTGTTGAAAATGTTATTCCAGGACTTGTTTTGAGAACTACTGCACTAAACTAATAAATATACACATAAACATGCACATACACAGAGAGAGAGAGAGAGAGAGAGAGAGAGAGAGAGAGAGAGAGAGAGAGAGAGACAACAGATAGACAGACAGAGGAGAGATTATAAAAAATCAGAAATGTTTGAATTGCTCCCATTGAGTAGCTTTGACTCTGTTGCCTGGTCTTACAATGGCAACCAGTGATGGCCTTGTCTGAGGTAGTGGCAAAAAGCTTCCTTTAATATACACCAGCATTACTCCTTGCCTAGAGAGACTCCGTGAAGTTACAATGTTTCTCTTCTATTTTATGCATCTAAAAATAGCATTTTGTTCTAAGACAAAACCATATAAAGCTCATTTTTAAAGTTAGAGTCCTTGAATTAGTCATTTCCCATCTGACATGGGAGAATTCGAGTCTAGAGGACTGCGTTCAGCTCTCGGCCACCATATAATCCTGCTCACAAGCGCCTGTCACTCCAGCTTCTGGCCTCCATGGGGACCAGTATGTGCATACATAACGAAGATAAAATATATGAATTGTTATGAAATTAATTTTGGTTTTTTAAAGAATTACTGTAAAATTTTGACTTGTTGTTCTTGAGATTATAGTTTAATTACAACTTCCCTCCCTTCCTTGTCCTCCTTCCAAACTTTCCCAGTGCCCCTCCCTGCTCTTCCTCAAATTCATGGCCTCTTTTTTATTAATTATGGTTCTATGCATTTATGTCTATGTATATTCCTAAATATAACATGCAGTTTGTATGGTGTTACTTGTGTGTGTGTGTGTGTGTGTGTGTGTGTGTGTGTGTGTGTATTTTTTTTTTTAGGCCAAACATATACTTTCTAATATATATAATTTGGTTTTGATTTAAACAGATTGATAATGATAATGAAATAATAAAACTAGCATGTTTTTGCAGAAATTAAATTTTCTGGTATCTATTAAAATAGATGCAGATAATGGGAAAAGAAAAATGCTGAAAATTCATACAGTTTTTAAGAAAGAAAACTATGTATTTGCTATAAACAGACTACTTAACATAAGAAATAAAACTATGTATTTGCTATAGACAGACTACTTAACATAAGAAATAAAACTATGTATTTGCTATAGACAGACTACTTAACATAAGAAATAAAACTATGTATTTGCTATAGACAGACTACTTAACATACACTTAATTTCTAGTTAAAATATTAAAGATTAAGTTTATCCTTTTGGATATCTAAAATTTTAAATCAGATTTATAAAAGAAGGAGCAGATTAATTTTATGATTATAGTTAGGGTTGAAAATTATATCTGTGTGAGTGGCGCATGTCTGTACAGATGTAGAGGTCACAAGGTGACCTGGCGACATTTTCAGGATGCTGCCCACCTGGATTTTTGAGGCAGGATCTCTTACTGGAATGTGAGGCTTGCTAACTGGTCTAGACTAGCTGGTCAGTGAGCCTGGGGGGAGGGAGGGCTCTGCCTGCCTCTGCCTTCCCAGTATTGGGATTGCAAGGAACCCAGCTCAAGTCCTGTTGTCTGTATGACCAGCTTCTACCAAATGGGCCACCTCCCCCGCTCCTAGTGGTGGTTTTCAGTGTAACCTCTGCTTCTGTGGGGTCATGTGCTCTTTTCCCATAACCTATCAACCATTGACTCTTAATGATTGCATTATTCCAGTGATTGTCTTACCTCAAAAATAATAAATACATCTCATCCCTAACTAAGAACCTGTCTGCAGTTGATACCCACTGGCTAAGGAAGAATTGGTTTTCTACAATGGAGTGTCACTTGGTGTGTTAACCACACTCTGGGGCAGACCTGATGCTCAGGAGTAATTGGCCAACACGAAACAGATTTAATGATATTTTTGTGGAGGTGTTTTATTTTGTTTTGTTTGTCTTACTGGTCCTAGCCTGTTATGTTTTGGTTTTTGTTTTGTGGATTTTTTTTCTTTTGAAAAAGAGAGAACAGAAAGTTGGGTAGATCTGGGGAGGGAAAACATGATCAAAATATACTGTATGAAAACTTTAATAAAGAGAAAGAAGAAAGTATCTCCCTGAGAATAACATCTCCTTTCACATGCTAGGTCTCTCTAGTGGCTTCCATAATTTAGCAAATGAAAATCAAATAAAACTTAATTTGTTAATAATGCAGGCTTCTGTCTCTACTTTATATATTTTTACTTGCCTATACACAGCACTTGTGGCAAATAGTTATAGAAAAAGTAGACAGTGTACTAGCCTTGTGCCCTTACATGTCTAAGCTGCCTGTGATGCTTAGCTTACAAGCAAGCCGCTTGTCTACCAGCTCCCTGCCTTCCCTCACTGCACAGAATCGTGGTAGGCAGCCATACTGCAGTGCCATGGGCTCTCACGCAAGCCCTCCCCATCCTTCCTGTGTGTCTGCATTAGAGTGAGTCTGAATACCCTGGTGTCATTGGAAAATGTTCTCAGCTGTGGGCCCTGACTTTTATCTGGTTCAGACTTCATTCCTTCTTTTCTTTGTTTGATCTGAAGGTAGAAACAGCCATTGTAATTGAGGTGTCTGCTAATGAGCCATATGGTGGCTAAGATTGGGAGGAGATAGATGACCTCAACCTTCCTGACACCACAACCCTTTAATACAGTTCCTCATGCTGTACTGACCCCAACCATAAGATTATTTCCATTGCTACTTTATAACTGTAATTTTACTTTTTGTAATTTGTAATTTTACTGCTATGAATCATAATGTAAATATCTGTGTTTTCCAATGGTCTTAGGTGACCTCTGTGAAAGGGTCATCCAACCCCCAAAGGGGTCATGACCCCCAGGTTGAGAACCACTGCCTTAGAGGAAGTGAGTGTTTGACAGGGGAGGCTATCAAATGGGGTCAGGGTCACAAAAGACAAAGAAGAGGCCTGCTCCATGGGGGTGTGATCTGTACAGGTGACCCAGTCTATGATGGGCTCTGGATAATTCTTCATTTTCAAATGAAAGGTCTGGTGGTTTAGGCCCTGGAGGCCTACAAGCTGTGTAACCTATCCTGCAGTAGAAACTATAATAAGAATAGGAAGCAGAAGTTCATTCTTTTTGATTCTTGATTCCTTTTCATAATATTACCAGACTGGGAATGATGATGCAAAGACATTAAAATTTTGCAGGAAAAATTGGCCTAATTTCAGTGCAATTTTATAGATAGTCTGTAATTGAAGAAGATTGGTAAAAATTTTAAATGATATTAAAAGTAATCACATTGATAATTCATATAGAGAATTTATGAAGTCAGATCTGTTCATGTAATTTGAGAAGCAAAAGTGATAGGAGGCACAGACCCGTGCTTCTCAGTGCCCACGTGTCCCGGGCACACACCTGTGCTTCTCAGTGCCCACGTGTCCCAGGCACACACCTGTGCTTCTCAGTGCCCACGTGTCCCGGGCACACACCTGTGCTTCTCAGTGCTCACATGTCCCAGGCACACACCTGTGCTTCTCAATGCTCACATGTCCCGGGCACACACCTGTGCTTCTCAGTGCCCACGTGTCCCGGGCACAGACCTGTGCTTCTCAGTGTTCATGTGTCCCAGGCACAGACCTGTGCTTCTCAATGCCCACGTGTCCCAGGCACACACCTGTGCTTCTCAATGCTCGTATATCCCAGGATAGTGTTTTCTTGCTTGCTTTCTTCTGTAGTGCTTGGAATTTGAACCCAGGGTCTCACATATGTGAAGGAGGTGTAGTACAGTGCTTTTATTATTTGATAGTTATTTCCTCTGACAATTACCCTTAAAGTAGCCATTGTATCATAAATATATTATATTACTAGTAAAATTTACTTTTATAAAGACTTTATTTAGCACATGAAGTGTAGAAACTCAGAATCTCAACATTCATTAATGAAGCTTGTTAGCTTCATATTCTGATAGCTTTATAGTACTTCCATATTTAAAATGGAAGGTAGTGTCTGTGTCATACCTAGACTCGCTTTTCTAGATCTCTTCCTTGCTAACACTTTCCTAGCTTCATTGACTATAGAACAAATGGAAACACACCGTGCTGACGTTCTTTAATGTGTGTTTTCTTTTATTATCCTAATAAAATAAAATAGGGTGGCGTACAGAGTTACCTGAGTCCATGGCAGTGAGTGAATTCAGATTATCTCCTGAAACTATAACCCTGTTGTCTGAGTACCAGCCAGAACTGGTTGTGCTGTCCCCGTCTGGACCTGTCATAAAGAGTTGGGTAGAAGTAGGTAAGGAGAGTAGTCATTTTTATTACTACTTTTCTTGTGAAATCTGAGCTTTAAAATAGAATAAATGCCTATGTTTAAGAGTCTGTGGGGGTGGGGGTGGGGGTTGAAGGACCCGGGAGCCCAGTTTTCAAATTTCTCTGTGGCTTCAGTCCAAAAAACAGCAGCCTTTTAGAGAAGCCTGTTCCCAGCTTGCACAGACCCCTGAGACATACCGGGAATCATCAGGCCTGAGGTGCAGGGACTGTTGCTATCATCCTGGGGACAGCTGAAAGTCCATATCCCAGACATGTGACCTAGAGTGGAAGCCTGGCCTGCCTAGTGGACTTAAGTGCAGCCCTTCCTCCATTGTAAGGATGTGTTCATGAGGCAAGCTGTCTAAACAGGAGAAGCAGCTTTATTCCATTGATTTTTTATTTAAAATTATAAAAGAGTGTATATTTAGATCATGGAAAAATTTAAATTACATTAGGTTCTGCATGGCATTGTATACGGCACTGACTGTGCGAATGAAGTTAAATGTTACATGTCAGCAGGCGGCGTGCACAAGGGCAGCAGCAGCAGCTAAACCAGGAACACAGGCCAAAGGAGAGGCCAGGGGCAGCAGCTGAACCAGGAACACAGGCCAAAGGAGAGGCCAGGGGCAGCAGCTGAACCAGGAACACAGGCCAAAGGAGAGGCCAGGGGCAGGTCCATGTGCACCTCTAGGTGCACGGCCCTCACTGGCTCCTTTGGACTAGTTGAGCAAAATCATATTTTTTTCCCCTTAGCCCAGGGAAACTTTGTGCAGGAGATAGAAATGCAGTTGATGGGAGAAGCTGCTTTTGACACGTTTTAGTGAAAAAGAGGGAAATGTGTGATCACAAATTCAGGGGTAAGAAAGCACTGGATTTAGGGTTTGGTGACAGACAACACTGGTAATGGCATTAAAATCTACTGCAGAGGCTCCTGAGGAAAGGGACTATACACAGTTGTCAAAAGAAAGATGAGGACACCTGGGAAGCAAGGGAATGAGCTGTGCAGAGTCCAGTGTGGTGAGTTCTCAGAGACAAATGACAGTCTGTAAGGCTGCCTGTGGAAACCGGGCCGTCTTTCAGTCCTCAGCAGGATCCTTGCAGACCACTTAGGCTCTCTGGGCCTCAGCTGTTGTCCTGTGTAAGGCTTGGTCAGTGAAGGTTACTATTCCCACTTCAAAATTGATGCTCAGTTACCATGTGTGGCACATGTTGCTTCTCTTCTTACGTAATAACATACAAAATACTTTAATGAATTGTATTTGACAAACTTTTAGTTTGTATTTATACAATTAATGTGTTTTTAATAAATGGTTATTTCAAAGACAAATTAGGACACAACAAAATACAGTAGCCGTATGCCACAAAGGTCTTGAGTGGCGCACCTATCTTACAGGTAAGTTTAAGAGTTAGTGAATGGCCTCCTGTGTAGGACTGACTGTACTTGGTCTGACTTTCAGTAATGAAATACTTCATAACTAAAATGTCTAGTTTTGTCTCCATCAGTGAGTTTGCAGCACACCGTTCTATTATATTCCTACTTGTAATAATCCACTGAAGAATATCTGGCGGTTGTCTCCTCATCCTCTACTCTCTGCATGACACTGAAACCTTTATCCATTAGTAACTGTCTCTCCTTTGTGACTCAGGGTCCCTCAGCAAAGTGATATGCAGTCTTTACTTGGTTAGAAATAGCAGCATTGTCAAGTAGACTTTTGATCTATTACGTATGGAAGGCAAATCTCCAAGGTTGACGAAAGCATTCTTCTTACTTTGTAAAGCATAAACATGAAGGATCAGAACCAAAGCTTAGCATGTGGAGGTCACCTGCACCCAAGCAAACTAGCAAGAACCAAGGCCATCGAGGTCGTTGGGTCCAGCTCAGCAGCATGCCCTGCGACTCACGGTCAGTCTTAACCTGCACTCTATACAGAGTGTGGGTTAGGTAGCCCTGCCAATTGTGGGCTGCAATGCCTACAGTTTCCTCTTGAGAATACCTTGGCATTCAAGAGGGAGACTGTGATGAGGTGGCTTCATCCACATGCACTCTGAATCAGGCACGGGGACCATAAGAGGCCTGCTTGCTATGGCTGCTCTCCCTGTTCTGTCACTGCACGGATGGTACAGAAACCTCTCTGACCTTGATGTAGTGGGAAGTGTTAGCAAAAGGCATCAGTGGGCAATGGGATCCTCTTGTAGTACCTTTTTATTTTCTGATCTTAAGTGGAAACTTATTCAAATGTTTTAAAAGTTGTGATTTTTAAAAGGAAAATGAATCTTCAGATTTTATTTCTGTAATGAGTTCTAGGGTCTATAGGGCCCATAGTAATTGCTCAACACTTTAGCATACTTTTATCATCTCTACAAATATAGTTTGAGAGATGTGTCCTAAACACATAAAGTAAAAAATTTTATTTAAATGGTAAACCTACATTGTGGCTACTTGGTATCTTTTTTCTTCTAAATTACTGGATCTAGAGACACTGCTGCTTTGCTTGGTGCTCTTGCTTCACAGCTGCTTATGGACTACTTCTAGCTAGTCCCCCTCTCACATATTACTCAGAGAAGCCTGTTATTCAGAATCGTCCACTGCTAAGAGGTACTAGGTTGATGCCTAGATTGTGGGGCTTCAGCACGGGATCTAATTGTTGACTGGAGCTGGATTGTTTGTAATGATCCTACATGTGAATGCCTTTCTTGTCCCTCTGTCCCCATTCCTGTTGATAGAAGAGTATGTGGCATGTTTAACATGATCTCTGTGGTTCTGGTCCATGTCCTGTCCAGAAGTGATTCTCCCCAGATTTTACATGTGAAGTAAGGTTTATTGTTAGCATTAGTCACAAGTACAGTTTTTTGCTTTTCTTCCTTTGTAGGGAGGAGGGGGCTAGGAATTGAACCTAGGATCTTACACATGCCAGACAAGTGCTCAATTAGTGAGCTAGATTCCCAGCCTATACATATATATCAATTAAATATTCTTATTATAATTATTATAATTTAGTATTTATTATGTTTGATTAAACTTATCTTTAGTAAACGTATTTATAAGTGTATCCTTTTCTCTTTCTGCTGTAGACTTCCAGGCCAGAGTTAGTATAATTAAATATTAAGCATATTTATTGTTTGTTTTAGTATTATAGTAATACAGAGTGCAATAAAGCATTAAATTTGTTCTCACTTTCAACCGATAACTTGAGTTGTCTGCACAGTACCCTTGTTCAGGCATTGAGATGGAGTTACAAAAATGTTAAATATTTACTCCCATTTTCCTACAAAGTGTGGAGGCAATTGAAGATGATATTTTTATTAATTCTTTAAGACTTTCATACAATGTGTCTTGATCACATTCATCCTCCATCCCCCAGCTCCAGATCCACCATCACCTTCCAGTCCACCCAACTTAAAAGACAGTATTTTATCAAAGACATAAAAAAAGCTTATAAACTGAGGACTGTTGGAGGTAGACTTGACTCTTGTTCCTGTAGTCCTGGAGGGACATGGAACATGGGACGAGTGAGTCCAGTCACACATTTTACAGTTAATCCAAACACTCAGTAGCATGGGGCATATGGGTGCGAATAAAATACTATCACAGGTGTTCTCCTGACTCTGCTGGAACAATCCCCAAAACTTGTAGTGTCACTGAGGCTGGCCGTCACAATGTTTGCCACCCTGTTGTTAGCTGCTGTCCCAGCCCTGTCACATCTTTCAGCTTAGTGTTGGCAGCAGTCTTGTACTGCATATATCCAATCAGGGATTTGTTTATGGAGCACACATCTGAGGGCCAGCCATGTGCTGCTAGTTTAGCAATGCGTTTGTGTTTTCCACTCCTCAGGGAGGAGATCGTTTCCATTTGGCTACCAAGTCAAACTAAACAGTCTAGAATTTAGTTCTCCATAGCTTGCCTGTTCCTAACTCTCCTGTCTGTATACACCATCTTTCCACTTAAGGATATACCTCTTCTGCTCAGTTAGCTCTTTACATGTGTGACGTTTATGGTTTCAGTTGGCTTGCACTTGTGATCTGGGTCGTTCTCTCACTGGGGTCCCTAATGTGCCATTAGGAAGCAGGGTGCTGCAGCTCCTCAGTACTCACCCCACATCACCAGACACTGTCTCCAGCAGTGTGAGCACCCCTCACACAGTGCGGTGCACAGGATAATAAGTATCAGCCTGTTGAACGAGACCCTGATGAGGCAGAAGGTAGCTAGGAAATGGAGATAGGTAGGGATGCTTTTTTAAATAAAAATCTTCACATTTTTATGACAGTGTTTGTTGATGTTTGGGTTTTTGAAAATATTTTAAATGTTTCAGATTTTTAAGTCAGGTACTTTGTTCACTTCCCAGTTTGAACAACCATCATGCTTCTGTTTACACAATGGTTTTCATAAAAGTGTCTGCTTCACATCATCCAAAATACATTGAATATTTTTATGCCAAGCATTTTGTTAAAATTTAGGACCACAACCTCATAATGAGAGCCTACACTGCCAACCGCTTCTGGGCTCATGGAAGAAGGGTACAAATGAGCAGACAGCCCGGTACAGGCTCCGATCCCTCAGGCAGAGGGATGCAAGTGTTTGAGCTCCCATCTCCTCTGCAGCTGTTAGACAAACTCCACTGGTAGAAGCAGTGTGAGAATGAAAGATGAATTATAAAACTTCAGTGTCTCCTTTAGGTGACTCCTGGGTCATGTGGAACCCAGTAATCAAATGCTTGCTGTGCAAACACTACTGTCAAGACAAAGCTTGTGCCTCCCCAAGAGAATACTCTGAAATCTCTTGGGCCCTCTCTGAAAAAAAAAAAAAAAATGGATGGCTCAGATGGGGTGAGTCTGAGTTGCCCTGAGCAAAGAGAAGTTTCTGTGGCAACAAGACCATGAACAAAGTTTAGGGTATGTGTGTGTGTATCTGTGTCTCTGTCTGTCTGTCTGTTCTAAGATAGGGTGGGAGAGGTGGGGAGGAAGGAGCCCAGTGATTAGGAAGTGGCAGTTGTCTTAAAGTTTGGTTGGAGGAGGCAGAGGGCAGAGATGTGGGCACAGTCAGAGGTGTGTCTTAGCAATGGGCGAGCCATGTCATGAGGATTTTTAAGTCAATAATTTAAAAGCTTTCTTTCCCTAAAAGTGGAATGCTTAAAATTTTTAAAAGCTTAAAAATAAGCCCAGTAGTTTTAGAAGATAAATCAGGCTGTTTTGCTTCTGTGCTGTTCGGTGTTTTACTTGCTTTGTGATGGAGATGTGGAACAGGCAGATACGGTCGGATCTACTGTGGTGGCTTGTTTCTCTGTGTTGTGTTTGGAGCTCTACTCCAGAGTGGGATGTGTTGCTGATTGACCTTCTTGGTCAGACTTGGGCTAGGGATTGCAACCTTAAGCTTTTGAACCTCCCCAGTTCCAAAATAATATCTCAAAAGCTTATTTACAAAAACAAACAAACAAAAACAATGCCTACACCATAAACTAAACTTGCTTCCCCTAGCTTGTAACTTATTTAACCTGTTTATTCTATGTCTTCCACATGGCTGTTTACCTCTCCTCCAAGTCCAGGTGACAAATCTCCCCGTGCCTGACTCTATCTCAGAGTTCTCTCTCTGCCAGATGTCCCACCTTCTAATCCTGTCTTGACTTATTGGGCGTCAGATGTGTACTGCCAGGTGATGCTTCCACACAGTACACAAGAGATTATCCTTATAAGTAATAGCTCTCACTCCTTGTGATTGGATGGTATCTTAAACACTCACTTTTATTTACTTGACAGACTTATCAATTAATAGATGTTTGGATAGATTATTAGACACCCATGCTATTACCATTACCTTTTTAAGCAAAACAGACACAACAGTAACTTCATGGCATTCAGCATAATTCAGAGGGTAGGGATTTAAGAGTGTCCATAACCCTCCACCCTCTTCCAGTATCCATTATATTTCCTGTTCTGAGAAAGATTCAGCGATCCTCCCTGAAACTCTTTGGCTTCTTTGGGTCCTTAGATTGTAGCGAGGGTATCCTGTACTTTATGGCTAATATCCACTTACAAGTGAGTACACAGCATGCCTGTCCTTTTGGAACTGGGTTACCTCACTCAGGAGGATATTTTCTAGTTCCATCCATTTGCCTGCAAAATCCATGATGTCCTTGTTTTTAATGGCTGGGTAGTACTCCACTGTGTAAATGTACCATGTTTTCTTTATCCATTCTTCTGTTGTGGGACATCTGGGTGGTTTCCAGCTTCTGGCTATTATAAATATGGCTGCTATGAACATGGTGGAGCAAGTATCCTTGTGGGATGGTGGAACATCTTTTGGATATACGCCTAGGAGTAGTATAGCTGGGTCTAGAGGTAGAACTAGTCCCAATTTGCTGGGTGGGAGAGGGGCTGGGGAGGGGTTTAAGGTGCAGGGATCAGGTGTAGGGAGAGCAGGATGGAAATGGGTGGTGGGCATTGGGTTGCATGTCTAGGATGTGCCAGTGACCTGGGCTGGGAGGCTGGAGTGAGAGATGCCCCAGGGAGTCTGTGGGGTGATTCTAACTAAGACTCCGAGCAGTGGGGATACGGCACCTGCAGTAGGCACTGCCTTAGGCAGGACTCCTGGTGGAGGGACAAGGACAGCAACCTACCCACAAAACCTAGACCCAAGATGTGTCCTGCCTACAAGATGTGCAGAGACAGAGGGAATGGCCAACCACTGACTGCTGCAACTTGAGACCCATCCCATGGGCAAGGACCAATCCCTGACGCTATTAATGATGCTCTCTTATGCTTGCAGACGGGAGCCTAGCATAGCTGTTCTCTGAGAAGCTTCACCCAGCAGCCAGTGGAAACAGATGCAGAGACCCTATTCCCATAAGTCCTAGCATGTGGCAGGGCCTGACAGCTTAAGGAGCGGACCCCTGGACTCTTAGGAAGGCTGGGTCCCAGTTTAACAGATTAACCTTCTGTTGTTCTCTAGCACATTGCTCCACATTTGGTGATCAGGAGAGTGTGTGGTTATTATTCCAGTTTCTGTGAGTCAGAAGTCTAGGCACTGCTTAGCTTGGTTCTCTGTTCAGCCCTAGGATAAAGACGTCAGTGGGCTGCATTCCTCTGTGGGACTCAGGGCTTTCCTGCAAGGTAGTTTGAGTTTTTAACTGTTCTTATTTCCCTGTGCTTCTAAGATGCTCTTGTCATGTGCAGCTCACAGCATGGTATCCCTGCTTTACCAAGGACAGCAGGGGCAGGCAGGGAGCTTTTTCTGTTACTTTAAGTCTCTAAGTTCAGGGAAGGTTTAAGTCCTCTTTTGAAGTTTACCTTAGGAAGCAGAGACTTCAGGCTCACCCAAGAACATGGTCAGCCTGGGATACATAGTGAATGGTAAGCCAGTGTAGACAACAGAGCAGATCCCATCTCAAAATAAGCGAATAACATCAAAGAACTGTGTTGGGTCCATCCAGGCTGTTCTTGGATAAACAGAGTCAACTACTAGGGACCTTAATTATACATGCTGAACCCCTTCACAGTTCCTGGGTAATTCAGCATAATCACAGGAGTGATAAACTGTCATCTTCATAGGCCCTGTCCACATCCAAGCAGAGGGGACAGTATCAGGCACAGTGCCCATGGCCTTTGGAACTCAGTCCTCTTAGAAGTCTGGTAACCCAGTTGGCCCTTTTCAGGACTCCCCACAAATTGCCCGCCTTACAGTCTTCATGTCGCCGTGGCTCCTTCACTGGTCTCTTTCTACATTTCATCGATGTTACAGTCTCCCCGAATGTCCCCTCAGCTCTTCCTGGAATGTGCACTTGTTTTATACTGTTTTGAGGCCAGTTTATTTACTCTAGAAATGAAACCAGGGGCCAGCACTCTTCACTCCAGTCTCTGGAGGAACAGAAATGGATTTGATACTGAAGTGAAGCAGCCCGTGGGGCTCAACAGAGTGTGGCCTGTTAGGACTCCTGACACGCAAGGTCTGGGAAACTGATTGACAGAAGTGTGAGGAAGGCTGGGAAGACCAGGTGCATTCAGGAGAAGGTGATAGTGGCAGAGCATTTGGGGGAATGGGGAACAGTCTCACCGGCATGAAGGGATATTGGCCTGTTATGCTAGGATGCCTTTAGCAAGTATGGGTGTTTCACTGGGAGGGGCTGCTTGTGCACAGGTTAGGGCAGCCCTGTGGTGCTCCTGCACACATGGATTCAAATCATGCTGGCCAGCTGCTGCGAACACTGTCCGGCAGTGTAAAGTAACACCCAACCCCAACCTTTGTCTTCTAGCGAGTCCTTTGTCTTGCGTGTAACACAAGGCACCATTCTGCAGCTGAGAGGCAGCTTGGTGGCTTTGCTGAGGAAGTGCTGTGACTTCCTCCTCCTAAAATGACCTTCCTCTCACTTTCTCGGATACATTAAAACCTTGCTTGTAGAACTGGGTTTGGTGTTTCCTCCTTCCCAGAGCCTTTCCATTCCCAGAAGCCTGTCCCCGTGTCTGTTCTCAATTCTTCCTCTCTGCTTTACTCTCAACTGTGCCTGTCACAATGTGACAGAACATAAGCATGTGTCTCTCTATCTGCTGGTAAGACCCCTGGGGACAGAAGCGATGTTCATTTTCTTAACTGTTAGACCCTGATCCAACAGATGTTCAACAGCTGGTTTGAATGAAGGAATGGGCTTGTCATTGTGCTGCAGAGTCACTACCTTCTGCTTATCCGACTGCAGGTGGCCAGATCTGACTCCCTTAGACATACTTGCTGGTCCCTTTTAAATCTTGTTTACTTTATCCAGTGGACAGATGGATGGATGGACGGGCAGATGGACACACACACTTCTGGGTGCCATTTTCTCTTTGCTAGTTGAATTGTCTTACCCTGGGCTTCTCTGCTCTTTCGTTCCTTGCTCACTAGCACATGCTCGTCATAAGATCGGTCTTCAGAACAGATGTCATGTCTGAAACAAAGCCTTTTTGTTTTGAGGCCTGCAATTTATTCCACAATCTGGGAAAAGTCACACTCTTGGCATGGGACACAGCAGCAATAAAGACTAGGAAAGACAGTTGTTCACATTTGGGTGAAGTTCTGACGGGAGGAAATGGACAAGTGTGAAGTAACACCCCTCCCCCCCCACCAACTTGAGTGTCTTCAGGTGTCTCCTCACCTTGAAATGTCAAGTACAGGGTAAGGCCATAGATACAGAGTGACCTCTAAAGTGAAACATTGGAACCACCAAAGACAGTGATTTTCTTTTTCTTTTTTTAAAGATTTGTTTATTTATTTATTTTATGTATGTGAGTACACTGTAGCTGTCTTCAAACACACCAGAAGAGGGCATTGGATCCCATTATAGATGGTTGTGAGCCACCATGTGGTTGCAGGGAATTGAACTCAGAACCTCTGGAAGAGTAGTCAGTGCTCTTAACCACTGAGCCATCTCTCCAGCCCCAAGACAGTGATTTTCATTTCAAGCTCAGCAGAACTAAATCAGAGTTAGTGTCTGTGTTACCATCTCCTTTGAGAAGAGCTTCATACATTTCTGGGGTTGACAACAGTGTCAGAGATGGCATGTCACTGGGAGAGCAGGCTTCTGCCTCAGACACGGACTTGCAATCTGAGAAGCCTGTGAAATCGTTGGACTGCACAGGTTGTCGTGTGGCTCAGCGCTCCTCACAGTTCACAACAGTTATGTGCTATTCCACTGCCGTGCGGTGGCTTTCTGTGTAGTCAGCTATCATTTGAAACTTACCTTGTTAAAATATATTGAATTACTGCAATTGACTAAAGGTTTTTACTCTTACTTTATAGGTGAAGAGAACCTCAAATGTGACTAGTATTTTATTTTTTAGAGGTAGTATTGAGCAAAAAGCTCTACGAGTAGGTAAAGGAAATACGTGGTTAAACAGAAACTAGGCCATGCCTGCAGTTATTTTAAAAGTTAATTTTAGTTTTTACTTACTCACTTTACATCCTGCTCACTGCCTTGCTCCTGGTCATTTCCTCCCACAGTCCTTCCCTGTCCCCTTCTCTGAGCAGGTGGAGTCCCCCAGGGGTATCCCCACCACCGCCAACCCGGCACTTCCAGTCACTGCAAGGCTAGGCGCTTCCTCTCCCACTGAGGCCAGTCAAGGCAGCCCAGCTAGAACATATCCCATATACAAGCAACAGCTTTGGGGATAGCCTCCCAGTTCCAGTTTTTCAGCACCCACATGAAGACCAAGCTGCACATCTGCTACATATGTGCAGGGGGCCTAGGTCCAGCCTGTGTGTGCTCTTTGGTGGGTGGTTCAGTCTCTGGGAGCCCCAGGGATCCAGGTTAGTGAACTCTGTTGTTCTTCCTGTGGAGTTCCCATCCCCCTCTGGGCCCCGCAATCCTTCCTCCTGTTCTTCCATAGAGTCCCCAAGCTCCATCCACTGCTTGGCTGGGGGTGTCTGTATCTGTCTGAGTTAGTTGCTGGGTGGAGCCTCTCACAGGACAGAATGCTCCTGTCTGCAAGCCTAACAGAGCATCATTAATAGCATCAGGGATTGGTGCTTGCCCATGGCGTGGGTCTCAAGTTGGGCCGGTTATTGATTAGTCATTCCTGCAGTCTCTGCTCCATCACCCGTGCTTGCATTTCTTGTAGGCAGGATACATTTTGCATTGAAAATTTTGTAGGTGGGTTGGTGTCTCTATTGTTTCAATGGTATTCCTGCCTGGCTACAGGAGGTGGCCTCTTCAGGTTCCATATCCCCAATGCTGTGAGTCCCAGCCAAGGCCCCCCATTGGTTCTTGGGCACCTCCCTTACCCCAGGTCTCCGGCGATGGCCCCGCCCCCATCAGTTGCAGATCCCATTCATCTCCATGGCCATCTGGCCATCACTCCTGACTCCCCCACACCTGAGCCAAACCCCCCTTTCCCTTCTCACCCCCTCCCTTCCAGTTCCCTTCCTCCATCTGCCTCTTAGGACTATTTTATTCCCCCTTCTAAGTAAGATTTGAGCACCCTCCTTGTGCCTTCCTTCTTGTTTAGCTTATTTGAGTTTGTGGGGCATAGCATGGCTATCCTGTATTTTATGGCTAATATCTACTTATAAGTGAATATATATACCATGCATGTCCTTTTGGGTCTAGGTTACCTCACTCAGGATGATATTCTCAATTTCCATCCATTTGCCTGCAAAATTCATAATGTCTTTGTTTTTCATAGCTTAATAGTATTCCATTGTGTAGATGTACCACATCTCTGTATCCATTCTTCAGTTGAGAGACATCTAGGTTGTTTCCAGTTTCTGACTATTACAAATAAAGCTGTTATGAACATAGTGGAGCAAGTGTCCTTGTGGGATGGTGGAGCTATGATCAACAAGTGACAAATGGGACCTCATGAAACTGCAAAGGTTCTGTAAGGCAAAGGACAAATCAGCAGCCTACATATTCAGAAAGAATCTTCACCAACTGTACATCTTACAGAGGGCTGATATCCAAACAACTCAAGATACCAACAACCCAAATAACCCAATTTAAAAATCTGGCACAGAACTAAACAGAATTCTCAATAGAAGAATTTCGAATACCTGAGAAGCACTTAAAGAAATGTTCAAGTCCTTAGTCATCAGGGAAATGCAAATCAAAACAACCCCGAGATTCCACCTCACACCAGTCAGAATGGCTAAGATCAAAAACTCAAGAGACAGCACATGCTGGTGAGGATGTAGAGCAAGAGAAACACTTCTTCACTGCTGATGGGAGTGCAAACTGGTACAACCACTTTGGAAATCAATTTGACAGTTTCTCAGAAAACTGGGAATAGTTGTACCTCAAGACCCAGGTACACCACTCCTGGGCATGGACTCTAAAGATGCCCACAGTTTTCAAACCCGGGAGCCTTGCCTTCCAGGATGCGTGCTCTCCAGCTCCATCCCACCACGCATGGTGAATGTGGTAGTGTCCTTCTAAAAGAAAGTGTGAATCCCTGCAAGCTGTATTTAAGCAGGTGAGTAGTCAGAACCCCTGATCTCTTCCCTCAAGTCCCTGCTCGGCTCTGTGGTCAAGGCTGGAAGGATAAATGGAAAGCAGAGCCAAGCTGCTTATGCAGCAGGTTTGTTCATTCAGAAAGACTGGATGAGTTTTAGTTAGAAACTTTTATTGGAAATTTTAAAATAAACATATAAAAGGAGATCTGATTGTGATTACTTGATGTGAGTTTTCTTCAAACTTAGTCTCGAGTATGTTTTTCTTAAATTCTTGAAAGAAGATTTTAAGAATCTGTCGTTAGTGGGGATGCCATAATCTTAGAATGTTACTGGAGATTCTGTGACAATCATTTTTTAGCTGTTTGTACGATGTGTCCCTTCATTTTCTTTGGACAAATGGGCTCAGCTTGTTTTAGATTTCTGTCTGCTCTCAGTAATCAATTTTAATTTTTTCCCTGAAAAATGTCTGTCACTCCATTAAAACACTTTTCAGCTAAAGACTTAAGATCAGATCATTAGATCTGTGCAGTTATTACCAGCCTGTGCCAGCCCAGGATCAGACCTTTCCCTTGTAGACCCTCTTCATCATAGCATAGTGCTACTTCAGCCATAAAAACAACTGAGCCAGGCAGTGGTGGCGCACACCTTTAATCCCAGCACTTGGGAGGCAGAGGCAGGCGGATTTCTGAGTTCGAGGCCAGCCTGGTCTACAGAGTGAGTTCCAGGACAGCCAGGGCTACACAGAGAAACCCTGTCTCGAAAAAACAAAAAAAAAAACTGAATTCACAAGTGATCCAAAGTCTATTGATATCAGGGAAATATATTAAGGGGGCATTTTTTGATGCTGCTGTTTTAAATATGATGTAATTTAGTTGTCACTGAATCTGTAAGTACTTGATATGATTAATACATGATTTTATTGACTTTACTTAAACATGTGAACAATTCACAATTAGGTTGTACCTTACAATTTAGAACCTTATGTTTGAGTTTCCTTTAAGAACTGCATATCGTTGAAGAGGTGTCAGTAGTGGGTCACTGGGGCCTTGAAGCTCCTGGCTGGCTAACTTCCCTTGTATCTGTGCTGCTCTCGTGGCCTGAGGCAGGAATTCCTGCTTGATATGTTGACTTGGCCATAACACAGTATGCATTCATTTTTCTTGTTGAAGTGATACCAAATCTTGGTGTTTTGTTGCTTCATTGGCATCTTATTTTAGAATGTAACTTTCAGATAAAATGATCAACATTTTATGCCTGGTGGTTTATGCGTTAAGTCAAATATAGTACCCATTGTGAGTGTGCACAGTTTACTTAGAGCTTTCCTATAAAAGAAATGTAGCCAAGTTTTGTTGTTGTTTGATGGAAAAAATCCTCTTTTAGCAGATGAATGCTTAGCAGTGTCAACCCTTCTGGGGCATTTTGGGTTCTTATATACAAAAGAACAGACATGCTTAATAGTTTACTAAACTCTAAATAGTAAATACTAAGAATTTAGAATTACTAAATTCAAAATACAAAAAAAACTATGCATGTAACTAGTTACTAGATCATTTTACTTAAAAGTAAAAGCATGTGAGAAAGTAGGAGTCTTGAAAACCTCCTTTAGTGAACCTCCACTGCTGTGTGTCGTGGACTCAGAGCGCTCTGTCTCTGTAACACCCAGCATGTGCGAGGGTCACCAAACTGAAATTCATTTTCCCTTACCAGACAGGAAGTTGTGTCTGAAAAAGTACATTACAGAAACTTGGGCCTTATGAAAGAAAAGGCTTAGACAGATAATAATAAAGATTATGTTGAACATTCTACAACAGGGCTGAGAAATTCCTTAATCAACAACAATTCCATTTAAAGTGTATGTTCAGCGTTTAGCATGCCAAGCATCCGTTACTGAATTAGTTGTCCCTTGACCCTCTTGCCTCAGTTGTAATCACAACTAGCATCAGTCTGCAAGAAATTTTGAATTATGCAAATATCATTCACTTAAAGATTTTTTAATATCTGGTATTAAATCTAAGTGTCTGTTGCTATTTTTTTCCTTTTTATTATCACAGAGCAGTTTTGTTTTAATGGAGTTTGTATTAGGGTTCCCTAGAGGAATAGAACAGATAGAATTAATACATACTAAAAGGAGACTGATTAGCTTGGCCTTCATGGTATAGCCTGGGTAGGTTCAACAATGGCTGTTTTCACACTGGCTAGGTGAAGAGCCTGTTAGTCACTGAGACCTTGAGACTGGATGCCTCAGCAGTCCTTAGCCAACTCTGAAGGCCTAGACATTCCTAGAGAAGCACTGCTCTTCAGACCATGTAGGAAGCCCAAAGAAGCTAGGCTCTGCTATCAGCAAGAAGGTGTAGCAGCAACAGCAAGGTAGATGAACTCACCAGCAGGACACAGAAGCAGTGACCCTCAGACATCCTTCTATCCAGCTGCTATAGGAAAGTGTCACCCAGAATTAAGATGAGTCTTCCCACTTCAAATAACCTGATTGAAAAAGTGCCCTCAGAGCTGTACCCAGTAGCTGACTTCTTAGTAGAGTCTAAATGTAGTCAAGCTGGCTTCTAAGATTAGCAGCACAGTATTTAAGAGCAGTGTTTGAGACCTGGACTCCTGTTCATATAATGAGAAGTTGAAGTACAAATGTCCAATGAGTGATAGACAATTTTGAAGAAATTTGTATTTAATCCTTTCGTTATCTCTGTATAAATATGAGGAATTTATTTAACATTACTAGGCTTCTTATGGCTTTTCCAGAGAAAGTAATGGCAAGTCTACTAGTTACTCTCCTATTGCTATGACGAAACATCATGACCAAAGCAACTTATAAAAGGATGAATTTAATTGAGGGCTTGCTTACACTTTCAGAGGGTTTGTCCACAATCATCAGAAGTGCAGCAACAGACAGGCAAGGATTGCCCTGGAACAGCAGCTATAGCTGAGAACTCATATCTGATCCTCAAGTTTCAGGTAGAGACAGAAATAGGGTCAGTGAGACAGAGATAGGCTGCACGTGGCATATGCTTTAGAAATGAAAAAGCCCACCCCTAGTGACACACCTCATACAACAAAGGCACACCTCCTAATCCTTCCCAAACAGTTCCACAAACTTGGGACCAAGCATTCAAGCATGTGTGTCTATGGACCATCCTCATTCAACGCACCAGGCTTGCAGTGTTGCTCTGAAGATGTTCTAGCCAAAGTGCCCTGGAACCTGTAAATTGCAATGATGTTCCAGGTTTGGTAATGTTGTAGTCTGTACCCATCTGAATTGCAAGTCAAAAACAAAGCATGTGGTCTAACCTGAGCCTGTTGTTCATTCCTGTAATCCTGTCACTCAGGGTTGAAGTAAAGGATTGCTGAAAATCTGAGGCCCTCAGCTTCAGACTGAGACTCTTGTCACATAAAAACAAAAGGAGTGGAGATGACCTCAGATGGAAAGGTCCCTTGAGAAGCCCACGCCCACGTCTGTTGTGGCCTTCTCCCCTTGCCTCTCTTGACGCTTGTGCTCAAATCTATATTAAAACTATTCCTTGATAAACTCCAATTTGCTTTTTTTTTTTTCTTCGAGAAAAAATAAAAAACCTGTGGCCTAGAGAAAGCATGGCTCCCACCCTGGCTCCTGCCAGCCCACCTCGTGACTTGGGTTGACACAGGACTTGCTGTAGAACTTCCCAAGGATCTCTGACTTCTGCCTCATCAAACCTTCTGACACACATTTCTTAAGGAGAGTTTTATGTCTGCAGATTTACTTTGGAATCCTTAGATTGCTGAGACAGAATTCTGGCCACGGAATTAGTCTGACTTCCCAGCCTTTGCATTGTAAAGAGCTCTCTGATTTTCCAGTGGAGGACATCCTGTGACTGCCTGGTCCACAGGTAATCCTTACACATATCCTGTTTGCAAGCAGTTAGATGTGTGCTCAGAAATTCCAGTGCCACATTGTACAGCATCTCCTCAGACGGGAACCTCTTGCTCACCTTGGGGGTAGGTCTCTTCTCAGAATGGGAGGATTATGCAGTCAGTTGGGTACTTGGCACATATCCAAGGTCACACCTTAGATGGCACTTGTCACTGACCTGATGGGAGACAGTGACAGTGGAACACAAGCTGTGGTTTTCCCGCACAACAAAGGCAATAGGTTTTGAGGTGGGCTGTTTCTAAGCGTGTCGGTCTTTTGAAGGAATTTAAATTATGTACTGAACCGAAATGTTAAGGATGTGAAAATGGCACTGGAAAGCCAGAAACTGAAGCAGAGATGGACCATGGAGGGATGCTGCTAGCTAGTCTGCTTTTTCTGGTTTTCTTGGCTAGCTTTCTCATGAAGCCCAGGCCCAGCCACCTAAGTGTGGCACTGCCCATAGTGGACTGTGCCTGTCTACATCAATTAGTAATTACTAAAATGCCTCACAGACATGGCCACAGGCCAGTCTGATCTAAGCAGTTCTTCAAGTGAAGTTCCTTCTTCCCAGGTGACTCTGGGTTGTGTAAAGTTGACAGCTGTAGCTAATCATGACACCCATAATTTGTATAGTAATGAAGATGTGTTTTAGTTATCAGTTTCAGAAACTCAGCTCAATTGGCAAGTGTAAGACACTGAAGGATCAAGAGGCCAGGGAATGGTCTTGATGGACTCATCTCACTGACAAGCCCCAGTATTAGCTGTACAGGGCTCACAGTATCATCAGACTTGGCCTTGCTGTCAGCCTCTCACCTGCCATCTCCCTCCTCATTTCCTTCCTTCCATCCTTTCCTCCCTGTATGAAATGTGAAGGACTTGAAGTGTTTTAGAGGTTAATGGATTGTTGGAAATGTTGATAGGTAGAATTCTTAATCAAAGAAAGCTGCTCCTAAGATTCTAACGTTCGCTATTTGACTTAAAAATTTGTGCTAGCCAGATATAGATTATTAGGATGAATTCAAGGTATAATGTGTATGTATACTTGAGACATGAAGATATGTATATGAGTGTGTCTATGTGCACACATGTGCATGTGTGCTGTCTTAGTTATTAGGGTTTTGCCGCTGTGAAAAGACACCATGACCAAGACAAGTCCTACAAGGACAACATTTAATTGGCGTTGGCTTATAGTTTCAGAGGTTCAGTCCATTATCCTCAAGGTGGGAGCATGGCAGCATCCAGGCAGGCTTGGTGCAGGAGGAGCTGAGAGGTCCCCCTCTTGTTCTGAAGGCAGCTAGGAGAAGACTGGCTTCTAGCTAGCTAGGACAAGGGTCTTAAAGCTCACACCCACAGTGACACACTTCCTCCAACATGGACACACCTACTCCAACAAGGCCACACCTCCTAATAGTGCCACTCCCTGGGCCAATCATATTCAAACCACCACATGTACGTGTGTGTGTGTGTGTGTGTGTGTGTGTGTCTGTATGCGTGTGCGTATGTGTGTGTGCACTCACGCATCTGTGTATTCTGTCTATAAATTTCTACCATGCAAGTATAATACCCAATTTTTACTGTTAGTATCAGATTAATTTTACTTGGGAAATAAATGCACACACATAATCTGTATGGACAATAAAAATTTATTTTTAGCACATTCTGTTTTTTTCTAAGCCAAACTGTAGCTATCTTTTATTAAAGATACATTTCAGAAATTAGGTAGGGCATGAACAGACACAGTTATTAACATACAAGAACATTAAGACTCCCTCCTTGCATCCACTATTCTAATCAGAAAGCTACTGTAAATATAGTGAGTCTTCGTGCCATCCTGTGAACGGGGAGAGCTTAATGTAAGAATGGACACTTCCCATTAAAGGTACTGTTAATGGCTTTTCACAAGCAGGACCCTCCCTTTCAAGAGGTCTGTGTCACCAACACACTGCATGGCCAACATCCGTGGTCAGGTTCAAAAAGTTTGATGATTTTAAGGGAGTTAAGTCTATGTCAGTAGTGGGTGGGAAAGAGAATATAAAAATTAATTTAGAGTCTTCACATACCGCAAGGTATTTTGTGCCAATGTAGCTAATGTGTGATAAGAGATCTTTCAAAACTCATCAGGGAAAAGAGAGGTGTATTCCCCAAATTAGTTTAACTTAGGACACATTTGTTAGTAGCATATGTTCCTTCCCTTCAAAAAATAAGACAAAACAAAATAAACAAACAAAAAGGCCCTCATATTCGTTGTGTAAGGTTGAGGCCTCGTGGTTTTCCCATCCAGTCTGGCATATTCAGTGGTGCCATCCTTGCTCAGCTCCTGTTTGACCAGTCATGTTGGTGAGACTTTGTGCAGCTCCTGATGTCGCTAGGAGACTCACTCTCACTGCAAACTTCCTGCTCCTCTGGGCCCTCCAGTCTTCCATGTATCTTCAGCAATGGGTCCTGAGCCTGGGTGAAGGGACTTTTGTAGGCGTATTCACTGGAACTGGACTTCCTGATTCTGCATATGGATTAGTTGTGATTTTCTATGCTGGTCTCTGTCTGTTGCAAAGAGAAGTTTCCTTGATAAGGGGAAACTGAGCTTCCCCATGGTGTAAGGACAAATGCTTATGCTTATGTTGCTGTCAGGGATTGCACTGTTAGGGATTGCGTTCCTAACTACACCTAATCAATGACAATTGTTAAGAAAAAGAGGCCATGAATTTGAAGGAAAGTGGAAATACGGATATGGAATGGTTTGAGAGAAGAGGAAGAGAGTAGTGTGATTAAAATACAGCTTTAAAACAACAACAACAAACTTGTGAGCCAACAACATAACTTTAAAAAAGTTAAAAAGCATATTTTTTATAGAACTTGACAAAATAACAGTTCAATTGTATAGTCACCAGAAGTCATAGTTATCAAAAGTAGTCACACCACAGTTGTCTCCAGAACCCTCAGCATCCTGTGCCGTCCACATGGTTATCCCCGTCAGTGTTCTGTGCCCGTTGGCCTGCTTATTCAAGTCAGCGTCTATGCCTGTCTGCATGGTTATTCCAGTCAGTGTTCTGTGCCTGTCTGCATGGTTATTCCAGTCAGCGTCCATGCCTGTCTGCATGGTTATTCCAGTCAGCGTCTATGCCAGTCTGCATGGTTAATCCAGTCAGTGTTCTGTGCCTGACTGCATGGTTATTCCAGTCAGCGTCCATGCCTGTCTGCATGGTTATTCCAGTCAGCGTCTATGCCAGTCTGCATGGTTAATCCAGTCAGTGTTCTGTGCCTGACTGCATGGTTATTCCAGTCAGCGTCTATGCCTGACTGCATGGTTATTCCAGTCAGCATGTGTGCCCATCCGCAGGGGGACCCCATCCTTGCCAGATCGGATCAGTTTTTCTCTTTGCTGTTTGGGCCTTCTCTCCCTTCCCTTCTCTGCAAGGACCCAGTTGGATGCTGGCTTTGAAGGAGCATGTTTAGCCGACAGGTTTGCCACTCTCTGCTGTGGCTCAGCCTACTCCTTGGCATCCTCTCCTGTAGCATCCCCTTCAGCCTGTCTTTGGGGCATGGCCTTCAGGAAGGCCATGACTTACGTAGGCAGCAGGCAGTGGCCATGGCTCTGCTCAGACTCAGTCTGGACTCACGTACACCACTCCCGCGTACACGGCCCCTGCGTGTGCCTTTTGGATAGTGAACCTTCCTACTATAGACCCATTGTTTTGAATGAGGTTATACAGCCAGACAAAATGAAAAACACAGCTTTAGAAATAATATGAAGCTTACAGTTCATACAAATTATTCAAACTGCAATATTTATATGCTTTAGCTGAAAAAGATAAGTCCTCTGATTTAAGACGCATGGTCTTTCGCATAGTGAAAAGTGGTTTGACCAGCCATAGTCAGCAGTGCAGACTACCATTCAGCCACTGTGCTTTTATGCAGGGAATTTTTGTTTCTCTTTCTAGAAGGACCTGTGGAACTATGGAGGGGATGATATATAAGCCTAAATTGGCAAATTTTGTGCTTGCTCTGTGCCCGAGATCAGGTCCTTGTCCTATGTGCTGGCCAGAAACCACACCTGGCTGCAAGCCCATTTGTTTCTCCTGTTCTTCCTTCAACTGCAGCTTGCTTCTTTGGGTGCACTGCCTTAACCGACTGGGAAATGAGCAGAATTCATGCATGTTATCTCTACCTGTTCTTGACATGCCAGAGATCAGACCAGGCCAGCCCTAGTGACTTTGTAATTATTTTGTTAAGTAAAGAAAAAATCCCAGAAATATATTTTTTATTTTAACTTTTAAAATTGTTTTTTTATTTTTATTTATGTATTGTTCTTGTATGTTGTGTGTATATGACAGGACAAGTGCACAGGTCCCAAGGGCGCACCGCGTGTGTGGGGGGAGGGGGAGAGAAGAGACAGAGACGGGCAGGTGCCCAGGTCCCTCAGTGTGTGTGGCAGGGAGTCTGAGAACAACTTTTGATAGCGGGTTCTCCTACAGTTGTGGGCTCTAGGAGCAAATCCAGGTTGGCAGGCTTTTATGGCAGGTCCTTTCATCTCTGTGCCATCCTGTTAGCCCTAAAGCTTATTTTCAGAATGTTAAAACTTCACTGATTTAGTAGGAAATAAGTATTCCCAAATCAACCTGACCAGAGTCCAAACTCAGAAAGGCAGAACTCTGCAAGTCAAGGCCCATACAGAAGCACACGGAAACTGAAGCTGTAAAACCCCAGGCAGTGCACATTATCCAGACAAATGTATTGCTGTACTGTGAATGGATACAATTTAATGAAAACATTTCTCTCAAACACATGTACAGAGCTCTTTAGTTTAAAGTCATAATTCATAGTCTGTAATTAGGAACTCTAGGGCCTACTTGGTATTACCAACACAAAGGACACTTGCCTTTAAGCCTTATTTTATAGAACTATGAAGTGAAGTAACACAAACAAGAAGTTGTTGATGACTTTTTAAAAAATGTGTTATGAATGTTTTGCCTGCATGTCTGCAATGACCAAGGAGGCCAGAAGACTATGTAAGAGTCCCCTATAGCTGGAGCTACAGGCAGTTATGAGCTGCCACGTGGTGTTGGGAACCAAACCCAGGTCCTCTGCAAGAGCACTAGGTGCTCTTAACCACTGAGCTGTTTTTCCAGCCCCAATAAAGTAATTTTTAATAAACAAAATAAGAGAAAAAGTAGTCTGTAAATTTGGACAGGACTATATTGACATGTAGACAACATATAACACATAGTGCCTGGTCTATGTAAAACTGCCAATAAATATTTATTAAGTCAAAGACTATTCAGTTCTGTAGGTATATTATTTGGATATTTTGCCTCATATTGTAAATATAAAATTTTATATTTGTTTATTATATACATAAAATATCACATATCATCACATACACAGATACAGATTTCAGTGTTAAAATCTCTGCCTTAAAAAAGGCATGTATCCTTTGAAGGGAGTTAACAGAAGTATGATAAAGTACTGAAGAATTATGATGGTGGTAAGACCCTAACCCAGTGCACTCAAATGCTGTTTTACTATATAGAGGCTAGGCCAGCTTTGTCCATTAGAACTGTCTGTGGCAAGCATGCTCTTTATTTTATCAATAGCTACTAGTTCATGTTTTAAGCACTTGGAACTTGCCCAGGATGAAAGGGCAGCTGTATTTTATATATTAGATCTGGAGCTAACTTTAAATAGATACATGTGACTAGCAACTACCTTATTAGACATTGCAGTTCTTATCTTATTTACCTTAGGGTCCTTTTTATTTGGAAATAATTGGCCCAGAGTGCTTTTAATTATGTAGGTTATTATTGATTGGTCTTAACTGTATTCAAAATTTAAACTCATAAAGTTTAAAATATGTTATACTTAATAGTCATTATTGTGAGAAATAAAACAAACAACATAAAATTTAAATAGTAACATTGTTTTGTGTATGTAGTTTTCTAACCTGCCTTATAGAATTGGCAGAATTGTATCTGCTTCTCTCCTCAATCTGATACAGTGTTGCAGTTTCCCTTCAGTATGGGGAATATATATCTCCCCCACCCCCCACCCCACGTGGGGGGGGGACAACTGTGCAGTAAGCACTTGATTGAGAAGCACCTCAACAAGTTGGCAAAGCACACCCATTGGTGTGTCAGTGAACTTCAGTAATGGATCACAGACTTCCAGTAGCTGGGGACAGCTGTGGGACAGAGCAGAAGGAGGAAGCTTGCTAGCCCAGACCTCTGCCTCTCCTGCTACATGAGGGTGGACCACCCTTCTCCTCACCCCCTGCTAATGGTGATGAAATAAAACTATAAAAATAAATATAAAATAAAAATAAATATAAATAAATATAAATAAAAATAAAAAGCCTGAGAGCTCAGAGGTCTTGGCTCCTGCTTATTGTTAACTGTAGCTCTTACCACTCAACAACATTCAAACATTTTTCCTTAGGAACTTGAAAACTTAAACCTTTTCACATAATGGTAATGTGTTATTGCTTCTCCATCACACATATAATATGCCAACATCACCATTCTTGTTCTTTGGGGCAATTAGTAAAATAAGAGTTACTTGAGCATAAACATTGGGAGAAAAACCACAGTTAGTCTGCTAATAGAAATGGCTACTAAATGGCCATTGGGTGGGAAGACTGCTCAAGGAGGATCTGCTACACAAAGGAATGGTTCACATGCCAGGTGGATGGGACACTACTCAGAGAAGCATGGAATTTAATTTATTCCTTTAATTCTGGAATGTTCCATTTAATATTATTGACCCAACATTAAGTAATTGACACCATGAAAACTGAAATTGCTGATAAGGAGGAAATCATGCTTGTTATTTTGGTTAAAGTGTGTTAAAAGTTCACACAGATACTGTAGTGTGTGTGTTCTGTGAAAATGCATTGAGTATCAGGTTCTTCAAACTTAGTTGTTGTTGGGGTTGAGTAGTGCTCTGGTACATTTCATGGATCTCATGCATGGTGAGATCCATCTGGAACTTGGAGTAGACCTTTTACTTTTAACAAATTTGTAACTTCATGAATCAATTAGTAATTAGTGATTAGAATAGATCAGTTCACTAAGTTGTACAAACTTTAGAAATACTGACAGTTTTATTTTGCTGTACTTAAAAAGACCAATTGTGGCACCAACTGCTTCAGAAGGATCTTTTATGTTGAGAATTGTAGAATTTTCATGGCAGTTAACTGGTTTTCCAGAATTCAAATTTAACCCCAAATCTCAAGTTCTAGAGTTGGCAATGTATTTGGTGGTGGTTTTCTCATAGAATGGGGGCCTTTTTTGGTGGTGTCTGAGAAAATGTCTGCAAGTGCCTGCATCTGTGTAACCACCTTCCCACGGTTTGTGCTCAGAAGAGAAAGTGGAGCCCCTAGAAACCTTGTGTAATCCTGGGGTGTTTGCCTTAAGACAGTCTTACACTCTGGTGTCAGGATGACCTGTGTCCCTGATGTTTTGTTGCAGAATGTTCAAAGGAAATAAAGAGGGCTCCAGACCCATCAGGGCCGAGGTTTTAATGGGATAAGTTTGCTTCTTCATCGAAGCCATTGTTAAGTAAAACTACTGGAGTCTGCATTCCGGTTGGTTTGGGCTTGTTTAGTTGTTTGGTTGGGGTTTTGTTGTGTCTTGTTTTGTTTTTTTAGGTTGCAAGGGCAGGGTTCCCTCCTCTGCCTTGATCTTGATTCCCACCAAAGTGTCAGTGGTGTTAGAACTATCGTCCTAATACAGAAGGAAAGGCATGAAAGGAAATAACCATGTGAGGTCAGATGTCACACTGCAGAAGGAGAACACCACAGTGTGATCATCACAGAAATGGGCTTGGCCTTTCTGTATTGATGATAAGGGCAGAGGGGACTGATTTAGGGTCATTTAGGGAAAGCTCCCTGATAGAGATTGATGTCATGTAATGACGAGTCTCATTCTTCTCTTTTATTGTGTTGACTATAAAAATAAAAGTAGGAATATTGCCATGTTAAAATGTATTTAATCATGTTATTTTGTTAGTCATCCACAGATTTGGCAAGTGTTTAGTGAGTACTTTGTTGCATGTAGAACAGAATAATGATAATACCAATAAGTCTGTCTGCTACCCATCTACAGAGGTTTTATAATAACTTCTTCTCTTTGAAGCCCCCGAATTTTAGGTTTATATAAATGCCACTAGATAGGGGGCTGGGCTTAACATTTGTGTGTGTGTGTGTGTGCAGTCGGACAAACATTTACCGTCTTTGGCTTTCAGTTTTAAGTGTGAAATATGAGGCTAAGATTTATCTTCTCAATGTTTCCAGATTTCAAATTAATTAATTTGATGTGTTTTACAACATAGTCACCCTTCACTGACACAACAAGCCTTAATTACTCTGTGGGAAGCCATAAAACCCCCACCAGACCCTTGGCTCCTGTTTTTAAGTCACTGCCTCAATGGGAGTTTTGAGCAGCACTCTTCCTTTAGTGACATTTTATCAGCATGTGCCACATCACCGAAGACCTAGAGGAACTCAAAAACTGATGGCAGTGTGGGAAATGAGCACTGTTGCAGAGAGTCCTGAATCCAGAGACTAGAGTGAGAACAAGGAAGTCTGCTGTGCTACACACTCAGCAGTCAGGTGCCTGTCTGGCATGCATGAGGGCCTGTGTTCAGATCCTGTGGTTGTAAGAACCCCATCAAAGTGTTTGTATTTTAGCTTGGTCACTAATTCCATAAAAATTGTACAGACTGTGCATGCTTGACAGAACTTGTACAGGTAGGAATGTACTTTCACTGGTGTGAACACCATCGTCATCCCCATGCACCTGACTTTAATGAGAGCACCGCAGGCAACATTACAGCCTCCTAAATACACCCATGCCCTAATCCAGATAGCTGTAAATGTGGCTCTGACAAAGGAGAGCTAAGGACAAATTACCTCAGCAATCAGCTCATTCTTTAATTGTTTTTAACTTAGTGTAAGAATGATGAGCTTCACTATGCACACATGTCATCTGCACACATGGCACCTGCACACATGGCACCTGCACACATGAAACCTGCACACATGTCATCTGTACACATGACACCTGCACACATAGCACCCACACATGACACCTGCACACATGGCACCCGCACACATGGCACCCACACATGTGATACCTGCACACATGGCACCTGTACATATGGCCCCTGCACACATGACACCTGCACACATGGCCCCTGCACACATGACACCTGCATACATAGCACCTGCACACATGGCCCCTGCACACATGACACCCGCACACATGACACCCGCACACATGGCACCTGCACACATGGCACCTGCACACATGACACCCGCACACATGGCCCCTGCACACATGACACCTGCATACATAGCACCTGCACACATGGCCCCTGCACACATGACACCCGCATACATGGTACCTGTACACATGGCACCTGTACACACGGCACCTGCACACACAGCACCTGCACACACGGCACCTGCACACACGACACCTGCACACATGGCACCTGCACACATGGTACCTGCACACATGACACCTGCACACATGATACCCACACACATGACACCTGTACATATGGCACCTGCACACATAGCACCTACACACATGATACCCACACACGTGGCACCTGTACATATGTCATCTGTACATATGGCACCTGCACACATGGCACCTGCACACATGATACCCACACACATGACACCCGCACACATGACACCTGTACACATGGCACCTGCACACATGACACCTGCACACATGACACCTGTACATACGGCACCTGCACACACGGCACCTGTACACATGACACCTGTACACATGACACCTGCACACATGGCACCTGTACACATGGCACTTGCACACATGACACCTGCACACATGGCACCTGCACACATGACACCTGCACACATGGCACCTGCACACATGACACCTGCACACATGGCACCTGCACACATGGCACCTGCATACATGCACACCATGTATTTTGCTCTTGTTTACCTCCATTACCCTCTCTTTTTTCCCCAGAGAGTCTGTCCTACACTTTCATGTCACATATGTAAATTTTAAATTGATCATACAATAGAAAACATGCAGTGTGAGTGTGTGCGTGTGCGTGTGCGTGTGTGTGTGTGTGTGTGTGTGTGTGTGTGTGTGTGTGTGTGACAGAGGGGGGAGAGTCTCCCTCTGAGAGAGAGAGAGTGCGAGCACAGGCATGTGGAGGCCAGAGGTTGAAACAGGGTTTTCATTTAACTTGGAGCTCACCAACTGGCTAAGACTGGCTGGTGTGCATTCCAGGTATCTGCCTGTCTCTGCTCTGTCCTCCCTCAGTGCTAGAGCTAGGTCTGCACCATCATGCTGGGCCTACATGGGGATCTGAATGCAGATCCTTGTTTGTACCTCCATCTCTGTGTAGCCTGGGCGGTCTCCTCAGCCCCAAACAAGCAGTACTTCACTTAGTATTATCCCCAGTTCCATCCACTGTCCTGCAGCGACACAATGCATTCATTATGGCTGCAGAAGATCCCATTGTGCATATATACAGCATCGTCTTCATCCATTCGTCTGTTGATGGGCATCTAGGAAGATTTGTCTACCTGTTACTGTGGCTGCTGTGAATAGCACAGCAGTAAACATGGCTTGCAGGCATCTCTGTGGTTCTCTGATGTACATCTTTGAGAATAGGCCAGGAATCGTATAACTGGATCATATGGTCGTTCAATTTTTAATTGCTTGAGGCCCCTCCATGCAGATTCCTAGGTGGCTGTACTCATTTGGATTTCTGACAGCACATTGTTACTCTCTCCTCCTACCCCCACATCCTCACCAGCATTTGGTTTTTGTTTTGTTTTTTCTTGACAACTGCTGTCTTAGTTCATTTCCTGTTGCTATGATAAACACCATGACTAAAATCAAACTTGTGAGGAAAAGGTTGATGTCATTTTAGAACTCTCAGGTGGTAGTCAGTCATAAGGGAAGTCAGGACAGGAACTCCAGCCAAACCCAGAACAGAAACAGAAGCAGAGACCATACAGCAGCACTGCTTACCGACTTGTTCCCCATGGCTTGCTCAGCCAGCTTCCTTAAACAAGCCAGGGTCATGTGCCCAGGAGTAGCACTGCCCCCAGCCTTACCACATAAGTTATTAGTCAAGAAAATGGCTCCACAGGCATGCCTGTGGGCCAGACTGACAGAGGAATTTTTTCAGTTGAAGTTCCCAAATGCCCGTTTGTTGCCAAATTGACAAGAAAAAAATCTAACTAGAACAGCCTTATTGGTACAAAATAAGATATCAGGTAATATTTATTTACTTAGGGCTCACTTTGGCCTTGAACTCACAGAGATCTGCCTCTCTAGTGCTGGGACTAAAGGCATGCACCACACCTGGCAACTAATCTTAAAATAGGTTTCTCTGAGTAGGCCCAGTGTGAGGATCCATAGAGGCAGAAATGGGAGGACAAAGAAGTGCTGGTACAGAAAGATGAGCTGTGACAATCTCAGCTGGACATTGCCAGCCTGAAGGTGGGCAAGGCTTCAGTATGAGGGTAATGAGCAGCCTCTGGAAGTCTAGAAAAGAACATGGTGGATGTAGTGATATGAATGAAAATGATGCCCAAGACTTATATATCTGAGTGCCTGGTCCCTGGTTAGTGGACTGTTTAGGAAGGATTGGGAGGTGTGGTCTTTTTGGAGGAGGTATGTCACTGAGGATGGGATCTGAGGTTTCAAAAGCCCATCCCAGACCCAGTTTTCCTCTGTCTCTTGCTCATAGGTCAGATGGAGGTACTCAGCTACTGTTCCAACACCGTGCCTGCCTGCTGCCATTCATCCTATCGTGATTGTCATGAACTCACCATCTGAAACTGTAGGCAACCCCTCAATTAAATGCTTTTATTTGTAAGTTGTTTGGTTATGGTGTCTCTTCACAGAAATAGAAAAGTAACTAAGACCATGAGGTAACCCAAGGCATTGGCAGAATTCTACACTTCACACTTCAGTTGTTAAAGCACAACAGGAAGCTAATATACAGAGAAATGACAATAGAAGAAGATGAGCAAATCTCTACAGATGATAATTGCAGGTGGTTATGGCTGCCTGGCAGGACATAAACAAAATGACATGAGAATGTGAAAAATGGAGAACAGACCTGAGGGGAGATTGGCAAAGAGAGCATTTCAGGCAGAGGGAAAGACAAGCACAGGGCTGAAAGGGTGAAGAAAGGCTCAACATATACAAAGAATCTAGATCGTCTAGTAATAACATACGACTGTGCAGTAGGCAGAACATATGCAGAGCCAGGCAGGCCACAATAGCACAGAGAAGCAAAGGGCTTCAAACAGACTGTTGCATGTTTTCAGGCAGTCACCTGATTCATGGTGTGGTTCTGGTCCAAAGGAGGGGCTAAGTTTGAAATAGGAGCCTTAGCTTTAGAGACAGTGAGGTAACCAAGAGGCTGGATGTGAATTCTAAAATTGTGTTGTAATTGGCACTAGACCAGAGAAGGGAAAGAAGACGCCTAAAAAGCAGGCCTCAGACATGTCTTACTAGGCTTATTCTCCAGAGTCGGGGTGGGGATCCAAACTGGTATGTGCAAACTGGCGTGTGCTGGGGAATAGCGGGAGTGTGGATCCTGAGAGGTCAGGTTGCCAAGAGCCGGGGGCTGGAATGTAGGAGATTGGGAGTGGAAAGCTGTTAACTTCATATCAGGGAAATAATCTGAAATGATCTTGATTGTATATGCCCCCTACTTCTATTCTGATGGAAAAAGAAATGATCAGGATATATGAGACTAAAGTGTCCTGGAGTTTAAGGAGGTTGCAAAGATAAGATGAAATGTTTGACGGGCATTCAACAGTGCCCCAGGAGCCCCACTCTGCTCCTTATGGCAGGGACTTGACTTCTGATTTTTGAAGTAGCATAGTAGTCTGCTTCTGAGCCTGCCCAGCAGAGCTGCATGGCCTCTGCTGGTGTCTCCCGCTTGAGAGCCTAAGTTTCTGTCTCCTTAACTAGAAAAGTGCCTGTTTAAGGGGTTGCTTACTCAGTGCATGTAAAGCATGAAATCTTATCAAATAGTTGGGTCAGGGTGAGGTCAGGGCTGGAGCAGGGGACAAAATCAAGGAGCATTGATTAACTAAACTTTTTTCTTTCAACTGTAGTAAGAATTTGAGTTTGGATTCCCCTACCCCCACCCCCTACTCTGGAGAATAAGCCTAGTAAGACATGTATGTCTCTGTCCTTTTTAACTTTGTGTTTGATGACAGGGTCTCACTAAGCTGCTCACACTACTCAGGACTGTATCCTGAGGGGCTTTGAACGTGATGCTCCTGCCTCAGCCTCCCGAGTAGCTTGGGAGTCCCCAAGCCCAGCTGATAAACATCTCTTCAGTTACACCCTAATGAAGTAGAGCTTTCCGTTCATCTCTGCACATGGTGTTCATTACTGTCTATATGCGGCCACTTCTGTCTTGACTGCCGATTTATCCAGAAGATAAGATATGTAGGAGAATGTGTGCTGGTTCACAGACATTACTTTATAGGATAGCTCAGCTTTTCTGGAATCAATTATGTACAGGTTCTGTTCTAGTGATAATAGAATGCCTGTGGATTTTCAGGTAACTCAAGTAAAACAAAATGTCAAGAATTTCTTCATACTTCAGTTCATGTCTTCTTCATTTCCCAATAATCATTTCATATTAAAATAGAAACAAAATAAGAATTTTATTATGTATCATATTAGCAAAGCATAAAAGAGTGTTTGGGCGTGGCTGGAGTCCTAGCCCCTTGTTTCCTATGTGACCCCTACTTCAGCATTTAGTTTTATACTACCATACTTCTTACTATAACATGCAGTCCGTAACTTATTTTTTAAAATCGTGTGCTGCAGAAGTGGAAATCTTTGATATTGTGACTTCTTTCTGATACCTTCGAAACATTCTAGATAGCTAAGGAATTTGTTCACATTTGTAATGTTGTGTTCTGTAGTAGATCTCTAAATAAAACTCCAGTTAGCTGTAAATGGTTTCCAGTGCCTCATTAAGAAATGAGTTTCTGGCCAGCCATGATGGCACAGGCCTTTAATCCCAGCATTTAGAAGGCAGAGGCAGTTAGATCTGTGTGAATTTGAGGCCAGTCTGGTCTACATATTAAGTTCCAGGATAGCCAGAGCTAGATAGTGAAACTCTGTCTCTCAAAAGAAAAGAAGGAAGGAAGAAGGAAGGAAGGAAGGAAGGAAGGAAGGAAGGAAGGAAGGAAGGAAGGAAGGAAGGAAGGAAGGAAGCCCTTGGGCCAGCGGGCGTTGCTCAGCAAGCAAGGGTAATGGTGCTGACACGCTCTGACCTTTGTCGGATCACCAGAACCCACATGGTGGAAGACAAGAAAAAATTCTCCAAAGTGACCTCTCTGGCGTGCCTCCTCCACACACACCTCCATCCCACTCAGGTATAAAAAACAAACAAATAAATGCTAAAAATGTAAAGGACTGAGTTTCAGTGCAGACTTCTATGTCTGTGCAGTAGAAGACCAAGGGGTCGTTGTCTGTTGGCAGGACAGAGTGCCTCACTGTTGAAACTGGCCCTTGAGAGAGCTCTAGGCTGACAGCACTGAGCACCACTGTCACTCCTGGAAGCCAGTTGGGGAAGCAGGGGTCCCCCCCCCTCTGGCTCCCCTTCCATCTAGCAGGCTTACGTTATAGACTGGTACCTCTAGTCTAAAAGCACCAGGGAGAAGCAAATGAAATCGGTTAGAATTTTCGTTCCCTTCCTCATATTTTTTTATCATCAATTCAAAATCAACAGGTCTCAAAATTAAAGACAGAAAATTACAAAATATTTACTTACTGGTTTATGTTTTTATAAAATGAAAAAAAACCTAAGATGCAAACCCCTATGCTTGACTGTGGTATGGCGGGTGGGTGCCGCTGTAACTGGACTGAGAGGTTTCCCTTGGGGACTGAAGGCACTCTCCTCCTTCACGGAGGCTCACATGGAAGGGGCAGAAATGGCCTCCGCCCCTTGCTGCTTAACAAGTGTTGCCTTCCCTGTGTCTCACGTCATTTCATGTCTTATGAGGCTGTGAATAGAAAAGGTGAATGTCATATGTACTTTGTGACACATTGCTGCCTTTCATAAAGGACATTATTAATTAAAATAATGTTTAAATTTAATTAAGATTTAGTAATATGATTTCTGTCCTTCCCAGTCCTCAGCCCATTCCCTCCAAGTTCATTTGTATCTTCCCTTCCTCTGTCTCAAATGCATGGCTGCTTTTCCTTTGATTATTTTATACACACACATATGCATGGGTAATACACATACACATGTGTAATACACACATACGAATGTGTAATACACACACACATGCATGTGTAATACATAAGCCACCTGCTGCATCCGTGAAGTGTTGCCTGCATGTCTACAATTGAAGGATGACCACTTAAAATTACATAGCTAGTTGGGAGGCTTATGGCCGGGGAAGGCTGTTCCTCCCACTCGCAGCAGTCATTAGCTGCCTGTGGTTCTGTGTCTAGGGTGGGGCCCAGTGAGGTTTCGCCTTCTGTGTCAGTATGCCTATTGATCTTGTCATTGTTCAGGTCTCATTGTTATCTTGGGCATAGCTTCCCTTTCATTTCCAGGGGATACAGTCTCACAGCAGACTTCCTGATTGATTCTCTGCCTCTTAAAGTCTTTTGTTCCTCCTTCTGGCATGTTCCCTGAACCTTAGGTACAGGAGTTGTGTTGTAGATGTATTGGGGGGGTGTGGACACCCCATGATCAGCTGTTCTCAGCTTTTTGGCCAGTTGTGGTTTTCAAAAGTGGTCTCTGGTACAAAGAGCAGCTTTGTTGATGAGGGCAAGTATCTTCCTATGGGGAGAAGGCTAAATAGACTTCCATAAAGTGGTACCAGTAGACCCTCCTCAGAGAGTCACAATTCACTCGCCCTGGGAAGCTGGCTAGGTTTCCAGCACCAGGCAGCATTTCCCTCCTGTCGAGCTGGCCCTAAGTCCAATGATAGAACTGTTATTGCCCCTATATGAGTGCCAGTATTGTATGGGTAGGAACACTCTGCTGTGAGGTCACTGTGCTTCCTAGGTGTCACAGTGGGGGGGACTGTTGGCTGTTTCCCTCACTTGGCAGATTACACAGCACTCTGGAACTATGAGAGCAAGTTTGCTTTCAAGGTTCACACATGTATATTTACAGCATTTACTGCCTTCTTAAATGTCATTTTAATCTTTCTCTTTTATATTTTATTTCATTATCTTTTGAATTTTTATTATGCTTATTTTTGTTTTATTGTGTTTTGAGTGTGTGTACTTCCTATAGAATGAGTATAAAGGTTAGAGAAACCGTGGGAGTTGGTTCTTTCCACCATGAGGGATTCAGGGACTAAACTCAAGTCTTCACCCTTAAAGGCCAGCGTCCTTTCTGGTTACACTGTTTCCTGTTTCTCCAGCTGCCTCCTGATGATTGTTGGGGGGTGGGGGGCTGTTTCAGTTTGGCTTGGTTTGGTTTTTTTGAGACAGAGTCTCTCTATAGCCCTGGCTATCCTGGAACTCATGTATGTATACCAGGCTGTCCTTAAACTCAGGGAGATCTGCCTGCCTAGACTTTCTGAGCCTTATTAGTATTTTCAGTTGTAACTTGTACTTATTATCAAAAAGTTCAAATTCATAAAAATATTAAACTATTTCCTTGAATTCCAGTTAAGTTTCCTGAAGTTTGCCACTAGTAACTAATCTGAAAGTTATTTTAACATTTAAAATTTACCTTTGTTAAAGTATTTCAAAGCAAGGTAAACATTCAAAATATATGAAGAGAATAAAGCAGAAAAATGACTATTTCAATAGCTTACTTTGTAATTTATATGTCCTGCCAGACAAGTACTAATTAATATCGCCCTACGTATATGTAGCGCTGTATGGCACCCTGCAAGAAGCGAGCCAACGTTTTATAAAGGATGTTTATATGTATCCATAAAAGGGCGTGGGTCTCACACTAGTGTTAGCAGGTTTTGCAGTCATAGTGAGTTTACTGATAGAAATATATGTGTTTAGGCTAAATGCTAAGGAATTTGTTTTATTAATAGACATTTTCAACTTTGATAAGCATTGTCAAATTAGTTCTGTATTGTTTTCCATAGTTCTTACTCATACCATATTTTTCTGTGACCTTTTTTGCCCAGTATATTAAACTTCTGTCTATCCATCTATCCAATAGATAATGGCAATCAGTGATAAACACCGCCAACCTCAGATTGAGGATTTTTCAAGTTTACAATGGAATGAAAATACAGCAATTCAGTAGAACCAAGCTTCGGTCTTTTCCTCGACTAGCCATTGTGGTATAGGAAGCTGTCTTGCCATATAGACAGCAGTGAGCCATAACTCTTACTCATCCTGTGGTCCTTGATGTTTGCAACTGAAGATGGATCCATTTGGATAAAGTCCAATGATACGTTGAGGGTCTCCTCAGGAGAGAATGTGTGTGACATTGTGGGTTTGATGCGGTTCATGTATTTAAACAGTGGTCAGAAAAAAAACCACTGAGCAGTGAAATTGGGTAACTTTCCCAGGTTGAAGGGCTCAGCATGAAAGCCTTGACACAGAAGACAGTGTAGCTAGCATGCAGTGAGCCCCATGTAGAATAGATGATGTCTGGGTGACGGGGGAGTGGGGATCAGTTCCTAAAGGGCCATCTGGTGTCATGGATGAAATAGACAGCCATTAGGAGATGATCTGAGCAGAGGAGGAGTGAGGCCCCACTGTCGCCTTAGGAATGCTTTGGTCGCTGTGCTGGGAAGGATTGTAAGGAGGTCAGCTAGCAGAGGGGTGTGACATAGAAGCCACCTCCACGGCATCCTGAGTGACAGGGCTGCTTTGGTAGGGTTGCCGTGGGAAGGAGTCAACAGTAAGTGATCAGATGCCCTTAGTATTTCCTTCCAGACAGATAGGAAGCCTGAGAGAAAGAGAGCAGCCAAACGTGCAACTGGGGGATTGCCCTGACCAGTGGAGCAATGGGATATTACGGGTCCCTGAGACATCAGCAAGAGTGGAATTACCATTTACAGAAGTTGGGACAACTAGGAAAGGCCAGGAGTTGAGTTTGGGCCATGGTGGGTTTCCACTGAAATGGAGCTGTTAAGTATTTTGTATGCACGTGTTTTAGGATATAAAATTTTGGGCTAGGATATAGAGCCAGTCAACAAGTGTCATTTAGAGAGAGAGGAGACAGACTGAAGTCCAGGAGATAAAAGATTTGAGAAAGCAGCAGCCAGGGAAGTAAGTGGAACCTAGCACAACCGAGGGGAAAGGTGGTTTTCTAAAAGAGAGTCATGGGTTGTGACCAGTATGCAGTAGATCAAGTGTGTCACCGGATTGGCATGGCTGTCCTTCACAGCCATGTCAACGGCTACTGCAAGGCTATTACTGTATTATTGGTGTGTGTTCAAGGTAAAGGGGGAAGAAACCCTTGTAAAGCTTTCCATGAAACTTTGCAATCAGGAGAGACGAGCTATGGAGTTGGGAAACGTGGGAATTTGGGGATCAAGATCATTTTGAGAACAAGAAAGTTTAGAGTGTGTGCAGAGGTGACTGTAGTGGTAGACCCTCCGATGTGTCTCTATGAGGAGCACAGCTCTCCTTTCCGTGTCTGGGGGCCATTCATGCTGCTGGGTATGGAATTTAATTTTTAAAAGCATGCTACCACCTTCCTAGGGCCACACTCTCAGCTTAGTTCCGAGATCACGTTCCCACCAGACCCTTTTGAATAGCTATGCCAAGCCACCAACAACAGCCCAGGCTTCCCTCTTTCTCCTCTTCCCCACCGTAGCTTGTGGATGGAAAATGCTAGACAGTTTTAATATTTTAAAATTAGCCAGATAGCGCAATTGCTGGGCTCTTACCAGCTAATGTATTTCAGCAATGTTTCAGCTACCCAAGATCTTACATGGTTGTACTGCCTCCCATTCCAAAACCTGGCCTAAAAGCCCTCCTCTTTCTCTGCGCCCTTCTCTTCCTCCTGGGAACCAGAAGTCCCACCTTTCCCTTTACCCAGCAATTGGCTTCCGCCGTCTTTATTGACACAATCAAGAACCAATTAGGGAACCAGCACCTCCCTCAACGGCCGGGTGTACATTTTGTATATTATTGTTGAGTGACTAATCTTTTCCTTGTGGGTGTTTTAAGGGTTTTTCGGTATCATAAAGCAATCGGCCGTGACTCCTGCTTGCATATAGTTTTCACATTGTGGGTCTGTGCTGTGCATGAAGCCGCCTTTCTTACTCTGAAGCTAGAAAGGCTCTGCCTTATCATCTGTGGCTCACAAAGGGAAAGCCTCCAATCTGTGTGAATTTCACTGTGGTGGAAACACTGGGTTACAAGTTTCAGGGTTTACCTTTCCCATGTGATTTTAACTGAAAACTTGTCTCCTGTATTGATTTAAAAATTTGTGTTTGTTTGGGGTCTATTTTTGGACAGTAGTGGAGCCCATGACTTCCCAAAATGGTCTGTGCCTGTGAAAGTTACCTGAAGATGCCTTTTCCATTAGTGACAAGTCTGCATCCGCCCATGACTCCTGTTGCTATTATTTCTGAATTTTCCTGAATATTTTTATTTTCTCAGATAATACTAACAATGTTTCTTGAGACCATGTGCATAGTACTCCACTAAGAGTTTTGCAGATGTGATTTCTATCACTATGGTAAGCCATGCTAGAGACATATTCCCACCTTACAGAGGAGGAAACTGACATATGAGAAGGCTAAGACATTTGCAAGGTGGTGTGGACGGCACACGATGGGGCTGTGATTTGAACCAGGCAGTCTGAACAGAAACCACCCTGCAATCCCTGAGTCTGAATCATTTCCATGTGTCAGCCAGTATGCCATGCTTAGTGTCTTCATTAAAATTGTGCTGTTATGCCGGGCAGTGGTGGCGCACGCCTTTAATCCCAGCACTTGGGAGGCAGAGGCAGGTGGATTTCTGAGTTCGAGGCCAGCCTGGTCTACAGAGTGAGTTCCAGGACAGCCAGGGCTACACAGAGAAACCCTGTCTCGAAAAACCAAAAAAAAAAAAAAAAAAAAAAAAAAATTGTGCTGTTATGGGTTATTTTAGATAGAATTGGCATGTTTGTAAGATAAAGTCATCCTTGTCAATAGATGTACCTTTTCATGCACTTGTTTGGGGGTCAGTAGAATACAGACGCTCTCTGTGACATCCTCTCCTGTCCCTGGGCTTCTTCATGCACGGCCTTTCGTGTACTTCATGTTAGTGCAGTTTTCCTTCCATTGTATTTTCATCTGGTTGTTGGCATATTAAAAAGTTATTATTTTTTCGGCTTAAGTCACAAGTGTTTATAAGTTTTCTAAATGCTAATATTTATTTAGTCCTTTTTTCTGAATTTTTCAGAAATATTATACTACCTACAAATAATAAATTTCACTTGCTCATTTCAGTATAATTTTTCATTTATTCTTTTTAAAAATTGGCTGGTTTAGAATATTGTTAATAGTGACCAGGATTTTTATCTTATTTCTAATGCATAAATAAATAACATGATACAAACTCAGTTTATTACTGTCTCTTGTGTGAAAGTGTGTGTGTGTGTGTATATGTGTGTGTGTGTGTGTGTGTGTGTGTGTGTGACTATGATGTGTGTATGGTGTGTGAAGGTGCAAGAGCCTTACATATAGAGAGGCCAGAGGAGGATGTCAGTGTCCGTCCCCGTCACTCTCCGTATTCCTGTGAGACAGTGTCTCTCAGTGGACCTAGAGCTGAGCTGGCAGCCAGCCACCCGTCCTCTGCCCGCATCTGCCTCTCCAGTGCAAGCATCACAGGCTATCACGGTCATGCCTAGCTTTGCTTAGGTTCTAGGATCCAAACTCAGGGCTTGTGTGTTCAGCTCCTGAGCAGCTGTCTCTCCAGGCCTAGTGTGGTTCCCTACACAGATAGCAGCAAAGAATGAGTTATTTTTGCAAATGCCTTCTCAGCTCCATAGAGGTCATCCTTTCTGTTCCTGCGTTAACAAAGTCTTTCATCTGATTCCTGGTGTTGAGCAGTGTTTGCCTTATTCTTTCAATAAATGAATGATGTTTTTAGTGTTTCTTGAGCTGCAACTATTGAACTGAAGCTCCTTTGAAGGGGAGATGCCTGAGAACCCTTTTCAGAGCTGAGCCCACAGCTATGCTGCCTCAGAGAAGAGTTGTGGTGGCTGCTGTGTGCTCTGTCAACAAGCACAGGAATTATCAGCCTCAAAAGAAAGCCTAGGGAAGGCTCTGGAAATTTGGGGATGGTTAGCTTTTTTGGCAATGTCCCAGTTTTATTCTAATGTGTCTTCATGTGCTATCTCATCTGTAAAACAAGCTATAGCCATCTGTATTTTCCTAGAGAGAATTTTCATCTACATTATCAAATTTACTTGCTTGGACTTATGAAAATATGCATAAAATTCCTTTATAATTACAGTTACTTTAATTTCACTTGCTTTTTTATTAACTTTTATTCATGTGAGTAAACACTCTTATACTGAATTATATCTCCAGCCCTCTGCATTTTAATATGTAACATGTGTGTTTCTTTTTTCTCCGCAGTCAAGTAGGCTGGTGGCTATTTGTATTATTTGATCCTTAAAGACAGAACTGTGCATAGACTTGTCAGGACATGGCCTATAGTTTTGCTTTAATTAGTCTGTTTTATTTTTAATTGTTTCATACTATTTTGGGGTTTGTCACACTAATATTCTATAAGTTAAAGTTCATGTAAGTTAAAAATCATAAAGATTCTATTAAAAATTATGAAGATACCATTTGTCTATAGAGGTTAAGCAATGGCCAGAATAAGGGTTGAGAGCACTGAAGACAAATTCTGTGACTTCCTAGCGTTTGTTATGTAAAGAGAGACAAGAAAAAAATAAAAGTTAGGATTCTACAAGTGATGGCAGCCACTGGCCTTGCCTGCCAGTGTTCATTCTATTAATAGCTTTGTATGAAGACAGTGAAAGCCACCAGGCCTCTGCAGGGGAGGGCTCACAATCACTGCCTGTCATTGGAGTTAGGTTTCAAAAGGTACTTCGAATATATAAAAACATTTTATGATTACTGATCAATTGAGTATGTACCTTTGACAAAGACAGTATCTATAGAGTGATGAAATATCACTCCCCAGGTTTCCAAAGCACTGCCATTATTAAACCTGATATGATTGATTGACACTTGAGTGATCTACAACTGGTTTGATGCCTGCTTTTGTTTTATTTTTAAACTTAAATAATTGTACATTATTATGTTACTTATATCTAACACTAAATATGTATACTATTACCTCATATAGTGAAATGCATGTAGATAATAAATTAGTGCTATCTGTCATTGAGATTAAAGGCCAGGTCAAGTCATATTTTGGATGTGCACCAAGTATAGTAGGTGTGTCCATCTCTTTCCTGAACTACTGTCATGTGCAGAACTTTGTCTAACCCATGAGTTTTCAGATGGTCTCTCCTTTTCTTTCTGTGTATTTAGCCATCGGATCTGTTTGGTGGGAGCGTCTCCACCCCTTTTTCTGGGATTACCAATAACATTTACTTATATTGTCTAGTTTCTTCACTGAGAAAAGTGTGGCCCCATATTGAACCTACAAATGAGTCTGTGCCTATTGTACAGAAGGCAGACTCCTAGGTGACATCTTTACAATGTCAGACATGCACACGTGTGCACACACATGTATGCACATGTATATGTATATGTACATCACATCTATATAAACTGTGTTTTCATCCCTACTCATAGAAGTTCACATTCAATTTCTGAACCTTTCTCTTCATGGTATACATGCTTAACTTTGTATTGTTCTCAGCATCATTCTAACACAAGTAAAGCATCCCTGAGCTCTTCTCTGTCTTGTCTCATGACCGTACACTAGCCCAAGGAGTACAGTTACATGCAGTCTTTATTTGTAAAGATCACTAATAAGACTTTCCTAAGTAAGTAAGGAGTATCTTACTCCTATGCTGTTGTGTGTAGTTTTAAAATCAAACTACTGCCTTCGCCAGGGAGCTGTGATCACACTAACAGCCCCTCTTGGCTCCCTTCTGTCCCTCCCAGCTCGGCTCCATCAAGCGGCCAGCACTGATCTGGCTTCTCTTTCCTACCCACCTGTACTGCTGGAGGGGTTGCATTACCAGCCCCACCAGAGACCTTTGAATCCACGGATAAAAAACACATATTCTTTGTATATATTGGATATTAGCCCTCTATCAGATGTAGAATCGGTAAAGATCTTTTCCCAATCTGTTGTGTTGCCGTTTTGTCCTATTGACAGTGTCCTTTGCCTTACAGAAGCTTTGCAATTTTATGAATCCCATTTGTTGATTCTTGATCTTAGAGCCTAAGCCATTGGTGTTCTGTTTAGAAACTTTTCCCCTGTGCCCATGTGTTCGAGACTTTTCCCCACTTTCTCTTCTATTAGTTTCTGGGTATCTGGTTTTATGTGGAGGTTCTTGATCCACTTGGACTTGAGCTTTGCACAGGGAGATAGGAATGGATCAATTTGCATTCTTCTACATGCTGACCGCCAGTTGAACCAGCACCATTTGTTGAAAATGTTGTCTTTTTTTCCACTGAGTGGTTTTAGCTCCTTTGTGAAAGATCAAGTGACCATAGGTGTATGGGTTCATTTCTGGGTCTTCAATTCTATTCCATTGATCTACCTGCCTGTCACTGTACCAATACCATGCAGTTTTTATCACTACTGCTCTGTAGTACAGCTTGAGGTCAGGGATGCTGATTCCCCCAGACATTCTTTTGTTGCTGAGAATAGTTTTCGCTGTCCTGGGTTTTTTGTTATTCTAAATGAATTTGCAAGTTGAGAAATTAGTCTCCAGACAATCAAATAACCCTATTAAAAAATGGAGAACAGAGCTAAACAGAGAATTCTCAACTGAGGAAACTCGAAGGGCTGAGAGGCACCTAAAGAAATGCTCAACATTCTTAGTCATGAGGGAAATGTGAATCAAAACAACCGTGAGATTTTACCTCACACCAGTCAGAATGGCTAAGATGAAAAACTCAGGTGACAGTAGATGCTGGTGAGGATTTAGAGAAAGAGGAACACTCCTCCATTGTTGGTGGGATTGCAAGCTGGTACAACCACTCTGGAAATCAGTCTGGTAGTTCCTCAGAAAATTGGACATAGTTCTACCTGAGGACCCCACTATACCACTCCTGGGCATATACCCAGAAGACTCTCCAACATGTAATAAGGACACATGCTACACTGTGTTCATAGCAGCCATATTTATAATAGCCAGAAGCTGGAAACAACCCAGATGTCCCCATCAGAGGAATGGATACAGAAAATGTGGTACATTTACACAATGGAGTACTACTCAGCTATTAAAAACAATGACTTCATGAAATTCACAGCAAATGGATGGAACTTGAAAATATCATCCCGAGTGAGGTAACTCAGTCACAAAAGAACACACATGGTATGCACTCACTGATGAGTGGATATTAGCCCAAAAGCTCCGAATGCCCAAGATACAATTCACAGACCACATGAAGCTCAAGAAGAAGAAAGACCAAAGTGTGGGTGCTTCAGTCCTTCTTAGAAGGGGGAACAAAATACTCATGGGAGCAAATTCAGAGACAAAGTGTAGAGCAGAGACTGAAGGAAAGGCGATCCAGAGACTGCCTCACCTGGATATTCATCCGACATACACTCACCAAACCCATACACTATTGTGGATGCCAAGAAGTGCATGCTGACAGGAGCCTGATATAGCTGTCTTCTGAGAGGCTCTGCCAGAGCCTGACATATACAGAGGCAGATGCTCAAAGCCAACTGTTGGACTGATCTCGGTGTCCCCAAAGGAGGAGTTAGAGAAAAGACTGAAGGAACTGAAGAGGTCTGCAACCCCATTGGACGAACAACAATATCAACCAACCAGAGCTCTCAGAGACTAAACCACCAACCAAGGAGTACACATGGAGGGACCCATGGCTCCAGCCACATATGTAGCAGAGGATGGCCTTGTTGGGCATCAGTGGGAGAAGAGGCCCTTGGTCCCGTGAAGACTTGATGCCCCAGTGTAGAGGAATTCGAGAGTGGAGAGGCAGGAGTGGGTGGGGACATACCCCCATAGAAACAGGGGAGGGAGGATGGGATAGGCGGTTGGGGGGGGCGGGAAAGGGGATAAAATTTGAAATATAAATAAAGAAAATATCCAACGCACACGCACGCGCGCGCGCACACACACACACACACACACACACACACACACACACACTCGGCTTTATGATTTTAGAACTTGCCTGCTGGCACAATTGCTGGGCACAAAGACCTCCTGCCTGGAAATGTGTGCCCTTAACAACTTTTTATCTCCATCTCTCTTTCTGCCCTAAGCCTAATGGCTTGTCCCAATTCACCCCGTCAGACATCTCTGGCAGCCTGCCCACTGCGGAGCCACAGGCTCTGGCTGCCCCGAGATCTTACATGATTGCTGTGTGCTGCTCCTTCCAAATCCTGGCAGAAAGCCTCTCTTTCCCTGCGTTTGCCTTTCCCTCCTGGGACCTGGTAGTCCTACCTGTACCTTCCATCCAGCAATTGGCTCCTGGCCTTCTTTATTAACAAAATCAAGAACCAATTAGGAAACTAGATACAGTATCAGAACCTTCCCTTGCACCTCCCCTTTTCTGTCCAATAAAATAAATAAACAAATAAAAAAATCCTTCTCCTAGATATAAATTGAACAAAACCATAAAACTAAGTAAATTAAACAGTATGAGGTATAAATGACATCCAGGCTATCAATTTGTCAATTAGACAAAGTACTCTCTACCATATTTCCTAACTGAAAGAATTATGATTTTATCCTTGGATTCTGTTTAGATTATAGTTGTAATGTCATCTGAAAACCATGTCATCCATTCTATAAACTCTCTCGATGTTAAACAGCTTGAGTTTGAATATGAGATTTTTGTCAATAAAGGAGGCCAGGAGCCTATTGTTGGGCGGAAGGTACAGGTGGTATTTCTGGGTCTGAGGAGAAAAAGACAGAGAGAGAGAAAGAGAGATGGCTTTTTCTGCAGCGCTTTGGAATGACAAAAAAGCATATAAGGCCTTGGTACAGCTAGGGCCTATGGCCTCCGCTACCTGCAGAGGCAGAGGAAGTTAGCAGGGGCTAGCTGGTAAGTTTAGGGCAGGAGGGGAAATGGAGATATAATTGATGAGGACATGCCTTTCAGGCTGGAGATTCTGTGCTCAGCAATCGCGCTAGCCAGCATGTTCTAAAATAATAAAACTGTTTATGTGTCCTTTATCCTCGGATTCAAAGGACCCAGGAGTGGGTGGGTAATGCCGCCGATCCCGGAAAACAGACAGATAGAAAAGAGAAGCCGTGTCAGTACTGGCTGCTTGGTGGAGCTAAGCCATGAGGAACAAGAGAGCCAGGAGGGGCTGTGAGCCCGGCCACAGCTCCCAGAAAAGGTGGTAGCATGATTTTAAAACTACACGCCACACTCTGTGGATGAGTGTTTTAAGGGGCTGGATAGGAATGGATAAGATGTAGTTAAACACAAATTAATATCCTCACATAATGAAGAGCCTCTAGAAAGGGAAGCCTTTGCATACCAAAGCAAAACGGGCTTGTTTCATATATCACTTGACAAAAACGACAAAGCCGACCTTTCCTCCCCTACCGACCTAGTGTCTTCCTCTGTGTGGGCTAAGTTCGTTCCCATGCACAGTGAACCATTCCGGAGATTCTTTGTCACAGAGATGGTTGTACAGTGACCAAGGCTGCAGTTATCTTCATTCTGAAACCATATCCATTTAATCTAGTTTCATTATCACCATATATCACTATATCACTTAAGGAAAGGGGATTTATAGAGAATTTTAATTGATTTAGTTAATACAATGCCATGTTCAAGAAATTAAATATCTTAGGAAATATTTGAAAGGATTATTGGCTTTATCAATGATAATATGACTCAATAATAGTATACTTTTATTGTGAAATCTTGTGGTGAAATTCTTTTGTCATTTGAAAATGTTTTCAATAGCAGGTTGTTCAGCGTGTAACCGAGGAGCCCTAGGGCAAAGAAGACACAAGTGTATTTAACAGTAATCATTATGCAACAGTCTTCAGGCAGGAGGCTTTGCACATAGTAAAGTCTTCAATGCTGAGTCCAGCTCTGCATTGCAGAACTGCCTAACCTCCAGCAGGTCTCCCATCTCTCTACACATTGGAGGACCGTAGAGAAATGCAGTGTGCCTCCTTCTTGCAGTTGCACTAAAGATCCAGAGAGGAGGGTAAGGGGTGTAAGCCACAGTGAACACACGGTTCTTTAACACCACCAAGAACTGACTGTAATCAAGTGGTCGATAAGCACATGTGATGATAATAAGAAAGCATTAGACACTCTCCATTTCTTACTGAAAGCCATGTTATATATTGTAAGTCATACTGAAAGATATTTTTACTTTTTTATTTTATGTATGGAGATGTTTTGCCTGCATATGAATGTATGTTCACTATGTGTATGCAGTGCCCAGGGAGTCTAGGAGAGGGCTTTGGATCTCCAGTTCCTGTTGTGGACAGTTTTAAGCCACCATGTGGGTGCTAGGAGTCTAACCCAGGTCCTCTGGAAGAGCAGGCAGTACTTTTAACCACTGAATCATCTCTCCAGTTCCATATTTAAAACTTTGAAAACTGTCTTTTCTTTTATCCTTGCTTTCTTAATATCCATTGTTTTAATTAAACTCAGATCCAGGATGATCACCTAGAACTGAGAATATACCTCTCGTAATGGGGATCTACCACAGCATATTTCAGATTAATGTAGAGACCGCATCATAAGGTTCTCAGCACATGGAGGTGAGGCCACTTGAGGATATGGAATACTCATTGCCACAACTTGATCATACATGTGGTGCATTTGTATTGACTGACTATGCCTGTACACAAAGGCTTCATAAAGGATTCCATTCATGACCCTTTTTACTCAGGATATTTTTACACGACCCTGGTATATAACCATAGTAAGTAGGTAATTTGCCTACTGTTGCTATGGTAAAACACCAAAGCCAAAGGCAACTTAAAGAAGGAAGAGGTTATTTGCACTTCCAGTTCCAGAGAGATGTCAGTCCATAATGGTGGGAGGTGTGGCTGCAGGTGGGCATGGTGGCTGGGGCAGGAAGCTGAGGGCTCACATCTCTTATTACAGGCAGAGAAAGCACACAGGAAGTGGCACAAAACTTTAAACTCTCAATACCAGTACACAAGAATATACTTCCTCCAGCAAGACTGCACCTCACCTTAAGCTTTTCAAACAGTGCCACCAACTGGGAACCAAATGTTCAATTCCTGAGCCTATGGGGGACATTTTGTTCAAGACACCACATTAGGTTTACAAACTGAGGATTTTCAGAAGACAAATCACAAAGGATGTATTTAAAATTAATTCATTGGCATACGTGTAGTTTTCTAACTTATTGAAGACTCACTAATGAACTTGATGTTCTTGATTCTTTTCACATGAGATCTGAGCTGTGAGTTTGGTCTTGTGGCAGCACAGTGCTTTTCTGACTTCATCATCGTTTTGATTTTTATAATTGTAGATTCTGTGATGCTGTGTCACCCAAACAATACGAAACGATAGTACATTTGCAGCTCTTTCAAAAACCACTGGGAACTCTGTCCTATCTCAAGCCAAAGACCATTTACCACTTATATCATGAACTAAAAACAGCAACTCAAATGGCAGTTTTTAAAATCAAATAGCATAGCACAATCCAAAAATAATAACAGATTGATACTTAAATGCTGAGGAGTAATAGTATTTTGTTTCTCTATGCGCAAGAAACGTTGTGATACACCTAAGACACTGTAGTCTGAATGCTCATTAGTCTCACAGTTGAGCGGGTGGGGTTCGTCTACGCTGTGTGCAGTGTGCATGCTGGGGTTCGTCTGCGCTGTGTGCAATGTGCATGCTGTTGTGTGTCTAGAACCAGCGCTGTGGTGCGGGTCACGGTGTGCATGCACACGTACTGCCCATAGCAGCTCTGGCCCACTCTGCATTCCACTGCTGTACTGGTTGTGTGTCAACCTGACACAAGCTGGAGTTATCACAGAGAAAGGAGCTTCAGTTGAGAAAATGCCTCCATGAGATCCAGCTGTAAGGCATTTTCTCAATTAGTGATCAAGGGGGGAGGGCCCCTTGTGGGTGGTACCATCTGTGGGCTGGTAGTCTTGGGCTCTATAAGAAAGCCAGCTGAGCAAGCCAGGAGAAGCAAACAAGTCAGTAAGTTACATCCCTCCATGGCCTCTGCATCAGCTCCTGCTTCCTGCCCTGCTTGAGTTCCAGTCCTGACTTCCTTTGGTGATAAACAGCACCATGTAAGTGTAAGCTGAATAAACCCATTTCTCCCCAACTTGCTTCTTGGTCATGATGTTGTGCAGGAATAGAAACCCTGACTATGACAACTGTAAAGCATGTTTGTGCTTGCTCTGGGTTCAGGACCCTTTACTGCTGTCAGATCTTTTGAGACCCCACATTTAACACAGTTCATGAAGTGAGGCTGTAAGTGACTGCTTTGCATGTATGTCACACAGAAGTATAAAAGAAATGCTCCTTTCACCAAGCTGTATGTTACTTTAATCAAAGATTAAAAGAGAGTCAATGCACAGAAGACTGAAATGCTGGGCTCTCCCTTTAGTCTCTGGACTCTGGTGGGGCCTACATTAGTCTGTGTACTTCAGTGGTGCTTTAAGGAAATGCTCTGTACAAGTCCCCACCCTCTAAAAGGACAGATCCAGAAAATAGGGAAACATGATTTCTCTTGCCTGAGTGCCCGAGGCAAAAGATTTAGGTGTTTTTTCCAGTTTTATGCTACATATCAAACTATGCTCTGTAATTTTACATGTGTGTTGTTTTTATATTGTGGCTGTCAGCTTGTCTTTCATATCACAGTGGCAGATCATAGTGGGGAACAAGGAAGCCATTGAAAGTGGTAGATGATCTTTGAAACGCCCTGCAGTGTAGATCAAAAGGGACTCTGAAAAATACAAGCTATGAAAACAAATATTAAAATATAGTGCACTTGGGCCCTAAAGCCAAATTTAGAGGAAACTTCTAAGTCTAAAGCACTCTGTTTATAATGCATTAAATATATAATCAAAAATTGGCCAAACTACCCCCAGCTACCAAAACTAATTATGATACTACTACTTCATCAAAAGTAAGAAGAGCGCCATTAGGCCCACTGGCCAATTTGGATTCCCCAAAATATGCCAGCACTTCCCTTCAACAAGTAGTAGGAACCGGAGCTGTCAGTGTGTGTGCTCTCACTGTACACAAGCAGAGTGAGAACTCTGCAGTCGGCCCAGCTCTCCAGAGTAGCCAGGGGTTATTGGAATTGAGAACTGGTTGAGCCTCAGTCAAGGCCAGCTGGTTTAGTTAGCTATGAAATGCCTCTAACAAGCCATGTTGAAGGTTACTGATAAGGAAGCCGTGAAAGTCAAAATGGAGGTTAATAGGATTGTCTGTCATTTGCGTGGGCACAGACGTGGCTGCACCTTGCTGTTGGCTAGGGGCCCATCATGAGAGCCAGGAGCGCTTTGAGAATCACCTTCCTACCCCCCACACTGTGCACTCTGCTTGTCTAAAGTTGTATGTAGTATTAGAGTTTGGCCTGACTATATGCTTTGGCTTCTCACAAAGAGTTCCCCCATGTTCCCATCTGTACTAAAGAGAACTTTTTTCTTATTGATATATTGAACACACTTTCTCAGGTAATATCTCAGCAGTGGTTAAAAAGTTACTTTGAAAAGTGACATATGAACACTATCTACTGAGCAGTTTACCCTTGACCCACAAACTGTGATAAATCTGTTAGAGAGAAGGCCTTGTTCTGCATGCTTTTGTGTCACTTTGGCCACATCCCTGACAAAAGCAACTTTAAGGAGGAAAACGTTTGACTCGGTATTTCAGAACACTCAGTTACTGGTTGGCCTTGTGGACCTAAGCAAACAGCCCTGCAGCAAGAGTACCTGCAGTGTTCCACCCTTCCTGGTGTACAGGAAGCCAAGAGCACAGGAGGCATCAGGAGCGACCTGCCCCTCCAACCATATCCAGAGCTTCACATGAATCCAGAGCTTCCACCAGTATCCAGCCTTTCAGTACACAAGCAAGCCTTTGGGGGATGATTCATAGCCAAACCATATCAGCAAAGAAATGTTATTTTGATGGTAGCCACTGGAAACAAATTTTCTCAAAAACTGTGGGGGAAATTGTACCTGCACAATGGAATGCTGTCTGGCCAACACCAGGGGAAAATTGAGTTTCAGGTACATATACATGGAAAATTCTCAACCATACACTATAAAGTAACAAAATAGCAGAATATGATGCCGTGTGTGTGTGTGTGTGTGTGTGTGTGTGTGTGTGTGTGTGTGTGTGTGTGTTTATAGTAGATATCAGGCACAAGCAGTATAGGGTCTTTATTATAGCTGACTAGGATAAAGAGCGTGCTAACAATCAGTACCGTGTGTACCCAGTGCGTTGAAGCAATGTACTTGGCTCTTTTAACCTTTGTAATGTATGTTGAGGGGAAATGGGTGCTTTTCCTTATTTTGAGTTTTAATAAGATGAACATGCATTTTATAAAGAGAGAAAACCATTGCTCTTAGGAAAACATCTAGATAAATGTGTTTATGCTAAAACATTAATGTAACTATTTCTTTGTATTCAAAATGTGAAAAATTCCTGATACAAGTGCACCACTCTCTAAGTACTTTGTGAGCACTGGGTCTTCCCACAGCCTACAAAGCAGTTCTGGGGGTTTTGCTAATTTTTTCTCACCTTTAATCACTTAACTATGCTTTCGGTTTTATCTTCATGTTATCAGTGGTGTGTGAGCATCTGGGTGGCTGGGTATGGTGCGTGGGCACACACCCACAAGCGTGTGTATGTGCTGGTGTGGGGAGAGGGTTGTGGCCGCCTGTCATCTAAGCATTTGGGTGCGCTCTTTCTCTCTCTCTCTCTCTCTCTCTCTCTCTCTCTCTCTCTCTCACTCTTTCTCTCTCTCTCTCTCTCTCTCTCTCTCTCTCTCTCTCTCTCTCTCTCTCTCAATGATGGCTAGCTGACTGAGAGTCAAGGGTAAGAATAACGGGCAATAATTCAGAAGATTTGTGGACTGAGCATCTTCCCTTCCTCTCAGATGTGGCAAATAGTGATCTTTGTGCAAATAGTTGAAACAAGGCTTTTCAGTGACTTGCCTGTTAACTGCCAACCACGCCACCAGCGTGATCCTTGTACGCTTCAAAGGAAAACCTCACTTGTACTAGATTGTTTAAAATGTCTCATTGTCAGCTATATCTCACAGGCTCTACAAAGTATGGAAACTTCAAAACAACTGTTCATAATTCTGATATTAAATTCATTAAAATTTGTTAGATATTTTATAACGTACAAATCTGACCAAATTAGTTGATACTTTCCAAAGTCACTGTGGGATTAGCATGCACTGCATATTGCTGGCAGCAGCCCTTTCCTTGGAGTAACTTTGATGGTGATGTATTTTTATTAGGAAAGATGGCCCTGTGAAGACGTGAAGCCTAACTGCACATGGCAGAATTGTTCCCAGTGAGCTCGGTGCAGATGAAGAGTGTGTGCAACATAATTTGAGAGCACAGAACATGGATAGACTGTTGGGTTTCCAATCCTGGCTCCGTGGCTGGCTGGCTGCATGCCAGAGACACGACCCTCTGTCTTCCTGGCTTTCTTACATGTAGAATCAGTCAGAACATAGCAGTCGCTGGAGAGCCCTATGTTATACACTTGTTCTTGAAAATTGTAAGAATTAAATGTATTAATATTTGCAAAGCATTTCTACATTATGTGAGTTTTTCAGTAAGTGTTGACACTAATATTTGTCACTGTGACCATCTGGATCTAGATGTGTTACCAAGTGAGTTGCTTACCAATTATGGTCTTATAAATATTAAATCTGTTTTTAAGTTAATTTGTATTTTAACTATCCATTCCTTTGTATTGCAGTTACAAATTATAATACTGTGGTAGAAGCAAATTCAGATTCTGATGATGAAGATAAACTCCATATTGTGGAAGAAGAAAGTATCACGGATGCAGCTGACTGTGAAGGTGGCGTGCCAGATGATGAGCTGCCAGCAGACCAGACAGTGTTACCAGGAGGCAGTGACAGAGGGGGTGGTGCCAAGAACTGCTGGCAAGATGACGGTGAGTGAAGCTCCTCATAAAGTCTCTGTACTTCGTATTAAATGAAAAGACAAATTGGGAAAAAGTTTCAAATAAATAGTAATATTACTTGTATATTAGCTAATATTAGATGTCTTACTTATTTTTTTAAAGTAGATTTTTGAATCAGAATAATGTTTTGACAGTTTGTAGAGTACCTAAAATACATGGAATTTAATAGAACTTTCTAAACCCTGCTGAGCTTTCCTTATATTGTTAAAATGCTTGTATCTACCTTTAATTTCATATTGGAATACCCAAATTAACAATAAATTTATAAAGTAATGAATGATATCTTAAAATAATCCAGTATGTAAACATCTGGAACAAATATGTGTTATGGGGGTATCATTAGTATAACCATGAACTGAAAGCAAGCACCCATACTGTCTGTGTGCCCACCAAAGTTTGCAATTAAATTTGGCTAGGCATCTGGGAAGTGCAGGACTCTGAGAAGTGGCTCTCATACCCACTCCTGTGCATGCATTACAGCCCAGTTCACACTGCTGAGTTGTAACCTAAAGCATCTTAAGCCATGTTATAATTTAAAGTATAGGCATTACAAGAATCTATAGCTATTAAGTACACCCTTCATCATAATGCTACAGAAATCTCCCAGTAATTTAGTAAGCAGACAGGAAAGAACAAAAAAAGAAAAGAAGCAAAATCTAACTCACACTATTCTGATTATAAAATGCTCTGTCTTGTTTAAAGATAAAACCATTTGGGAATTAACTACAAATATAATAAATTATTAGCTCTAAACCCATGGCCATAAAATTAGCCCTGGTTGCTCTCAGTGGCCACAGATAGAATGAATAGACAGAAATGTGAAAGGGGGACTTGTGGGCAGGAGGGAGATTGACAGGAATGTTAAAGAGCTGGGGCAGCAGCAGTAGTGTGTGTGTGTGGGGGGGGGGGTGTTGTTGCATACATGTACAAAATTATCTAAAATCAAATTTAGTAAATGAAATATGTTAAGAACAATATAATTCCCAAAATTACAATAATTAGGTGGTAAGAACCCAAAATGAATTTATCAGCAAGTTAAATAGAGCTAAAGAATAAATAAGGTAGAGAAAATTACACACGAAGTGAAATTTAAACAGACATATAGAACAGGTTAGGAGACACTGTAGTCTAATATATTTGTGAATTCCAGGTAATTAGAGAATACACAACAGTAACATCTGAAACAGTTTTTCAGAGCTGATGACCCATCCAAGTATAGCCCAGGTATGATTTCAGACAGGGAGAGGAAAGAATACACACAGCCTGCTGCATTTGCCCCTCAGTGAACAGAGCACAGTGCCAAGAGACCTAGCTGTCAAAACAGAAGCCAGACACAGCAAGAATGCTGAAAGCTCCAAAAGAAAAATGATTCACTGCACGTAAGGGAAACTAAACAAGTCTGTAAAATTTCTACACAGAAACTTTATTAAAAGGCAAGGATAAAGTATTATAATATACCAAAAGTGCTGAAAGAGAAGCACTACCAACCAAGGTACTATACCCAGCAAAGCTGTCCTTACAGACAAAGACACAAAAATGTCCCCAAACACATGAATAAAGGAACCACAGACCCACAGAAGTGGCCAAGGGTACAGTATCATCTATCAGTGATTCCGTATGCCTGGGTTCAACTCTGACCAGAAGTCACAGGGTGACTGAACTGATTTGTTTATTCCAACTACGAAAGGCTCCTCTTAGCTCTGAGGACACAGGCTCAGAGACTGGTGCTGAGAACTAGAGCATGTGAATGAGACATTGTCACCACAGACAGTCACCACTTAATGATAGAGCACATTTTCAAAAATACGCTGGCATGGTCAGCAAGATGGCCTGACCCTAGAGACCAACTCCAGAAAATGTCTTCTGATTTCCACACAAACTGTGGCACATATGCAAATGCACACTCACTAAATAAATATTTTTAAAACTACAAAAATACATTAACAAATATCTCAAATGAGGAATAGATCTGAAGGAAGAAACAGCAATACAGTAATGCATAGGCCACCAACATGGCACTCTCAACAGGGCTGAGTCATTTAGGTAGAAAATCGGCCAGCTGAGGAAACCACCCCGCAGTATTCAACAGCATACCAGCTCTTCTTCCACAGAAAGCCAAAGTGTGTAGCATGCATGTGGAAGATAGAAATGGTGTCTGGTATCTTCTTTTACTCTCCCCACCCTGTCATTTGGGACAGGGTCTCACCAAAGCTAGAGCTTGCTGGGGGGTTGGACTGGCAGCCCAGGGAGCTAGGGAGCTTCCAGTCTGCCCGCTTCTCCTTGCCTACTGAGTGCTGGGATTAGATGCAGATCGACCACAGCACCCATTCTTACATGGCACCTGAGGGTCTGAATCCAGGTCCCCATTCTTGCACGCTGTTCACTTCTGCGCCATCTTAGCCACCTTCACTTTTGTGTTTTCCTGAGCCTGTGGTTCATCATGACCAGTTCCTTCATGTCTTCCAGAATATTTGTTGAATGAGACCAAGGATGGAGCTGGGGCCTGGCTCGAGCTTTCTTCTATAGACTGCTTTTTGTGAAGCTGTGTCAAGTCAGTAGTTGCTAGGTGGTGGAGGGTTGTGTTTAACAGTGGTGGGAACTGAACCTGCAGCATCATGCATGAGCACTGGTTTCTGCATTGAGCTCCCATCCTGGCCCTGACACCACTTTTTAATGCATTCATTCAACTATTTTGTGATCCATCTGTATCTTCAAAAATAAATATAATAGAAAATCATGTTAAATACCCAGTTATACTAGAGTTAACCAGTTTTCCCACCCATACTGGAGTAATGTTATCAAAAATGGATATGAGACCAGTTTACGATTAATTTCCTATTTGTTAGTAAAGTGACCCTGGCTGCTGGTGTTTAGGGGCTTTTTGGAGGGGTGAGGGGTGGATTGGTGTTTTGTTTGGTTGGGTTTTTGTTGTTGTTGTTTGGTATTTTTATTCTTTGTTTAATTGCTTGTATTTGTTATTAACCTATCCCATAAAAAATTATCTGGGATGGAAATAAAATGTTTTTATCTGTAGTTCAGAGAAGGAAGTCAGAAGCAGACATATATAGTGAATGGCATTTTCCTTTCTGTCAGTTCGCACTGTTCCAAAACAGCCGCTCGGAGATCAAAGATGCCTGCACTAAAATGACAGTGATGTTAGATTTCCCAACCGAGAACCTAAGCCCCTATGGTAAAAATGCCTTAACAACTATGAATGTGGCTTGAAACCAAAAACTAGGCGAGCATGTTTTGTGTGGGGCCTTGTTGCCCCGGGCTTGGGTGTCTTCCTAGAGATGAGAACTCAGCCTGCAGCTCCTGGTTGCCTGTGGATTTGTGTGAGATGCTAGTACCTTACAGTCTCCCCTCCCAAACTGGACCTTGCAGCACTCTTGTCCTTCCTTCTTTTCCCTCTGACCCTCCCGTGTCCTACTCCCTCTGCCTGCTGTGCCTGCCTTCTTTTCCTTCTCTGTCACCTACTCTTAAACCTGAACGCCCTCATCCAGTGGACATGCACCACCTAACAGTGTCCCTAGCTGCTTTGGGACTGGATTATTGACCATCTGATCCACTAACCAACATGTGAACGGTAGGGAGTGTGATGTACTGAGATCCATATCTCTCCACTGATGCTCAGTGAACACTGTGCTCAAGACATGTCTACAGTCAATACCTTAGGACAGTTTCCTTTGAAATTCTGACTTATAATTGACCTCAAGAAAAATACGTTTGCCTTTCTTTGCTTTTCCTTTCATTTTGAAAGCTTTAGTTCTTTGTCGTTTTTATATGGCACTGTTTGGACATTGTTTAAATTGCTGTATTCATCTTTAATTATGTGACATTCTGTGTGACCCTTGTAACACACCTACACAGTATGAGCTATGTACAAGCTCCCTCTGCAGTGTTTATCTTTCCTTAAAACATGAAAAGAATGCAGCCGCTTAAAAATAGTAAGTATTTTTAGCCCATGCATAAAATATCTCAGACCTAGTAAAGTAAGATAATTATTCAATCCCTTATCAACTATTTTTTTTTAAAACTATAGAGATCTCTGCTTCTAGAAGAATGGAATAGTCGTTTTCCCTGTTCCTCCTGCTAAGGAGTAGTGTCTGTGTGCATGTGTGTGCATTTGTGTGTGTGTGTGTGTGTGTGTGAGAGAGAGAGAGAGAGAGAGAGAGAGAGAGAGAGAGAGAGAGAGCATGTGAGCGTGTGTGTGAGCGTGTATGTGAGCGTGTGTGTGTGTGTGTGTGTTAGTTACATACAAAAGAAGCCAGATAATGATAGGGCAGTGGAGTGCCCGGGGTTCTCTTTCACTGTTTCTGTCTCCTAGATGAGACTGTGTGCTAGGGAAGCCAGTGTCCAAAACCTCAGCAGGTATGCACATGACACAATGGCTCAATCTCTCCTCAGCCAGCATTCAGGAAAGCAACAGCCTTGTGAGACAGCAAGCATTCAACTGTGGCTAACTACCACAGAGAAAGCTACAGTTTCCTCAGTAGGCAGCTCTGCCTTCTATTCTCAATGAAGAGAAGCCTCTCAGTCCTCTCCCACAGTGTGGGAGACAAGAGCAAGTGGCTACACCGCTTTCCACCATTCTGCTGGGTCTCCTAGAGAGTCAAGATTACAAGTGCATTCACTCAAACAAGTTTCCAATGAAGCCTAGTGTGGGAAAGCGCGACTTCTGACTTCATCCAGCTCTGCAGTAAGGATCAGCCCTCTTCCAAGCGCCTTCTTCCTGTCAGGGAACAGATGCTGCGCGAGAGTTCTGGAAGGCATTTCCCTCTCTGCTGCTTACTTAATAAGAGCTGCTGCTTTCTGTCTCTTTAAATGATAACTAAAGGCACCCATCTTTCCTTTAAAAATGACTTGTGACCATTAAGGAGGAACCTTTAATTTGAATAGAAAAGCAGTGGGCACCCAGAACTTAGTGATGCAGGTGTTAGACTTTCTGATCAGGAATTTAAGCCAGGATAGTATCAATCAACAGTTATGGACATGGCTGGAAACCAAACCCAGAAAGCCCCACCCAGTCAAAGGAGGGAGGATAGAAAGAAGCACTAAATGAAGGGTTATAATTGAAAATATGGCAACTAGAACAAGAAAAGTAGCTGAAGGAAGAACAGGACACAGTGGATCAGAGTGTGGGTAGGACAAACAGCTCAGCCTTCTGGAAAGCGGACAGAAGGAGCAGAGAGAGCGTCTGTGTGCCTTTGGATTTGATGTTTATAGCATCAGCTCTCCAGCAAAAGAGCAGAAAGAGGGCAGGGCTGGAAAAATGTTCAAAGAAACGGCTTAAACGTTCTAATATTTGGCAAAAGCTATACCCTGAATAGAATAAGCCCAGAGCAGCCTATACCACAAAACATCAAAGTCAAACTTAAAAAAACTCAAGACGGGAACAGTGACAGAGACAAATACTTGAGACTGTGGCTGTAGAGAGAGTCCACACAGCTGCCTTGTAGCAACCATTCTGGAGGCCAGCAGGGTGTGGCTCACTTCTTAAATACTGACCGTTGTTTGCATAGGGCTCTAGGTCCAGAGAAAGTAACTTGGAAGCTAAGGGCATTTTCACATTGTCTTAGAGTTTCTATTCTTGCACCAACATCATGACCAAGAAGCAAGTTGGGGAGAAAAGGGTTTTTTGAACTTATACTTCCATGCTGCTGTTCATCACGAAAGGAAGTCAGGACTGGAACTCAAGCAGATCAAGATGCAGGAGCTGATGCAGAAGCCATGGAGGGATGTAACTTACTGGCTTGCTTCTCCTGGCTTGCTCAGCTTGCTCTCTTATAGAACCCAAGACTACCAGCCCACAGATGGCACCACCCACAAGGGGCCCTCCCCCCCTTGATCACTAATTGAGAAAATGCCTTACAGCTGGATCTCATGGAGGCATTTTCTCAACTGAAGCTCCTTTCTCTGTGATAACTCCAGCTTGTATCAAGTTGACACAAAACCAGACAGTACACAGCTAAAGGAACCTCCTCTTCATAAAGTACAAGATGTCTGAACTGAAGAGGATTATGGTGGCTATTCTTGGTTGTCAACTTGACCACATCTGGAATTAACTAAAACTCAAGCAGCTAAATATTCCTTTGAGAGATATTTTTTCTTAATTAAATCATTTGAAGCAAGAAGAAACACTTTTAATCCAGATCTTTTGGGAAGATTTACCTTTAATCTTTACCACACCTGCTGGCAGCCTATATAAAGGACATGGAAGAAAGAAGGTTTTGCTCTCTGCCTGCTTGCTCTCACTCTCAACGGAGAGCCAATTTTTTCATTAGCATTAGAGCCTGCTTTGGGATTCCAGTGTATACTGAAGACCAACTGAGGCATCCAGGCTTATGGACTGAATAACTGCTGGATTTTGGACTTTTTGTTAGTAGACAGCCATGGTGGAACTAGCTAGGCCATAGCCTATTAGCCGCTCTAATAAACCCTCACATGAGAACCTTGACTAATACCAAGACAACGAAGATGGTTCTGGAGATAGGAAGGGAGAGGTGTGGACATCTGTGCAGTGACACATACTCTTCCTGCAGTTTCCTCAGTTACATATGAAGACTGAAGCAAGCACACTGCACGTGTGGATACATGAAATTAGCAAAGGCAGCCAGAGATTATCAATAATTTTTCATTTGTAGTATATAAGCTACCTAAAAATATATATTCAACACAATCCTATAGTCAGTTTGATACTTGAGTCACAGGATGTACAGAGAGTTGTGCATTCATCCTATATAACTATTACTAACCCACTGTTAGTGTGCACCATGTTATAGATGATAATAGATAATGTTCTCAAGCACTGAAAAATTACTTAAAATTTCTAGAAACAAAGTAATTCTCAGTTATGTAATAAACTATATTTCTAACTTATATAAAGTGAGAATGCTGGGCTTTACCTCACTTAATTTCAAAAATTAAAGATTTGTGTGTATTTCACCATGCCTTAGACAGCCTTGCCCAACTGAAAGCCAAAACCACATTTAAAATACAATTCTGAGTCCCTTTGATGGACAGTGTGGCCACATGAAATGTCAGTGTCAGCGTCAGCCACCGACAGCCTGACCCATGGCAATGCAGGCACTGTGCTTATTACAGCATCTGCTTTGCCCTGACAAGAGTTCTGGCATCCATGTGATGGAGGTACAGAGCAGATGTGAGCACCACCCGCTGAGCCAGGGCAGCCCAGACTTCTCAGCACTAGCATAATCCTTAGCAAGCCCTTCCTGATTCTAAATCCAAGGCTGGGCACATCTCTTGATTCACTCAGTTGGTTATTGCTAAATAAAGTTTAGGCAATGAGGCTTCAGATGCATTAAAATTCCCAATCTTGAATTGACTGGGGGCTCTGCAAAACTATTCTTATGACTGAAATTTGATATGTTAGTCTGTCAGTTTGGCTGTGGCTGATCTAGTCACCCTGTTTCTGAAATATCAACAGAATATGAGTCACTACAGAAGGAGCTTGCTTTACAGAGTAGCATCCACCCTGCCGAGCAAGCATTGCTGCTGGCAGGCTCTTTTCCTTGATCAGAGCTGCCTATTGCACTGTCTGAGTGTTCTTCACTTACGGCAGGTCTCAGGTCATCCTAACTTCAAGAGGACATGACGGGAACACAAGAGATCAGTGTGCTTTGCTGATAAGGTAAAGGAATTACAGAAGTGTCCACAGGAACTGGAGAAAGCCAGTTGCTCAGTGAAGTTTTCTGGATTTCTAGTTTCTTGTCAATGCAAGGGCCAGTGAAGGGAAGACACTTCAGCACTCCTGGGCAGGAGATCATGCTTCTTATGCCAGTTAGCTACATGAAAACATCTCTATGAAACGGGAACCAACATGGGAATGGGAGTGACAGTCGCCTGTGTGAGAGACTCGCACATGAGACTGACAGGAACGGATGAGAGGCTGAGGTCCAGAATACCGTAGGAAGTGGAAGATACTACTGACATTCTAACTCGTGGCCATCAAGAGACTATTCTATCAGAGCACAGTCTCCATTGCAGTCAAACTCAGGGACTGATTGTAGGAAAGACTTCCTATTATAAATAACTGTGATATGTCCCTTATTGAAAATAAACACAATGTCAAGGCAATGGCCATGGGAAAGAAAGTGATACGTCAGTGGCCCTGTGTGTACATATTCATCTTACTGCCCAAGAGTGATGCTGTGTCAGTCAGGCCTCTTCGAATGCACACACTTGAACTTCAAGACGCTTGTGCTTTTAGTGTAAAAACTGCATATAAAATCCAACCTAATGATGTAAAATAGTGTTATCATCATGGTCAGTTCTTAATATTTTAAGATATCTCAGGATAATGACTGTAAGACTTTTCTACAAGAAGTTTCTTAAAACTATACAAGGTCAAAGCTTCAAAAACTTGTAAGAGCCTACTGTGTGTAACAGATATAGCCAACACTGAGAGCTTGGAGCCCAATGGTCCTCATTTATGAAGACTCTGCTTGCCCTCCCTGGTACTGTGTCTGATGGATGAAGAGCTTACTGATGGCTTCTAGTCTTCAAACAAATAGTATAGCCTTAAAATTAATTACACCTGTCCATAATGAACTTTCCTGTGGTCCAAATTCTTAGTGAGAAGGATAGTTGGAATTATAATTATCATCAGTATGAACTTATGTTCCAGAATACATGTTAAAATAAATATGAAAACTCAGCTGAGGTGTATGTAGACATGACTATACATGTTTCCCAGCTCTGCTGAAAATGCAGTGGTGTTCATTTGAACAGATGATAAATAGGCTTATCAAAGGAACTTAGATCCAGTATGAAGGAGTTTCCAAAACCCCATGATCTAGAGCAGTATTTGCAGAAAAATAATAACACTGGGAAAACAAATGCATCCATGTGGATAGAAACACTAAATAAAAATGGGAGAAATACACGCATTCTTATGATAGAATTCTAATTACATATTAATAAGTAAAGAAATAGGCAACCATGGTGATAACTGCTTCAATCAAGAGCCAAAATGGGGTAAACTGGGAAAAAATTTAGTACGTAAAAGGTATTTTCATGTCTAAAAGAACTTCTACTATTCCATTACTAATTAATTATAAAGAAACCCATCATAAGTAGTTTGAAGAAAACTGGCAGACATCTTAGCCAGCCAGGTAACCAAGCTAAGATCAGCAGTGATGAGAGGTGGGGACGTGCCACCGGTGTGATGAGAGGTGGGGACGTGCCTCTGGTGCGGTGGTGAGAGGTGGGGACGTGCCTCCGGTGCAGTGGTGAGAGGTGGGGACGTGCCTCCGGTGCGGTGGTGAGAGGTGGGGACGTGCCTCCGGTGCGGTGATGAGAGGTGGGGATGTGCCTCCGGTGCGGTGCATGGGCCAGGGCAGGGCACTGCCTCCGTGGAGTCCTCTCGTAGAATGTGAAGCCTCACTCTCATTACAGAGGTTCAAGTGGGTCTTGCTACCTGCTTCAAAATAAGTGTCCAGTGTTCTCCAAAAGTACCAGAGTCATAGCACAAAGTCCTGAAGCAGCTTGTCATGGTCTGAAAGGTTGAGTTATAGGATTTTGGAGTAGATGGTGATCGGGAAATCTGCATGCAACATAAGACACTAAAGTGGTTTCTGAACCAGGAAACAAAAGGTAATGGGAAAGCCTGTAAAAGTCATAGACGCCTGTAGGCTAGCCAGTGGTCCTGAGGAATGGTAATGCCATCTTGGCTATGGTGCTTGTTAATGCTCTGATGACAGGAAGCCGATTAAAGAGTAGACAAAACCCTAAAAGCGTCTAACTAAAGGCCTTTGAATGTGCTACTCAAAATAAAGCATAAAATGGTTTTTCTTAGGTTCTGTTTCTCTGACAAAAGTTAAATTTTCAACTTTTTAAATAAACAGTTACTAGGATAGAAGGAGAATGTTGAAAATTATCCATTCAGCTTATATAGTATATATCCTGACGGAGGACCAATTGTTCTCAGACCTGCAGCCTTTGACTCTCCCTGCTCTGCTTCCACATTTAGGGCTGTCTCAAAAGGCTTGAGGTTGGCTGTCAATGTAAGTCAAGCTTTCCTTACTTTCCTTAGGCCTTTAATATCAGGTCTGGCTGGATTTTCAGAAACGCATCTTTTACCTAAAACACTGAAGGACTGGAAGGCTGTGAGGTTCAGACATTCAGTTCCGATGCTGACTGTTGGGCAGCTGTGTCATCAGCCACTTTACTCTGCACATTGCTCATTCTGTTCTTACAATAGGTCTGCATGGTGGCTCTTACCATTAACCTAATTGGAAGACCAAGACTCAAGCCAGTGTCTGCAGTACAAAGCATTCTGTCTTCCTTTTCTCCTAAATCCAACAGGAAAGCGTTAGCTATGCCTTTCCTAAAGGGAGCTGGCAACGGGCAGGTGGTTGGCTCATCCACCATTGCCCATCCATAAGGAAACACCTTAAGAGCAGTCACCATGTCAAGTGCTACTCTGTATTTTCCATGGCCTCCAAGAACCACTAATCAATTTCAAATTCGTGTCTAGAAAAACTAAAGCAGTACAAGGAAAGCAAGGAGAAACCTTCCCTGTCCTGTAGTGAGCACACAAGTAGTTGTTCTCCTCATTCCTGTCTCCCTGCTCTGACAGTGTGTAATCCATTGTGTGTTTTCTATGCTTCCAGGACCAATCACCACACGTTTGATGGTTTAAACTACACAAGTCAGTTACCTTAAGCCAGTATAGTCTTGATAGGATAAAACCTACATGTGCTTCCTCTGGAAGTTCATGGTGAGGACCTTTCCTTTTTCTCTCTCCTGAGATGTTGGCAGAAATGCCCTCCTTTTGGTTGTAAAAGGACTTTATTTCCTTTCTGGCTCAGGCCCACTCTGGTCTCTTGCATTCCTTGACTCATGACCTGTGCCTTAGATAAAGGATCCTGTTGCTGTGATAAAATACTCTGACAAAAGCAACTTAGTGGAGAAAGGGTTTATTCTGTCTCAGAGTTCAAGGTATATCCATCCCATCAAGGCTGGGAAGCCGAGGTGGCAGGAGCCTAAAGCAGCTAGTCACAGCACATCCATGGTTAGGAGCGCGTATAGTCAGCATCCCAGCCAGGGAAAGGCACTACCCCATGGGCATGCCCAGACGGTTATCTCCCCGGAGAGCTCACTCTGTTAACTTAACAACGAACAGTCATAACGCTTTCCTCCATCTTTAGAGCCAGCAGAACAAGTCAAGTTCCTTCCCCATTGCACATTCCTGCTGTCGTTCCACTTTCTGCTCTAACGTTCCTCCTGCGTGCCTCTCTTGACACTTAAGATTTTAGTGCAATTGGAGAGTTAGAATGTGGACGTCTTGGAAAGGCTTATTGTATAAATAATAGACATATATGCAAACATTTCACCACAGTCTACACTTCAGTCTGCTGTTAGTAACGGTGGTGTACTGTTGCTGTGTGCTTTGTGCTCTGTGTGCCGGTGTGCTAACGTGTCTGACTCTCGTAGAGTGAGGCAGGTAAAGCCCTGCTTGTCGACAAAGGAGTCGATACAAAAGTGGACTCTTCTCCTGAGTCAGTTATATGAGCAGGACTTGAAGCCCACTGTTCTGAGTTTAGAGGTTACACCATTAACCTCTGCTCAGCCATGGGACATTCACGTGGTTTGGGATATCTGGTATTTTATTTAACTAAACTGTGTTTTTAAAAAAATAATAAAATGGTAAACTGCTTATATCTAGGCAGGCAGTTTATCCTAAGTCTTTCAGCTGACAATAAGAAACATGGATGACTGGAATGAACGGAGCTTAGCTGATGTTATTCACCATTGCTACTGTATCAGATGCCAGTGTCTGTTAAATCAACCCTTTGGGATAACTTATATAGCAATAAAAAAAAGTAATTAAGTAATATCGTGTAGTCCGATGGCATCCTGTTATAGCACCCAAAATAATAACTGTCTGTCTCGTTCATTTAACAGTACTCTCTCCTTTAAGCTGTTCCTTGAGGTAAAAGAGAAAGTCTTTGCAATTTCAGGTTCTAGCACCTAGCAGAATTTCAGGTTCATTGTAGGCTGTCAGATAATGAGCATGAGAGTGGAAGAGTTAGTTAATTAAGTCATTCCTGCAACTGTCAGTCCACTTGACCCTGCTCTTGGAATTAAATGAATTAATTAGAGGTCACAGTGTTTCAGACTATGACCTCCAAATTCTACATGTAGTGAGGGTAATAGTCTCCAAACAATTACTGTGTCTTCTTAAGATCCATTACAGCAGCCATAACTTACTGAGGAGCTGCTGTATGCCAGGCATTGGGCTAAACATTCCCTATATGTTCTCACTCAGACTCTAGGCAACGCTAGTTGGTAATACCCTAGTTTTATAGCAGTTAAGATTTGAGACTCGTGATGTTTTCCTTAATAGAGGTAAAAACTGAAAACCTGCACATGTTGGTATATTATATATTTATTACTAGTCTTTTAGGCATGTAGTGTTTCTTTCTTGCTGACTTTCACTCTTACCTGTGACCTCCTGATTTCTTAGTCTAAAAGTACCCACAGAATTTCTGGGTTCCATTCCATTTACTGTTTGTTTGTTTGTTTGTTTGTTTGTTTGTTTGTTTGTTTCATGTTTTTGAAACAGAGTCTCATTATACAACCCACAGTCTCTCTGAACTGAGCATATAGCTCTGGCTGGTCACCCAGAGTGCTAAGATCACACATGTGAACACAAGTTTGGTTTCACTTTTGTTTAATAATTAAATAAAATCTATTGCAGAATATAACTATCAATTGGTATCAAGAAACTGATTTTTAAATAAAATCTATTGCAGAATATAACTATCAATTGGTATCAAGAAACTGATTTTTTTAAATTAGACACACTATAAATGATGTTTCCATTTACAGAATTAGAACCTATAATTAGAAAATTAAGTTTTTCTTGTTTTTCTAAACACTAACCCAAGAATCATCTTAAAAATTAATCTAATTTTTTGTTGTTGATGTACAGCCCCATGCACTTTACCACACACAGAGTCAGGACAAAGCTGCATCAGTAAAACTCAGAAGTGTGACTCCTCTCTAGTTCCGTCTTCCTCCCACTGACACCCTGGCTGTCGTGGTCCAGGCTCTTGCTGCTGTGGTCTCTCTCCGTGGGCGATGTGATAAAATGGAGCCATCTAACATGGAACGATTTGGCATCGGGCATCTTTCGCTAGGCATCGATGTGTTATCGCTTCTTTTGGATAATCTTATAACATATGATGTGCCAGACATGAGTTGGGTCACTTTGTAGAGCTGTGTGAACCTCTGAACACTAGTGTGCAGGGCTCAGGAGACTGAGAACACACTTCTGGTTCTGTGGAATAAATGTCCAGAGGTAGGATTGTTGCACATACATTACGTGTGCTTACCATTGTGAGGAATTGGCCAACTGTTCAGCAGAGTGGCTGTAGTGGTTTCCCTGCAGTACTTTGCTGTTTGGTGGTGTTGCTGCCTGTGCTGCTGCTGTTTTCTGGGCTCTTTCGCGTGCTCAGTCCTGCCTGGTCACTGTCTGATCCCTCTGGCCCTGCAGCAGTTTTCACTGTTCTCTGTCCTTAAATGTGTGTGTTCATGATGAGTGTGGTTTGACTTGTATTTCCTTTTGGTGTCGTATAAGGGCTCATTTAGTTAAGATTTTTAAGATGTGAAGTCACAGGTCATTTTGTGTTTGACACAGATGTCTGGTTGTTTCAACACTTTGTTGGAAAGACTTACTTTCTGAATTAGACTGGCTTTGTTTCATCAGTAATTAATCATCTTGACTTGGGTGGAACTGGTCCTGCACTCTGCTGTTCTGTTGGTCACTTCCACCTTTGCCAGCGCCTGTGCAAACCTGATGGCTGTAGTTTAAAGGATGCTCTCAAATTGAGAACTACATTCCTTTGCTGTTTTTCTTTCCAAAGTTGTCTTGATTGCTTGTTTTGCTGAGAGTTTACATCATAAGTAGTGAGTTTTTTCATTGCTTTGCTTCATGTTAGTTAAAATTATGAAGTTTTGTGTCTTTAGCCCATTAAGATGGTGGGTTGTATTTTAATGAGTGTTCAAATATTGAAACAACCCTGATTCCCTGGAAAGCCCAACTTGGTCATTTTGTACATTATTGAATTTACAAGCAATAGTCTGTGGAGTCTTTTGAGTCTGTGTTTAGTAAGGAAAATGGTTTGTAGCTTTCTTTTTTACCAGTTACATGGCTTTTAGTATCAGAAGAATAGTGGGACCCTAGAATGGATTATAAAATGTTTCTTACAAAAATGTATCTGCAAAATAAAAGTTAAATTTGATGTATTTTCTTGAAATGTATAATAAAGTTTGCTAGCAGGATAATCTTATCATGGAGTTTTGTTGGAAGAATATTCTAAAAATCTAACTGTTCTAGGTGCTAGGGCTAGTGTCCAGGGTCTTCCTCAATGGGTGATAAAATTAATTTTTAAAATGATGATAGGAATTTTCAGGTGACTGATTTCATTGGGGTGTTTTAGTGGTGTATTTTTCCAGTCCCTTTTTCAGGACATTTCAGAGGTTTCCATGTTGTATCCTTGGCCAAGAATCACTGTAGCACCCACCCACACACTCACTGGGTGTTTGTCAGTCCACTGTGTTGAACTATAGCACACACACACACACACACACACACACACACTCACTGGGTGCTTGCCAGTCCACTGTGTTGTAGCGTGCACACTCTCTTCTCTTTCTCTCTCTCTCTCTCTCTCTCTCTCTCTCTCTCTCTCTCTCTCTCTCTCTCTCTCTCTCTCTCTCGGTGCTTGTCAGTCCACTGTGTTGATCTTTATCAAGAATCAGCTTTTGTATCATTGATCTATAGTTTTAGACTTTTAATTTTATTAATTTATGGTCTTCAGTGTTTCCTTTTGCCTGATCCTGGCTTATTTTCTTTTTCTATTTATGTAAGACAAAAGCTTGGTACTGTTTTTGTTTTAATGACAATAGCATTTAATGATTAATTGTCCATATAAGTACCAATTTAAGGTCATCCCAAAATTTTTGACATTTAAAAATTTTTACTTTTGACCCATGGATTCTTCAAATGTGTGCGTATCTCACGGATTTGCACGGCAGCTTTCTGATGCTGGCGTCTAGTTTAATCACTGGTCACAGAGGTGCACTGTATAGGACTTCAGTCTTTAAAATTTACTATTGTGTATCCTTCATATCTTTGTATGCATGTGTGTGCATATGTGTGTGTTGTATGTATATGCATGTGTGTGTATTTGTTCGTGTGTGCACGTGTATGTGTGCATGCATGTGTGTATGTGTGTGTGTGTACATGAGTGTGGTTCTGTGTGTGTGTGTGTGTGTACATGAGTGTGGTTCTGTGTGTGTGTGTGTGTGTACATGAGTGTGGTTCTGTGTGTGTGTGTGTGTGTACATGAGTGTGGTTCTGTGTGTGTGTGTGTGTGTGTGTGTACATGAGTGTGGTTCTGTGTGTGTGTGTGTGTGTACATGAGTGTGGTTCTGTGTGTGTGTGTGTGTGTACATGAGTGTGGTTCTGTGTGTGTGTGTGTGTGTGTGTACATGCGTGTGGTTCTGTGTGTGTGTGTGTGTTTATATGTGTGGGCAAGCTGGAGGTCATCATCAGTGCCTTTCTTAGGTTGCTCTCTGCCTTATATTTTGTCTCATTGAACTTTGAGCCTTCAATTTGCTAGTATGATTAAACTGAAAATTCCAGGCACCCCCTTTTTGCCTCCTGAGGACTGGGGTCACAATCACATGTCATCCTGCCCAGCTTTTCATGTGACTGCGAGGGTTAAACTCCGATCACCATGTTGCATGGCAAGCACTGTATCCTGCCCTAGCTCCTAGTAATCGTGTATATTTTGTATCTTCATGGATGAGTCGGGTGTGCCCTAGTAGGAGTGTGCCTGTGTTGCTAGGTGGGGATTCTGCTAAGTTCCACCTGGAGCTGGCTTTACTTTGTCACGGTGGCCCCCTCTTTATCCTTGCGGATTTTTCATCTACCCGGATATCAGTTGTTAGTGTGAGAAGAGTTCCTTCCGGTGCTGTGGGCCTGTCTCTGTTCTGTCCTGTGCATGCCACATTTTCCCACTGGATTGAGAGTCGCCGTGTGGTGTTTCTCTGTTGCTCTGTGCTGTCCTTAGCTCCACACACTACTTTGTCTGATGTTAACACAGTCACTCCAGCTTCCTTTGGTATATAATACAGCTTTCATCCTTTTAGCCTCAACTGCCCTTGTTTAAGGTTTAAAACATAGTTTTTGTAGCTAGCAGGTAGAGTGGAACTTGGGTGTTTGATATGTCGGTTTTCCATGTAGTCTGAGAAGCTATGTATCGTAATACCTTGTTTAGAGTGTCTGTCAGCGCAACTTTTGATGTTTGGATTTAGGATTTTACCATTTTATTGTTTTCTGTTTTGTCACTTTTCTGTTCTACTTCCATACCTTCTTTTTGATAATTTTAGTATCTTTAATATTGTACTTTATTTTAGTTTTGTTTGGGTCTCTTTATATAAATTTTAGTATTAACTTGATAGGTTGGAATAGATGCATTTTTGAGTTCTGGCTAACCCAGTCAGGGTGAGATTTTTAGAGGAGACAAACCTTACTGTTTATATCCTGCTTCAGTCCTATTTAGTGTTTGTACGCCACTGCCATGTTTCTGCTCTAGTTGTCTGCCTGATGTTTGTGTGTGTCAGTGGGTATGATATATGATGTTTGTGTAAGGGTGTGCATGCCCATGGAGAGCTTCTGCTGCTTCTGTCATGCTCCGTCCTTTGTTTTTAGAGTTTCCTGGAATCTGAAGCTCAGCTATTTGCTAACTAGCTACTCAGGAAGCTCCAGGCATCCTCCCGTCCTGCTCCTGCTCCTGCTCCTGCTCCTGCTCCTGCTCCTGCTCCTGCTCCTGCTCCTGCTCCTGCTCCTGCTCTTGCTCCTGCTCCTGCTCCCTCTAGTGCTGGGGTTGCAGGCATGCATCACAGCACCGACGGATGTTTTACATGGGTGGGTCCTAGCAATCCTCACTGATTGAGCTACCTTTCCAGTCCTATTCCTAATGTAGCTCAGGCTAGCTTTTGCATACTGGCTCTGTCGCCACATGGCAGATGACCTATGTATGTATGTATGTATATGTGTGTATTATGTATACATACAGATATATGTGTATACATGTGTATGTGTGTATATGTATGTATACATACACACATGCGCACACACACACACACGTGTGTGTGTGAGAGAGGAGGATTTATTAGAATTACTTGCAGGTATAAGCTGCAGTCTAGCTAGTCCAACAATGGCTGGATGTAAATAGAAAGTCCAAGAATCCTGTAGCTGCTGAGTGCACAAGGCTGAATGTTTCAATTGGCCTTCATTACATGCTGGAATCCTGAAGACGTAGGCTCTAAAGCCAGTGAAGGGGTGGATTGTTAGGAAGGTGAGAGCAAGCAGGCAAAGAGCAACAGCTTCCTTCTTCCATGGCCTTATATAGGCTTCCAGCAGAAGGTGTGGCCCAGAATAGATCTGGATTAAAAGCGTGTCTTCCTACCTCAAAGATCCAAATTAGAAGTGAATCTTTTAACTTCAAATTAAGCAAAAAATCCCTTATACCTTAATTCTAGACATAGCCAAGTTGACAACCAAGAATAGCCATCACATGATTAATTTCTAAATGAAAGCAATAACCAGATAATAATAACACCTAAACATGATATACCTATCCCTCATACACTCAAAAAATGCATTATATTTAACCAGGTCATAATTACACCTAACATGATTTAACTATCCCATACAATTGCAAATGCATTTGTAAACTTAGAATAGGTGGCAATGTCCATTCTTAGTATTTCAAACTTAAATATGGTAACCACTGATATTCTTTTAATTGTTACATCACATGATAAAGAAATTGAGGAAAGAAAACATGAATCTCTGTACAAACATATTCTTAGCAAAATACAACAAACACTCATGGTGGTTACTATCCTCATTTCCAGGACTGGTCATGTGACCTCTACTACCCATTCTGTATTTCCTCCACCCTCTGCAAGCACCTCAGCAGGTCTTGGCTCTTTTCCTGGAGGAGTGAGTGACCCATACCTTCATTCCCGATGGGTCTGTGTCCTTTGTCATCCTGCTTGAATTAGGCTGTTGTAGTTTCCCATTGACTTTAATCACAGGACATGGTAGTACTAAGAGACTAAGGGATCTCCTGCACTTGACTCGAGACATAATCCTTCGTTTGTTAATCTGTATCAACACCCTTCCCAACACTCTTATTTCTTTCTTAGCCTATAGGTTTAAGGGCCTCAGAAGCCCAAAATGAGCTTCCAGTTCAATGGAATGTTTGTTGTGGCTCCTGGCAGGACCACATCACACTCTGGAACCAAAACTTCCAGGCCAGCAGAACCTACAGTCACCGGGACAGAAAGAAAAAACCTTTCCTAGTGGGTCATTAGAGGTCACAGTGACTGGAGCTATTTGCTCTTTCACCCCTTGATTCCAGGACCCTTGAATTTGGCTATGGTGGTCCTTATGGACAGGTACTGAGAAGGTATTTGCTACATCAATAGCTGCATACCAAGTGCCAGGAGATGTGTTAATTTTCTTAAGGACACCACATCTGGCACAGCAGCTGCAATCGGAGTCACTACCTGACTGAGTTTTCAATAGTCAACTGTCATTCTCCATGATCCATCTGTGTTCTGCACTGACCACATAAGAGAGTTAAAGGAAGATGTGCTGGGAACCACCACCCCTGCATCTTTCAAGTACTCGATGGTGGCATGAATTCCTGCACTTCCTTCATGGATGTGATAATGGTTTTGATTCACTATTTTCTTTACCAAAGGCAGCTAACTCTGAAGGCTTCCATTTAGCCCTTCCAAACATAGTTCTTTCAGACCCTCCTTCCGCTGCATTCTGCTTATCTCCTACAAAAGCATTCCTTATTTGTTTAAAGGACTTTCATACTCAGTGCCTTAAAATGTTTAGCTGGTGATCCCAGCCTCTGCCTCACTCTTATGGTTTTAGTATTTCTTTCCCATGAAGGTTGAGATATTGCTAGTTTGTCATAAGCCAGACCATCCTGGACTAAATCCTGAGCTTCCTGAGCTTTTGCAGTAGGGTGAGATTTCTGGTCTTTTCATTTATTTATTTTTTAGACTTGGGGTTTAGCAGGCAGTATACTCAGTTGTATGTAGGCTGTAAGCAGAGAACTGTGTTCTGTAGGCTCTGGTTTCCTAATCAGTCACAATACTGTTTGGATCTGTTCTATGCCTACTATGTCAGTGTGGAATGTGGAGAGTGACCTAGACAGTGACACCCAGATTCAGACAAGAACAGTTTGGGTGAAGAGCCAGGAGCTGACTGACATCTAACAAGGTCACTTTCCTGAGCACTTCCATTGTCATGAACTCACCAGAATTTGTGGTTTCCTGGAAATTCCCCTTGTCAGTTGTCAAATCAAAGGGTTGGGACTTTCCTTACTCCTTGACTGCCATCCTGCAGCTGCACTCAGGGCAAGATGCTGAGGAGGACTCCTGCTGTTCGGTCAGGCAGTAGTTCCCCTTACTGCCAGTTTGCAGGTGCCTTGATCACCATCATCACTGTCTCTGCCTAGAAACCACTGCAGGGCTGGGACAAAAGAACCTGGAAGAGAAATTGATATCTTTCTCTTCTTTGAGCCCCTTGCTGGTCCATAAAATTAAATTGGAGCATCTCAGCCAGTCCAAAGGATACCACAGTTGCCGGGGGTGGCAGTGCAAAAGGACTCCGACAGTGACACTTCGGTACCATCTCCAGAATGCCTGCTGGACTTAACCTCTAGCAGCCTCCACAGGGCCTGCTCTGTCAGTCTCCCAGCTGTCGGCAGCAACATGTGATAGGAAGCGTGGACCAGTTTGTGCCTTCTTCATCCCAGTGAACCTTACTTCCCTGTTAGCAGGTCCTCACGGACATCACGAACTCCAGTTGCTGAGGCTTTTGCAGTGAGTTACATTGCTTGAATATTCCGTATCTGAAGTGTTTCGTATCTGTCAGTTCACACCTAAGCCAAACCATAAAACCCAAAATGCCTGAACAGACAAAACTTACTTTTGCAGTTTTTAATTAGGCATTTTCAACCTGTGCTACAGATATTGGCACAATGTTAGAAGCTGGAAGATACAAAGTACAAAAAGAAAAGTAGCCTGGAAACGTATGGAGAGCAATATATTCTTCTCAGTTAAAGTTTCAGCACTATGAAGTTTGAATTCAGGAATTTGCTGGCATTTGCTTTCTCTGTGGGTTTTCCTCAGCATATCAGTGTTGTTGGGACCGGGCACGGAAAGGCTGATGCGGGTCCTTTACTGCCCCTGAGAGATGGCTGACAGAGTTCCGTGAACAGTCTAAAATGATTGCCGACAGATGCGTATGAGCCTTACAGTGTGAGCTTTAGCGTTCAGCACATGTGCTAACTAGCGGCTTCTGACTTTGACAACTTCTGCCATCCATTCGCAGGCACACCTTTGAGATTTTTAAATGAACTGTGTTTTCCATCTTTGTTTTCCTTACCAGGAATTATCTTATGGCTAAAATAACAAGCATTCCCTCTTTGGCTCTAAATTTCCAATATTTCTACCTATTTTAATTTAACTCTAATTTTTATGTAATTACATATTTATAGAAATTTCAGTTATAGATTTGTAACAATTCAGAGAGACTCTGCATGCTCTTTACATGGGTTTCCCCCAAACCTGCACAGTTATAATGGAGGTCACAACAAAATACAGACACTTGCATTCACAGTCAGGGCACTGAGCTCTGACTACCATGTCAAGGCTCCGAGCTCTGACTACCATGCCAAGGCTCCTCAGTCTTTGCAGCCACCCACCCTCCCCACTCCTCTCCACAGCATCACCAGCCCCTGGCGATCACTAGCGAGTTCGTTTTTGCCATCATTTCAGGAATGACATAAATAAACTCATGAAGTGAAAACTTCTTGATTGGCCTTTCTCACTTTCCATGGCTTTTTAGGTGATTCATCTAATTACTGTGCATACTGCAGCCCAGTCCCTGTAATTGGTCAGAAGTAAGATATAACTTACCACACTATATTTGCTATCCCTTGAAAAGTCTTAATCTAAGAAGTTTCTCTTGATTCTTTATTCACTTTGGAATTTGGACAAAAGGCCTCAGGAATACGCTCTCCCTTTTCTCTTCTTCTCCTTTTTGTCCTTACATTTATCAAGCAAGGATTCTACCTTTGAGCCAAACCCCCAGCCATCACATTGCTTTATAAACATTTAGGTCAACCAGTCATATGGTATGGACATTGTTGTCTTCTAGGAAAAATCCATATGCAAATAGATTTTATTGTCTCATTCTCCTTGTATTCCCAGAACTAGTCGTGAGAGCCTGAGGGAGAATTCTCATGTGTCTCCCAGGATGGAGACTGGTGATCACACTTTCCATTGCTGTCCCTGTGAGTCTGCCCTTGTGCTGAGCCTGAAGAAAACAGGAAAGAGAATGTTGCTGGGAATCTCTTCTGCAGTGAACAATTAGTTCACACTGCAGGCCAGCATGCACTGTAAGCGCACACTGCAGGCCAGCACTGCGCTGTAAACTCACACTGCAGGCCAGCACTGCGCTGTAAACTCACACTGCAGGCCAGCACTGCGCTGTAAACTCACACTGTAAACCAGCATGCACTGTAAGCTCACACTGCAGGCCAGCATGCGCTGTAAGCTCACACTGCAGGCCAGCACGCGCTGTAAACTCACACTGCAGGCCAGCATGCACTGTAAGCTCACACTGCAGGCCAGCACTACACTGTAAGCTCACACTGTAGGCCAGCATGCACTGTAAACTCACACTGCAGGCCAGCATGCACTGTAAGCTCACACTGCAGGCCAGCATGCACTGTAAGCTCACACTGCAGGCCAGCATGCACTGTAAGCTCACACTGCAGGCCAGCACGCGCTGTAAACTCACACTGCAGGCCAGCATGCACTGTAAGCTCACACTGTAGGCCAGCATGCACTGTAAACTCACACTGTAAGCCAGCATGCACTGTAAGCTCACACTGCAGGCCAGCATGCACTGTAAACTCACACTGTAAGCCAGCATGCACTGTAAGCTCACACTGCAGGCCAGCATGCACTGTAAGCGCACACTGTAGGCCAGCACTGCACTGCTCTCTGTGTTTATTAAATCAGCTGTTCTCAGTTCTTCAACCAAAATTTCAACCCCAAAATGAAGGAAAGAGTAGAAACTTCTAGATCTTAAAGCAAAGAAAAACTAGCAGGAAAATAAGCAGGAGAAAAATCTTTGCCAGGTATAATTTTGAGAAAGTAGAATATATAAAGAACTGCAAAAGTTAAACACACGCACACACAATAAATATGCTAGTGAATTAACAGACAGTTCTCAGAAGAAATATAAACAAATAGCCAATATATATTTGTAAAGTGCTTGCCATCCTTAGTCATCAGAAAAAATACAAATTCAAGTGACTTTGGGATTGTAAGTCACTGAAGTCAGAATAGCTATCATCATGAAAAAATAAAAACAGCTGCTGACAAGGATATGGGTAAAGAGGAGGCCCCATGCACTGTTGGTGGGCGTGCAAATTGGGGCGGCTACTATGGAAATCTCTGGAGACCGGAGATAGAGCTACCATATGACTCCGCTATACCAGTCCTGAATCCATGGCCAAAGGACGCATCTGTATCCTACCTACTACAGAAACCCTGCACATCCATGTCCATTGTGTCTCTAGTCACGATAAGCAAAGAAACTGAGTCATCCTAGATGACCTTCAGCAGATTAAATGAAAAATGAAAATGTGGTACAGATACACATTCATCCATAAATAAGATGGAGCTTTCAGAAAATGGGTACTAACGCCATATTAAGATAGGCAAGCCCTATTCAAAAGGACAGACTTCACATGCTCTCTCTCATGCAGAGCCAGGAGCGAGGAGGGGCCGTGAAGGGGAGGAGGATACACCGCATGTGAGATAGAGGGGAGAGTGAAACACATGAGGTGGGAAGCTGCTGGTAGGGAGACAGAAGGAGTTGTGGGAGAACACAAGCTAAGCATGTGAGAAGTACCACAGAACGCAGGTCACTGGCAGGGGCGAGGCGCAGTCAGTAAAGTGCCTGCCCACAAGCCTGAGGGCCTGAGTTTGGATGCCCAGAACCCGGGTTTGAAAAAATAAAAAGTATGCACCTGGAATCCCACCACTGAGGAGGCAGAGATGAGAAGATCCCTGCAGCTCCCTGGAAGTCAGTATACTTAAACAAGGAGCTCAGGTTCTGTGAAAGACCCTATCTCAAAAAAAAAAAAAAAAAAAAAGGGAGGGGTGGAGGAAGACACAGACCTCTGGCTCCACTCACACATGCACGGAAGTGCATTCATACCCACACACGGGAGCTGCTACTTTGTCTGTTAAAAACAAGATTTTTAAAATGAAGTGCCAGGAATAATACTATGAGTAGTAAATAAAACTCTGGGACTAGGCTCTAAAGGATTTGAAATAAATCTTTGAAAGAGCCTAGGTTCTCACACCAAGTCGTGATGAAGGAGAATAAATGAAGAAATTACTTAATTGAATCGCAAATAGACTTTTAGTTAAATATAACTATAAATAGAAAAATCAGTAATATCAAAAATGTTGCGAGTAGCATCAGGGCTCATATTATGTTAGCAAGTAGTAACTATTTTGCTTTTCAGTTGAAGGAAAACAAAGGACATATGCACAATAAGTAACTATAGCCATTGTTTTAATTACAGAGTCGGCATATCAGCATTATGTTTGAAGTAGATGTATTTAAAAGAAAGACAAGAAAAAGAAGGAAGGAGGGAAGGATACTTACTGGGTGGTTTACAGACTAACAAACTTGGTACCTATGCTGTAATTCTATAAATCCTAATTGTCATCTTGCCAGCAGCAAGTACAAACGAAGAATTCTTTCTCATAACCATCTACTTTAGACAGCATTTCAATATTTATTTGAAACGTGTACATATTGTAATTTCTTTCCATATAATGAGTACCCTTAAGTATTAGTGTAAAGGTTAATAAATAAAGAGAATCTGCTGGCCATGAATGGTGGGCATGCCTATAATGTAATACCAACAGTTACGAGGCCGAAGCAGGAGGATTGCTATGGGTTCAAGACCAGCTGAAGCTGCAGTGTAAGACCTTTTCCTCAGAAAAGAAAAAGAAAAAAGTGTGGAGAGGAGGGGACAGGCTCCAAGGAGGGAGGGCTGCTGAGATCCGCCTGGCACACAGTCCCCAGGCTTAGAGAAGGCATGTTCTCACAGGCGCCCGGGGGTGCCTCTTTTACTCAACAGTCAAACTCAAGAGAAATCAAAATCAGGATTTTTGACTGACATCTTCAGTGGAATTTGATTGGGATACAAATAACTGCTGTTTTGTGAGTATTCTGACTATAATTAGGATACATACTCGTTCCAATTAAAAAGCAACTCACCACTTAACTCTGTGTCTGTTGGGAATGCACATTCTTAAGTTATTGTAATTAGAATGGACCTGAATATAGGAAACAGAGTGTCTCCCTGCTAGTGGGCACTTATACTATCTCCATATTGACTCTATTCCATGTCAGATATTAGAATTAGCTCACTCTGAATACAGAGGTGCCATGTGAGAAAAACAAACCTCTATTATTATAATTTGTCAGTCGATCTGATACTGAACAGAGCAAAAGGAAAAACTGCAGTGCTGTGTGCATGCATGTGTGTGTCACAGCAGGGTGTGGCTTCGTGCTCCTCACAGAGTATGACAGGCCAGCCCATATTCAGCCTCTGTCCCCACGTCCCTGTGTGTCTAGCAAGGCATTAGTTTGGCCAGGATCTTTGCTTATACACTTATACAGTGGGCTGCTGTGACCACTGATAGACAGGAGTTTGTGAAGCATCTCGTGCAGTGCCTGGAGCCCAGATGTGTGTGGCTTGGAGAAGAAAGGGGGGTCCCTGCTATTTACAAGCACTGCCCCCACCTGTAATAAAGCTGTTCTCCTGAGCCTCCCAGTGTGTGCATTCCTTATATAAGAAATGCAAAATCTGAAACGTAACTGTGTGATGACAGACTACCACTAACAAGAAAGCTCAGCCCATCTCAGAGCTGGCCACAGCCTGGCTGTCCTCTAAGAATGTTGTATAAAACTGTCTTAAGGCTGTGTGTGTAGGTAGGTGTATATAGAACAAACATTTCATATTTAGACTTGGTTCTGTCCCAAAACTATCTCATTTATTTACATCAGTATTGAAAAGTCTGAAATTTAAATTATCTCTGGTCCAAGAGTAGCCTAGATAAAGTGTGTTCAACCTGTAATTCTAAAACAAGTATATTTTCAGAATTATATCTGAAACTGGCCTGACTTTTGTTTCTTTGAGATATCATGACAGAGGAATCTGACTGACTTTATTTTTATAAAGAAAGCACACTGTCCCTTTTTAAAAGGAAAAATTCAAGATAAAATGTAACCTGAACTCGGTTTCCTTTTCACATTTCAGAAGTTAAAATCCTTATAATGTGGATCTGCCTTACCCCGTGTTCTTTGCTTTGGTCAGGAAAGGAAGGGCAAGGGACCCTGGGGCCAGACGCTCAGGGAGGTGGTGCGGGATGCAGAGGTGGGCTCACGACTTGCATTTGGAGGTCTTTTGTGACGTTAGCTTTTGCATTTGTGCATCCTGAATTGACTGTATTCCCTCATCCTTATCTTGCCCTCCTTAAGAATTTAGCATACAAGACACTACAGGAAAGCTGGATGGTAGTATTATTTAACTGTAGTATAAAGTTACAGGTTTATAGAGTACCCATTTTGCCATCCTGTACGTGTGATGAGTACAGTCTGTGGATAATCTAAAAGTGTTCAGGTGATACTTTGAATGTACGTGATGTTTTCATCAAAGTTAGAAAAGTGCAGGACTGTGGCCACCTGGAACCAAGTCGTTGGTGCCTGGTGTGCTGAGTTGTGTGTCCACAGAAAGCAGAAGACAGAAAATCAGCAGTGTCTTGGGTTGTCTACAAGTCAGATGACAACGTGAATGGTGATGAGTTGAACGAGCGAGGGTGTCACAGAAAACAAGAATCAGCTTTTATCTTGTGAACTCTGAGTGCAGACGAAGTGAAAGTCAGTTCCAATAAACAAGGAGACTTGCTCTTAGGGACCAAAAGTACATATTCCTAAGACTCAGGCCGTCCCACTGTAATGGATTCAGATCAGAATTAAGGAGCAAAAGAGTGAGTGGAAACCTTCAGTCATCTCTTATACATGTGTTAGCATCAAACATTTTCCCATGGCTTGTAAGCTAGGTGGGGCCATTAGGATGCAAACCAAACCAATGAACTGTGAATATTAAGATGTACTTTCCACAAAATTTTATATGCGCACACACACACACACACACACGTATATGAAATATGAACTCAGCCTCGAGTTAGATATTCCTAATATGTTATTTCAATTATTTTATTTTTATATTTTTTTTATATATAGCTTAAAATGTGTTAAGGTGTGTTGACTTTGAAATGCATCTTTGGGGCAATCCATGGCATCTTATAAATGATTACTGGCTTGGAAATGACCAGCACAGGAGTGCACACATAAGCATTCTCACTACACACTTGTCATTTCCCTCAGACAGAAAGTAAATCTTTGAGTTCCAAGTAATTAATTAGTGATGCAGTGTATGACGGATGAACTGTGCCAAGGCCTGCTCTTCCTGTGTGCCTCACCTTGGCCATGTGTAACTTGCATGAATAATGTATTCAGGTATGCTTGTTATCAAATATTTGTCATGCAATTCTAGAGATTATATAGGATAATTAAACTTGACATTTGGTATTATTAAAATAATAATGTAATATGAAATATTTAAAGTCTTTGCTTTGAGTAAAACATTAAAAAACACAAAAAAAGGCTGTTTGTTGTCTTGAATGGTAACTTTGGTGATTGATTAATATTGTTCCACCAGAGTTAGGTCATTCTGTCTTCCAGACAAAATACTCTGTCAAACCACACATCCATAACTGAGGCTCATGATGCTTTATCTCAGTTTGTTCTTCGCTGTAAAAATTAATTCTTTCAGTTTGAAGTACTAACATGTAGATTTTGTCCCCTCAAAAAATCATGTAGAAAGCAGAGTGTTAGCTAGAGTGGCTGCCAAAATGCCAGGCCCCTCCCCCTAAAAGAAGTGCACTCTCTACAGCAGTGGTTCTCAACCTTCCTAACTGCGACCCTTTAATACAGTTCTTCATGCTGTGCTGACCCCCAAGCTATAAAATTATTTTTGTTGCTACTTCATAACTGTAATTTTGCTACTGTTAATGAATCGTAATGTAAGCATCTGTGTTTTCTGATGGTCTCAGGCACCTCTGTGAAAGGGTCATTCGCCCCAAAGAGGTTGTGATCCACAAATTAAAAACTGCTGTCCTAGAGGCTCCAAAAGGGGTTTTGCTGCTCCTTCCATCTAGTCTAAGGGTCTCCCGGGAACATGAGTAGAGTCAGGAGTGAGTATACTTTTAATAAATTCCAGGGACTGCGGCTCTAAGGGGAAGGGTGGCAGTGGAGCTTTGGACACGTATGTGGGGTGACACTGTAGAAGAGACAGCCTGAAGACAGGCACGGTGGTGCACTTCTTTAATCCCAGCACTAGATTGCCATAGACAGTTCAAGGCCAGCCAGGGGTAAATAGTGAACAGAAGGAAACTTACGTTTGCCTCCGAGGCACTGTGCAGAGTTCACCGTAATCCACTGAGAATGGTCTCAGGTCTCTTCTATAGTTGGGCTCCTTTAGCTGTTTATGTATCAAGAGAACTATTAGCCCTCCTGTCTTGGTTCCTCTGAGTATCAAGGCAATTACAGTTTCTTACCTGGGCCATCTGTCGCCATCCGGACCCTCGGAGGTCATTCATGACACCTGTCATCCAGGACAACCCCTCCGGCTGGGGCCCCTGTGCCTGAGCAGTTTTGGGATATGCCCTACCAGCCATTCAGCAAAGGAGATCGGCTGGGGAAGGTTGCAGACTGGACAGGGGCCACATACCAGGACAAGAGGTACACAAACAAGTACTCCTCTCAGTTTGATGGGGGGAGTCAGTATGCATATTTCCACGAGGAGGATGAGATGAGCTTCCAGCTTGTGGACATGGCACGCACACAGAAGACTCCCTACCAGCGGAACCTCCGCAGAGACAAAGATCGGAGGAACATGGTGCCGTTCAACCTACAGACACTGCCCAAGAGTGCCAAAGCAGAAAGAGAGAGAACGAATTCGCTTGCAGAAAAAAGTCCAGAAGCAATTTGGAGTGAGGCAAAAATGGAACCAGAAGTCACAGAAACCTCGAGACTCCTCAGTTGGAGTTCGCAGTGACTGGGAGGTGAAGGAGGAGATGACTTCCCTCACCTGATGAAGTGCGCTACTTGGAAGTGTCGAGCCTCCAGGCATCGAGTGCTGCGGGGCATCAAGCGCATCTTCCACACCGTCACCGCCACAGATGACCCTGTCATCCGGAAGCTGGCAAAAACTTAGGGCAGTGTGTTTGCCACTGATGCTATCCTGGCCACACTGATGAGCTGCACCTGCTCCGTGTACTCCTGGGACATCATCGTCCAGAAAGTCGGATCTAAACTCTTCTTTGACAAGAGGGACAACTCTGACTTTGACCTCCTGACTGTGAGTGAGACAACTAACGAGCCCCCTCAAGATGAAGGCAATTCCTTCAACTCACCCCACAGCCTGGCCATGGAGGCCACCTACATCAACCACAACTTCTCCCAGCAGTGCCTGAGAATGGGGGGGAGAAATCCCCCACCCAAACCCATTTGTGGAGGACGACATGGATAAGAATGAGATTGCCTCCGTTGCTTACCGTTACTACAGGTGGAAGCTTGGAGATGACATTGACCTCATTGTCCACTGTGAACATGATGGTGTCATGACTGGGGCCAATGGGGAAGTGCCCTTCATCAACATCAAGACACTCAGTGAATGGGACTCCAGGCATTGTAATGGCGTTGACTGGCGTCAGAAGCTGGACTCTCAGCGTGAGGCTGTCATCACCACTGAATTGAAGAACAGCAGCTACAAGTTGGCATGGTGGACCTGCTGTACTTTGCTGGCTGGATCTGAATACTTGAAGCTCGGGTGTGTGTCCCAGCACCACGTAAAGGACTCCTCACGCTATGTCTTCCTAGGCATCCAGCGGTTGAAGCCCAATGAGTTTGCCAGCCAGATCAACCTGAGCATGGAGAATGCCTGGGGCATTCTGCGCTGCGTCACTGACATCTAAATGACACTGGAGGAGGGCAAGTACCTCATCCTCAACAAGCAGGTCATCCGAGTCTACAGCTTGCCTGATGGCACCTTCAGCTCTGAAGAGGAGGAAGAAGAGGAAGAGGAAGAAACTTGAATGAGTTGGCCTGGTACCCGAGTGTGTTGCAGCCAGCTGTGCTTGGGCAGCGTGTGTCCAGCTCCTGTTCTCTAGCAGATGAAATAAATTTTAAGTCCTTTTGGTTTCTTCCTTCAAAAAAAAAAAAAAGAGAGAGAGAGAGAGAACTATTAGCCAAGCATCTCATTGGTGTTTAGATAGGTAATAGCTCACAACGCTTCAAAAATAGAAGGTAAAGATTTCTGTAGAGGAGAAGCTTTATACTGAGAACTAATTTTTTTAGTTTTTGTGTTTAATATCTGCTCCCTTCAGTTTGTGCTGAGAGTCCTGTGATTCTGCACCTTGACAACCAGTGCTGAGTTCTGTCTCACCTAAGGACAAACTGAATTATCACTGTATGCTGAGGAGTTTGTCCGTCACTCTAATGTTTACATACAGAGTTACAGGAAGTTTGCTTCATAATTGACCTTTTGTCATACTCACTTCCAAACACTTGAAATAGACGGATAAACATCGATTGCTCCTGTCAGCCTGAAATCAAGCGTGGAAAATCCATGAACACGGGGCAAGTGTAGTGTGCGCAGCCTCGAGTGTCACACGGAAACTAATGTCAAGTCACCTGTGTTAGCAGTGATGCTTTCCATAAGTCTTTGGGAAAGCAGTTACATCTTAATTCTAAAGGTTTTACTGAGAAGGATATTAACTGTAAAGTTAGGATATGTTCATCTGGTGAGTGCTGCTTTAACAAGAATAGCTCACACACAGTAGCAATGTGTGCGGGGGGGGGGGGGGTCAAA
>CM052714.1:65774081-65829813 GCA_028551405.1 Uromys caudimaculatus
CCATCATATTTCTCTGTAAGGAACTGGTTATTCAGTGACAAGTGGTCAGCCCTGAAAATATACACACAAATAACCTTATATAAACTCAACAGGTTATATGGGGATATATGTATATACAAATACATACATAAATTGGGGAACTGGATCTACAAGTGCCAGGCTTCCCTCTGCAAGAATCCCTGTGTACTTCTAGCCCATGACTCCAACCTCATAGGGACCAACAGAAGTGAATAATACAGTTCCCAGGATAGGGGCAGCTGAGCAGTGTGCTGCTGACTGGCATGGACTAAATGATACCATTCCCAGTGTACAAGAAAAGTTAAGTGATTGCTTATCAGCTGTATTGAAAAGCTAAGCCATGCCGGGCAGTGGTGGCACACGCCTTTAATCCCAGCACTTGGGAGGCAGAGGCAGGCGGATTTCTGAGTTCAAGGCCAGCCTGGTCTACAGAGTGAGCTCCAGGACAGCTAGGGAGACAGAGAAACCCTGTCTTGAAAAAAAAAAAAAAGCTAAGCCATTAGTGACAGCTATCACTGTGCCATTGGTTCTCACGTCTTAGACAGGCATCCATCCTAAGAAGGTCAGGTCTACAATGCAGAAGACATAGAAAGGCCACTCTATCACCCTTCAGTCGAGAAGATGACAGCATCTGAGTTAGCAGGGTCCAGTCTCAGTCTACTAGGAAAGACACTTTACAGATTCAGCCTGAAGTCTGTAAGAAAGTCTAGCCTGATCCCAGGACAGCCAGGGCTAGACGAGCAACCCTGTGTAGACCCTTGTGGGCTCATTAGTCACAGCATGGAGTAGATTGTGTCCTCCAGAGCCAGTGGAGGAATCAGGGACAGTGGGGCAGCAGTGCTGCCATACAGATCCCAGGGTCGCCATTCCAAAGGAAGCATGTTCTGATTCTCTTCAACCTTTGAACTCAGGAAAAACATCTCTTCCATAGTGCTGTGGTTAAACTCAACGCTTAGAGGCAGAAACCAAGGGGGAAATAGCCATGTTTGGAAAGCAGGTTTGCTGATTCCATACTGTTTGAGTCAGCTGTCTACCTACAGGGAATTACTGAATCTGCTTTCCAAGAAATTACACAACTCAACTGAAAGGCTGGGGGGGGGGGGGGAGATTCAGAGCCAATGTACAACTTTAAATGTTCTGATAGGTGACTGTGGTAGAAGAAACAATGAAGGTACGTTTTCCTTGATTTATCATTAAGTGAGGACGCTCTCTAAGACCCCCACCTTGGCTGAGTTGTGTGTAGCTTAACGAGATGAAGCATGACTCTGAAGTGTACAGGGCTTTGGGAATTCCAGACATTCATAGCACTTGGATCTGAAGCAAGTGCTTCATAGACCACAAAAGTAAGTAGAATACAGTTTTAGCTTGCAGGTATGTGACCTACAGTTCCAAGAAGGACCGTGTGTTCTATCAAGATAAATGAACTCTTACTTAGAAAAACTTGAAAAACACTTGGGTGGAAACATAGCTTTTTATAGAGAATGTGTTTCTCTCAGTAAAAGACGACGAGTGCGACTCGGATGCAGAAAATGAGCAAAACCATGATCCGAACGTGGAAGAGTTCCTGCAGCAGCAAGACACCGCTGTCATTTACCCCGAGGCGCCCGAGGAAGACCAGCGGCAGGGCACGCCAGAAGCCAGCGGCCATGACGAAAACGGTGAGTCCAGCTTGGCACAAGGTCCTCATTCTCGGGGTAAAGGGTTGCTGATTCTGTGACTCTGTTGTGGGAACATGTTTGTACTAAAGGGAACACTTACGAGAAGCAGATTCTTACCACTGGGTACTCATGAGGAGCACCAGTACAGCATGGCGTTGTGGGCCACTTACAGACAGAGTGGCGAGACAGGCGCCTCTGCAGTGCCTGGCTCACCTTCCACTGAGACGGCAGCCGCTAGCAGAGGTGAGGATGGGTTTCTGTCCTTTGATTGTTTGCTTTGTTGTTGTTGTTGTTTTAGAAGTAAAATATAGTAGACTGGCCGAAAGCACACACGTGGGCACAGTTGTTTCTCAGGATGTGCTTGAGTCCATGATGAAGTCCCAGTGAGTAAAGTGAGTAAAGAAAGGGAAAACAATCAAAATATGTTCTGAACTCCTAAACAGAAGGCGACTGCCAAACTCCCCTCCCAAGAACAGTAATCAAATGCAAATCACATGTAAATGCTCCTTTGAATAATTTCTTGTCATATTGTACTGAGACTAGGAAGGTACTTGAAATTTTTAAGGATTTGAGGAGTTTTAATTTCCTAACCTCATCTTTAATTTTCCAGGGTTCTCAGTTGAGTGGATAGACTGAGCTTAATATTCAAACTTTGAATTTTTGGGAGGAAATTGAGAAAAGGTGGTATGAAAAAAGAAAATAGAGCACTGGGATGTAACTCGGTTGGTAGAGCCCCACATGTAAGAGAGATACTTAGGAGCAGCTTGACCGAGTGAGCATTTAGTAAGACAGTGGCAGGTTCCCACCTAGCACCTAGGACCTCCACAGCCATAGGCTTTTGACCATGTTAACAGAATTAGATATGAACAGGCCTCAAAAACTATTGGTTACCCCAAAGCAGCTATGCGGCCATCTCTCAGCTGGTGCATCCTGCCTGGCAGGTCAGTGTCCTGACATGGAGGTTCTACCAGGGCAAGGTGATTGACAGCTTTCCCCCCCTAATGACCTACACAGAACCTTCCAGTAGTGTGAAAACTAGCCAGCAGGAAGTTTCCCAATTAGTTTGAGATTGATTTCTCTGTATCCTGAAACGAAAGTGTATGGGGTCTTCAGGATTAGGATCTTATCATCTAGTTCTGATGGGTAACCAAGAGGAATGCAGTGGCCTGTGTGCTGGGGAGCTCCGGAGGTTCCTGACCTACAAGACCAGCACCAAGCACAATGGCTCATTTAATACGAATGCCTTCTGAGGGAGCATTGTCCACCTGGATGGGCTATGTTCATTCAGAGTCCATTTTTAAATTGTATTTTTATTAATTACTAAGGCTTTTTCATACATCTGTGGTTTTGATTAACCTACCCCAGCTCCTCATTCTATGATTCTGAAAACAAATTCACATTTACTTTTTATTGGTTTCTGTTAGTGACCTAAAAAAATAAATTCATACCTCATGTTTAAGAGAATCCAATGTACTGATTTATGAAAATAACTTTCTGTTAGATATCATGACCAACCTGTCATTTTCCCAACTCATTAACAGTTCGCTTCCTGGTTGCAAGACTAACCATGAAACAAGCCATAGTGAGCCCACATAGCTCTCTGGCTCTAGAGTAAGAGCAGTTTGGTTAATGAAGCCACAGGATAGGCCATGCCAGTGCACAGCCAGAAAACAGACCTCACCTCTTGGCTTTATAGCCACGGAAACTCCATAGTGCACAATGGGCATTCTGGCAAGGGAAAAGTTCAAAATCCCAGTGTCCCACCATCCCGTGCAAAACATAATATCTGTCTCCGAAAGAGAGGAGTCCGTGTTAGGGTGACCCCTAACCAAACCGTCTGTATCAAGTGTACTGGCAAGCTAGTAGCTAAAGACGCCATAATGAAATCTGGAGCTCTGGCTATTTGATTTCACTTACAGATTTGCAAATATTTCAACATGCTTGACTAGTCATTTAAAGTTCAGGTTTTCAATCCCTCTCCTGCAGGCTGTTTAAGTGAGATGTTTACTTCGCAGGGACTTGAACTCCAGGACAGCACTGTGTGCTTACGATGAAGCATCTGGAGTGTTACCAAAGTACCTTAGGTCGCCTGTTTTCTAAGAAGAGTTTAAAGAAAGTGGAGAGTATATTTACAGTAAAATATCACTTATGAACGAATTCATTTGAAAAATAAATAAAATGTGGGAAACTGCTCAGAGTAGTATAAACTGGCAAAATATTCCTATTTAGGATTCTCAGTCATGCTGTTCCCACCACCTGCCTGAGTGCACCACCCCCTTTAGGGTATGAACGCAGTCATGTGGCCAGGCCTGACTACAGGGCTCCTCACTCGGGACAGCAACTTAGAGTGAGAAGAGCGAGTGCCAGGCGGGCTAGGAACTGTCACAGCTGGGCAGCTGTGCTGCCCACACAGGCTGTGCACTCATCAGTGTAACTCATCCTAAGTCACTTGTGCTCTCCAGCTAACCGCACAAAAGACGGGAAGAATTATGTTTCGGAGATGGGAGGATTAGAGCCGTGATTGAATGCTGAATTAATCATTTATTTGCTGTGTAACATTTAAGCTACTTAACCTGTGTTTATTGTCACATTTTCTCATGCATACATGGAAGTGACTATCCACCTTTCTTCTTTGGAGGCAGGTGTAAAGAGAGCAGCTCTGCCCTTGCATGCTGCCCAGGGATTCAGGGGTGAGTGACCACATTCCTTGGATGCTTTCAGTAACAGAGTCTCTTCCCTCCCAGGAACACCAGACGCATTTTCCCAGTTGCTCACCTGCCCGTACTGTGATAGAGGCTACAAGCGCTTTACCTCTTTGAAAGAACACATTAAATACCGCCATGAGAAGAACGAGGACAACTTCAGCTGCTCCCTGTGCAGTTACACCTTTGCATACAGAACCCAGCTTGAACGTCATATGACGTCACATAAGTCAGGAAGAGAGCAAGTAAGTGAAAGTAGCAGGAGGCTGCCACCTTCCCAGGCTGGGCGGGCACGGGGGGTGGAGCCTCGTGGAGGGTCGGCACAGAGGCTGCCTGGTCTACAGTCTTACAGACATGAGAGGGTGGTTTGTAAGCTTTCTCTTCCTTGTGATCCTTGCCAATTGTAATTGTTTTGCATAAACCATAACAAATATTCCTCAGCATCTGCAGGACTCTTGGGTATATTCTATTAACATGGTCTGTGTAGGAAGCTAAATATTGGCCGTTAAACCACTTGCCTTCGGCTCTAAAAAAAGTGGGAAGAAGCTTTAATTTTTTAATTTTCTTCAAGGCAGAGTTCCCTTAGTATAAGCTACTGTGGTTATCTACAGTGGTAAGGGGAGCTGCCTCCTCTAAAGCTTTAAGTTTGAGAACATTTAGCCTGAAAACTCAACTTTGATGGCTTATTCGAATTCTGTATCACCGACTTACCGGGCTCCTTCTGTAGAGCATAAACTGACTATTTTAACTGTAAGTAACATCTAAAGTGTTGACTTTATAGTTAAAATTAAAATCAAAGGAACTTTAGTAATTCTTTTTTATAATGTCCTGGTTGGTAACTGTCAGCTACCCGCAAGCAAGCTAATATATATTTGACACTGACTTTACAAATCAAGTAACCATTTCACAGGATGCTGTGGCATAGGCCAGGGTTCCATAGCCAACTCCTTATGTCACGCAGTTATAAACATACACATGCTGAATGTGTGCGGACTTTGTGTAGGTGCCTAATACAGGCCACTTATCCCACAGAGAGTGTTAGTGCCTTTGCTAAGTTGATGGATACCCCTAGAGAACATAACAGAAAAAGAAGAAACAGAGTCAGCCTGTTTGCTCAGGACTTTGACATCAGGTATCAGGGGATGTGGAAGAGGGGAGCCCAGGGCTTTCAGCAGCAGTAAGCTAATGGGGAAGTCCTCTGGACCATGGAGAGTGGGAGGCAACTGGAAACAAAGGGAGAAGCTGGCCTAACAGGAGCTCCTGGGGCTTGCTGAGGAGGCTGTCCAGGGACAGCACCATCCATCTGTCTGTCCGTCCGTTGAGCACTGTCTGCTTTAGAGTCTGGTGCATCCACAGCACAGTGACAGCTGAGGGTAGAGAGGGCCACATGACTTGAAAGTAGAGCCACTCTATACCAACTGCCTCCCTGCGGGCTCAGTAGCGCAGACCCTGCCAAAGAACAGCCAGCTGTCAGAGCCGAGGCAGCACCATACAAACAAACTCTTCGAACCCACAGTGACCATGACGGCCACTTTTGTGATGATTTTCCCGGTGAATGTGAACTGAAAGGAGCTGTGATAGGTGGGGCCTGTGTAAGGCAGCCATTCTGGAGTGTTGGCTGTTCAGGCTTCTGGAACTCACGCTGTGCTGAGGGGTGAGCATGCCCACGTCTTATAAAGGGTGTGTGCTCAATGCACATTTCCACTGCTGTTTTATGTCAGACCCTCTTCCGTGTAGTAAGGACACAAGAAGTGCTAGGACAAGGTCCTAACAGCAGGGAGCATACATGCCTGACAGAATTGACGTACAGATTAGAAACAGGATGCATACAAGAGCTCTGCCATCCTACCAAGATGGGCCAGGCACTCCAGTCAGGTCCTTGCTCTATTTACTATCAGAGTGCTGTAGAGTGCTTGCCTTCTTCATCTGTAAGCCAGAGTGCAGACAAAACCATCCCTAGATCCTAATAAAATGGATGTCTCTGTTTTTGCTAAGTGTCCTCTGTGTGTGACTGCTACAGTGTCAGACCTGTAACAGGAAAACATCCCGTCCACCTGGAATGTCAGACATAAAATGCCAATTCTACCTTACAGAGACATGTGACACAGACTGGGGGTAACCGTAAATTCAAGTGCACTGAGTGTGGAAAGGCGTTCAAGTACAAACACCACCTGAAAGAGCACTTACGGATTCACAGCGGTGAGTCAGCACTTCCCTTCTGCTCCCTGGGCCACCAGGACATCTCCACTAAGGATAAATCTGTCACCACAGGCTCCATGTGTGTAAGAAGTTCCCGATGCTTTTCATGTAAATGATATTTTATTAGTGTCTAACCTCTAAAGTGTTAATAAAGCAAACTCCATTTTCCTATCTGAATAGAATGTAAGTAAGGACTGCTTTACATGAGAAAAGTGAAAGAAGGAAAGGAATGTAATAAACTCGAGGTGTGGACCCTGACAGCCAGGGAGCACACGGACAGAGCTGCAGCAGAAACCTAAAAAGTGCACCCCCCCAGAGTCGTCACCTTCCTGTTCCACACCAGTTTCGCATTGCTTTCTAGATTTAATGACAAAAACTTATAGCAAAAACTTAGCAATCCCACATCACACTGTAAAGTCTATTCTTTTGATTGAAATCTGATACATTTTTTGTGATTTAAGTAATTTTAGTGACAAAGCTATCCACCAAGAAATAGAGAACTTGGTGTTTGCTGTTGTTGACCTCTGACCTCCTAATGGGTGAGCACTGGCGTTGCCAGCAGCGGCCATCGGTGGTTTTGTAAATGCTAGTCACTCAGTGTCTTTTGGAAGTTTTCCTGTATCACTCATTGAATTAACCCTCAGTGATAAATACCTCAAAGCTGTTCCTTGAAAATGCTCAAACCAGAATCCTGAAAGAAAACTTTAATGTATTTATTTATTTATGTTATTGGAAAGTATAGATTGTCTCTTGCACCCTACACGGTATACTGTTCTTAGCCCCCGTGCTACCGAACAGTGATCACCGATTAGTACATGACTAATCACATAGAAGCAAAACACCAGTATCTACCTTCATATTAGAAATGATTTGAAATGTTAGCCAAGAAGAGTGTTTGTAAGTGTCAAAATTAGAGTTAAAGAACAAAAATAAGAAAAACTTGAATAAGATTTATGCTGTAGTTTGATACCAGCATTTATCAGCTCTCCTAATGGTACAAAGTTGGAATGTATCGCTTATTCCAAAGATCAAATACTGGTCTCGAAACAGAACATTGACATTTAGTGGAGAAATTCTGCCTGGTTAAACGAAAGTCATCTCAGTCAGGAAGTGAGTTTACATGATGAGAAGACAGTGTGCTGACACTTACCAGCACACAGCAGTCGAGGCCGGTTCAGGGACATAAACTCTCCACTCAAGAATTTGCATGTCTTATTCTTCAACTTCTCTAATATGAGGCATGAGTACATTTAACACAGCAAGTAATACAGATTCAGAAACACTGAGTAAAACCGCGATTACCCTTCCTGATAACTCGTTTCATGGAACTCGACCCTTAAAGCATCATAAAGAACAAATTATGAGAGCTGGAGAGATGGCTCAGAAATTAGGAGCACTGGCTGCTCTCTCAAGGGACCCAGGTTCAGTTCCCAGCACCCATATGCAGCTTACAACTGTCTGGAACTCATTCCAGGGTATCCAACACCCACACAGGCATACATGTAAGCAAAACACCAGTATACATAAAAATAAGTAACTTTAAAATATTTTTAAAGAACAAAATATGATTTCTCATATCATGAGGATTATTTTAAACACTGTAGGAAACCTTGGTAGGGTTTCTGTGTTTCAATCAGATTCTTCAGTAGAGGCTATCTATGTTTTGCCCAGGTGTGACTTGAAAATGTGTTTCTCCAGAGTGCCCACTTGCATATAGCCCAAGTGTGCAGCTATTTGAAAGTCTGGTTTATGCCAAGGGAAGAGTTTCAGGTAGGGTTTCTCAATGTGACAGCCAAGGCCTGGCTTCACAGCACCAGCCTCCTGCCCTGGTCTCTCCAAGAAATGATACAGAAGTTGAGACTAAGCATTTGAGAAACTGTTGCATTAGGCTATTGCTGTGACATTTTTCTTTATTTAAAAAAAATGTTCTCTGTGTGTGTGTGACACACATGTGCACGTATGTTGTATGTCCATGTATGTGTGTGACGCTGTACGGCTGTGGTGGTCACAGAGAGCTTGCAGAGATGGGAGCTCTCCTCCCACTGCATGTGTCTCAGGCTTGGTGGCAAGAACCTTCACCCACTGAGCCATCTCGCCGGACCCATTTTCTTTAGAGTTTACAGAATTTCAAATGAGATTGACTTGAAACTCTTCATGGTGCTTAGTAACAATTTTTTCTTAGAGTCCCCCCCCCTCCCCCCGTTAGCTTTTATATTTTGTTGAGGAGCAGAGTCCCAAATGTCCTAGATTGTCACTCTGTTCTCATCATCATAAAGCTTTAGCTACAAACGTCACCCTGGGCAGATCCATGCTCATTGATGGGCTGTATTAGGGGCCAAGCTGTGCTCTGGACGCTCCCATGTCTCCACTCAGGTAGGACAAAAGCATGCCTGCCCAGGGTGCAAAGTACTGCCATATTCATTCTGTAGACTCAGCACTGTGGCTGGCCTGGAAATTCTCGAGTAAGATCTAACCACCCCCTACCTCAACCCTTGAAAACCCAGTGTTTACCTTGGCTTAGTAATGCCACTTTCTGACAGAACTCAGGCTAAGCCACAATAACCAAAGTAAAAGGGCATGCCCTGAAGTTAGAAACCAGTTCTCCAACACAGTAGGTTTGGCTAGAATAATGTATTCTGTATATGTGCTTTCTCAGAGTGATGAAGTCATCAGAGGGATTCTGAACAGTAAGAAATGATAAGTAGAGTATGCTAACATTACTTCTGTAGGTCTCAACTCCATAAGGTAGACTGTATTGTGCACACACACACACACACACACACACACACACACACACACCCTTTTTGACAAAGACACATAGGCTCACAATGCTTAATTAACTTCTCCAAAGCCACTTGGCTAGTTCATGACATTCCTGAGCTCTGTCTGCAGCATCCAACTCCAAGCTGTGGCCTTGCCCACTGTGGTATACATGTCTGCCTTCCTGATGTCTAGAAGGAAAGTACTCCTGTGACTCATTAAAGCTAAAGCTGTTGTCCAGTCATTAACAGTGATGAACTGAGCTGAAGTAGAACAGACCTCTTGTTAAGCAGAGCTGCACTGGCACACACCCATTACCTCATGGCCACTGTGCACTTCTATCTGGTGGTGCTGAGCCTGAATTCTATTCCAGGCAGCCTGTCTGTAAACTCCCGATGACATGGAGAGCGTGCAGACATAGGGTAATAAGCAGGACAGAGTTCTGAAACCCTGTCCTGAGAAAGCTCTGGAAGGATCCTGATTGTCTCAGTCTGCAGGGAAGTATGTAGTGAATCTGAAGGTCTGCTTATAAAAGCAGTTAGGCTTGCTGGGTGTGGTTTCAGAAGGGAGAGCAGGAAAACGCATGGGTGTGAGTGACAGCACTCTGGCTCAAGCCCTCAGCCTGTCTACTGGTGAAATTGCTTTTTGAAGCAAATGCTGCAGTCTATAGGGAGCATACTGAAAGTTTTGTTGTAAATCTCATGGCCTTCCATAACACCCTGTGAGAAAGTGTCTGTATTCACATGCTAGAGCACCACGGATTGGAAAGATTAAGGAAATGGTACATGATGGAGCCAGAATCTGACCCCAGTCTGTGGGAAAGAATCTGGCTGTCTTCCCCGGGAGTCCTGCAGGAGACACCTGCCTTGTACTAAACAGTTTAAGCAGTGACTGATAATCAAATATGCAAATGCACTTTACTGAAGGAGTTCTAGGGAGAGGCTTCTTAGATCCCTTGAAATTCTAATATCTGGTTCTTCAAATAGCCACACTGTTGAGAAAGACAGGGCTCACCTTTTCTCAGCCTCAGGGTCTTGACCCTGCAGCAGCCCCAGCAGCAGCAGCAGACTCCCTTGGTGGTGCTTTTGTTTAGCTCTTAAAAGAAAGGAAAGCCTTCTGCTGTAACACTCACGGGAGAGGTCAACGCCGTCACACGTCCTAAGGAGCCACCGGCCTTCAAAGGTGTGCCCCACACCTGAGTAGATGTCAGAGACAATGGCTACTGAGACCCAGAGAATCCTACCTTAATGGAGCCGATAGCCTGTCACCACAACTGAGTTAGAATCAAAATTTTAAAATCAAGCTCGTGCGACAGTATTGCCTTTATCCCAGTAAAGTCTGTCTGATGGCCAAGGAGAACAGACACCTTGTGTCCTCGTGAGTCTAGTCAGCATCTCAAGGGAGGTCTCTATCGGCAGGGGCTTCTCTGGCTTCACACTGTTTCTCCTGCCAGTTCACACAAATGTTAGATGTAACCAAATGAAATCTGAACATAAACACCAAGTTTTACCATAACCGCTAGCATGAGAAGTTAAGTTCCTTCAAGAGCCTGATCACTGGGGAAGGTTGGGGTTACAGACACCTCCAACTAAGGGTTTCCTCCCCACGAGGGAAGCACTTTTCCAATGGAGTCGTACAGATGTGGGAATTTTTATCAATCAAAGGCTTGCATGCTTGTTAAGTCTAAGAGGAGATTACATTTGTTTTTTCTTGCCTCTAACATTAATTTCTATAGATGCTTGAGTGGAACTTTAACTTTACACAGTTTGATGAAATAGGATAAGGGAAAGTTACTGGAGAGTTGACTAGCTCTTTTGATGTTTGAGCAGCATTGGAAGTCACAGCGCACAGCGGAGTGCTGTGCAGGTGGTAAGAAGCACCCATGTCTGGCTCACACACCATCCAGAGCACAGTTCTCCACATGCTCTCTACATTTTTGTAGCTTTGGAACTTGAAATGATTACTGTAAATAAAATGATGTCTTGGGCATACAGAGGAGTCTTGCTTTTTTTAAATTGCTATTTCTCACATAGGGCCATGTGAAAATGTACTGATTCAGTGATGCTCTCTTGTGTTGTTTAGGAGAGAAGCCATATGAATGCCCAAACTGCAAGAAACGTTTCTCCCATTCTGGCTCCTATAGCTCACACATAAGCAGTAAGAAGTGCATTAGCTTGATGCCTGTGAATGGCAGGCCCAGGTCAGGACTCAAGACATCTCAGTGTTCCTCGCCATCTCTTTCAACATCACCAGGCAGTCCCACACGCCCACAGATACGGCAGAAGATAGAGAATAAACCTCTTCAAGAACCGCTTTCTGTAAACCAAATCAAAACTGAACCTGTGGATTATGAGTTTAAACCCATAGTGGTTGCTTCAGGAATCAACTGTTCAACCCCTCTACAAAATGGGGTTTTTACTGGTGGTGGCCAGTTGCAGGCAACCAGTTCTCCTCAGGGTGTGGTGCAAGCTGTTGTTTTGCCAACAGTTGGTTTGGTATCTCCCATAAGTATCAACTTAAGTGACATTCAGAATGTACTTAAAGTGGCTGTAGATGGTAACGTAATACGACAAGTTTTGGAGAATAATCAAGCTAGTCTTGCATCCAAAGAGCAAGAAGCAGTGACTGCTTCGTCCATCCAGCAGGGCGGCCATTCTGTCATTTCTGCCATCAGTCTTCCTTTAGTTGACCAGGATGGAACAACCAAGATCATCATCAACTACAGTCTTGAGCAGCCCGGCCAACTTCAGGTTGTTCCCCAGAATTTAAAGAAAGAAAACCCAGCCCCTACAAATAGCTGCAAAAGTGAGAAGTTACCAGAAGACCTTACTGTCAAATCAGAGAAGGACAAAAGCTTTGATGGGGCTGGGGATGATAGCACTTGCCTTCTGTGTGAGGACTGCCCAGGGGACCTCAATGCACTTCCAGAACCTAAGCACTATGACCCAGAGCAGCCTGCTCAGCCTCCACCCCCCGCCCCAGCCACCGAGAAGCCAGAGTCTTCTGCTTCATCAGCCGGAAATGGAGATTTGTCTCCCAGTCAGCCACCTTTAAAGAACCTTCTGTCACTCTTAAAAGCCTACTATGCTCTGAACGCACAGCCGAGCACAGAAGAGCTCTCAAAGATCGCCGATTCTGTGAACCTACCACTGGATGTAGTTAAGAAGTGGTTTGAAAAGATGCAAGCTGGACAGATTCCGGGGCAGTCTCCTGAACCACCTTCTCCCGGAACGGGGTCAGTAAACATCCCTGCAAAAACCGAAGAGCAGCCTCAAGCTGCAGTTGCAAATGAGCCCCAGGAAGACAGCACGCGTGGACAGAGTCCTCTCACGATGACGAGCTCTCCGGCTTTACCAGGAGGATCAGCCATTAACGGTTCCAGAAGTTGCACATCATCCCCATCCCCCCTAAACCTTTCCTCAGCCAGGAACCCGCAGGGTTACCCTGGTGTGGCAGAGGGTGCCCAGGAGGAACCCCAGGTAGAACCTCTTGATCTCTCACTACCAAAGCAACAGGGAGAGTTACTGGAAAGGTCGACGGTCAGTAGCGTTTACCAGAACAGTGTTTATTCTGTCCAAGAAGAACCCTTGAACTTGTCTTGTGCAAAAAAGGAGCCACAAAAGGACAGCTGTGTTACAGACTCAGAACCAGTTGTAAATGTAGTCCCACCAAGTGCCAACCCCATAAACATTGCTATCCCTACAGTCACTGCCCAGCTACCCACAATCGTGGCCATTGCTGACCAGCACAGTGTTCCGTGCTTACGGGCACTTGCCGCCAACAAGCAGACTATTCTGATTCCCCAAGTGGCATATACATATTCAGCTACAGTCAGCCCTGCCGTGCAGGAGCCACCCGTGAAGATGGTCCAGCCAAACGGAAACCAGGTGAGTAAAGCACTAAACTTCCTAGTGAGGACAGCTCCATCTCTGTAGATCAGCCAGATGGTTACAGCTGCCTGCCGTGGGTAAAAGGAACATGCCCGTTTGCTTTCCTTGTATGGCAGGATACCTTCCCTTGCTACTGATCTGAGTTAGAGGCATCAACCACAGTTGAAAGTGTATTCTCTGAAAACCAGTGCGTGTACTCCACTGGAGACCTACTAGAACTTAGAAGCATAGAGAGAAGTTGTGATACTCATTAATTAGATTTCTGGTTTTCTGGTTAAATTATCAGATTGGTGGTTTTCTCCTTTGCTCACTATTAAATCATGTTCCCATTCACCGTAAAGATAAGAAAGAGTTTGCTGGTGCTTCATGTGCCAACTCCTTTGTTAGGAGTTAGGAGGTTAACCTTTGGCTCAGATGGAGTGTTTGGTTGTAGGTACTCATGAAGTGTGCCTGTGATCCAGGAGTGCACCTGCCTGGCTTTGTTTGCTTCTGGGTAGAACTCTGCTGGGTTTCTGTGTTTCTCGATGTCTGTCCAGAATCTTCCCATGTCACTAGGCTCGATGTCACCACTGTTTCATCACTTTTTTAAATTGAATCAAATGCCAGAGATGGCTGTGTTCTTACTACAGGCACGGCTGCAGTTACTGCCGTGTCCTGCTCAGGTTTGCCCTGTTGCCTGCTGTGACCCTTCAAGACTGCCACTCGTGGCCATCCCCAGAATTGTAGTGACTCTTAAAGAAACCATGCCCATGACCAATGATGCTAGATTTCTGGGTGTGTGTGGGTGTGTGTGATGTATACTTATGTATGTACAGGTGTGCTCACCCATGAGTATACATGTAGAGACCAGAGAGTGACAGTGACTTTCTTCCCAATCACTCTCGTATTTTGGGGACAGAGTCTCTCCCTGAACTTGGAGCCTACCATTTTGTCTAGACTGACTGGTCAGTGAGTCCCCACTATCTGCCATCTTCCCAGCCCATCTTGATGTTTGAATTTAAAGAAAACAAAGCTTTTACCATTTTAAGTGCCTTTGACTATATCAAAGAGCTGTGAAGGAGAGTCACTTCTGCACTGGTGACTATAGTGACAAGCAAATGAGTGGCTCTGCCTGTCATACTGAGCTTTCAGAAGAACAAAGGGTGGAGAGGCAGAACTCTAGGAGACTGGAGGACAGACACAAAGGTTAGCACTTACCTAAGTCTGCAAGAGGCTCTCTGCAGGATTATTCATTGAGAAAGCCCCTTCCTCTAAAGACCTCCTTGAGGTGCTGTGTCCTGGCTTGTGTATTCCATGTCAATTATGAGGGTCCTTTTTTACAGACAGCTATTCCTGGTTAAAATCTCAGCCCCTCTCACACTTTGCCTCCTCGTCCCAGGGAAAGTGTGGACCAAAGAAAACCTCTCTTCCCCAGACCAGGGGGTTCCAGGGGGGCCAGCACAGAGGCCTCCAGGACAGAGGGCACAGTTGAAAGACAATATCTAAACTACATCTTAAGTTTTATTTAGTGAAATTCAGAAATTTTGTGAAAAGTATAGTAAATGATGATTGCAAATGAGTGGTGAATTATCAAGCTCATTGATTAAACCTTCCTGCAAGGGCTGGAGAGATGGCTCAGTGGTTAAGAGCACTGACTGCTCTTCCGAAGGTTGTGAGTTCAAATCCCAGCAACCACATAGTGGCTCACAACCATCTGTAATGGGATCTGATGCCCTCTTCTGGTGTGTCTGAAGACAGCTACAGTGTATTCATATAAATAAATGAATACATCTTAAAAAAATTTTCTGCAAAACCACTATAAAATCAGTTTGCCAGAACAAAGTATATGTGACTGCTGTCCATCTGATTGGCCTTCTTCTGGTGGCCTCTCTTTTGGTACCAGTCGAAGAATGTTTTTGTTATATCTTTTCTATGTTGTTCCCAGCCTCACTTATGTTACTCTGGGCCTGTGTGTAGCATGTGCTAGTGCCCCAGGGAGCCATCTGCAGTCATTGTAGTGTGCTAGTACCCTGGGAGTCTGTAGTCACTGTAGTGTGCTAGTGCCCTGGAGTCTGCAGTCACTGTAGTGTGCTAGTGCCCTGGAGTCTGCAGTCACTGCAGTGTGCTAGTGCCCTGGAGTCTGCAGTCACTGCAGTGTGCTAGTGCCCCGGGGAGCCATCCACAGGCACTGCAGTGTGCTAGTGCCCTGGGAGTCTGCAGTCACTGTAGTGTGCTAGTGCCCCGGGGAGCCATCCACAGGCACTGCAGTGTGCCCCCGCTGGGCTCAGGTGGTAGGCTTCAGGTCTAACGTGAAGTTTCTCTCTCCTGCATCTTCTGATTTCCTACATTTATTTTTTTATTGGTAGTGGGTGCTTCCCGCGCCAGCCCTCATACATGGAGGTCAGAGGACAACTTGTGGAAGTCAGTTCTCTCCTTCCACCATGTGGATTCTGGGGATCCAAGTTTGGTCATCTGTCTTTGTGGCAAGTGGCTTTGTCTGATGAGCCATCTCACTGATCCTATCTCTTGTGAACCTTTCTCTTTGACATTGAATCTTTTTTCCCTCTTAGGATGAAAGACAAGACACTAGCTCAGAAGGAGTCTCCACTGTGGAGGACCAGAATGACTCTGACTCCACGCCACCCAAAAAGAAAACTCGGAAGACAGAGAATGGGATGTATGCATGTGACCTGTGTGACAAGATATTTCAGAAGAGCAGCTCACTGCTGAGACACAAGTATGAGCACACAGGTGCGTGGGGCACACGGACATGAGATTCTGAAGGTGCCTGTGGCCCAGTGCCCAGGGAACATGCCCATAGCAGCTGAGGTTCTCAGCTCTGCTTCTTGGTCTCCACTTCTCATCTTCCTTCTGGGTCCAATGTTCTGCTGCTTCTGCTGCCTGGGCTCCTGTTCCACCCTTGATGCCTTGGTTTCTATGCTGGCAGAGCACCTGGTCTGTGCACATTCATGACCTGTACCTCAGCCTCTGCTGCACACAGGTGGGGCAGTGGCTGAAGTGACAGGAAGAGGACCCAGCTTCAGAAAGCAGCTGTTGGTGAGCACCAGCTGTCCTGGTGCAAGGCTTGCCCCTGGCCACTTAAACAGAAAGCAGCTGTTGGTGAGCGCCAGCTGTCCTGGTGCAAGGCTTGCCCCTGGCCACCTAAACAGAAAGCAGCTGTTGGTGAGCGCCAGCTGTCCTGGTGCAAGGCTTGCCCCTGGCCACCTAAAGGTTTTCAAAAGAAAGACCTTTACTGTTTTAGAAAGAACTTCTGCATAAGAAACTGAACTAAGATTCTGTAATTCTCCCCAATACACAGGCCTTAGGCTAATCTAGGACAGACAATGTCTTGCAGACCATACACAGGCCTTAGGCTGATCTAGGACGGACAATGTCTTGCAGACCGAACAAGGCTCCACTTACCTCTCTGATGCTTGTGAGCCAAGAAGAGACTTTTACATTTTTTGTGATTGAAAAGGATTTTTTTAAAGATAAAAATCAAACTTTGGCATCTTGGATGGTGTTTTATTCCACCCAGTCATCCCTCACTGAAAGCTGTTGCCGAAAGCTGTTTTTCTCCTCCTACCAATGATAGATTTGAATGATTGCAGTAAGGACAAAGGCCGGCCGGCCCCAAGACGCTTCACTGGTGAGGGCTTTTACAGAAGATGCTTGCTGACCTGCCCCGCTAATTCCCTCTCTCCAGAGCTTTGCTGGTCTATTCTAGTATGTGTGTCTCTGTGGCCTGGGAAGTCCAGATAGGAAATACTCGCCAACCCCTGTGGCCTGAGAACTCCCTCCATGACTGACCTCAAGCCTGAATTCTGACAACTCCAGAATTCCTGTAGTTTAGCACCAGGCTCCTAGCTGATAAGAACTGCTTAGCCAACCAGTTTCTCTCCAATAAGATGGGCTAGATGAAAGGCTGACTTCGGGGTTACTAATCCCCAGGATCTTTCCCCTGGCCCGTAGTACCCGCCTACCTGCAGCTGCAGCACCCGCAGCACCCACGCACACGCCCTCAGCCTCTCACCAGCTATGGTAACTCATGCCCTCTGCTGAGAAGACATGCAGAGCAGTGTTCATCGTACACTGCAGTGGACACACGGGTGGTTGCTGTGGGTGAAAGCTGTGCCTCTCTAATAGAAGCTTGGGACCATGGCCTCTACTTACATTCACTGAGGAAATTAGAAAATCTCCTAATTATTTAAAAAGAGTTAAGTACTAGTAATATCAAAATTAAAATGACATCCTAGCTATAAAAAGAAATGTCAAAAGTCATTTCTAGACTTTTAAGTGCTGACTGGCTCATATTTCATAGCACTGTAGTTGGTAATAGCCAGTCAGGATTATGCCAGTGTCACTGTGTGTCCAGTGTTGTTCAGGCCACACCCACTCACCAGGGGCAAGATTGCCCTGTGGGGCAAAAGCTATTTTAGATATTATAAAGAACTTCTACATAAGATCTACATTTGTGTGGATTTGCTCATAAGTAGAAAGATCTGTGAGACATCAAAATGTCATGGAAGCCCCCTCTTCCTCACAGGAGCCTGGCTCGTAAACATTCTACCATGTGGTCCTGATGTATGGATTTTTGGCATTTCAACTGTTTGTAATTAGCACTGGCCTCATCTGCAAAGCAGTGTATAGCTTTGAGTTTTCACATAGAAAAGATGAACCGTAGTATTATCCTAAGTACAGGTGGGGACCTGCCAGTTTCTTGAGCGTGGAACTGTAACCCTCACCTTTCACAATCTGAGCGTACCCTCACGCCCCCAAGCACTCTGTTTCCGTCTGCCGTATTCTGTTTCATAGCTGCGTTCTTACCTTGCAGGGAAGAGGCCTCACGAGTGTGGAATCTGTAGAAAGGCATTTAAACACAAGCATCACTTGATTGAGCACATGCGGCTGCACTCTGGGGAGAAGCCCTATCAGTGTGACAAGTGTGGCAAGCGCTTCTCACACTCAGGCTCCTACTCTCAGCACATGAATCACCGCTACTCCTACTGCAAGAGAGGAGCCGAAGACAGAGACGCCATGGAGCAGGAAGACGCTGGGGCGGAAGTCCTGCCGGAAGTCCTGACGACTGAGCATGTTGGTGCCCGGGCATCTCCCTCACAGGCTGACTCGGACGAGAGAGAAAGTTTGACAAGAGAAGAGGATGAAGACAGTGAAAAGGAGGAGGAGGAGGAAGAGGATAAAGAGATGGAAGAATTACAGGAAGAAAAGGAATGTGAGAACCCACAGGGGGAGGAGGAGGAAGAGGAGGAGGAGGAGGAGGAAGAGGAGGAGGAGGAGGAGGAAGAGGAGGTGAATGAAGCTGAGCATGAGGCAGCAGCCAAGACTGATGGTACAGTGGAGGATGGAGCTGCACAGCAGGCAGGTGGCTTAGAGCAGAAGGCCAATGAGAGCGAGAGCGAGCAACTGTCTGAAAAGAAGACAAATGAAGCCTAGGAGTTCTTCTAAAAGGAAATTCTACTTGGTAATGAAATTTGCTCTATATTACCCACGCTTTTCATGGAAACATGGCTCCTGTGCTGTGGTTCCTGCTCACTACTGTGTAATGTCAGAACTGAAAAAACAAAATACTTTAAAAAAAAAAAAAAATCCGGGTGTGCCTGAACCTCAAACCTAGTAATTTTTCATGCAGTTTTCAAAGTTAGGAACAAGTTTGTAACATGAAGCAGATTAGAAAACTTTAATGACTCAGAAAACAAAGGTTTCTTAGCAGGTTACAGGAAGCTGGATGAGCATCTGGCATGGCTAGCAGTATTATCACTCTTATGTTGGTTCATTCTTAAGCTGTACAATGGGAGAAATTTTATAATTTTTTATTGGTAAACATATGCTAAATCCGCTTCAGTATTTTATTATGTTTTTTAAAATGTGAGAACTTCTGCACTACAGAATTCCCTTCACAGAGCAGTAGAAAGCAGTTCAAACCGTGCTGGCTAGCTGCTGCTACGCGGTCAGTCAGGAGGTAGGACCTCTGACATTAGATGCCATGCTGTCATCTAACATGCATTGCTGGCCTTAAGGAAGCAGCAAGAGAAGAGCTGGAGTGTCCTTCTCGTGTGATTTTAAATGGAGTTCAAAGGTTGAGTCCCGACTGCAGGGACAACCGGTGTTGATGTGCCGAGGACGGCAGAGGCGCAGAATCAGTGTTCGTGATTGTTTGCGTGCGTTAGCAGCCATGAAGGATCTAGGGGAAGCGAGCACTGAGTCCCTTTGGCCTTAAGCAGGACGTGTGTTCTGTAAGTGCCGTTCTCAGTGTGTCAAGGCTATGGCAGCCTTCCCTCAGTGTGTGGCCCACAGTAACTAGCATTTGTTGATTTGTTTGTTGTGTCAAAATTCCCAAGTAAAACTCAAAACCACTGGCTGTCAGAGAAGCTGAAGCACTGGGACATTTCACACTTCTGTTCCTCAGTATTCATTTTACCTTGATTGATTCTCAGAAATCTCTACAGAAATAAAAGGGAAATTCTCCAAACTACTTAATCCATGCACTTGCGTGTCAGACATGGATAAGCCATTGGTTTTTGGCTCACAGCCGCTTCCAAATGTTAGTTATTATGGACCCAGGTGATGGACAACAGCAGCTGATTTTACCTACCAGTATTATTTTATTTCTTTTAGTTTATAGGTCTGTGCAACAGTTTTGTACTGTACGTCTTCAAGCCTGGCAGTATTAATACCCTTCTTACTGACACGTACTTTTAGTTTTAGAAAACTTTTATATTTATGTGTCTTATTTTTATATTTCTTTATTTATTACACAGTGTAGTGTATAATACTGTAGTTTGTATTAATACAATAATATATTTTAGTATGAAATTTTGGAAAGTTGATAAGATTTAACGTAGAGATGCAGTTGGTTCTCGTGCATTGCGATTTGATTTCACAGTGTTCTGCTAACATTTCTACCCGCCTCAGACTGTAGAACAGAGTTTAAATGGGAATGTATTAGTTTTACAACTACAATCAAGTCATTCTCCCTTTACCCAGTTTTTAATATGAAACTCTTACACTTTGAAACTCACTGTGTGTGACTCACAGCATGCTGCTCTGCAGTCTTCTGTTAAGAGTTAGCCCAGCCATAACTCATTCCCTTAGCAAGCCAAATTAGAATTGCCTTCTGTAAACAGTGTTGGGAGCAATGTTTAACATATGTGCCAATTTGTTCCTGTATCCATGTATGTAAGCTACCAATCCAACTCTTCCTTTTAAGTTCCTTGTTACACCATGGTCATTTTCTAGTTTTTTACCAGACTCCCCAGCTCACAATAAACGCATCAACAAGCCTGACCTGCTGTCGTTCTTTGGATCATTGTCAAATTTTCTTTGGAAAATTGTCTATGAAATGGGCATTACATCCTAGAGCTTCATTCATCTTGAGCTGAGTTTGTTGACACTAAGTATTTGAGCCACTTAGCATGAAGAATGCCTTTTCCTGTGGAGAAATGGGCCTGGGGAAGCCCTCTGCACAGGTTGTCCCTTCTTCCACAACCCACAGCACAGGGGCCTTACCCTTAGGGAACTTGAGGGACGCCCAAGCTTAGATGTGTTTTGCTTGCACTCTGCACTCTTTGAATCCTTCTCATTCAGCTCATGGACTGTCATTGATGTCCCTCCCCATGTCATGGTCACACCTCACGTGCCCACTGCCCGTGAACTACCTCTCAACAGACAGTCATTGAGTGAACACAGAAACTGCACATTGGCAGAGCTTAGCTTAGCTTAGTTTTGCTTCTAATCTGAAAATTTATATGGTAAATGATTCCCATAATTTGCCAGTGGTCTTGTTTGGGTCTTACAGGCACTCAACATAGGAGATGTAATAGATGGCTGCCTTTGAAGGGGCTCGTGTTGTTGTGACCTGTGGAGAGCTTATTTCTAGGTCTTTCTGTGCCTCAAATAAACTTGATAGGCCTAGTTCTGACAGAGTAACTTGATGTTAGGACACACATCCTATGTCAGGGCCCCACATCTTCCCATGGCACAGCCCTTATTTCCCCTGCATCCACTGTCAACAGGCTGCCTAATTTCCTGTCCCTAACGCCAACTATACCATTAAAAAATGTACTGTAAAGGTTATGAGATGCTAAAGTATCATTCTTAGGGGGTGTCCACTCGTCATGAAAGTAAATCTCGGAGAAGACAGTGCCTCACCCATGAGGCTAGAGGACTAATGAGGAAACTAACCACATTATCAGGGAGCAGGTCTTCCCACTGCTCCTTCACACCAGGAAAGAGTGGCATTGGTGTCCTGAGATGCATTTATCAAGCCTTGCTGCCTTTATCAAGATCATGTTTCACAGAGCCTTAAAACTACATGGAAAAGCCATATGACCATGACCACATGGACAGAAAGTAGAGTGGGGTTCTGCACACAGGCCTTTCTGACTCAAGGTTCATGCCTTTGCCCAACCTACATCCCATTTCATGTTGAGGTGGATTCTCCTGGCCACATGGAAACAGGCCCAGCCCTAGATAAGAGGGATAGAAAATACCCCTGAGAACAGCATGCACCCTGGCAGAGGAAGGTGGAGACATGGGATTGTTCTCAGTTTTCAGTGCAAACTTAAAAGACAGCCTCGGGGAGGAACTGCAGAAGGAGTTAAGTTCACAGAGAAGTCTAATCCTGGATTCCACCTGAGATCACTGGAAGGCTATATTAGGACAACCGTCCATTAACTCTGTCTCTGGCAGAACTTCAGACCTACAGAAGCACCTCTGCCCAGTGAAGACAAATTCACCCAGAACACACATTTACCCCAATAACTCCTGGGACATTTACAAGGAGAAAACAGGGCATAACAGGATTCTCACATTTGAGATGGAAACCAGTTTTGCCTAACAACTCAGTGGTAAAAAACACCCAGAATGCCTGATGACCAGAGTTCCATCCCTAGCACCCCAGAACCCACAGTGGAAGGAGAAGACCAACTCTTAATATTGTCCTGAGCAGTGCATGCGTGCCATTCGTGCGCATGTGCACACAGACAAACTAATCATAAAAAATATTTAAATAAACCATAGAGCAGTAATAAATACATTTTTAAAAATCACCTAAATTATTACAAAGCCATATGAAGTTGTTCTGATGGAAAAGATGATTCACAAATGATGGCATCTTCTGTCAAAACTTGTAGTATAAAGTTAAAGTGATCTGTGCAAGAGAAGGCACAGTGTTAAATGCTGACAAGAGGAGAGAGCAAAGGACTCGTCCAAGCCTCCACCTCAAGCTACAAGTAAAACACGAAGCAGCAGAGAGCCAATAATAAGGAAAAGAGAAAACAGTGACATAAAAGGCCATGTAAATCAAGTCAACCTCTGAAAAGGTAGATTTTTAGCCATACAGTCCAAGGTAGACAGAAGAGACATAAATTGCCAATCTTGAGAGGAAGGAAAAAGGAGGCAGTCTACAGAGCCTTCAGAGTAAGGTCAGGAAGCACTTCCAGTCAGTGTCTCTGACGGCTGAGGGGAAAGTGGCATGTCACTTGGAAGGCCCCAATTACCAAAGTTGAAAGGAACAACTTTGGAGGCGTCGGACTGTGTAGTGTTAAAATGCACTTAGATATAACTGTCGTCAAAACAGTTTCCGGAGTGTGAGACTAGCCATAAATGAAGAATATGGAATCAGCAGCCAGCACCCACACACACTGTCAACTGGTTTTTGTCAGAGGTACCAGACAATGCAATGACAAGGTATTGTTCAAAATGTGACACTAGGCCTCCTGACATGTGGTCTACGCCTGTAATCCCAGCACCCAGAGGCTGAGGAAGGAGGAACATGGGTTCGAGTCTAGCCAAGCCACCATCAAAAATAAACCAAAAACAAAACAACGAAAAAAAAATCCCAGTGACTCTGGTTAAATCCTCAGAAAGCAAATGTGCTACTCACAGCATGTGCAGAAATTGATGGGCACTAGTGGGAAACCTGAGCATATCAGGCAGCTAACCCTAGATAAAAATCAATAAAAACATTGATGGGGGAATTTACCAAAATTTAAAAGTTTTGCCCTTAAATCACATTAAGAAAACTAAAAATAAAACTGGGATAAGATATTTGCAGAACACACATGTATATTCTAAATACCCATAAGAAGCCAAAACACATCCACATAACCTGTGTGTGTATGCATGTGAGGGCTAAGTATAGAGAATAGCAACAACACCACATTTTAAACAAGTAAATAAGGTTAGGCTAACCACAATATGCTACCACTATAGACCCAACAAAACGTTAGCACATGAATGTTAACAGTATAACTGTAGCTAAAAACTGGCAGTAAAAGGGATGAAATTGTAGCGCACACAATAAGCACTTGGATAAACCTTGAAAACATTGTGACAAGTGATCGGCATCACTGACCGAAGGCTACATGCTCTGACTCCACGTATCCAAAAGTAAGCAGAGCTACACGGAGAGAAAGATTTTCAGCTGCCTCTGATTGGAAGCAGGGGAAATGATGATTAATTCTTGTGGATACAGGTTTCCTTGGGGAATAAGAAATGTTCCAGATCATGGTGCTATTTGGGCAACTCTGTACTAACCCATGTAACTACATTCTAAATGGGTAATTGTGATCCATAAACTGTATGAATAAATCTGTTAAAATGTGTGTGTGTGCGTGCACACGCACATGCGTGCTAAATAGAATAGCAACACCACCATGTTTTAACACTAAAGTAAATAAGGTTAGGCTAACCACAATATGCTACACTATACACCCAACAAAATCCCTGAACCTTTGGAGACTTAGTAACATCAAATGTCGGTCAGGGTCTAAAGCAGCCATACTATTCACATCTGGCTGGTGGGAATTTAAAATGCCATGTCCCCTTGGAAAATTACCATCTAGAGAACTTCAGCCCCACTCCGTGAGACCTAGCCAAGATACATGAAAACACGGATCTTCTCGAAGAACTGTATGTTCAGGGTAGCCTGTCTGGAGTTAGCCCAAATGTCTATTGCCTATGATGGAGGGAGCAGGTCCGCCCATGGCAGTAGGCTCCATTCAGTAGAAAGCACAATATGAAGGAAGATGAAAATCAGAGTGGGTAGAGAGAACACAGGAACTGCACAAGGGCAATGCATTTTCCAAACCCCTGAACTATTTTAAGTTTCAACTGGGTGAGTTTGGCATAAGCAAATAACAGCTCAATAAGGCTGATTCTTAAACAGGTAGGGACCACAGGCACAAGGGAAACCCCACCTCACATAAAAGATGCAGCCACTCCTGTGTGCAAGCAGGATTGAATATTCTACCCCAAACCATCTGTTATTGGTTTGAAAGGAAAGAAATCAATTATACTAAAATTAATCCTTGGAAAAAAACCTTTTCAACTAAATACTGGCGTCCGTGATGATTATCTCATTTAGCTGCAGCACAATTCAGTATCCATTTGAAATACATCATTGCTGAACGCCTTATGAGTATAATTTTGTGAGGCTTGATTTGACTAAAATAGGCCCTCTCCAGCTGCCGTTAGATGTTTTTAAGCTAAGGTAACCGAAGATCAACACTTAGTATTACAACTGCAGGAATGAGTGCCATTTGTCAGAATAATAGTAGTGCATTGGAGACTGGATTGTGTTTGGGGATGTCGGCTTCACAGAGCCATCATTTTCTACATTAATTGCAAACAGACCCAAAGCAGACTTCGTATCTGAGCACAGCAGCACAAAGCCTGAGTGTGCTGAGGGGTTGAAGGAATTGCTTTTGTTCAGAACACCATTTCTGTTGTGAAATTAGTGACAGTTTTCTTTCAGTCTTAGAAGGTGAGAGAAGAAAGCAGTATCTCCTATTTAGGTGTGTTCTAGGCTCACTACAAACTGCATTTTCTTTCATCTAGAGATCCAGAAAATGTTATCTTGTTGCTAAAACCCAGACCTTGGCTTTGGCCCAGATTGCAGATCTGATCTGCATAGTGGATAGGCAACTCAGTCATGTATCCACTCCAGAGACGACCTGAAGACACTGGACTCTCATACCCCAGACCAGCATGGACAGCTAAGTCATGCTCAGCACTTCCTGCAGTCATTCCAGCCCATAGCCAAGTTCTAGAACCATCTTCTAGAGTGAACAGCTCTAAGCTCTAAGTTTCTAAGCCTGCCCTCGGGTTGTTCCAGGCTTCCCTGGCACCCACAGTCTGCTTTCTCTGTGTCTGAGATTGCCGTGAACTAAGTAAGACGGGATTTTAGAATCATTTTATAAAATGCTTCCCCTAAGATTCCAGTCAATTTTAGGGATAATAGTGTAATTCTAATTCAAACTAATGAAGCTACTGTTTTCCACTCTTCAAAATAAATAAGTAGGAAGTCTTCGGAGCCATCAGTACAAAATCATCAGAAATCCTGTGTGGATCATTACAGCTAGTGAACATTCCCAGTGAATACAAATGATGGCACTTGTACTGTTTTGAGTTAGCACAGTTTGTGGTTAGTGGTTATCTTTCACTAACTAAAACCCTTAATCTAGTGGACAGTATGACACAGAACCTATGGCATGCTAGACAACTGGAAAGGAGTGGCTCTAGAACTATAGCCTTAAGGTATGTGCATGTATGTACACATGTGTTTGTGCATGCATGTGTGCCTATGTGTGGATATGTGTGTGCACATGTGTGTATGTTTGTGTTCATGTGAGTGCATGTGTGTATACATGTATGTGTACATGTGGGTGTGGGTGCATGTGGACGTGTGTATGCATATGAAGGCATGCATGTACATGTATGGGTGTTCATGTTTGTATGCAAGCATGTGTGCTTATGTGTGATACATGTGTGTGTATATATGTTCATGAATATGAGTGCATGTGTGTGTGTGTGTGTGTGTCTATGCATGTATAGGAACACTTATGGACTGCTATGGCTTGAATAGAGTTTGAATGTCCTCTAAGACCTCACATACTATAGGGTCACGTGCAGAAGGATGAAGCTCTCTATTGTCCAACCCAACCCTAAGTGTGTACCTCTTCCACCTGCCTGTTCCTGAATTGTATCCTTTCTAATAAACTAGTCACACCTAAAGAGTTTTCTTTAGTACTGAAATTATTTGTAAATAACTATGTCCATGAATGTTTACAGTCATGAGGGCAGGAACCGCAGAGTGAACTCACACCGAAACAACCACCCAATTGGCCTCCAAACCCAGTCCTGTAAGACCTACCTTGAATGGCCCCTTAGATCACACTCTCCACAGGATGCTCCCAGGAGTCGGGACAGCTCTGACACTGGCTTTGTCTCCGTGACTTCAAGAAGCCTGAAGAACTTTCTTCAGCTCCTGGTGGCCCACTCTGTCACTGGCCCTTTCCTGTTCTCAGTGAATTGTGTTTAGATGGGGGGAGGAGGGCTCCATGAGCTTCTCCAGGGCCAGACCCTCCTACTTTTGACCTTGCAAAGGCACTCAGTCCTGTGCCTCCTGGAATGTCCCATCAACATATCCCTAGAATGAACGTGCCTCCCACACACACACACACACACGAGACTTCTTGGTGCCACATGGGTCCCTCCCTGCTAAGCCCTGGGAGGAAGCACACTGAGTGTTCTTACTGTTGAGGGTCACAGCTGAACTTGAAGCATCTCCCAACACTCAGGTGTTGGAGTTGGGTTGTATCTCCCTTTCTTACATCTTGTAGGTGGCCAACAATTATGTAGTGAGCGAACAGATGAATAAAAGGATGGGGAAGAAGGATGTGAGTGCAGCAGGGGAAGTTGCTTTCAAGTTTTCCCTGCAGTTACTGGGTGCAGTCATGGGGGAAATCAGTGGCCAGATACAGTAGGAACTGCTGGACTAAGCACGGGAACGGGTGACTTATAGGAAGTTTCCTGGTGCCCTCAGGTTGTTTTGCTCTGTGACTCTTCTGGACTCTTAGGACAGGCATGTCTTGTTTTATTCTACTTTTCAAATTTATTTGTATGTACATGGGCATGCGTCTATATGTAGTATGCGCATATGAGGAGGCCAGAGGTGTCCAGTTCCCCCTGAATCTAGACTTACAAGCAGTTGTGAGCCACCTGACATGGATGCCAGGAACCAAACTCAGGTCCTCCACAAGAGCAGTGTGTGCTCGTCAGCCCTGAGCTGTCTCTCCAATCCATGGACTTGTCTCTCTAGCCCCTAGAATGTATCTGGAGGGACCTGGTTTGAATTAATGGAATTAGGCAGGCCAGAGGAGCTTTCAGAAGCAAGGTTCATCTTGTCTTGGCACATCTTGGAGATCTGCCAAGGGTGGGAACAGGAAAGAGACTCTCAAGGCAGTATACCATGAGTGACAGAGGTAGAGAGGAACAAAACAGGCAGAGAACTGTTGGTCTACACAGTCTAAGATCCTTAGGGATATGGAGACCAAGAAGGAAAGTCATGAGAGCACCAAGGAGGGAACCCCAAACCTGGGGCGCTCCTGAGACACCTAAATAGACAGGAAAACTGAGTACAGTCTATGCTAAATGGCCACACTCCACTTCTTCCCCGATTAGGGACAGTGCCACTGGACAAGATTCCTCGGGGTCTCACAGAAGGATGAGCCGTCAGGTTCAGCCATCGTTCCCAGACGCTTCTCAGAAGCTCATCCAGCCTCACCTAACAAGCAAAGCCTACAACTGCTACAAAGAGTTAAATAAATAAATAAATAAATAAATAAATAAATAAATAAATAAATAAATGAAACATCTGTAACTAAGGAGAGTTCACCAATACTGGAAGATGAATATCATCAACTCACAAAAATGATAGTATTTTTCTTTGCCTTTGAAAGCCTATGAAAACAATAGAAAAAAGATACAGTTTATGACAATTATAATTTTTAAAACTGTAAAGTACCTAATCAATAATACAGAAGAAAAATGCCCATGTTTTTAACGGATGTAACACAAAAAGGCCTGAAATGATGAGCCACACTGAAGTGGAATCTTCTGGTTTCTTTGGAACGTCAGTTGAGTCAGATGGCGATTTGCTGGGGCAAACAGGTGAAGGAGTGTTTTCCCGAAGCAGACACAGGTGAAAGGATGCTTTGTTAAAGCAAGCAAGTGAAAGGACGTGTGCTGAGGATTCTCTGCTGATGACATCCATGTGTTGGTTTGCCTTACATTCCATTGTGAGACTCTGTTTGTCATGACTCCACAGAGAGAAATGCACCAAAACACTTACGGGGGTGTGCTGCAGTTTCTTGCCGGCTCCACTGGCTCAGTCTGATTGGCAGAGTGATGTCAGCTGAGACAGACTCGCATGCTGAGGCAGGACCAGTGGAGGCCGCCTAACGATTGGAGGGGGAGAAGTAGGACTCAGTGGACTGTGAGAGAGGCTTGCTTGCATAGCTAGCTTTGCAACACTACTTGGTCTCCAGTCTTTGTTGAGAGAGGCACAGCGGAAGTCCCTGCTGGTTCTGGTTGCTCCTGCTGACTTGCGCCAATTCCACTGAGGCCTGGCTGTTTCTGCTAGGCTGCTGATTCTTGTTTGCTACCCTGACACTACTGAAGTGGACTGCTGGTATATTCGGGACGTATTTGAGAGTGGATCAAGCTGCCACTGCTGAATCCTGTGAATTGAACTGTTGATTTCCTGGCAATGCAAATGAGATTTGCTCCAAAGAACTATTTCTAAACAGGTCCACTTCCCCAGTATCCTAATAACCTTTCTCTTCCACGACCTATGGTGGGTAGTAGGCTAGAAGGCAGGTTAAAACATTAAAGAACCGTTATTAAAAGGAGGGTGAGAAAAATTTAAAATTACACCACATTATAGTCATACATGGAGAACATAATATTGAGAATCAGTTACTTTCTTCTTACTCTGTAGCTTAATGTGATGCCTGACAGAGCTCCTGCTGCATAGTTCAGGGGTCCAAAACTGTACAATGGTTTTTGGAAAAGTGTGAGTCCACAATTTGAAAAGTCAAGTTTGAGGAGACAGCAGGATGTGGGAGCAGGACATCGGATATCATATTCTTGGGTAGTAACTGCAACGCCAGGAGAACACAAACCTAGAAAGGCACAGGCCAAGGCACAGAGGGACCACAACCCTTAGTGACTATCTTGCCTTTTGGACTCTGTGCTTATTAATTTACCTGCCACTAAAATTTATTAGTAACATCAAATCAATAGTTACAGGTGTTAGCAGCCATTCCCAGGCTTGCTCAGAATGAATCATGAATGATCAGCCAGGCCAGGCCAGGCCAGCTCAAGATGAACCAGGCCACTGACAATCTTTCAACACCAATGATGTAAAACAGCTGTCATTTGCTCAATTATTTGGCTCCATGTTCTGACATTCGTCTCCTAGCTTTGATGACCCTGCCTTCTCCCCAGCTTGCAAGCACAGCTGGAGCACCAGTGTTTCTGAGCAAGGTAACTGTAGGCGCCTCCCAGGAGCAGCACCTTGGTAGGGAAGCCTGAGTCTAAGTGTCAGTGAGTGAACCCAGTGCTGAGAGAAAGGGGACTGTTTGTGAGGCTGCCCTGGAGGGAGTCCGAATAAGAGAGTGCAGGGAGAGGCTGTAGGGAAGTCGGGTGCAGTCGAATGTATGGATAGTGCACTGCCAAGACACTAACAAGAGTCATACAACCACACTGTGGAAGAACAGGGTGGGGGACATGTTAACTCTGTCTTGGCGGCCCTGGGTGCCTCCTGCATTTGAAAAGGTGACAGGGAAGAGGAGGGTACAGGGAGATGAGTTTGCATAGAGATATGAGGACTGCCCTGCTTCCTGCCCCATCAGCCTACCCCTGGGTACACAGTTCAGAAAATTCCCACAGTGTCTTCCTTCCTTCCATGGCAGCTAACAGCATCAGAAATCCAGCATTTGATACTACAAGAATAAACTGGCCACACGAAGTGCATACTACCAAACTCTGCGGCATTAAAGACTACAAAATAGATCAGTGCTCAGAGACAAGAAGTCTGAAGAAGTGTTGAGAAGAAAGAAGTAAAACTAGAAATGTACATAATATATACTTTACAAAGATATATGATAGAATGGCACTAGAAACCTGAAAACATAGATAGTACTCATTTTTACATGTCAAGCTTCTTTGAGTTCTAAAAGCACACACATATTCAGTATAAATCATAGACAAAATTAATGGAGCTGTAGCCAGAGCCGAGCCAGAGCCGAGCCGGAGCCGAGCTGGAGCCGAACTGGGGGAGTGATAATAAACACTTCCTGCGACAGGTGTTTGGGGAGCGTTCTGCTTAGCCGACAGGATGGCGGGCAGGGGTAAACTAATTGGAGACGAGGACACGGTGACTGGTTTCCTGTAGGGCGGCATAGGGGAGCTAAACAAGAACCGCCACCCTAATTTCCTGGTAGTGGAGAAGGATACCACCATCAAAAAAGATCGAAGACACTTTCAGGCAGTTTCTAAACAGGGATGACATTGGCATCATTCTCATCAGCCAGTACATCGCAGAGATGGTTCGGCACGCCCTTGATGGCCACCAGAGATCCATTCCAGCTGTCCTGGAGATCCCGTTCAAGGAGCATCCCTACGATGCAGCCAAAGACTCCATCCTGCGCAGAGCCAAGGGCATGTTCACCACTGAAGACCTGCGCTAGGGCTGCTCAGCCCTCATCTCTCCTCTTACTACCAGGCCTCTTCCGGTTTGCCATCCTCTATTTAAGTTTCAAGCTTAGATTTCCAGCCCTTCCCTTCCTCTTCACAGAGTGGCCCCTAAGCTGTTGGGGTTCAGTTGTTCAGGTCTAGGCTGGATAGGGAAAGAAAGCCCAACCATCTCTCCACTACCTCCTCCCTGTGCTGTTAAGCAGTGTCATTGCTGACATTAAAGGAATATTCTCGCAAAAAAAAAAAAAAAAAAAAAAGAAAGAAAGAAAGAAAGAAAAACCACTTCCTGCGAGAATGCATTCCTCCCAGTACCTCGCTGATCTACAACGTGCTGATGGGTCACCCTGTGCATATTACAGTTTTGGTCTCACCTTGCAACCCAGGCTGGCCTGGAACTTGTAACCCTCCTGCCTTAGGCTCCTGAGTATTGAGATCACAGGTGCTCGCCATCACACTAATTTTTGTATCTCATATTTTAATAGCATCTCAACAAACCATTTTCTCCATAGACTACAAGTTGCCTAACGTACAGCCTCCACTCCGCTTGGCTTACAGCCCAACAACAGCCTTGTCTTACGAGGCTTGCTGAATCCCTTATCATTGAGAGATGTAAAGGGACTGGAACCCTTTCATCGGCTGGTTCTCAAGGACTTTGAATGAGTTTTGCATCTTAAAGATCACCAAGGCCTCCTGTAAACTAAAAACTATGAACTTTCTAGAAAAATTAAAAACAAAAAATTTTGAGACCAGGGAGAGAGGAGAGGCCCTTGGGCCTGAGGGTGTTAGAGGCCCCAGTAAAGGGGAATGTCAAGGTGGGAATAGGGGGATGGGTGGGCGGGTGGGTGGGAGGTGGAATTCCCTCATAGAGGCAGGGATGGGGAGGGGATAGGGGGCTTCCAAAGAGGAGACCCAGAAAAGAGGAAACATTGGAAATGTAAATAAAGTATCAAAAATAAAAAATAAAATTAAAAAAAAAAAAAAAGAAAAAAAAATTTTTGAGACCTTGGGATACACCAAACTTTCCTAGGTATGGATGCTTATAAAAACCTGACTTTAAGGGAGAGGGGTGCCATAAATTGGAGTTCATTAAAAATGTGATCTTCAAAAGGCATCAAGAGAAGGCTTAGGAGATGGCTCAGTGGGTGAAGGTCCTGGTGTACAAGCATGGGAACATGTGACTAGATCTCTAGCACCTACGGAAATATTGGTGTGCACTTGGGACCACAGCACAAAGGGTCAGAGACAGGAAGATCCTAGGGGCTTACTGGTCAGTCAGGCCACCAACCACTGAACTCCAGATTCAGTGAGAGACCCTGTCTCAAAAAATAAGGTGGAGAGCATACCCGAAGAGGCCTAACATGTACTCCTGGTTTCTATACATACAGGTGAGCAAACACACACAAGCACACACATAATTGTTTAAAGACATAATTTTAAAAAATAAGAAAAGTCACAAAAAGAAAATATTTGTAAATCATATATCTAATAAATAACTTGTTCAAAGAATATATCTTTTTTTTTTTTCTTTAGAGTAGCTTTATTGAGTTCAGGTGAAAACTATCCATTAGATTTAGCAAAAACAAAACAAAAACAAAAATAAAAAGAACAACCAAACAAAAAACTCAGAGCAACAACAACAAACCTGTCAGTGATCTTTGAACTAGATCTCAGCTTATTGTGAAAGTTTTTTCTTCATCTAGTGATCTGAGGTTAGCATATAATCTGTTAAACATAAAATACTTAAATTTTTTTTTTTTGCTTAATGCATTCTAATGGTAATTACATTCCTGTTGACAAGTTGATAACTTTTTACTGATTGATACTCTCTAGCCAAAGGTTGGTAAACTCTCAGTTGTCTTTGTGACCACAGAGTATCAATGGGAAGAGCTGAAGCTATGAATAAGGTTGGTAAGTTTATCTATTTTTTTTAAATTGTGCATAAAATTTTATCTAGTAAACTTATTTCTAAGAATTTATGTTGACTGAAATATGTATGTACTGTGGGATATCTATCACAGTATTATATACAATGGTGAATTATGAGAAATGTCAAAATTAAATACAGAAGTAATAAATTATCAAATTACTTGTAGACATTTCTATAATAATTAAAATGCTATTTTTTAGGCTAAAACTTTAGAAGCCAGCATTATCATCTTATAATTTCACACTATAAATATGATTAAAATAAATTAAATCACTTTGTAAAAACATTGTGCAATTGGAAATTGTTTCTGACAGATCAACTCTTACAGTTTTATAGGCCATTCATTTTTTTTCTCCTTTGAAATAACAAAGGAAAATTGACTTCAGTCAAAATAGCACACAACCTAATCTCATAAATCACACGTTTAATGTTACTTGTTTTCAGTAGGTTTTGAAAACCTTACTACTGTCACACCCAACTAGAAATAAGTGACAACTCCTGACTAAATTCAGAGAAAATAAATATTAGTCTTCTAAAATATACAGAACTCACCTCCCTAATGTGACCATAAAATTCAAATACCTCCAATGTTCTCCCTTGAAGATATGTTAGCTTCACTCTGAGCAAAGAGTAACATTCCTTTGCGTTTCCCAAGGCCATTACACTGAGATTCATCAGATACCTATAACACTTGCTGAAGTTACCCTTTAAATATTTCTATTTGACCAGTACGAAGTGTCCTTCCTTATCTTTTTTGATAACTTTTGGTTGAAAGTTGATTTTATTTGATATTAGAATGGCTACTCCAGCTTGTTTCTTGGGACCATTTGCTTGGAAAATTGTTTTCCAACCTTTTACTCTGAGGTATTGTCTGTCTTTGTAACTGAGGTGCATTTCCTATGTGCAACAAAATGCTGGGTCCTATTTATGTATCCAGTCTGTTAGTCTATGGCTTTTTATTTGGGAATTGGGTCCAATGATGTTAAGAGATGTTAAGGAAAAGTGATTGTTGCTTCCTGTTATTTTTGATGTTATTTTTATGTTTATGTGGCCATCTTCTTTTGGGTATGTTGAAAGAAGATGACTTTCTTGCTTTTTAGAGGGTGTAGTTTCCCTCCTTGTGTTGGTGTTTTCCATCTATTATCCTTTATAAGGCTGTTTTTATGGAAAGATATTATGTAAATTTGGTTTCATCATGGAATATCTGGGTTTCACCATCTATGGTAATTGAGAGTTTTGCTGGGTATAGTAGCCTGGGCTGGCACTTGTGTTCTCTTGGGGCCTGTATGACATCTGCCCAGTATCTTCTAGCTTTCATAGTCTCTTGTGAGAAGTCTGGTGTAATTCTGATAGGTCTGCCTTTATATGTTACTTGACCTTTTTCCCTTATTGCTTTTAATATTCTCTCTTTGTTTAGTGCATTTGGTGTTTTGATTATTATGTGACAGGAGGAATTTCTTTTCTGGTCCAGTCTATTTGGAGTTCTGTAGGCTTCCTGTATGTTTATGTTCATCTCTTTCTTTAGGTTAGGGAAGTTTTCTTCTATAATTTTGTTGAAGATATTTACTGGTCCTTTAAGTTGGGAATCTTCACTCTCTTCTATAGCTATTATCCTTAGGTTCTGTCTTCTCATTGTGCCCTGGATTTCATGGATGTTTTGCATTAGGAACATTTTGCATTTTGCATTTTCTCTGACTATTATGTCAATGTTTTCTATGGTATCTTCTGCACCTGAGATTCTCTCTTCTATCTCTTGTATTCTGTTGGTGATGCTTGCATCTATGACTCCTGATCTCTTTCCTAGGCTTTCATTCTCCCGAGTTGTCTCCCTTTGTGATTTCTTTATTGTTTCTGTTTCCATTTTTAGATCCTGGATGGTTTTGTTCAATTCCTTCACCTGTTTGGTTGTGTTTTTCTGTAATTCTTTAAGGGATTTTTGTGTTTCCTCTTTAAGGGCTTGTAGCTGTTTACCTGTGTTCTCCTGTATTTCTTTAAGGGAGTTATTTATGTCCTTTTTAAAGTCCTCTCTCATCATCATGAGAAGTGATTTTAGATCTGAATCATGCTTTTCTGGTGTGATGTTGTCTCCAGGATTTGCTATGATGGAAGAATTGGGTTCTGATGATGCCAAGTAACCTTGGTTTCTGTTGCTTATGTTCTTGTGTTTGCCTCCTGACATCTGGTTATCTCTAGTGCTACCTGCTCTCCCTTTATCTGACTGGAGCCTGTCCTTCCTGTGATCCTGGTTGTGTCAGAACTCCTCAGAGATGAGCTGTCTCTGGGATCCTGTGATTCTGGGATCCTGTGATCCTGGGTGTGACAGAGCTCCTGGGAGTCAAGCTGCCTCTGCAACCTTGAGATCCTGATGTGACCAAGCTCCTGGGATCCTGGGATCCTGGGATCCAGGGCCTGTTAGAGCACCTGGGAGTTGAGCTTCCTCTGGGTGTTGTGGGACTGGCTGAGGAATTCGCGTCCAAGGTCTGCTCAGGGCTGAGAATATATCTTAAAACTCTCAAAATTCATAAAACAACCCACCCAATTTTAAGAATGGACAACATATTTATGTTGATATTTCATCAAAGAAGAAACAGAGATGCAAATGGACCCAATAAAATGCACTCAGCATCATCAATTGAGAATGGCAAGTTAAAGCCAGAGGCAGACAAACATCACTGAGCACTTGCCAAAATGGAGGGGACAGGGACTGAGCAGGACACAGCCAACCCCTTACACCCCTTCATACACTGCAAGGACACCCACAGAAAATGGCGGTAATGCCTAAAGAGTTAAATATATGCTTGCCTCTGAATCTCAGTGTCTTACACCCAAGCATCTACCCAAGTGAAGTGAAAACCTCTTTACTTAAAACCCAGTCGCACAAATGTTTTCAACATGTCTATTCCAAGCTGGAAACAACCCAACCACCAAAGTTCATCAGTTCAGTGATGAAAAAGGAAACATGGTTCAGCTGCAGAAGAAGACAAATCAACAAGAAAAAAGCTTAAGTGAAGCAAAGCTGGAAGAGTGTGAGAAGAACGAGGTTCAAAGGGGCACAGGATCCTGGTGTACTAACAATCACCAGCAGATTTGAGACCTGATGGCCCATACCCTGCACTCTCTGTGGAATGGTTTCTTGTCTTGAATTTCTGGCCCTTGTGAATTTGATCCTTAAGGATTACTGGAAACATGTCTTTCCTCATTCTTGGCTCCCTTTAACTCCCTCCTTCAGTACCTTCCTGCACCTCTCTCTCTCTACCTCTCTCTCTCTCTCTCTCTCTCTCTCTCATTCTCTCTCTCTCCCCCACCCCATTCTGGCCAAGCTTTCTGCTCCTGACAATTATCAGTGTCTGGCCCACTAACAGGGAAGCAGAGCTGAGCACTGGAGGGAAGCCTATACTATACACAGCCACATCGAAGATCAGTCAAAGTTTTGTACACTGACCCAACATGCCAAGTTTTCACTGGGAAGAGCTCGTCTTCTACAGGAAAATACCCACCTTTCAGAGCACCCCATGGCCCTGGGTTGAAGATATCTAGATGATTTCCTGGAAACATCTTACTTCCTTCATGGGGGCTTAGTTTCCTTTCTATCTCTGTGATAAATATGACTGACAACATCTTTAAGAGCAAAGGGTTTATTTGGCTTAAAGTTGTAATTGCAGTCCATCATGAAGGGAAGTCAAGGCAGGAACTCAAGGTAGGACGTGAATAAAACATAGCCATGGAAGGATGCTGCTTACTGGCTTACTCCCCAGAGTCTGCTCAGCTTGCTTTTTATACAACCTGAGACCACTTGTCCAGAGATGGCACTGCACACAGTGGCCTGAACTCTCATCAATTATCAATCAAGATAGTAGCCCACAGACATGCCCACCATAGACATGCCCCACAGACATGCCCACTGGCCAGTGTGATGGAGCAAACTATTCAATCGAGGTTCCCTCTTCTCAGGTGACTGTTTGTAACAAGTTGACAAAAGCTAATGAGCACAGTTGACCCCTTGTCTTAATGAATAAACACATCACTATTAAATAATAAATCTTCCTTGTTTGTCCCCAAGATCTATGTTAATATCACAACATAACACATTATAACTTTAGAAGTCCCACGGTCTTTTAAAAATTCGAATACTTTAAAAGTTCAAAGTCTCTTTAAAATAACCAAAGTCTCTTTACTATGGGTTCCTATAAAATCCAAAATAAGTTAAATACTTTTCTTATTTCAAAATGGAAGAACCAGGTCACAGTTAAAATCAGATCAAAATGAAAGCAAACCAGAACAGCGTAAATAACTCAGTGCCCAATGTCTGGAACTTAGTCTTATTTACAGACTCCAGCAGCCTTGGGCAGCTTCAGTTCTCTGGCTATGCTACCTGCAGCACACACAGCTTGTCTCGTAGCTTACTAGAGCGGCTCCACTCGGTACCTGCTGCTTCTCTTGGTGGTCATCCTATGATACTGGCATCTCCAATACCCTGGAGTCTCAAGAGGCTGCACCTTCACTATGGCCCCTCCTGGTCTCTTTAGAAACTCCAACTCTGCCACATGAGTCAAGCCTCAACTTCTCTCTATAACTCCTTTAAATTCTACAGCTTCCATGGTGCCAAAACTATCACCACAAGGGAGATGCTTACACATTACCAATGTGGCTGCCAACATAAGATACAACTTGATCCCCTTTGGACCAAAGCTATTGTCTGCTTACCCTGAGGAAACACTCCCAGAATATTTCACCTCGGTGATCCTGGTCTCTAGCTAATCACAGTTGATTTCTCAGCTCCAGTTGACCATCATCAATTCTCCCAGTAAAGCAAAGGTTTCATGTCAGTGGTCCTGGTCTCTTGTTAATTACAGCTGATTCTTCAGCTCCAGCTCATTAGAAACCACAGATTCTTAATTCAACTATATAGTACAAACAGTCTCTGTAGACTCTTTAAAGGACTCTAAAGTTTTCCTTTGAAACGACACAAGCCAGACCTCCATTATCAACTACTCATGATACTCTCATCTTCCAATTTCCCACAACAGCTCACTAAGCTCTGGACACTCAATGTGTTTTCTACCTCAGACTTCAACCTCCTTCTACAGTCCTTCCCAAAACAACATGGTCAGGTCTGTCACAGCAATACCCCAGGATCCGGGTACCTACTTCTCTCTTAGTCTTACCTTCTATTGAAGTGATAAACTCCATGACCAAAGCCACCTTGGGGTCCTTCCAGCTTACTGTCTATCATGAAGGGAAGTCAGGGCAGGAACTTGAAGACAGGAACTGAAGCAGAGGCCGTGGAGGAACACTGCTTACTGGCTTGTTCTTCGTGGCCTGCTCAGTCTGCCTTATACACCCCAGCACCACTGATGGCACTACCCACTGTTAGCTGAGCTGCAGTAACTCTCCAGCTTGCTATGGGTACAAAGGAAAATTTTAGAGCATCTAAGGTTGAGCTCAGTGTGCAATGGATCCCTTTAAGCAAAGGCCTCTTCTTTAACCAGACAAGACTCGGAAGAATCTGCTGCTGCTGCTGCTGCTGCTGCTGCTGCTGCTGCTAATAGTTCCACTCTGACTGAGAACGGAGCTTCCAGGCATAGTGTGCCTGCCTCCATCCCATCTAAGGATAGCCAAGGCCAAAACTGAGGTAGGGTTTGGTCTCTGAAAATTTAAGGGACCAAAAAGAGTGTAAGAAGTCGGTGCTAATCCAGGGAGGGAAAGGATGAGGAGGGGCTGATCCCTGAAAGAGAAGAGTCATGTTACCTTCAACATGGGCTTGAGCATCCCAGACCTTGATGTCCAAGGCCGTGGTCTCAGTAGGGTAGATGAGAAACTGTGAGGGAATGAGAGAGTGTATGAAGATGACCACAAAGCACCACACATAGAAACCAACTCCTCTCCTTGCTGGCCTAGAGCAAGCTCAGTGGGTGCTTAGGTGGAATCAAGTCTCAGAGGGACAGGGACTTGGCAGAGAGTGAGTGGGTTGGACCTGGGCTGATGCAACATTGGGGAGGAAAAAGCCGGGGTGCACCATCTTCCAGTGACACAGCACAAGGCGAACGGAGCGGTCTATGTGATCGCGTGGTCGCGTGCACAAAGCTCAAGTACCTCCCAACGAAGGAGTGGGGAGCAGGCTCTGACCCTGTCAGGATCTGAATCTACTGCAGCACACCCAGAAGCCAGCGCGTTGGTTGTAACTGGCCATTGTTGCAAAGGACCTCAGGGGCTCTGTGAAACCTCCAGAGTCCCCACCCCCACCCCTGCTCTGAATAAAAGGAGATGAGTCATGGCTGGAGGGTAAAAAACCAAAACCCCAAGGCAGTTAGAAGGCCGTTGCAGTACCCAGGCTGCTAAGGAAGGACAGAGCCTCTACCATCAGCCCCCCTCTACCAGGCCAACACTCCTGGCAGGAGACCCCTGTCCCAGGTGCTCATTTCCTCACTCAGGACAGCAAGTTGTTTCCAGTGGAGGGAGTTCGGAGGGGTGTCAAGGCTGAGGACAGAAGGAGGTAGGCCGAGGATCCCTGCCAAGGACTTGGAGGGTGGCAATGTCCAGAAAATTCTTAGTCCCTTGAAGGAAACCGCCCTCTTGCACTTGTCATAAGCCTTTTCCCTCATAACCCTTCTAGAGGCATGGCTGACTGAGTTTGTCCAGATTTTGAACTCTCAGAGGCCAGCATTTGGTTTCTCTCAAATCTTTATCTTAAGAAGTACTCTGAGGTCATTCTTCTGTTTGTTAGGTTTTTTTTCCAGTCCCAAGGGCTGCCTGCTTTCTCAGAATCACTAGGACATCGCTAAAAGGGGAACTTGGCTGCCTGGGGTTTTTCTCTGCATCTCTGTCATTTCCCCATGGGGCAAACCTGGAAAGATGAATGGCTGCAGCTGGGCTGAGCTCAGCGGCTGCCCTGGGGCCCCAGAGGCTACACTGCGCTGATTGGCCAGCCTTCCTCCCTTAGTTCTTAGATTTACCCAGAAAAAGCACCTTCCTGTCTGTCTGTGGGCTGATTATATAAATGTAACATTTCATGTGGGTTGGCTCCTAGTGGCCTGGGCATCAGATCGGCAGTAAGGCTGTGGGATCAGGCTCCAATCCACTTAGGGGACCAGGAACTGATCAAAATGTCCTTTTATCCCCTGTAGGGGCACCATGATGACATTTACGAGACATGGGATAAGATCTTTTTTTTTTTTTCCTGAGACTCTGGCTCTGTGTCACAGAATGAAATTAGCTCAATTTAATTACAGATAACAAATGGCCTTGCTCAGATCCCTAGTGTACAGCAATCCAAACCTTCTGAGGCTTCTACCCACCCAGGTGGCTGTCGGGACTAACATATCTCCCTGAAGACCATCCCCCACACCGGAAGAGGTGAGCTCCCACTTCCACTACTGTTTGTTTATCTTGGCAACTGTTGCTAGGGCCTGTGGATGTAAATCACTAAAGCAGAGCAGGAATGAAAGAATAAAGCACCCTAGAGAGCATCCAGGGTTCAGGGCTCCCAGGCTGCTGCCTCAGAAAACTTGGTACAAGCCCAGCTTCCCCATCAGGCATGGTCCAGCCCCAGGAAGGCAGAGGGTGAGCCCTGAGCTAGTACTCTGGTGCTGTGCTGCCTGCACAGTGCTGCTGTGGTGGGTGCCCGCCACCCCCGGGTGTCCTAACACAAAGGGAACTGCACAGGAAGGGACCAGTCATGTAGCTCAGTGGTACTTTAATAAGTAATGACTGAAAGTACTTTTGTGAGCACAGTCACTCCTGGCCATGGCCTGCCTGTGAGCCAATGCTTCCTCTACATTTCTACAGTAATGTTTATCTAGCAAATTCTCTGCAGAGGGTGCTGGGAATTCTGAGGGAAGAAAGATAGTCTCTGCTCCTCAGAGCCTGCAGTCTGAGGGAAAGAGTCATGTGTGGCTGAACATGTCGTGGGACACTTGGGGCTAGCCTCCTGGGTTCTGAGATTCAGAAATAGCCTTAGATGCAACGCTTCCCTGAGTTGCTAAGCAAATTAGATCAGTGGTTTTCAACCTCTGGATTGTGATCCTTTTGGATAGACTGACCCTTTCACAGGACTAGCCTAACTAAGACCATCGGGAAACACAGACACTTACATTATGATAGCAAAATTATAGTTATAAAGTAGCAACGAAATAATGTTATGGTTGGGGATCACCACAGTATGAAGAACTGTATTAAAGGTTATTCCCAGTGTTAGGAAGGTTGAAAACTACTGGTCTAGATATACCTGAGGGGAGGGAAAAGGTTAGCACTTTCCCCAAGGGTGGGAAAAAAAACAGATTACACCTGCAAATATCAAAAATCAGTTGATTGGAATGAAGAATCTCTGCATTTAAAAAACAAACAAACAAAAAAACTCTCATTTTCCTTTGCTGGCTTGGACAGAGGTCAACACACTGTCGGTCCCAGACATAATCTGACTGGAATGGGTAGTAGCATCTTCCCATGGGGTAGCCTGGGAAGAAGAATCAGAAATCCAGAGGCAGGAAGTGACTTGCAAAGGGGTCACGGTTGTCTGGGCCACCTGACTTTGCATGCCATCCTCCTCACCTCCAGGCTGAGCATTTGGACGTCAAACCATTAAGTCCTGCATCCTGCGGTGCTGTACCACACAATGGCTATGCTTATGTCAACTTTATACAAACTAGAGTTGTGGGGCCGTGATCTGTGACAGGCAATCTGGCACCCAGTTGAGCACAGGCATAAAATCTGGGCAACCCAGCGGAGCAATCCGCAAGGGACCTGAAAACATTATGCCAATGCTCCCGGGAGGCTTTTGGCTCCAGTACGGTCTCGTACCATCCTTCCTCAGGTAGAGGCATGGCCACACAGCCCCAAGTCATCCCCATGTTAATGAGACACCTAGAGGCTTAGCCACGCCCCTTCCCAGTTACTATATCTGCCTCGCATCTCCCAGAGGCCATGAGGCACAATTCCATCCACGACACTCCACACAATGAAAATAAACGTCTTAGAATTATGGACTGTCTCTTCATCTGAACCCGATGTGGAAAGCGAGGGATCCAGTCCTCGATTAAGGAGCTGCGTCTACTCTCTCAACGAGGGCTTCCCAGCACACCCAGATGGTACCCATTCACCCAAGCCTAAGCAGCTAGTCCAGCACCCCAAGCCTCCTGAAACCCAGTCTCGGTGGGAACCCCAGCTGCGCTCTGGCTAGCCCGTCTGTGGCACCCTGTGGCAACTGTGGTGTCCCAGGCTAGAGAACCTACGGAGACGGCTGCTGCATGTTCCCCGGGAATGGTCCCCTCCCCCATTCATGGGCAGGGCCCACAAAGGCTTCCCACAGCCCCTACCTTCCCATCAGACTGTGTAGGAAGATGCACAGCCATTTCCCGAGTGTCTCCTGTCCCACCCAGAGCTGCAACACCAGGGTCAGACACGTGGGGCTTCTTTCCACTGCGCCAGGTTTGTTCCCACATAGAGTCGTTTTGGAAGAGAAAACAACTGAGAAAATGTCCTCCCTAGGTTTCCCTATGGCCCTTAACCTTGTGGTGCATTTTCTTGATTGACAATTGATGTGGGAGGGCCCAGCTCACAGTCAGCCACTAGCCCTGGGTGCTATAAATCAGTAGGCTGAGCAAGTCGTGAAGAGCAAGACAAGAAAGCACACCTCAATGGCGTCTGCATCAGCTCCGGCTTCCAGGTTCCTGCCCTGACTCCCCAGATGATCTATGACATAAGTTGTGAAGGTGAAATACCCTTTCCTCCCCAAGTTGTGTTTGGTTGTGGTGTGTTATCATAACAATAGAAGCCTTACTAAGACACTCCCTTTCCTACTGAGAAAGGATCCTACAGGTTGAGTGCTGGGCCCTGCTTGACGGGAAGTTCAGCTCCCCATTCTGTTGTAAGCAGGGCTAGGACTGGGAAGAGCAGAGGAAACCCTGATACTCAGGACATGCCGGCTCCCACCCTGCCTCAAGGATGCAGATACACAGAGCAACCAGAGCAGAATCAAGGAAAGGGAGAAGGGGGAGGGCCAGCTCTGGCCTCTGCCCTAGTCCCAGGATATCTGTGTCTCATTGACATACCCACAGGTAGCCAGTCTGAGTGGCTACCCTGCTGGCTTCACCAGGCTGCCACCTGGAAGAAGAAAAGGACAATTCAAGTCCAAAAGCCTGGCGATGCTGGTCATGTGTGAGCAGTGGGGACAGAAGATGGACTCCCTGTCCCTGGGCATTGCTCCAGTCTTGACCAGTGAGTGAGGGTGGAATCACAAGGTCCTAAGCTTCAATTCTTTGTCTAGACCATGCAGAGCTAGCTAGCATTCATGACAGAGAGGTAGAAACTACAGCTGTGTCTCATCTCCTGGCTGGCCAGGACAACAGCTGCTTCCACCCCAGCCCTCCCACACAAGAGCAAAGAGTTCCAGTCCCTCCACAAGGTGCAAAGCTCCTCCCCAGCACTAGTCTCCATTCCCCAGGGCAGGGCTGCCTGTGTGGAGCCCTGTGACTTCATCTGCTTCTAGGCAGCCAGGGGAGGTGACCTCACAATTTCCGTCTCTGTGAGCAGAGAGGACAAGAGAGAGACTTCCTTCCACTGACCAAGGCAATGTGTTCCTGGAAACTTCATGGCCTCTGAGACATACAGCCTCACCTTTCCTGTTCCTTCCAGCAGCAAAGGGGTATGCCATTTTCAGCTGATGAAGGCCTCTTCCCAAAGTTACCACATAGCATCCACTGTGATTTTAAATTGTTCATACTTAATTTAGTGCCCCATAGAAACACTTCATGATGTACTGGGGTTTTATTGCAACAGTGTTTAAGCAACAAAAAAGAAAGAAAGAAAGAAAGAAAGAAAGAAAGAAAGAAAGAAAGAAAGAAAGAAAGAAAGAAAGAAAGAAAGAAAGAAAAAAGGAAAGAAGGAAAGAAAGGAAGGAACCTATGCCGATGTAATTAACTGTACCGCTGGAGCACAATAGAAGACAATAGATATCATGAAATCAATAGTCTGGGTGTAATGGCACTTTCCTATAATTTCAGAACACAGGAGACTGAGGCAGGCGGAACTGAAAGGCCTGGACTACATAGAGAAACCCTGTGTCAAAAAATAGTATCCACTTATTAAAATGACAAATAAGAGGCACGGGGTCACATATGCACAGTTCGTAGCGTTCTGCTAACAAAGAGACAATATTGCGTGCAGCCCAGCTTCATTCCTTAACGATACAACTCAACGTGGGCAGAGAGGCGGAAGTGTTTGTACATTTTTAATGGCTCGAGGAAGACATAAAAGAATGCACATTGAATTATTAACATTCGTTCCCTCCAAAGCATGGAGTTTGTCCTGCTGTATCTTTCCATTTGCTGTATTTAAATTTTGTTATAAGCGTTCTAAAGCTTAAAAACTAAAGGGCAGACAAGAAATGAAGAAAAGTGCGGCCACTCTGCTTGCTTGCCCCACCCACGGGATCACTCCATACATAGTGGGGTTTCTGACCACATTTTTCCAATTGCTCTGTGGCCAAGTGACAAGTCACTGTCTGAATCAGCGCTCTATTGCTGTGAAGAGAGACACCATGACCATGGCAGCTCTTATAAAGGGAAGCATTTCATTGGGCTGGCTTCCAGTTTCCGAGATTTAGTCCATTACCATCATGGTGGGAAGCATGGCAGCAGACTGGCAGATATGGCGCTGAAGAAGTAGTTGACCCTAAAGCCCATCCTCCAGTGACAGCCTTTCCCCAACAAGGCCACATTTCTTAATCCTTCCCACATAGTGCCACTCCCTAAAGACTAAGCATTGGAACACATGGGCCTATGGGTGCCATTTTTATTCAGATCTCCACAGTGAGCAAAGGGCTGTGGGTCATAGCTGTGTCTCCTCCCTGCTTCTTTCCCCTTGGTCTTACAACATCAAAGCCTAGCGGTTGCTGCACACCTAGAATGAGGCTCAGAACTGAGTCCCTGAGACAGCTGGGCTAGTGGCCTAGAAAGCCCTGGATAAGGATAGTACATAGCTATCTTCACCCAAAGTGTCTTTGCCCAGACTCTCACAGAAGGACTTTAAGTTGTTTGATCAGGGCCTCTATGTATGAATTCAAATAAATTCTACCTAATATGAGAAACTGAAAAATGGCTCTTTCTTCTTCTTCTTCTTCTTCTTCTTCTTCTTCTTCTTCTTCTTCTTCTTCTTCTTCTTCTTCTTCTTCTTCTTCTTCTTCTTCTTCTTCCTCCTCCTCCTCCTCCTCCTCCTCCTCCTCCTCTCCCTCTTCTTCCTTCTCCTCCTCCTCTTCCTCCTCTTCCTTCTCCTCCTCTTTCTCTTCCTCATCCTCCTCTTCCTCCTCCTCTTCCTCATCCGCCTCCTCTTCTTCCTCCTCTTCCTCCTCTTCTTCCTCCTCCTCTTCCTCCTCCTCTCCCTCCTCCTCTTCTTCCTCTTCCTCCTCCTCTTCCTCCTCCTCTTTTTCCTCCTTCTCTTCCTCCTCTTCCTCTTCTTCCTCCTCCTTCTTCTTCAGAGATTCTGTTGTAGGTGCTAGGCCCAGGGGCAGATGGGAGCACATCAGGGAACTTGAACTGCAGGCAGGAGGTAGGACATATTCTCTAAGAATGAAAGACAGAAGGGTGGGTGGGGGGGGGGAGGAGAATGGGACAGAAAGGGAGAGGAGAGGAAGATAGGGAAGAGGATCCTGAAATCCTGGGCTGCTAAGCACTCACCAAGAGCCAGCTAGCTAGGAGCATGACCAGCCTTGCACCTGATGCAGGAGCCCCAATCCTGGAGTCTAAGGTTTCTCATCGGTACTGCTGCTTTCAGATGCAGCTTGGGCCTTGCTGAAGGAGAGAGCTGGCAGCTGTGGAAGAATGTGGAACCAAGGAAAGGCCCACCTGAGAAGCATACCTCACGATCACACAGATCACACAATTTCGTGGGCCCTTGTAGGTCTGTGCCCTCTCTTTGGTTCTTTCTCTCCCTTCCCTGAGCCAGAACTGTGTGCTCCATAGAAATCCAGGCCATAGCCATTCTGTAAGAAAAGGCTGTCTGTAGTTTCTGGCCAGAGCTCCGTGGGCTCCTGTGTGAACTACCAAGCCCTGGTGAGCCCTGTTAAATAAAGGTCAGGACCATCCCTTAGGAAGACATGCTAACTTCAGTATGGGATGGAAAAGTTGTCCTCTACTCAAGAGCAACCGTTTGAGGGTCCCTGGATGGGCTCTGGAGTGACAGCAGAAGGGACATTATCAGGAAGCAGAAAAACAGACCCAGAATGCATAGCTGCTCTGCCTCAGGATGCAACTCGGACGTTGCCGACAGCTACACACATGGATTCTCGAGGACTGTTCTTCCAGGGAGTAAGGACAAGGGGACAGGTAGCTCAGGGAAGCCAGTGGCTCTCTGGGCAGAAGAGCACTGCTTGCCTGTCCTCCCTCTTCCGGTACCACCAGCAGCTTCATGAAGGGAGTCTGGACAGCAAAGATAGGGTTCAGGCTCTTGGAACATAGAATAAAAGCTCTGTAATTTGTATATAACGTGTTTGTGATTGTTTAAATAGAGACTGTCCTGTTTACAATTACATCATGCCTGTGTCTTATTTTAAAACATCAACTAAGTATATAATGAAGATGAAGTTAATGTTTAGACTATATTTAAAAACATCTAAAATTGGATGGAGCTCAATGGTAGAGCTCTAACGTAGCATACGCAAGGCCCTGAATTAATCTTCATCACCATAAAAAGAAGAAGAGTAAAATCATTGAGCTCTCACATGAATATCAGTAATTACAGTGCTAATTGCAGGCTGCTCTGGGTAAGACCTGAGCTCTGTCACTGAACTGATGGTGGAAGAACAGACTCCTGAAAGTTGTCCTCTGATCTCCACACACTAGTGTCATTGTGTTTGCGCGCGCAATAATAACTTTTTAAAATTCAAAATATACTAATCACAAAGGACACCTGTCTAGTAAGAGAAATTCTAACAAGAACTCATTAGCCTTTCAATCTTTTAATCACCTCTAAGTATTAAGAAACAACTTCCTTTGAAATCTTGTCCTTTCCTTTTGTTGCTAATGTGAGCCTGGCCTCTTCTCTTCTCTCGCCCTCTCTCCTAGTTAAACCAGGGCAGTGGGACTCAGGCTATACCTCAACACATCACTTCATGAAGCCCAACTGTGTTTGTGGAAAGAGTCTGGAGCTTCCTAACACCCCATTCTGCAGACAACTGCAGCTGTAGGCTATGCTCACCAGCCCATCTTATAAGTCTGTGTGTTCCCACACTTGAGTTTTAAGTAGGTCAGCTCATGATGAGGAAGCTAGAGCATGACCCATTATGAGGAGTGCTCGAGGCTCTGGGTTCCAAGGTTGAGCTCAGAAACACACTGACCCTCCCCTCAGGACAGGCGCCTCAGCTCCTGTCTCCTCACTGAGCCCATTTGCTCTAGTTTCCTGAGTGGATAACTGAATGGTGCATATGTTTATGATCTCACAGTTTGGAATCTAAAACCCCTCCTCAGAGAATCAAGAGAGCCTCTTCCAGGTGAGTGAAGTTGTTGGCAGATTTTACTTTTTTTGCAACTGCATAGTGGACAATATTAGCCATTTGCTGGCTGTTGGCCAGGGACTACCTTTGTGACCTACAGGCGCTTACAGTTCTTTGGCAGGAGGCCTTTCCAACATGCTAGAGCTTTCATTAAGCTCTTAGGAACAGTCTCAAGGACTAGACTGTTAAGAGACCTCCTTGTTGAATCACATTAGCCACCTCTGTCTCAGAGAGAGAGAGAGAGAGAGAGAGAAACGCTGATTTGGGCTCATGCTAATTTCAGTTCAGCACAGTGGAAAGATATGGCCGCTGCTCTATCTGTGGTGGTAGGAGCCTGAGGCAGCAGCTGTTCACACTGTAGTGAACTAGGAACATGGAGTGGAGCCAGGGGTACGTATAACCTTCAAAGACTCACCCTTATAACCTACTTCTTCCAGATCCCCAAATATCACCACCAACTTGGAAACAAGTCCTCAAAGCATGAGTCTTTGTTTAACAGTTCCGATTCAAACCAGATTCATCGCAGTGCCTTTACCAGACAGGTAGCAGCGAGCCTGAAGCTACCAGAAGTCACAGACAAAGGAACAGACTCATGGAAACCAGGAAGAAGACATCATGGCGACTCCCCTGAAGTTTCTCTGACACACAGCCTTCAGATGAGTTTTTGATTAATGTCTACAAAAGTACCTCCATGACATTTGGAGAAAGGATCATTCTAGAAAAAAGGGCCCAGTGAGTAGAAACCACCAGGCCAGAGTCCAGAGCTAAGCATCAGGTAACACAGCCTCCAGGGGTCACCTTCCCCAATCCTTGCTCAGTAGTGTGTGCCTTTGAGTAAGAGTTAGTAACCAGAGTAGATGGAGACTTTGACCAAGCCAAAGGGACACAGACAGTAATTTTGCCAGTTAAGGGAAGCCAATTTATTAGCATTAGGACATTAGAGAAAACCCCTCAAAGACATAGAGTTCAAGATTGCCGGATGAGGCTGTGTGGAGACTGAAGCAGGCAGGGGGTGGGAGAGCGGCACGGTGATGTCTAACTGGTCAAGTCCAGCCACAGTGGCCAGTGGTGCTGAAAGGGTTACTGAGATCAGATTAGAAATGGAAAAGCGTTTAGATTTTGTCTTGTAGGTAACAAAGAACATTATTAAGGAGATAATATTACCAAAGCACAGCTTCGGGTCAATTAATATGGCTATGCAGACAGGATTATTGTGTATTTCTTTAGGAATAAGTTTTGCTAGATGGCCATTTTTCCTCCTATGGATTTTGTACGGCATTTTCCATGGTTTGTAGCTACATTTCCCCTTCCTGATGCTGTATCTCCTGAAATTTCAGCTGTGTTTTTACTGGAACTCTCTCCCTCTTTGCCTGTGTTGCCTACACTACACTCAGCAGAGTGGGGGAATATAGCTCTGTTGGCAGGGTGCTTGCTTAGCATGCACAAAGCCCTGAGCCCAAAGAAGAGCTGTAATCTATTATTCGGGAGTTAGAAGCAGGAAGATCAGAGGATCAAGGTAACCCTTAGCTAGAGAGTTCACGATCAGCCTGGGTTTGTGAGACTCGGTCTCAAACAAGTAAAGTCTAAAACATGCAAATCGTGGAAGAGCTGATAAAGAAGGTATCATGGAAAGATGGGGATTTTAGAAAGACGAGTGTACACACCTATTAATCTATTATCTACAGATAATAAACTAGTCAGTTACGCAAGAGCTGTTATAGAAAGCAGAAAGCTGTGATGTCAACGAGCACAAGGACAGAAAAAAATTAAAGAGGCGCCAGCAAGATGCTCTGTAGGTAAAAGCACCTGTGGCTAAGCCAGATGACCTAAGGTCAATCTCCTGGACCCACATGACAGAAGGAGAGAACCCAGTTTTGCAAGTTCACACACACACACACACACACACACAATTTAATTTTAAAAATCAAAAAGAGTAAATTATGGCATAATTAGGAGAATGCATTTAAATTCTGGAGAGTGACTGGATTAGACTAAATAAAGGCTGAGGAAAAGGAAGACAGTGTAAATGGCCCCTGACTTCTAATTTGGGCATCTGGTGTGTCCGTGTGCTAGTTGCTGAAACAAACTTGTTCTTAGAGAGCTGCCTCACTGGGGTGGTCATGCCCCATACCCTCTGGAGCAGAGGCTTCCAGGTGGGGCCTGTTCTATGATGCTTCCAAGCTCCCAGGGATCAAGCTGTGGTTCTTCAGCTGAGCTTCAGCTGAGATCACCTCGCTGCTGAGGCCTTCCCGTCCCATCCCGCCTCTTTTCTCTTTCACCCCAAGAGCCTCATAAGTTATAGGCATTCCACTTCTGACTTTAGGAAATATTTAGGAGATGGTTGACATTGAGAGCAATGCAGAGTCTGGAGTGGATCCTTTGCCAGCTGGCTGGCAATGTTCCCTTTACTAAAGTTTTACTTTACTGGATATAGAATGAGAACTCCAAGTCAAAGGATCTGGATATTTTTAATTAATAATAAATATCTGGGAAAGCAAGAGACAGGTGTTTGGGAATCACCAATATAGTGGCATTGAAGCAGACTCCAAGCCACAGGAGTGAATGAGGTCACCAAGGAGAATATGAAGCTTGCAAAGAACTTGACCGGCATAAAGCAAGATCTGGGGCTCATCAGTATTCAAGAGAGGCAGGAGGGTGAGACAGAAGGAACTGCAGAGGAGAAACTAGGAGAACCTAGAGGGCTAAATGAGGCTTACGTATGAAGAGGGCCCCAAACTGTGCATGAGTAAAGACCCTAGTACTCACAAGGATGACTCACCTATTGGCCTCCGTAAGCACCATTGCAGGGCTGGGAGGGAAGCCAAACCTGCAGTGCCCAGGAACCAGCAGCAGAAGACGCATCAAAGTGGGATGCCCATGAGGGAGGTGAGGGAAGGCCAGCAGCAAAGGGGGCTTTGGAAAAGGCTAGACGCCTTGTTTGGAAGATGGGGAGACCACCAGCTCATGACTCCACGGAAGGAATCTGCAAGAAACAACAAGTGCAGGACCCACATCCCAGTCTTGAGGCACTGCAAGTGCCCTCCTCAGCCTGGCCACTTCATCTCTCTAGGCCTCACCCCATCCAAGTCCTGCAGGGGTACCTCAGAAATGCATGTGGAGTCAATTTTACCAGCAACCCTTATCGTCTCCAAAGGGCAAAGATGTCTACATTCAGGACTCTGGAAAACCTTTCGAGCCAGAGCATCTGGGAAATTGCAACACGAAAATCCTGGCAGAAGATTTGCAGAGAGAAGGGTGACACGGTTGGTTTGTGCAGGCCATTGCTGGGTCGTGGCAGGACATCAAAAGCAGAAACACTTAGCAGATACACGGAGACGAGCACCAGATGTTGAGAGAAGTCAGGATAGAGCTGGCTCCTCTCCACTCAGAGGTGAACAGAGAGGCAACAGGCTATTGGATAATATGCTGCAGAGTCATGCAGGGACACCTATGACTGCCACATAGCCTCCATTACCTGCTGTCTGCCCCTTACCACAGTATCTTCAAAGCTCATGATGGTCTGCGCTTACATCTGAGGAAGCAGAGGCTCAGGGAGGTCACGCATCTAATAACGGATGCAGCCCAGAGTCAAACACAGTTGCTCTGGCTCCAAAACCTGCATTCTTTCCACTACCTCATGCTGCTTTGAAGGGCAGAGTGCTGGGGGAGGCCTGTGATTAGGAGATGAAAGGGAACAGCTCCAGGACAGACCCACCAAAGAATGAGGAGCTACAGAGACCCGAGGGTGAGTGGGTGGAGCAGCGCCCTCAAAGAGGCAAAGGGGACGGGGGAGGGGGATTCGAGGGGGGGTTTGAGGAGGGGTAACTGGGGAGGGCGATATCATTTGAAATGTAGACAAATAAAACAATTAATAAAAAAAGATTTAGTTTCAAAATGGTGGGCCTGGAAACAGGCACAGCCAAGAAAGAGAACGAGAACTGAGACATGGCCACCAGAGCTGGTCAGCAGATGTCTACTAAGTAGCAACTGTGGCGGCTGAAAGGGGTGATTCCGCTAGAAATAAAGCTATCTGTGAGAAGAGAGGCCTTACCCTCTTGTGCCTCCAAGATGGCCTTAGTGGAAAAATGTAGTCCATCTGACAGTGACTTTGATGGTCACTGCGCGTGGCTCACCAGGGAGGTAAAAGCCGTTGCCAGGCAGCCCACAATGTAACTAGGGACACTCGTTCTTCCCATGTGAACATAACCAGAGAGCACACAGGCTGATGGAAAGAAATGCCCTCCCCAGGATTCCTCCCAGTGTCTCACCGTCCACCGACTTCTGTATCGGGTGGGATGTTACCTGGGACTGGGAGTTATGTAACCAGTGTCTCCCTGGCCCGTCTTTACTCCCTCCCACGCACCCAACAGCCCATCTTTTCTGTCTCTGCTGAGTATCTCACCTCCCCGTTCCCTCCAGCGGCACATTCAGCCCCCTGTGCCTCTGTGCCTCACTTTCAGGGCTAAAGCTGGTGTATGCGGAAGGGCTCAATAGGAAGCACGAAAACTCTTCCCTCCTGCCTGCCCCTGACTTCCTTCTGTCATCTTACCTGCCCCTGGCCAGTTCTCTCGCTGGACCAGACTCAGACTCAGGCAGCCCACACCCGCAAGGCCGTTAGTTGCTGCATCTTAGAATTTTTTCAGTCAAGTCTCCCTCCCCTTTGGTTTCTGTCCTAAAACACAAGTGTGTCTGGGAGAGCGGCATATTTTATTTCCAACCATCTAAGCTGCTGAGATCACCTACATTCTCACCGTGCCCTGAAGGGTTAAATCATCTGGGATCTGGAGCAGTTGGAGCTGTTAGCACCAAGAAAAGGTTTAAGGAGCAGAGAGGGAAGGTGAAGGGCCAAATGAAGTCTTAACCCATTATGCAATTTTGTCCTGGGTTAACCTCACCCACCCCTTGGCATGGATTCGGGGACAGAGTCATAATTCATTTGTAGCTGAGGTGCTCTGGCCACAGCCCCTTGACCTACTTGAGGCTGTGTACCTGCCACACTTTCAGCCAACAGGGAGAGAGGGGGTTGTATGTTGCCTGCAGTCATTGTGGAGCACGGGGAGGAATATTCTCCTTCTGCCCCCTCAGAGGGCCTCCTGCAGGACTGAGCCCCAGATGCTCCCAGCAGGAGCCTGTTCACCAGAGTGCTGTCTGAGTCTGCATGAGAAGTAAGGGATTATCCATAAAAAGACACCATGTATAATGGGCTTTCCCTCTTATTCCTAATATGGGTGGGAACAATTAAACTCTGCTGGCTCCTGAAAAAAATTCTACAGGCTCCAAATATAGAAATGTGCATCAAAAGTTTTAAATGCCTGTGTCCTTTAACCTACTGATTCTACTTTTAGATGTTTACCTTGAGAAATCTGAGTATTCAGGATTCTATTTATACAGGTACGTATCACAAGCAGAACGGTAAATTTGGTGAAGCAAATGAAATGTCCAGTAGTATTTTTCAGCTAAGAGACAGCAGTGTGTCTGTCATACAATGCCTCTAGAGAATATGATAGAGGGCTTCTACATCTTTTCATGCCTTTCTCATGTTGAGAGAAAATTCAGGTCACAAACAGAGGAAGCCCTTTTTCACCTCCTTCTACACGGAATTCAGAACGGTGACTGCTTTGCATGGAAATCCATGCTGCAGCCCAGCTCTCAGAAGGCAGAAGTAGGAGAGTGGGGGGATGGGAGGCCAGCCTGGGCTACATGACCACAGTCATGAGTGGTTTGTGGGTGTTTTTCACCTTTTTTTACTTTTCCAGATTGCTTTTTAAAACTATAACTTATGATTTTTTTAAAAAATCCTTTAAAACTTGATACATTTTGTAAAAGAACACAGTGGCCTCAACCATTCAGAGCTTCAAATCCTCTTTGAACTGTCTCTCAACAGGCCATCAGTCTCACTGCCTCACCACCTACTGGAAGCTGGAGCCCACAGAGGTGAAAGGCTCCTAGCCCAGGCCAGTGGCTTGCCAGTGGCTGTTCTGAGCCAACACATCTGCTCACTGGCTCAAGGGAAGAGGGCCTCATGTCACATGCCCAGCATGTGTACCTCCATCTGACTAGAAACGCTGCCCCAACCCGCTTAGGGCTGTAGAATCAGACTCAGCAGCCCCTGCCCCCACCCCCATAGACCTAACCTCCCTTCTCAGCCCGCCCGCCGGCAGGGAGCCCCAGCTGGCGCCCAGACAGCCCCTTTCCAATTTGCTCCACTTTTGGGACTTCCCTATTCCCACGGGAAGAACTTGTTGCCATGGCAATGGAGCCTCTAGACCCAGAAGCTGACCCAGAAGGCCAAATTGTTCCCTGCGAAGAAGCCCTGTCTCCATGGCCCACCTTGCTCTGCAATAGAGGGATCATGGACTCGAGACCCTTGGTTACATAAGGACACGGGTTAGAGGAACAGAGAAGTAGGAAAATGACTTATTAAAGTCCATAGTCACCATGGGCTTCCACCCCACCAGCACTGCATCTAACTCTACACACACACACACACACACACACACACACACACACACACACACACACACACACCCATCAGATGCTATCTCCCTGTTAAGGGGCTTTTGAGGTGCCAGACACTCTGCTTTTCCAAAATATCCCAAGAACGGTGGGCATTTCTATAAGTTTCTGGAATGAGGCTTTACCTCACTCTGCTTTTTCCAGCCTAGGACTGCAACGAAGGGAGGAGAAGGCAAGCTCTGGGCTCAGGCCGACACAGTTCTGCGTCCCGATTACAGCCCTGCCCTGTCTGGATACCCTCTGTCAACAGGCATGTGAGTTCCCTACCAGGCTCACACAGGGTTGAGCTGAGTGGCCACACCCAGCACCAGATCCTGCTAACAGAGGGCGGCACAGAGGTTGCAAAGGCCTGGAGCTCAAGCCGGAGGCCACGCCCACCCCAGCTCCTCGCCCCTACCCGCTCTGGCTCCGCCCATCGTCGCCCCACGCAGCTCCCTCGGTCTGCCCAGCTCTCAGCCCTCAAAGAGCTGTGTTGCTCAGATATATGCTTCAGAGTGGCTGCCCAGGGAACTACTCCGAACAGCACTGAGTGGACTGAAAAGCCTTTCATCTTTGTTTCAGCAGCAGCATCACCGTGACTAACGCAGTCTTCTGGTTTTGGCGCCTCCCACAGATCCGCACTGCATTTCACTGGGTGGCTCCTGGTATGCCCAGGTGCGCCCCTTTCCTCTGCCCCTCCCTCCTCCTGCTGCATCCCAATCCCTCAAGGACTTCGGGTCTTACATTGCGGTGAACCCTGCTTTTCTGTGTACCCACCCACTCCAGCACCTGGCTTTTTCCTTCAACTATGCCCTCCCTCTTACCCCAGAGTCCCCAGGCCGCTAGCACACAGAGGCTCCTTCCTTCCCCCTCCATCTTCAATCTGCTAAGAAGTCACCACCACCACCACCCAATAGGAAAGGTCCCAGACGATTCCAGACAGCTGCCCACTAGCCCTGGAGAGTAGGACTGCGGAGAGCAGCGCCCATTTGGAAATACTGCCTTGACAAGCCCAGGCATCATATTTCCTAAGTGAGCCAAGTGCAGAGGGATTAGCTGTTTCACCCAATAAGCCCACATCTGTAGTTACATTCTGACTGAGGTAAAATTACCCTAGTTATTAATCCTTCTGCTTAAGGTATAAGCTGATCACCAGTTGAGAGCCGGGAAAAAATTCTACCCCAGCTCCTGCCAACCTCCTTCTCTTCCTCCGTCTTCTGTGGCTACTGTTGAGGTCTGCAGACCAAGTTCAAGGCCACCAACTAAGTGCTGTGAAGCAGGGCAGCTCCAGCGTGTCCTGGAGAGGCATCCCTGTGACCATGAGTCTAGTACCGAAAGTCACCTCAGGTGAAACATCTTTGGCTTCCCTGTGGAGAGGGCAGAGATAATCCCACATGACCCTTGCCTTTTTTTATACCAAGAAAATCTGTAGTGGACGGCCAGAAACTCTGAGTGGTTTCTGGGACTTCCTGGCCCAGGGCACCCTGGTCATATCAGATCACCTCTCAGGGAATCCAGTCTGGGAACAGACAGTCTCCATTCCAGCTGTCAACAACTGCGTGTCCCCTCCTTAAGGAAGCCAACAAGTCAGGCCAGAGCAGAGTAGCCTTGTCTGTCTCTGATCCTTCTCACTTAGACCTGGATTCTTCAAGGACAAGACTTCATACAGGTCTCCTTTCTCCTGGTAGGATTTAAGGGTGGAACCAGGAGCTAGGGTTTACTCTTTCTAGACCATGTGGTCTGGGACTATGAGACACCAAGAGAAGTCTTCTTCCTCAGTAGCTTCAAAGCTGAAGCCTTTATCATCCCAGTGGGACCTCTGATAAACAAAGGAGGCTGAATCAAAAAAAGCACCAATGCCTGTCCGGCGCGCTGTTTGGTCTCGCCAGCAAGAACCCACGCGGACACACGGATCCTTCTGCAGCAATGCGTTTATTGCATGATGAAATGAGGAAAGACCCCGGGGCCCCAGAATGGCGCTGTTATATAGCCCCGAGGCAGCGTGCTCTCCATTGGTTGGTGTGCCCCGGGAGTGGGCGGTGATAGTCATGTACACCCAT
>CM052714.1:65830313-65837813 GCA_028551405.1 Uromys caudimaculatus
CATTTTCGTTAAATTCAAGGAAATCTTTGATTTCTTTCTTTATTTCTTCCTTGACCAAGTTGTCACTAAGTAGAGCATTGTTCAGAAAGCCCACATACACATGGAAGCTGAACAATGCTCTACTTAGTGACAACTTGGTCAAGTGTCTTTCTATCTGTCTCTTTTCTCGCTGTGCTCTGGGCTGTCACTGTTGGCCCATCCACTCACACCTTGAAGGGCTCTGGCAGGCCTTGCTCTTCCCCCATTCCTTCTGCCTTGCTAAACTGTTAGATTACATTCCAAAAGCTAGTCACCAAGGTCTGTTCCCCTATTTGGCCAGTTCCTTCCCTTGAGGCTGAATACCAAGGTCCAGCTATCAAAGTAGTGATATCCAGCAATCAAAAGTCCCTTTGGGTCACCTAATTAACATGCCAAATTAAAATTAGACACCTCGTCCTTACACGGGGTTTCTCCTTGTACCTTTATAAACCATTTTCCTATGTGCCACAGCTGTGTTCTCTCTATCCAGAGCAGTCCTTTGTCCCTCTGGGGCAAGTGTCCCTTCCCCATCTCCCTTACCCTCTTCCTCCCCTCCCCCTTGCTCCTCTTCCCTTCTCCCTCATCCTGTCTCCTGCCTTTGTCTCTCATTCTCTGCCATTGTCCCTCTGGAGCAAGTAAAAAAATCTCCTTTGCGATGAGGATTTTATCTTGGTGTCTTGTGCTGACTTAGAGGTCCTTTTAGACCTGGAGCTGTGTCCTGAGTTCCAGACCCAATGTCTCCTCCTCCGACTCTGCCCAGCAAGCCAGAGCAGCCAAGGCTCTGCTGGACTTCCAACAGAATACAGAACACCCAAAAGGGAACCATGCCGGGCCTCTGAGAGGAAGCAGGCAATGTTAGCAGTCACCCAAATTCTGTGGATTTTCTGCGCTGACCTCACCCAGGGCTAGGTTAAGGACTAGAGACCTAGTCCTTCCTCCTCTGGAGAGAGAAAGCCTCTCTAGGGAAGGATGGGAGAGAAAAAGACTCAAGACAGGGAGGGGATGATGCAGAATGAGATGGGAAGTGGGGGGCAGAAGGCGAGGGAGCCTGATGCATCTATTCAGAGAGAAGCCCAGGCCAGTGCTGCATTTCTCTTATGTAGTTGTGACCAAACTACCTGACAAAAAACAAGGTATGAAAGGAAAAGTTTGCCGGGCTCCTATTTCCAAGGACTTCGTCTACCCTGGAGAGGAAGGCAGGGAAACCATTCTGTCAAGACTAGAAGGAGCCTGAGGAGGTGGCTGTTGTCGCCCTGGGGCACCTGGAAACCGGGAAATACAAGTCAACAGCCTCGGAGATGGAGCTTCACAAGTGAGGCCCACCTCCTAAGAGTTAATAACCCCCAAACAGTGCCATCAGCCACTGACAAGGCCTTCAAAACAGAATCCTGTGGGGAACATTTCTCAAACCATAACAGGAGGGAAATGTCCTGTACCCAAGTGTGCCCCCAATTCGAGTCTCACACTGGTTCTGAATGGTGTCACCATTTGGGTGGAAGTGGAGAAACAGAGACCCAGGCAGTGACACAGCATCCCAAGCAGGAAAGGCCACCACGCCCAGTGCCTCAGGGCCGGGGTTGTGGAGCACATGTGTGTTATTATTTCCACAAGCCAGAACTATGCTCCTTTTGGAAACGGTCGGTTCCACAGCTGTTTGAAAATCCCCTGGTACTTGGAGACAAATGATCCAAGCCAGGCTGTCCTCGCCGGTCCCATTTGGAGCCAGGGAGAGGCGTGGGTGATGTAGGCCTGCTCCACTGTATCCACAGCCATCCGTCACGGCTCAACAAAACTCTCAGAGGCCACAGGACTTGGACAGTATTTTTTATGTTAGAACATGATTGTGAAACTTCTCAGGGAAAGAGAGGGAAGGCAAAACCGTGCACTGGTGCCTGCGAGCTGCCTCGCCCACGCGGAGACAGAAAGACTCCAAGGCTTGTCCCTCGTGGGTGGAGCTGATTTGTTGCCCAGAGGAGAGAGGTAAGAACATTTTCTAGGGGAAACCACTTGGTAGAAAAGGGCTCCCCTACATGGCTCCACACTCCTGTCAGCCTATAGCTTCGACATCCCCACTCAGAGATCATTTAAATTTTGCCACTGGTCCAGCTGACAGAAAAATAATTTTATTTTTACATCAGACTCTCAGTTCAGAAACCTTTACTCTGTACAGGTCAGGTTGCCCTGGTGTCCTAGGAAAACCCCAAAGGAGAGAGAGCATCTGGGGAAGCCCAAACTCAGGCAGAAAGGGCAGATGCTGAGGCCACAGGAGGAGGGCTTGATCAGCTGTTGCAGCTGACAAACTTGGCCAAAGTAGGACCCAGCCCTGTCTCATTTGGAGAGAGGTTACAAATTATATGTGGTTTGCCCTGACACACCCCATTAAGTATTCCTGGAACTCAAATTCAAAACGAATGAACTAAGCCACTTTGATATTCCAGGGGAAATGTGATCTGGAGGGGTCCAAGTACAGCAAGGATGCCTCCCCTGCTGTCTCAGCTACTCCGCTGGCACATCCTGACTGGGTGGGGTGCTGTGCTCCTCCTCAACCTCCTGTGGTACATCTAAGACATGGGTTTGTCTTTGGGCCTTCGGCAAAGGGGAAGAGAGCAGTGGTCTCTGCGCCCTGGCTGCCGAAACCTTAGAAGCTGCTGAGCCAAGACAGACTGGTTTCCTGAGAGCTCACTGCTCAGAGTGAGGCAGAGGCACTCATACAGGAGGCACCAACACTATGGTTCTGACAGCTCAGGCAATTCCTTCCATGGGCACTCAGCGTGAGTGTCAGAACTATGCCAGGCATGGCTGTGTGTGCTCGAGAGGCTGAAACAGGAAGATCGCTAGCTCAAAATCAATCAGTGTTACAGTGAGGCCTGGTCTCACAACAACAATCAGTAATAAAATCACTGTCCCAGAGGGCAGATGAAGAACAAGACAGGAAGAATAATGTGGCTTCCTGAAGTCCATAGCAGGGAGAGCCTGGGGCTGGGATTTGAACCCACAATCTTGTTCCTGTGTCCCTGCCTGTGACAGTGCTGTTGTCTCTTTGAAGCCAGCTTCAGCCTGTCTGGTGAGCTGTCCCTAGCCCTCTCCTTGGCTTTCACTCCCCTAGAAGTCTCCTGGGACCTGGCTCTCTTCCCCAGGTTCAAATGCAAGCAGACCTGCCTGCCCAGGCAGAGCATAGCATCCCCCCAGGGTGAGTCTCCTAGGGTGCCCTGCCCCTGATAGCAAAATCATTCATTACATAAAGTCCTACTGCCCTTGCAAAGGCAGCACAGAGAAGTATGCCCAGAACCTTTTCCTCCCAGGCTAGACCAGACTGTCCAACTAATGTTTTGATGCCATTCATAGATACTGAAGGCCTTTCCTTTAAAGCAACACACACTCCCTCTAGCACAGGGAGCTCACAAACCTCAGGGCAAAGGCCAGGGTTGGGTAGGAGACAGACAACCCTCCCATCCTGTCTAGGGATCATGTACTCTCCCTGGCTTCCTGGCAAGAACCAGAGCTGGTTTGGGGGTACCCACCCCTCCCAGCTTGTCTAGAGATCATATACACTCCTGGGCTTCCCTAAGAATGTCTATCCTTTGTCCCTGGGGTCATATCTGTTCTTTCTCAGAGTCATTTGAGGCCCTCTACGGTCCCCCCTCCTACCCCTGACCTCGGTCTTCCTTCACTCAGCACGAGTGAACTGGCCATCTTTATTCCCAAGCACACTTACTGTTCACCCTTCAAAGCCCCATTTCATACCTCCTTCAGGGGACACTTGCTTGCCTTCCCAGGTGCAAACAAAAGCACAGACAGAAAAACGCACTTGCCGTGAGTTATTGTGCTACAGCCGTTTCTTTAGTGTGTGCCCCCATTACAGTGCCTCCAAGTTGGTGCCTTCAACTTTCCTTCCCATCCCCTGGTAGTGGGTTAAAGTATACATATTGGGGACAGTGAGCCAGTGATCTTCATGTAGCCAATAGTCTGAATGAATTTCCATAGTTTTCAGAGAACATACCAAGAGGACCCAGCTACTCTGTGGCAGGAAGGACTCTCCACGAGAGACAGGCTTGGGTTCTACAAAGATCTGCAAGCTGATGATCAAACCCAACCCTCACCAACCTTGAGGCTCTTCCTGGGCTAGCCCTAGGCCAGGAAAGCCACTGTGCCTCCTCACCTTTACCCCACATCTGGCCTCTCCAACCGAGGCTCAAGCCCCATCCATTGGCAACTGAATCGTAACAGAATGTAGCCTGTGTGCCTCCTTTCATGGGCCGCTGCAGGTCTTCATTGCTTGCCCTCATCTGCAACTTCTCTATCCCCAGGGGAAGTATCTCCTCTCCAGGCAGCCTCCACCTCAGCTTCCCTCTGACCTAGATAGAGGTCAGCTGGACTACACCAATGGTGCCCTGGAAAACTGGCTTTGGAGCCAAATGCATCCAAGTTTAATCTCCTCTCAGCCTAAATCTGCTTCAGTGTCTCCAAAAAAGAAGCAAAGAAGCATCTCTGAAGGCCGATGCGAGAAGCAAAAAGGACGACAGATGAACAGTCAGCAGTCCACAGACAACAGCTCTGCTTTTCTTGCTTTCATGTTCTGAACACTGATTCAGTGAAGTACTGGGTCATAAGCCTGGTCAGAGAGTGATGTTCAGGTCACCTGTGAGCCATGGCCTGCTTGTTGTGGATATGTAGGACATCACACAGCCGCAAGCAGGTCAGGGTACAATCCCATTTTTGTAAATAATAATAATGTTCTACATACAAATGAACATGATTAGAAAAATTTTGCTAGCATGTTAAGAATCTTGGGGTTATGATTTTTGTTGTATATTTGTCTTCTTTTTTTATCCAAAAATGAACATGCTTTGAGTGACAATAAGGAAAAAAAATAAATCACTTGTTGCAGAAATCTGTGTGCAATATGGACCTTAAATTCAAAGCACCATCTGGGATTTGCGTGTCAAGGAATCATGGTTTACAACTGCAGATGGCTACAGTCTCCATGTGGAAAAACTCAGGGCAACTGAGCATGCTCCCACCTTGGGAAAGTCCCTTGTGGAAGAAAGGTGGAAGCCTCTTCCAAATGAGCAGGCTCCTTCAGTTCCTTTCCATGACAGGGCTTTCCTTAAACAGATGCATAGTACCTAAGGTGTTCACTTGCTATGTGGTGTTCTGGTTTAGTTTTAGAGACTACATTACTTTTTCTTCTTTTAAGTGAACATTAGTCATAAAAGAATACTGCAGGGAACCTTTGAAAACACAAATTCTACAGTTCAAATTCTTCCTTATGATCTTCCTCTACTGTGATTTTGCAAAATCATTAGCTTTCTTCTAGCAAGAAAAGCCTCTGCTCACTACAGAAACTGGCTCTGTGCAGACAATTGCCACCACACTGATTCCAGGGTGAAACTGGTGCTGTGGCCTCATTCTCTGGCATCGTGCTCTGGAATGCACCACAGCAAGGAGGTGATGACATTGCTGTCTATGAGAAGCATGTGAAGTGATTTTATGGGATAGTTTCTCATCGGGACACTCAGTCAAAGCAACAGACAGAGTTAACTCTTGACAGCCTGTCTGGTTGTGCAACCTAGCAGTATAGTGTACAGAAGTATGCATTTTGTTATTGTAGTTTTCTGTATCTCCATGAAGAAGAGATTGGAGATTTGGCTCAAATCATTTTAATATAAAAGTCAACCAGTCTAAGGTGCCAAGATCCAAAGTGAGATTTCTAAGTCATTTAACACTACTAAGAGACAAAATAATGTTGGCCATGGTAGTACATGCCTCTGACCTCAGCTACTCGGGGAGGCTTGGGAGGCTGAAGCAGGTTCAGGGTCTAGGCAGCAGAGTGAGTTCAATAGCAGCCTAGGCAACTCGGTGAGACGCCTTCTCAAAATAACAAGCACAGAAGGACCGAGGGTATAGTGAGCGGTACCTGTGTCAACACGCAAAAGCTTTTACTCTCTGTCCCAGGACCAGAAAAAGAAAAGACTGGGAGTGGAGGACAAAGGAAAAACTAGAGGGGGGGGAGATAGAGAGGAGGGAGAGAGGAAGGGAAGGGAGGAAGGGAGGGAGATGGAGAGGAGGGAGAGAGAGAGAGGGAGGGAGGGAGGAACAGACAGAGAGGAGAGAGAGCAAGCAAGTGAGCAAGCCACCCCCAAACTAAGACTAGTTAAAACTTAGTCGCAAATTAAACATTTCTCGTGCAAAGTCTTTTTTTTAAGAATTGGTTAATTCAATCTCAATTACATCAGCAACCCAGGTTCCTTCAGATTTATGATTCATTCTTCTGCTCATGGTCACAGAATCGCCGCTGCAGTTAGAATCATCAGATCCTTAAGGAGAAGCTTCCGGAAACCTATTCTTAACTCAACCCCTGATGAGAAGAATGGAATACTGGGGTGTAGTCTGGTGCTGAGGAGGTGACCCCCCTCCTTTACAACAGTGATCTTCATATTTGATACACTTGGGATTTGACAAGAAGGGAAAGGAGGAGACTGGATGATGGGTGGACGTCTACCACCAAGAGCTGTCAAGAGTGCTAAGCAACTCTCCGTGCTGGAAGGCACCGGAGCAATCCTCATGGATGGAGGAGAAAAATAGTTAATTAATACCTGCAGAGTTGTACCCAGGCAAGCTGTCAATCAGAGAGAGAAGAAAAGCGATAGCAGCACTGGGTGGGAAGAAGCCATAAAGTTTATTTTCCATAACATTTTTTTCAGCTAAAGTCATTCTTTCATTAGGAAAAAAATTCTATGTTAGGCAGTGGTGGCGCACGCCTTTAAGCCTAGCACTTGGGAGGCAGAGGCAGGCGGATTTCTGAGTTCGAGGCCAGCCTGGTCTACAGAGTGAGTTCCAGGACAGCCAGGGCTACACAGAGAAACCTTGTATCAAAAAGCCAAAATAAAAAAATGGAATATTTATTTATTCTTTGGCAAGTTTATGAATGTACAGAATACATTTTTTTATCCTCTTCATCCCTGCATTCCCTGTGGTAGCTCTCTCCCTCTCCCTCTGAGACTGCCCTCCTACTTCCATTCACAATGTGTGTGTGTGTGTGTGTGTGTGTATTCCCACCAAATTTCATTGGGATTGCTTGCATGTATATGTGTGTGGTTACTTTCATATCAGTGGACTGCCTCTCCACTAGGAGCTATTAACTACCACAAGCTCCTCAGCTAGGAGTAAAGCCTCAAGAGCCCCCCAAGCCCCCACACTGGAATGTGCTAGGCCTGATGTGCAAATATCTTGTGAGGCACCACAGCTGCTGTGAGTTCATAGGTAAAACAGCTATGTCATCTCCAAAGATAGCTTTTCTCAATATCCCTCTCTACCCTCTAGCTCTTCCACACTGCCCCCTGTTCTAAGCCTTAGAGGGGGTGATTTACATGTCTTATTTAAGACAAGGCATTCAACAGTCACTTGTGCTCAGCATCGTGACCAGTTGTGAGTCTGTGACCTGCTGCTCACTGTAAAATGAAGCTTCTCTCACTGAGACTG
>CM052714.1:65842813-65867813 GCA_028551405.1 Uromys caudimaculatus
AGGTGTATTGATCATACATTGTTGTGTGGTAAGTCACCCCAGTAGGTGTGACAGAAATTAATCTCCCCTCACTCTTGCTCTTTTTATTTTGAGAGATCATGTGTTTGGAAAAATTTTAAATGGTCAGTCCTTGTTTGATGTCTCTCATGAGGTTGTCAGTAGCACCCTCTTAAGTCTTAGCAAATTAGTCCACTCCAATAGAAAGCATCCCTGTGAGTATTAACCACTACCTTGTACTCTGGGGAAATGGCTCCAGCTCCTCTCCCACTCTGCCAGTATCTAGGAGACAGGTATTGTAGTAGTTGGAAAAAGAACTCCTTTCTTCTTGACATGGGACAGACAGCACATGCCTGCTCAGGACATATTATATCATGTGTCCAGTTACTGGGCACAAAGCTGTGTGGAATGACAGCATAGATCTTGGAAGAAATGAGTATCATCATGTAAGACACCAGATGAGAAGCAAGGAAGCTCAGTGCTAGGAGACAGCTGTGGTGGGAAAGAGAGCAGAGAGGATCGGGAGGAAGCAGGCACTCGGTGTGGATTCAGGGCACTCAACATAGAGCAATTTGAGTCTCATCTCTTGGGACCTCTGGACACTGGGGTGGAGCATGCCTCTCTCACTTCGCTCCCAATGCACTCTCTGTGTGCACCCCAAGTAGCTGACGGCCCTCAGGCACCTCAGTTGCAGGGGTTTGTTAAGTGTTCCAGCACAGACTGGAACCAGTGGGGATTAGGAGGTGAATGACTGAACAGTGTCACCACAGTCTGCATGAGCACCCGTATAGGCGGAGACACGGATCTCGCTGGACAGAGACGTATCAGCAAGTCAACAGGAGCCTGGCCCTGGGAAAGGGTACGCATTGGAGATCTCTAATGGTCAAGTAGCGGAGGGCAAATCCTAACGAAATGTAGTCCGGGACCAGTGGGTACAGTGTGACTTGGGAAGTAACCCTGAAAATGTGGAGCAGTGTGTGTGCTAAAGGAAAGTTCAGAGACAGCCCTGAGAATTCAGGTGCTTTGTGGGGGGAAAAAAAAAAAAAAAAAGAATGAGACAAGATGCCCAGTGGAAGGAGGAGGGACTAAAACAGATGTTGTTTATCACACAGCATTATCAGGGACCAGCCTTGGCTGGCAGAGGTTACAGATGGATGAGCCTTTACAAGCAGGCTGCACACTTGATGGCGTCAGCAGAGAAGGTGACGCAGAGAGACGTGGGACCCTCACAACGATTAGAGAATAGCAAGTTCGATCAAGCTGTGCAAAATCTTGTTCTAAAGCTAGGATGTGATGACGGCCGGGGGAAGGAAGGTAGACAGCTCGAACACAGGAAAGTCATAAATGAGGTAATAGGAAAATGCAACTAATCAAGTTGAGATTAATTGTATTTCGGAGAGTAACCGTATTTACATTACTGAACAAAAGGTACAGATTAAGTTTGTCCTAGTTGTTTGAAAATATGCAGTTTCCCAGTCCACAATTACAGCTTTTCTCTTCAACGAACATGGCTCCCATTAAAAAACAGAGGCACACAGCTCATTGTAAAGTGTAAAGAGAAAAGCAATTTCCTGCTCTCCACCTCACTCGTAAGTGATTTCTGGTGGTTCCTTTGGGTGTGTCTTTTTCCAGTAGAGCTGAGGGGAAGGAAAGCAGATTCCTTGCCCAGAGCCTCAGATCCCTCATGGCCACCCCCCCAGCCCAGCACTTCAGCCTTGGGGAGAGGTGTTCTTTAACAAGACTGTGGAAAGAGTGGCTTTCCAAAAAGATTCGGGTAGAAATCAGACTTAATAAACCCTAAGAGGTAGAGACACGATGAACTGGGAGGTTAATTTGAAAGTCTTCCCTTGAGGTGGGTAGAGAATTGGAGCGGATAAGGTCTTGGAACTTGGCTCAGGAGAGAAACCATTGGCTTGCAGATTTGCCTGCTCTTGGAGGGCCGCTGGCTTTACTGATTCTGATGATAAAGTCCTGAGGGTAGACAGTACAGGACCATGAATCTGTTCCTCATGCTAAGTGTGTCCTTCAACTCATCCTCATGAACAAAGTGCTTCCAGATCCCGGTACCAAACAGCCAGGCTTCAGCCTAAGTCCCGTGGCCCAGGTAGAGAGATCTTCCAAACCCTTGCTCCTGGCCTGCTACACAGAAGGGAACAGACTCAACTATTTCATCCATATTATTTTAGAAAGTGGAAGACACTGACAGAGAACACAACCCCCCTACCTTCTCAGCCCTGGGACCTTTTCACTAAACCAGAAATACCAATATTCCATCTGGAAGCAAACTACCATAAAAGTGGCCAAGACTCCCAGCCCTCTAGGACGCCCTGTCCACCGTCCCTGGAGAAGCAAGCACCTGAAGGATGGATACAGTGCTAGCCTGGTGGAGTTCAGTGGCCTCCACAGTCTTGTGTCTGACCACAGCCCCCCTCCTCTCTGGCCATAACCTCTTCTCAGAACACACTGCACAGCAAACAGCCGTGGAATTTCCTGTGAACACATGCGTTTTACTACTTGCTTCCTGCGTTGGGGTTTGGATACATTTATGTGGTTCTTGTAAATGCTAAAGATAAAGCGTGGATGCAGTTCTTAGCCCCCCCTCCCTTCCTCCAATTTTAGTCTTCTTAACACAGGAACGGGCCAGGCCCCGCCCATTACAGCTGAATGCATTACAAGAAATGTGGAAAAAATCCAAACCGTCTTGCCAGTACCCTCAGAAATTGAAACTTTCACAGGGAGTAAGAATGTTATGAACACCACTTTTAGGTGAAAAATAATAATAATAATAACAATAATAATAATAATAATAATAAAGAGGTAGGGAAATGGTGAAATTAAAACAAAACATTTATTCCTATTTAGAGAATTCCAAAAAAACATTAACATCAGTTTCTGAGCTTCAGGTTGAAGTTCTGAGTTTACCCATGAATTCTCTTGCTCTTCAGATCTCAGTTACAGACAGATTCTCTCTAAAAAGAGGCAGGGCTGCATAGAATCAAAAGTAATATGGCCAAAGACACAAAAGCTAACAAACACACAGTGGGAGGTGCTGGTTCAGTCTGGGGTGCTCCTGCAGAGGCCAGAAGTTCCTGGGGCAGATCCCGGTGGGGAACAGGCCTGGTGGTTAAGGACTTGTAGCAGAGTAGAGCTGGCTCAAGCATGCTCCTCAGCAGATCTTAAGAGCCAGCGGGCATGCAAGACGCTAAGGAAACAAGGCTCCTAGACACACCCGGACTGACATGCATGTGAGCTCACAGAGACAGCGGCAGCAGGCACACAGTCTACACCAGTCTGAGCCAGATGTGGTCCCAGTATAGAGACAAGAATACACACAAGCCCCCATCCGTAGCCCAGAAGCTACCTCCAACCGCTAAATGCCCACGAAGGAAAAGTTAGTTTTCTCCAACAGAATCTCACTGAGTGTACAAACCAAACTTAAGAGCAGACCCCAAGCCCAGCAGTAGATGGCCAACACAAAAACTCAGTATGCTGGGGGCTATCGTCTCAATGTTTAGCCTTTTGCTTGTATATTGTGGTTTCTGACTTTGTTTTTAGGGTTTTCTGTGTGTAGCTCAGTGTTGTGGTTTGTATGTGCTCAGGAGTGGCACTATTAGAAGGTGTGGCTCTATTAAAGTAGGTGTGGCCTTGTTGGAGTAGTGTGTCCCTGTGGGTGTGGGCTTTAAGACCCTTGTTTTAGCTGCCTGGAAGTCAGTCTTCTCTAAGCAGCCTTCAGATGAAGATACAAACTATCAGCTCCTCCTGCACCATGGCTACCTGGATGTTCCATGCTCCCACCTTGATGATAATGGACAGAATCTCTGAGCCTGTAAGCCAGCCCCAAATAAATGTTGTCCTTATAAGAGTTGCCTTGGTCATAGTGTCTCTTTACAGCAGTAACACCCTGACTAATACACTCAGTGTCTGTATGTTCATATGTATTTTTTATATTTTTTCTTTGGCTCCCTTTTCCCTGTTTGTTTGCTTTGCCCTATTCTGGTTTTTACATTTTTATTTTATCTTTTTATTCATTATTTTCTAGATGCCTGTTTGTATTCTAATGAGAAATAGGAAGGGCATGGCTGTGAGTAGGGAGGGAAGTGGGGAGGATCTGGGAGAAGTGGGGGAAGGGGAAACCATAATCAGAATATACTGCATGAAAAAAATGTATTTCCAATTAAAAACAGAAAGAACACCTCATCCCAAATGAGTAAGCAAGCGGAGATCCTATGTGAAGCCACCTCCAAGGAATGGGAGTATCCAGTCAGGAATACTTGGGGAGACAACCTAAAAACTCAGGAGGGTGAAAACAGAGAGATCACATGATCAGAACCAATTCCGGCCCAGGTGACCCTACAAGCAAGGGCTGAAGGACATGGGGGCCGAAGGACATGGGGGCCGGAAGTTGCCTTTGAGGCTGATCATGTGATCAGGACTGTCGGAAGGAACTGGAAACCATCGTCTCAGCTCTTATGATACAAAGGAAGGGCTTGCCATAAACACGCACGAGCTGTTGTGAAACTAAGAAGAATGTAAAGAACTAAGGAAGAGCAGAAAAGAATCAGTAGGTGTATTAAGGAACAAAATGTACTCGGAAATCACACTTCTAACACTCCATGAATACGTGGGACACCTTAGGGTGTCACCGTGGGAATCACATGTACAGACTATGAGAAAGGGGTGCTTGGGCATCAGTCTCCAGTGGGAGGGAATGGAGGAAGAGAGAAGAAGGGGGAAAGAAGTCAGAGTGTTTAGGGTGGCCCAGCCCCTGCCCCTCCCGTTAGCACCTCAACCAGAACTAGTGGAGTTCTGGGGTTTTCAAAGCCTTGCCTGTTATTTGAGGATAGTAATGGCCACTGTAGTTGTGGTAGCAATGGGCCTTTTAGGGAAAGCGTTCTATCCTCAGTAAAGGCAGTTACTGAAGGCATGAATACCTGTGGACATATCTTGATAAAGTAGCATTTTAACTATAAAAAGATTACGACAGCTTACATGTCACCTTTGTTGTCAAAGAAGTATATCTTCTCATGCTGTGGGGTGCTTTCCTCTGAGTCTAAAGGCATCGCTATCTTAATCAGAGCAAGAGAAGCTCGGCAAAGTGGGCCTGTCAGCATTCTCACAGGCATAGGGACTTGGAGGGTCTTTCCAGACAAGGTCTCCTCATGGGGATTCAGATACACATAATTATGCCTCAGCTGCACATTGCTTTGGAAGGTGCTGTGGTAGACAGGGCATATATGGTTAGCTGAAGAGAGACCTGTCTATGCATCCATGGGGAAGTGTCGGGGTGAGACTTTTTGGCATGTGACCCTTTTTTAGGCCATCCATCTTATAAGTAACCCTTTGCTAGTACACCTGAAAGTAACCCCAATAAACTCTTTGGTCTGCCAAGATAGACTTGGTGGAGTGGCTCCACTCACATCACCGGTGTCTCGTCTGGGATCTCCCGTGGGTAGACTTTTGTTCACGTCTCTCCTTGAAGAGTCACACATCTGGTCACTAAAATGCCCAGTAAGCAGGCCATACTACTTCCAGTCAGCAGAGTCATTATGAGACCCCACGCTTTTCATCCCTTTTGGAAGCTGTCAACCCACGTGGCTCCAGTGACTTGGGATCAGATGGGCATGCTGCTTCATTTGCTCATTTGACTGGAGAAAGGGCTTCACGATGACTTTAACCTGCTTACTCTCTAGGATCTGCCTTCTGAGTGCTCTGTCTTAATTCAATATGAACTTATCTGGGTTGCTGAATGTGTGTGTGCTTCACCCCGAAGTTTGTGTCACCTGGTAAATGTCCACCATCTGATGGGTGGGACACCTATCTGTTCTTCCCACCACCATGAGCGGCTGACTGGGGAGGGGCCCATTTCCAGTACTTGATATCCCATCCCCACAGGAAATTAGAGGCCCTGATTCAATAAAGCAGCAGAGTTGCATTTCCTAACATAAACAGTGCCAGAGACACTTGTATGCTGACGCTCGGGGCAGTTTGCATAAGAAGAACAACCTGGCGATGTGTTTCTTCTGTGTTTGTGTATCTGAAACTTTTCAAAGACTGTAAAACATTTTTAGATACCCAAAGCTATTAACATTTTGCCAAACCTGAAGCACATCTATAAAATAAAGTATTATGTGAAATCTGCCCCAAAACAACCCCCACTCTCTCCCAGAGTGGAATCAGGGTGCATATGAGATAGGACCACACCCTACTCGGTGTTACATTGTATAGAACACCACCCTAGAGGGCCCCTCTTGATTGGATTTGAGGAAAGGTGACTGCAGGCCCTGGGAGGACCCAGGATCTGCACCATCTGTGAGACATCCAGCACATACTGGTAAGTGACTCATTCCTGGAACAGAGAAGGAGCCATGATGTAAGTTTATTGGCATGACTTGTAGGAGCATATAGGCGTGTAAGATCTCGGCGGAACCAGGTCCAAGAACAGGGTGTCGCTCCCTCATCTGGAACTCATAAAGTGATGGACGTTGTACAATGCGAAGATACAGACACACAACAATCACTTGATTCTCAGTATGTTTTTCAAAAACCAAGGACTTCCCACTGTTCCTGAAGCTTCTGTTTAACTCTGTCCGCGGCTGTTGACAAAGCATATTCTATTGCTAGCTGGTCACCTGCTTGCCGGTTTGGACCTGGACCTGACCCACCACTTCCCATAGCAGCTGCCTCCTGGCAATGGTCTGGTTTCTTATCTTATCAATACTCTGTCTCTGTGTGTCTCTGTCTCTCAGTCTCTCTTCCTTCCCACTTCTCAACTCTCTTGAACTGTGCTCCAGCCTCTTTAATCATCCTATAAATCATATATATGCATATAGACACATAGCTATATTACTGTATGATAGTTGATATGGGAGTTACTATTAGTACATAAAAATAAAATAAGCGAGCCTGCATTCATCTTGGCTGGGCTGCCAGGGTTTGTGGGTCATATGACAAACTGCTGTGGTTGAAGTCACTAAACCTTGTAGATTTGTAGTTGTTCAATATGTTGTCATCATAGAAAGACATCAAGCATGTCAGCTATGTTTCGGACACTTTCACAACAGCATGCATATATCATTTTGCTACATGCTCAGTAGGTATCCCTAAATGCCACACCATCGCATGCTTTGAAATCTACCTGAATGTTCGTACCCTTTTGCTGCTTGCTTTTTACACCAATATGTGAAGAAAGCTCATCCTTTGTGTTTGCCACACGTATACAACCCCTGTGATAGAACACCACGACACTGGGGAGGTGTCATTGGATATCAAAAGGACAAAGGCAAAATGCCTCAAATGGCGACACAGATCAGTCAAATACATATACAGGGCGTGGGATGTGGTCCTTAAAAAATGTGACACTGCATAAGGACCGAAGACATCTAGGGAGAAAGCAGAGCTGCGCACGTGGAAGCAGTTGGCATGTCAGATCCATCACATTGCTAAAGCTGTGTGGCCATGCCCCTAACAAAGATTTGTTTGTCACCCCTGGAGTGAAGGCAGTGAAGCTAAGTCATTACTCGCTGCTCCTCTGGGAGCTGTGGAGTCACAGCTACGGGCATCTCCAACACCGCCTTCAATAGTGTGTGCTCCCACCAGGAGAGGATGAATAGGCTCTTCCCAGACTCAAATTTTGCCTGTCCAAAGGGCAGAAGTGTGATTTGTTACCATTTAGATTTTGTTTCCATGGTTACTGGTGTGACTGAGCACTTCCGTATGGGCTCTCAGGTTTCCCATCTAGAATTTTCTGTTGGCATCTTTGCTCGTTTTTTCTGTGGGGTTTTCCATCCAACTGTGACCTGTGTATTACTCGTTGCTGTGGAATTGCAGACCCTGTGCTCTGTGCTGTGCCTTTTGCTTTGTCTATGGTGTCTAAGGTGACTCAGCCATAGCACTAAGTACTCAAGATGGCTTTCTAGTTACTAGCATTTTGTCCCTAAGATTTGCCTTTCTGACTCAGTGACATGTGTATTTGGCTGCTTCCTTCCTCTAGTTTGATGACAAGTCTGTGTTTCATTGAGAAGTCAGTGTTTGTGAATGGTGACGCAGAACAACTTCTTCCACTCTCTCGATGGAGAACCAGTTGCCATAGACACGATTTATTGAAACTTGCATGTTCTCTCTGTCAATGTAACAATTTTTCTCAGATGGTGGGGTTTTGGAATGGGGCTTGCTGGATCTAAGCTCTGTCCCGATGGCTGTGTGTCCACCCCTTACTAGTTCTATAGCCTTTAACCATCAGAGCTTTAGAATAGCACTGGTAGCTGGTACACCTCTGCCACAGCTTCTGTTAGTCACACACAAATACTGCCTGGGATATTCGTAGGTGTTCTACTCCTCCATGATCATTTCGAGATCACCAGGAGACACTCAGGAGGCAGAGGCAGGTGGATCTCTGTCTACAGAGTGATTTCTAGGACAGTCAAGGCTTCACAGTAAGACCCTGTCTCGAAAAAAATTTTTTTCAAGCTCATTTTGGAGAATTTCCTGTGGGAATAGAGATGTGTTGCCGTTAGGGGTTAGCTGAGTACACATGTTATTGGTAATATTGAGCCATTCCACCCTAATATGTTTGTTTAGTTTTAGGTCTTTATTTTATATCCTTTACAAACCTTTATAAAAAATCTGTTAACGGCACACAGTATAAAGCCTATTGCTGTTTCTCTTGCATGGGAGACATGCTGCCATGGCATTAATTAGTACCTTATTGCTGGTGTGCTGAAGACCTTCAGGTTACACGTGCTCGGCCTAACATCAGGCTGGCCCCGTCTGTCCCTGTATCAGGACTTTATGTTACCTGAGAGTTTATCAGCCAATAGGCATATTATATTAGACTATGGCTAAGGTCTTTTCCTTAAAGTTCCTTTTTGTTTGCTTGTATCCTTCAGAAAGAGCTGCACTGGGAGACTGTGGTGCTCATGGCCACAAGGCCCTTCAAGTGGAGGACGGCACCACTCCCGTTTAGGTGTGGTGGGGCCCTAGGAGGCTGGAGCATCGTGCTGTAGACAGTGAACGGGTCCTGGGAGGAGACAGACCTTTCCATTCCCTTGGTTCCTTTTCTTTTTAATTTTTTGTGGTTTTTTTTTCTCTTGAGAACTTCATACAAGAGTGCGTTGCACTTGCATCATCCCCATTCTCTCTCCCACCTCCAGCTTCTATGTTCTCCATTCCCTCTCAAATTCATGACTGCTTATAAAGGTGTGTGTGTGTGTGTGTGTGTGTGTGTGTGTGTGTGTGTGTGTGTGTGTGTGTGTGTCCTGCTGACTTCATACTGAATTAATTTAGTGTTGTACCTGTGTTTGGAGCTGAGCCCATGGGATTGGGTAAGCTATCAGAGAAATTCCTCCTGGGGAGGAATGATTTCTTCCTCAGCTGCCATTGACTGCCTGTAGCTCTCCTAAGGATGAGACCTTGTGAAATTTACCCATCCATGTTGATATGTTGACTGGTGAGGTCATTATGCAGGTCTTGTTTGGCAGCCCGATCATTGAGATTGTGAGGGTGCAGCAAACCTGGAATGTCTAGAAGGCACTGTCTAACAGCAGGCCTCCTGGTCCTCTGGCCCTTAGGATCTTTCTGTTCCCTCTTCACTGAACCTTAGAGGGGGGGCTGGGCACCCCCTAATCACTTAATCTCCACATTTTGAACAACCATGGATCTCTGTAGTAACCCCCATATAACCTCCTCTGATACGAACAGAAGCTTTGGTGAGTAGTAGAAGCCCTGCTAGAACTTCACTATTAATAGTGAATAGGAGTTGCCATTACAGATCCTTTTTCTTATTTTTGAAATTGGGTCTCACTGGATGGCCCAAAAGGTCTTAAGTTTCTAGTCCTCCTATCTTCACCTAATGATACATTTTATTGTGTATTTTTCCGACGGGGCTGTATATGTGTGCTTTGATGACCATGTTGTGCATTCACGTGTGAGGCCGCAGGCGAGTACTAGGTGGCTGCTCTTTCTCTCTGCCTTATTCCTTTTGAGGAAGGGTCTTCCCCTGAACCTAGAGCTTGGTTTTTATCAGTGAAAGTTTACCCGCTTACATATTTATTGTGATTATAATAACTATATCATATATAGTTATTGTATATAATAATATTCAAATTCCCATATCATTTTATTTTATTGCTTAAAATATCAATTAGTGACTAGAGAAAAAGATGTTTTTTAAAAAACACCTACCAAGATTATAAATTTTCAATGCACAATCACTGGGTACTGCAAAGTTTTTTATTAGGTACTTTCAAAGTTCTGAACTTTTATGTCTTGTGTTGAATTTCTCTTGGGTAATTCTGTAACATTCTTTATTCTTAATAGTTTTTGTCTTAAAATATATCTTATGTACTGTGAATGTAGATCAAGCAGTTTATTTAGCATTTTCCATTCATAGCATTTATGCACCTGGGTGTGCTATATTACTCATGTGGAGGTCAAAAGACAACTTGCAAGGACTGGTTCTCTACTTCCACCATGTGGGCCGAAGGGTCAAGCTTGGGAGCAAGCACTCATACCTGCTGAGTCATCTTGCTGGTACGTGTATTTAAGAATCTAATTTCAGCCCAAGCCACTGTGTTATAATACAAATTTATTACAGTTACTAAATTATTTGGATTTACTTTCACCACTGTCATTATTCATTACACTCATTCTCACTGAATAAAAACAAAATTAAAGAGTTCATTGCTAGCATATCTGCACCACAAGAAGTATTAGGGAAACACAGTCCGCCAAAGGGAAACGACACCCGGTCTGCAGTTCAGATCTGCACAGGATGAGCTGCATAGGAGCAACTCTGCTGTAACAGCAGCACTGTAATGGTAAATACAGAGGACGGCCTTGTGTCGCACGTTGCTGTAGCTGACGACTGACTGGTTAGAGGAAAAGTGACAATGGCGTGCTGCATAGCGTTCGTGAGAGAACTCGGAACAGCAGCAGCATGTTCTTATACCACGGAGACAATCTAACACCATGTGAGGGTGAACAGCTGGATGTTCGTGGTGCCCCTAGATCAACCACCAAAAGTGAGGGGGCAGGGACAGAGGAGTGTCCCTAATAATCCAATAAATAAAATGGAATCATTAAAAATACTCAATCCAAAAATGGAAAAGAGAAATGGGAAATACAGCATAGATGGAACAAGCAAAAAACTGATGACAAATGAAATATTTAATTCCAATTACACTAAATAAAAATATATTTATGGTTTAAACATTTCTGTTAGAAGGCAGGCATTGTCATTGGGGGTGGATAGGGGAAGCAAGATACAAGTATGTTTTTGCTACAAGAAACCTACTTCATGAAAGAATCTGTGTGTGTGTGTCTCTGTCTCTCTCTGTCTCCCTCTGTCTCTGTCTCTCTCCGTGTCTCTGTCTCTCTCTCTCCTCTCTCCTCTCTCTCCTTTTCGGTCCTCACCCCCTCCATATGTTCTCGATCTCTTCCCTTCTTTCTCTCTCCTCTGTCTTTCCATCCTTCTCTGTCCCCTTTCTTTCTCTGCCTCTATACCCTTCTCACGCCCCAAATAAACTTCATTTTATACAAAAAAAAAAAAAAAAAAAAAAAAAAATCACAGATAGAATAAGAGTAAAGGGACTAAAAATATACTACATGTAACAGCAAACAAAAGTAAGGAGCATTAGCTAGAATATAACAAAAATTCATATGAAATCAAGAGGGACATTTTATAACAAATAAGATATCTCATGATAAGATGACCATAGGCTAAATGCAAAGGTACTAATAGTTATCTAGACTATTTGATAACTCTGCTGTTGTGCAGCATTTCCTCCAAAATGAAACATTCCATCCTGCAGGGAAGCTCCTAAAGCTCAGGAAGAACACAACTCAATGGCTTCAGGTAGTACCTGAAACAGAACAGAATCTCTAGGCTTGTTCCACCACATTTTAAAATAAGCAGTAAGGATTGCTGAGAGACACTCTCAGATTAATCAGGCAAACTGCCTGGAGAAGACAGTCTCCAACCTGCAGTGCAGTCCAGGTTTCCAGCATTCATGAGCCTTCATGACATGGTGATACAGCTGTCTTTGGGTCATTTCTGTTCCTGTCAGTAACCATTCAACTATATTCCTAGAAGTCACCCAAACAAATCTTATTGGTTCATTAGGATAGAGTTAGGTGATATCCTTACTTTGGTCTGCTATCTGGGATAAGACATTTGTTCATGTCTTCCCATGAGAACTTTTATACAACCATGACAATCAATCTAACTAACGATTTTTTACTTTGAGACAGTCAACCTAACAGTAGGAGCATTCTTTTAAAGGAGATGCAGATAGTTAATGAAAGTAAATCAAATTCTGGATCATAAAACAAGTTTCAACAAATCTGTAGGAGTAGAATGTATACACTATACAAACTGAACATATATAATCCTATACAACAAAAGGGCTGGAGAGATGGCTCATTGCTTAAGAGAACTGGCTGCTCTTTCAGAAAACCCAGGTTTGATTTCCAGTACCATTTGGCAACTTACAATCATTCATAAGCCCAGTTCCTTAGGTACCAGTGTCCTCTTATGAATTCTGTGGGCACCAGGCACGTGGTGTACAGACATGCATACAGGTAAAACTCCCAGACATAAAATATTTTTTTAAAAAAAAATTAACATAAGAGAAATTTCTATTTAAAAATTCACATATTCAGAACACAAGTAATTCAATTTTAAACAACTCATAAATTTAAAAACATAAAAATAAACATATTTAACTGAATATAAATGAAAATAGAACAAAACAAAATGTGTGGGATATAACCCAAGAGGCATTTAGAGGGAAATGAGGAAGCCACTGATCAGATAAGAATGAAAAGGAGATATTAAAACAAAATCACTGAACTCAAAAGCTGGCTACTTGGGTCAGGGGAGAAGGCAATAAAATTAGTAAAGCTGTAGCCCAAGTGAGCAGCCATGAAAAGCAAATCAGGGTGAGTGACAGAAGGTATCTGTACAGAGCCAGCAGCACTGACAGCACAGGAGGCATCAGTACAGACTCATCAGCATGGACTGCACAGGAGGCATCAGTACAGAGCCAGCAGCATGGACTGCACAGGAGGCATCAGTACAGAGCCAGCAGCATTAATAACACAGTAAGAGAAAATGATGAACAATATATGATAAAATACTAACAATTTGGATGAAAGACAAATTCCTTGAAAAAGCAAATTCCTAAAGCTCATTTATAAGATAAAACATAATCAAACAACAGGCCAATATCTGCTTGTTTTTTAAAATGAATTTGTTGTAGTACAAGTCTTCTCACAGAGAAAACTACAGGTCCCAATGGCTTCCCTGGTGAGTTCTACTACATTTTAAAGAAAAAGCAATATTGATGATACACAAATTTTATTACCTAATAAAGGGAAGGCATGAAATCCTACAACTAATATCACATTCAATAGTGGAAAGCTGATTCTTTTTCTCTAAGACAGGAAACAATACAAGAATGTTTCACTTTTATACAACACATTATTGGAGAATTAAGTAATAAAAAAGAAATAAAATTTATGTAGATAATACAATCACCTAGTGGAAAGAAACTAAGGGTTTTTGGGTTTTTTTGTTTTTTTTTTTTTGGTTTTTCGAGACAGGGTTTTTCTGTGTAGCCCTGGCTGTCCTGGAACTCACTCTGTAGTCCAGGCTGGCCTTGAACTCAGAAGTCCGCCTGTCTCTGCCTCCCAAGTGCTGGGATTAAAGGTGTGCGCCACCACTGCCCGGCTGAAACTAAGAGTTCTTTAAAAATAGTTGCTAGTTATAACAATCTGTCAAGACCAGGATGAAGGCCAACTTATAAAATATACAAATGGAAAACTGAAATTTAAAAGAAATACAACTGACAATGCCATCAAAATGCATGAACTACTTTATGTAAGACCTGGGCATCAAAAAAGTGCAAAAGAGAAACTAAATGTGTGCTAAATAAATGCAGAGTTATGCCACCTTCGTAGATGAGAAGAGCAACTTTTAAATGTAAATTATCCATGCATTTATCTGTGAGATCAAGTTAATGTTAATAAAAATGAGAAGAAAAAAAAAAGATGGAGGCTGAGGAGTTGACGTGATGGTTTAATGAGATGTACCCATGTTTCTGGGCACCTGAATATTGGTGCCCAGCTGGTGACATTGTTTAGGCAGGCTTACAGGAAGTATGCTATTGCAGCAGGTTTGAGGGTTCCAACGCTGTATGCCATTCCCCAGGGGGCTCTTCGATTTTTGTTTGCAGTTCCATATGTGAGCTCTCAACTGCTGGTCCTGGGCCATGACTGGCACACACTGCCAGGCTTCCCCACCATGATGACAGCAGAGCAGTTTATCTAGGGCTTATTGTTTCAGAGGGTTTAGAGTCCTGAGTTGCCTTGGTTGTGGTGTTTTATCAAAGTCACAGGAAAGAAACTAAGAAGTCACAGCCATTTTGAAAAGGAACAAGTTGGAGGGATTATGTTTCTTCACTTAAAGGTTTACAGTGTGGTGAAATACAGTAAATGAACTGTTTTAGACAAAGGAGGCTATATGTGGATACACATGAATATACGTAAGGAAAAAGGGTGTCAGAGATGTTCTACAGAAGGACAGTACGGTAAACCAAATAGTGCTGGGACAATTGTATCTTCTTGTGAAAGAAAATGAGCTTGACCCTTTCTGTATACCATGTATTGACATGAACTTGACCCTTACTGCATACCACACATAGACATGAACTGGACCCTTATTGTATACCAAACTTAGAAATAAACTTAAAACATCACAGACCTAACTATCAACCCAAAGCTGCAAAACCTTTAGAATAAAATAAACAGTACAATATTTATGACCTCAAGTTAGCCTGGGACCTCTTGGATAGGTCACAAGAAGTAGAGCCATAAAATATATTCTTGAGGACTTAGGCTCCACACAAACAAAAATCTTCTGCTCTTCAGAAGACAATGATAAAGTAACTAAAAGGTAGGGCTGGAGAGAAGGCTCCATGGTTAAGAGTGGGTGCTCTCTTGTAGAGGACCCGAGTTCAGTTCCCAGGACCCACCTCTGGCAGCTCACAGCCTCCTATAACTGCATCTCCCACACCTGATGCCTTTTTCTGGCCTCTAGGAGCACTGCACTCATGTGCCCACACTCTGGCACACAGACATACATGCAATGTATTTATCAAAAGGCAATCTACAGGCTCAGAGATATATTTGTAAAATATACATTTTACATAAATAACACAATTCATTACCAATAAAAATGTAAAACAATAAAAATTGAAACTTTTATAAAGAAAATATATAAACAGCAGGTAAACACATGAAAGCACTCTTTGTCATTAGTCACTAGGGAAATTCTAGTTAAAACCACAGTGAGACAGCACTAGCAATGTGCCATTTAGAAAGACTAAACTAAAAGCATAGTTCACCGCCTCCAGAAGAACTGCCCAGAAAGACAGTGCTCTTCAGTTCCTGGAACTCATGAGTGTATCATCTTACATAGCAAAGGGACTCTGTAAGATGTTAAAATGGGGGAGATACACAGTTGTGATGGCTATTCTTGATTGTCAACTTGACTATATCTGAAATGAACTACAATACAGAAATGGAGGGCACACCTTTGATCCCGATCTTGAGTCTAGAAGACACAAGCTTTTGCTCCAGATCTTGAGGTGGGACGACATATGTTCTTAACCCGATTCCATACACACTTTAAATCCAGATCTTGAGACACCCTTTAATCTGGGCCGTCCCTTCTGCTGGAGGCCTATATAAGGACAATGGAAGAAAGAAGAGTTCTTCTTTGTTTGTACTTACTTGCCAGCACACCTGTTGGAGCCTAGCTCTTCGGGATTCCATCTTATACAGAACAACTGAAATACCCAGCCTCGTGGGAGAGCAACTACTAGCTTCTTTGACTTCGCATTCGCAGTAGGCCTTTGATGGGTTAGTTGGATAAGCAGCCTGTAAGTCATTCCAATAAATCCCTTAATATAAGATTCATTCTACAAGTTCTGTGACTCTGGGAAGCCCTGATTAATACCACAGCACAATCTAAGGGAACCAACCGATCATGTCTAGCTCTGATGTGGCCAGAGGGGGAAGCAATGGTGGTAGATAAAGATATGGTGTGGTTGCATCATCCACCGATCACTGATGGCTTAGAAATAAACAAAGTTGGGAGTGTGCACCACAACTCTGACAGCACCTTAAATCCAACAACGTGTGTTCAGAATTCCAGGTCTCATAATCATGTGCTTCTCAGCCATTCCATTGGTGGGGGTTTGCTGAAGTTTTCCAATGTTGGTGAGCATGTAAAGCAACTGGAACTCCCAGACACTGCTGGTGGAGATTCAAAATGGCGCAGTGACTTTGGGAAATAATTGTGTCATTTATTACGAAGTAACATAAACCTATAATGTGGCCCTTCAATATTGTTTTTATGTCTTACTCCACTGACAATAGCAACTCATGCCCAGTAATGATGTTTCATATCAGCTAGATTTTTGAAAAATAAACTCAGTGTCTGTCAAATAGAAAATATGTGGATAAAGAAAATTAAAGATAGCTTGGCTGGTGGCATAGGACCATAATCCCAGCTACTTGGAAGTCTGTGACAAGAAGATCAAGAGTTCAAGACCTGCCTGAGCTACAGAGTAGGTTCAAGGCCAGCCTGAGTGGCTTAGCAAGATCCTATCTCAAATTAAAAACAAACTGCTGAAGAGTAGAGGAAGCTTGGGGCATGACACACTGGGTCCGAGCACTAGCTTCTCAAGCGTGAGAACCTGAGTTCAGATCCCCAGCGCTCATGCCAACAGTGAGACACAGCCATGCACGCCTATATTTCCAGCACTGGGAGCGACAAAGCCAGAGGGTTGCTCTGACCAACAGCCTGCCCCAGCCTCAGGCTCAGTAAGGGACCTTGTCTTCAGGGGATAGGCAAAGAATAATAAAGCATACAAAGTCCGCCTCTGGCCTCGAGACATGGGAACGCACACCTGCACACACATGTGCACACGCAGGCATACACCGAACATACAACAACAATAGCCAAGTAAACAAAAGCTAGGGGTGTAACTCAACAGTACATCTCTTGTTTAATATGCATTAGACCCTGGGTCTAATTTCCAGAATTGCAAAAGAAAGAAAGAAATGAAGGGGAGAGAGGGAGAGATGGAGGGAGGGAGGGAAGGAGGAGAGAGGGGAGGGATAGAGGGAGGGATGGAAGAAGAGAAAGGAAAGTTATATCACTGAGTAATTAAAAGGAATGAGGGCTGGAGAGATGACTCAGTGGTTAAGAGCGCTGACGGCTCTTCCGAAGGTCGTGAGTTCAAATCCCAGCAACCACATGGTGGCTCACAACCATCCGTAATGAGATCTGATGCCCTCTTCTGGGGTGTCTGAAGACAGCTACAGTGTACTCACATATAATAAATAAATAAATTTTAAGAAAATTAAAAGGAATGAGCTATTGATCTAATCAACAAACGGATGAATCTCAAACTCCAATCAAGGCAAAGAGGAAAGCACATGAAAACAGATGTTACATGATTCCATTGATACAAAGTGCCAGGAAATCTAAACTAGTTTTTACTGTAAGCCACAGGACTACAGTGGGGTAGAAAACCAGAGGACTGACTGCACAAGACAATGGAAGAAAGTTTACAACATTTTGTTTTATAAATTTTGTGATTAGCAACAATAGATATTATTTCAAATTTATTAAATTTCACACTTAAAATTGGTTAATTTTTGCATGTAATTTATATCATAATAAAAATAGATTTAAAAGAAGTAAAGTTGACAAGCTTGAGCCATTACTCAAAAGTGATGAAAGATAACTTGGCAACTGTACCATTTAAATGTGCTGAATGTGGTGTGTGTGTGTGTGTGTGTGTGTGTGTGTGTGTGTGTGTGTGTATTTATTCAGGAATGCCTTCTACCTCCTTTGAGACGTGGTCTCCCATTGGTCTGCAGTTCAGCAGTTAAGCTAGACTATCTGGCCAGAGAGCCTCCTGGCTCCTCCCCACTGCTGGGATTACAAACGTGTGCTGGGATCCTAAGCACTGGCATCTTTCCTTTTTCCTCCCCTCTCCTCTCCTCCCCTCCCCCTCTCCTCCCCTCCCCTCCCCTCCCCTCCCCTCTCCTCTCCTTTCCTTTCCTTTTTTTCCCCATGGAGCCAGGCCCTCACTATGTAGCTTTTGGTTGTCTTAGAACTCATTATGCAGACCAGGCTCACAGAGATCCATCTGCCTCTGCCTCCCACATGCATGGGATAAAGGGGTGTGGCTTGATGCCTGGTATTTTTATGTGAGGTCTGTGGTCAAACTTCTAAGCACTTTACCACCTGGGCCACCAATCTTACTATTTGAGCATTTATTTTAAAGACATTTATCAAATTAATTTAATTAGGTTTAAAATTCCTCCAATTACTTTAATCTCCATCAGAATACACAAGAGTTTTAAAATTCCTCGGCGTCTATCGCTTGTCCTGGTCACCCATTACTTGACGTACGGTTTAATCCATGGTGTGTGGTAGCTCCTGAGTAAACCATTATTATCAGAATCCCCCACAGTGTTTGTTATCACAGCCCCACGTTTTGGGGTTTATTTTCTCAATGCTGCTTCCATCACAGACTGACTCTTCTTCTTACATGTTTTTCTGTTTAATTCTTTCCTTGCCGTCTGCGAGTAGCAAATGCTCTTTGGTTGTCTCCCTCCCATTGCCCTCCTCTTCCTTGAGGCAGGGTCTCATTGTGTGGCCCAGACTGGCCTGGAACTCAGCTTTGCAAGTGCTTGGGGTTCCCTCCACTTATGATCGAGGCTATGACCTCACAAGGATGCTGCCACACCATCTTGTGATCTCAGCCCAAGCTCTGGGAAAGCCACGGCCAGCTCACTGTTACTTTGTATATGACCACGGCCAACTCACTGTTACTTTGTATGTGACCACGGCCAACTCGCTGTTACTTTGGTTTTTTTGTTTGTTTGTTTGGTTGCTTTTGTGTTTTTTTGTTTGTTTTTTTGTTTTGTTTTGTTTTGTTTTTTGGGTATTTTTTTTTGGTTTTTCGAGACAGGGTTTCTCTGTGTAGCCCTGGCTGTCCTGGAACTCACTCTGTAGACCAGGCTAGCCTCGAACTCAGAAATCCACCTGCCTCTGCCTCCCAAGTGCTGGGATTAAAGGTGTGGGCCACCACTGCCCGGCTTCACTGTTACTTTGTATGTGACCTTTTTTCCACTTTTGTTTTAATTTTTTTTTTCTCTTCTTAGCACTTATTGGTTTTATCAGGAATTATATGTTTGTTCTCAAAGCCTAGGAAGCAGGAGGTTTCTATTGGAGAACTCATGTCTTTAATTAGTTCATAGTCACTACACACTTTCTATTAACATTATATTATATAATATTATAATGATACTTTCTGAAGTTTTCTTTATTATCTCTTTCTGTTACTCTTAATAGATTGACAAAACACAATTTTCATTGTTTTATACTCTCATTATCTTAAACCCCCTTGTATCTTGTTTGATTTCTCTGCTATATTCTAGATAAGCATCTAACCTTCAGCACAGTCATTTTCTCTCCAGCTGAGCTAAGGCACTGCACAATCCATTCACTGGTATTTTGCTAGTGTGTGCGTTTCTCGTTTGTAGAAGGCCTATTCCTCCCTTCTTGGAGTATCTTTATCTCCACTCCAGGCCTTGAAAACTCATGCTGTTTCTACGTGGTTTTAGCACCCTTTCCTCTTACTGGCGGTTTATCTATTACTGTAAGTTCATGGGACTTGAATCCAACTGTTGGCTGAGTTCACCTGCTCTTCATCATAGTTAATCGTGTCAGCGTGCACTTTTGGTGCTCTCAATTATGAGCCCCTCTTTTGCAGGGCCAGTACAGGGGAGGTGGGGTAAGGTGGTAGAGGCTGTGGACAGACAGACAGGGGCTCTGGTCACATGGATCAGAGTGCTTTACTTTTATAGGGTGATCATTAAAAGTGAAGAAGGGAAAGGGGGAAATTGGAATCATAATGTCCAAGAGATATCAGTGCTAAAAGGCATAAAACAGGTCGTGACTTCAATACTGTGGAAGACCAATTAAGGCAAAAACTAACAGGTGGCCATCTTTAGCATAGATGCTGTGGTTTGGTAAAGAAGAAAGGGTAGAAAAGAGAGTAAAATGAATTAAAGGTCCATCCACGGAAAACAGAAAATGAATGTCCACTCTCACAGGATACAGGGAATGTTACAGGAACAGGGCTTAGCTCAGGGAACAAGTCCCGGAGGAAAACCAAAGACAATTTCCCATCATGAATTTGAGGAAAGATTTGAACTGAGTCTAGACTGTGTGGAGAGAATGTGATGAGATTTAATCCATGGATGGTTGGGGGGGGGGGGGGAGACAGAGAGACTGCGCTCGGTGCTTGGAAACCAGCATAAACAAAAGCCAGTGAGCAGAGGTGGTCAGAAGATGGGCACCAGGAAGAGTTACAAGAGCTGAAAACCCAGGACTATATTCCTCCTGAGGAGTCGCACCACCCACACGGTGGGCCCTCCTCCATCAATCAATAACCAAGAAAATGTCGCACAGACAGGCTATGCTTATTGAGAACCACGGACCAGGGCGATGAATGAGTAAACACAACAGGTGAAAGCCAGGGTATTTCTCTCTGCACAGATCCTCAGGAGAGCAGCCTCTGTTTTCATGTTGCTGTGACCTGACATATGCAATCTCAAGGAAGAGATTTGTTTTGGCTCTCTGTCTCAGAGTTCACTCTATGACAGCTTGGGAAGAACATAAGAGCTGCACACACATGTGACAGAGGAAGACTAGTCACAGCTACACAGGATGCAGAGGTGGGGAGGGGTGGCCAGAGATGATGCATACCTCAAGAACCCACTGCCATGTCACCTAACTTCTCCAGCTAGTCCCCACCGCATTTCCAGGCCTGTCTTCCAGTTGTCATCTTATTTGGGTTGCAAATGTTCACATAGAACAAAGGGTCCATACCAGCTGGCATTCCAAATCTCCCAAATAGTATCACCAACTAGCCTGACATCATGAGCTTGTAAAGGACATCTCATGGTTGAGCTGTGCATCGGGCTCCTCTGCATTCTCTCCATGCAGCTATACATACATACATACATATATACATACATACATACATCCAGGCTGAAGCAAGCTCCTCTTGACCTGGTGCTTCAAAGACTTCACTTGGAATAACTACTTGAGTTTAAAGGATCTGAAGGGTTGCAGAAGAGCCCAGGAGAGAAACCAGCACACATAGGTGCTGTCTACTTGCTACTCTGGATTGGGGGCTGAAGGTCTTCTCTGGAATTGAGGCCCTGTTGGTTTGTTCTGGTGTTGCTATGTATTCAAATGCTAAATTCTGTACCCCACGACCTGGTTGCCCCAAGAAGAGTGAATTCTCACATACATTAGCTTTTGTTGTGAGAACATTGCTCCCCAAGTTAATTGGTGGATAAAAGGTGAGATCCTGTGACTGGGTAGTAGATAGAGGTAGATGGGTTTTCAGTTCCCTGGCTGGGGATTCCAGGTAGAGAAAAAGGAGGAAAGAAGAATGGACATGAGAGGGAGGAAGAAATCACCATGGGGTAGGTAAATCGTGAGTGCATAAGCCATGAGGGCTGCCCTGAAGGAGTAAAAGCGACCCAGACAGAATATGACAAGTGATATCTCCAGGATCACCATAGGGAAGTAGACAAAACAGCATTGAGGGTTGATATCTGCCCAGCTCTAGTGCTTTTAGCTGATTGTAAACCTAAAGGGTTTTTTGTCTTTTATCTTGGAACAATATGGTCTGAAGTAGAGTAGAAAACCCCTAATAGATACTTAAAGACAACAAGGCAGTGTAGCAACCCTCAACATAATAATAACCACTATATGGCCCATCCCCTGTTATAGAATGGTGGGCTACAGGTTCAGCAATCATTCCCACAGCTCCTAACCAGCTGCAGCTATCCCAACCTATGTAGAGGCCAGAAGAGTAATCATTTGAAAGAGCCTACTGTACTTGATTAGGCAGATTTATGAAAGAATAAATTTTGACAAAACACTATATTGGGCTGCATGCCTGCCTCTCCACTGGGGTGCCAGAGTTCCGCTGGCAAGCCACTCATATGAGGCAGAACAAAGTCCTTGATAGGGGTCCTAACCCAAGTTCTTCAGGGTGAGAAACAGCAAGATCTGGGATGGATGCTGTGGTTCTCAAACTCCTGTGCACACAGATGCCGCTTGGGGCCATGGGAAATTGAGAACAGGCTGCAGGCCCCAGCCTCCCTTAGGAGCCAAGCAGGAAGGGGATGACTGAGCCCTGGACAGGTCAGAATCCAGTTTGGTTCTGAGTGGATGCCTAGAGGTACAGATAGGCTGGAAGAGAGAAGGCCTTCTCCAAGAGATGTAGGCACAGGCGAGGCTCTTTACAACAAACCCACCCCACCCCCAAAGCCCCCACCCCAACCCCTCCACCCCCAGTGATCCTTGATAAAGGAGAAAATGCATGCTTGTCCAAACTGCTGCATTTAATAGAGGATGTGAATGCATCCTCTTACTCAGGAAGAACCAGGGATTAAATACTTTTCGCAGGAAGAGATGCCCAGACAGGGAAGCACACTGGGTGAGCACTTGGGGCCTGTCTAGATACCTCATTAGCGTGGCGAACTATAGGTTTTTATGCCAGTTGTAATGGTCCTCTCAGTGGGGTGTCATGGTTACGTGTTCCAGGACAGGTGGAGCTTGGCAGGGGGCTGGTCCATGCCTACTATTCTCAATCCTGAGTTTCCCCGGGGTCTTGAACCTATTTCAACCTCACCAATTCTTCTGTCTTGTGGCACAGTCCACTTGTCCCACACACTACACGACTCACATGGATGTGTGGTCTCTCTCTCCAACACAGCCATAGCTACCATCTGAAAGATCTGTTGTGGACTCAAGAACAAGGAAGCAGAAGGGGACACGGGTGTGCATCTGAAAAGCATAGGCAAGCATGCCTAATGTGGGGGAGCTACATAATGCAGATCTTCCAGTCAGCACCACCTTGCAGATGAACCCACTTGATGGCTTGGACTTGGTTTTTCAAACTTAAAATCAAACCAAGTACCCAAGTTTTAGCCTAGCCAATCCCCGACCAAAGCCACCACAGGTTTACTTATATAAACAAATCCTCTTCCCCCCCCCCCCCCCCCCCAAGAAGGAGGCTGGGGCTGACAGAGCCATTGTTGGGAAGGCAATTACAGTAATGAGTGAAGCAAATGGAAGCCCGCTCCAGCTGTGTTGTTGATAGGGCGTAATAGGGTGCTGCCTGAGCAGAGTTAATTTGCACTTTTCTCCACAAGCCTGGTGCTGCCCAAGCCCCGACTACCCAAAGAACTGAAGCCCGGCTAATTACTCATGTTAATTACTCAGCCCCGGGTCAGACCCCAAAGCTGGTTAAAGACAGTGAAAGGCTAAGCAGCCTGTGGTCTTAGAGCTGCACAAGGGCTAAGGTCGGATGGGTCGACCTTTCTGATTGGTGCACACCCTCCTTTAAGAGGCACTAGCTTTGTGGGGGAGCTGAGTTTCCTGATAGCACCATGCTCCCTCTCAGGTCTCTTGGGATCCTCAGAATCCATCCCCCCCCCCCCCAGGGTTTTCTTTCCTCTGTATTGAACATGCTAATGAGGAAAATGTTCACAATCACAGCTAAACAAATTAGATTAAAATTGAAGAAGTTGGATGTATTGATGTCCATTGTAATCTCAGCTCTCAGCAAGCAGAAGCAGAAAGATTTGAGTTCAGAGCTAGCCAATCTTCAAAAAGCCCAAAGCCAAAAGGCCCCACCTTGTATTATATTTCCATTTGTATAATATTCTGGAAAACGTAAAAGGGTAAGGAATAGACCAGAGGTTGCCAGAGGTGGGGGTGGTAGAGAACACTGACCACAAAGGGGAACGTGAGGGAATTTGGGGCGTAGGGGACAATGAACTCCTCTTGATATGATCATGGGTGTAATGGACAGATATAATTTATTAAATGGTATAAATTTGTCAAAACCTGTAGAGATGTCCACTGCAAAAAGTGATTTTTATTGTATTTTACCGTATGAAGTTACAGAGAAATGTAAGAAGAGACTGTAAGATTTGTTCTCACTTTTTATGATAGCAGTTTGAAAATTTGTCATTACTACTACGCATTGCTAAGGTATCTTTTTCCAACAAAGGAAATCTTTGAAATTCTAGCCGATGAACCAAGTGTGGGAAGGGGGAGCCTGGACTACCCCACTCATGTGTAATGAATGTCCTGCACGGACTGCTTCTGAAATGATTCAGCAGGTGTGGACCCCCCCTACCCACCCGCCCATGCTAAACTTCAGCTACAAAAGCCGGGTAGCAGGGACCAGCAATTTACACCAAGACCAATCAAGTCTTAACTCCATGACGCCAAAATACTTGGCTGCAAACTAGAAAGCACAGCCAGTTACCCAGATGTTGTCCCTCTCTGTGCCCCTCCAGTCTGTGTGACTGGACAGAGACAGGTTTCAGATTGTGCAGTTGGTGCCAGGGAGTCGACATCATCACTGGCAGCTCTTGGCAATAATACATTTCCCGAGTGGCTCCCCAGCTGCCTTCACTGGGGCAGCAGCGGCCTGACGTTCTTTGTCTTCTCATGTCAACAGCTGTTGCCTGAAATGATACATCATCAAGTTTATGATAAGTTACATTGTGCGCATTACTTTTCTCCATTAGGGGCCTGCAGAGGAACCCCTCTAAAAAGCTTGTGCTGAGGCATCCGTGTCACAGGGTACGTTCATCATGACAGCCACCACAAAGCTCGAGTTTCATGTGAGCACACCAGAGCCCATGGACAGTTTTGCATTTGTTTCTAAGGACTTAATCAGCAAGCTAAATACCCCTCAAGTTCACAAATCCGATGGAGGCATGTGAGTAGGTTCTTGTCGATTTCCTGGGAGTTATCTGATCAGGGCTGAGAGACGGGACTATGATTAAACCAGATCTTAAGAAGCTTGCATGTCTATGGCTG
>CM052714.1:65872813-65926023 GCA_028551405.1 Uromys caudimaculatus
GCCTCAATTGAGAAAATACTTCTATTAAAATTCAGCTGTAGGGCATTTTCTTAATTAGTGATTTTTGGGGAGGGCCCAGACCATTGTGCCATCCCTGGGCTGGTGGTCCTAAGTTCTATCTGAAAGCAGGCTGAGCAAGCCATGATAAGCAAGCTAGTAAGCAGCACCCCTCCATGGCTTCTGCATCAGCTCCTGTCTTCAGGATCCAACCCTGTTTGAATTCCTGTCCTGACTTCCTTCAGTGATGAACAGTGCTGTGGAAGTGTATAGAAGTGTAAGCCAAATAAATTCTTTCCTCCCCAACTTGCTTTTTGATTCTGGTGTTTCATTGCAGCAATAGAAATACTAAGACACACAGACACACACGCACCAACCACTAACACATAACACACACTGTGTGCACACATCACTCTCACCCATACCATGCTACCATGCCGTCTACACGCCACATATACATACCACACACATGTATGCCACACACACGTATACAACACACACACACACACACCACTGCTGAGTTCACAGACCAAGTTCCTTGACAGCAGGATTTAGTGAGCACCATGAACTTGGAAAGTACTTGTGGAATCAACCTCTATGGAAGGGAGAGGAAGGAAATCACATTCATTATGGACCTGTCCTGCTGCCCCTGGACAGAGTTCCTTTAGAATTCTCCAGAGTCAGTCCCAGGTGTTAGATGCCAAACAGAAAGAGGGCTGCAGCTGCCCTGACAACAGGAAAGTAAAGGACATCCCCAAAGAGAGCTTCCAAGTGGCGGCCCAAGCAACTAAGGTCGTGGGTCCTTCGCTCCTGGGAATGTAGGTGGTGACTCCCAGCAGCATCAAACCTAGGACTCAAGGAACTGTTTTAATCTGGTTTCTACAGAAGTAAAACCAACATGGAAAGCCACAAGTCCCACCCTCTGCTTTGGCAAGCCAGAGATCCAGGAACGTGGTAGTGAGGCTCAGTCTGAGTCTACCGGGCCAAAGAACTGTTTGGGTGGGTATTGAGGGTGATGGGGAGCGTGGGATATTAGCCCTGGTGCTACTCTGAAGGCTTGAGAGCCAAGCACACTGAGGCAGAGGCAGGTGGGTGACTGGCTCAAACAGACTTCATTCAGTCTGCCTGGGCCCTTTGTTCTCCTCTGGCCTTCTATGGTGAGCTGCATGGTACCCAGCACTTTGGCAAGGCAACTGTCTTTACTGGGTATATCCATTCACATGCTAATCTCAGAAACACTCCATACATAGCCAGAAGGAAGGCTTTGTCTCTCTAGGCATCCCTTTATCCAGTCACAAAATTAACTGTCACAGAAGCCAGGCAGAAATCACCCACTGAGGGATTAAAAGCTAATCATTCATTTCCATAGTCTTAGAGTTCTAGAAAAACAAAATGCAAGTTCCGGGTGTGCCATGAAAGAAGGGCACAAATAAACACTCCAGCTTCCTGCTGAAGCTTCGGAAGGGAGAAACTCTCAGGTAACTGTGGTGGTTAATTTCCTCACTGGCATTTAAATACTCCACAAGAGCAACTTGCAAGAGAAAGAATTGATTGGGGTTTAGTGATCTAGTCTGCGAGGGGAAGGCACACTCAGCTTTTTGTCATTGTTCTTGTCCTGTTTGTTCAAGACAGGATCTCACTGTGTAGCCCTGGCTGTCCTGGAACTCAACTCTGTAGACCAGGCTGGCCTCAGACTCACAGAGATCCATCTGCCTCTGCCTCCCAAGTGTTTGCTGAGGTTAAAAGTCCACTCCACTGCTCCTGATTTGCTTGTTCACATGTTGATAGACCAGATATCAGAGAAAGAGGAAAGCCAACACTTCAACACTTACCTGGTTCTCTCTCTCTCTCTCCCTCTCTCTCTCTCTCTCTCTCTCTCTCTCTCTCTCTCTCTCTCTCTCTCTCTCTCCTCTTCTCTTCTCACCTCCACACTATGGGACGGTACCTCCTCTGTTTAGGCTGGATCTATCTTCCTCAGTCAATCCTCTCACAAAATGCCCTTGAAGACACATCCAGAAATGTCTTCTAAAAGGATTCTTAATTCAGTCAAGATGGTGATGGAAGTTAAATATCACAGCAAATAACTAGTCCTTAAGCAGATCAGATTATTACCAAATACTTCACCAGTCTTCCAGGAAGAAAGAAAGAAAGAAAGAAAGAAAGAAAGAAAGAAAGAAAGAAAGAAAGAAAGAAAGAAAGAAAGAAAGAAAGAAAGAAAACCAGAACCTTAATCGTCCTCTAAAAGGAAGATGACCTCATCCAGCTCCCAGGACTGTTTATACGCGATGGCTGACACTCACTTTTAAACCTGCCAGACATACCAAGACAAAGCAACAAATGGAAAATAGAAGCAGAAGAGGCTGGAAAAGATAAGTTAGAAAGAGACAGAGGGTGCAGACCTTGGAACTGACATGGGACCTTCAAAAACTGTGATCACGAGCACAAGAAAACAAAAAGATGGAACGCTTCATCGCAGAGCAAAATGTCGAGCAGAAACTCAGAACTAGAGAGATTAAAACCCAACTGTTGACAACTGGAGGCAGGAAAGCAACTCAAAAAAGAGTTAAAAATGTCCACTGAAGAGTCACAGAAGGTAAACCGTGAACCATGATTTTTTTTTTTCCCTCCAAATTTAACAGACAACTGAAAAACAGAAATGGGTGTTTAAAATAACATGCAGGTCTACATGGCCACACAAGTGAGGATGGAAAAGAAGCAATATAAATGTGAGGAAAGTGACTCTGGGCTAAGACTGACAGGCAAGAACCATGCAGAGAGCGGCTGGGGAGTTAGGAGCCGAGCCTTGCCTAGTGCTATATGAACTCACTAGGCAGCCGTGTGCCATCACTGCAGGGTGAAGAGGAGGCTAAGCCCTGGTCCTAGGTGATCACCACATAATGGGTCTTAGCCCAGATGCCTCGGCCACAAATGGTTTGCTTTATTCCTTCTGGGACACGTTTGTCATAGTCATTGTCCCTTTTCATCTGGGCAATCTCCTCCAAGAGAATGAGAAGACTGGAGGGAGGGAGGAGGCTCAGAGAAGCGTCTTGTGCTAGAGTCTAGCAGTTAGAGGGAAAATACCTCGGCAGGAGTGAGACAGGAGCCATGACAAGTGAGCAATGAAAGAGCAGTAGAGAGAAGAAAGTTCCAGAAGAGCTAGAGTCACAGGTGCTGAAGCCTTTCAATGTGCTTGATGTGTTTGTCTGTCTGTTTTCTGACAGTCCATCTTGTGCTCAAGAAGAGAGAATCAGCTCTTTCAGCTTCTGGGCTCCTTGAGCCCCCAGAACTCCACCACGGCCCAGTTCTGCCATGTTGTTGTGTTAATAGGTCTTCTGAGTAGTCCAGGGGCACGCTCTCCTTCAGTGACACACTGTCTATGGGAGCTGTTCCAATTTCAATGGAACACTTACAAATGACCTCAGAACACAATTCACTCCCAGTTAGTATCTGCCTATGCATAAGTTAAATAATAGCAGCCGACAGTGACCTCATCATAAGGCCAAAGGAACATGGGAACCACAGGGTTTCACACAGGTGTCTTCTTAAGGTGGAGTGGGCTACAGTCCTAGAAGTGTTGGGCCAGCTCGGAAGCACAGATGGGGCTAGGCAAAAAACAAAAACAAAAACAAAAAAACACGCAGGGACCGGAGAAATCGCCTTCAAGCTACAAGACACTGTCACTGGATGTTTAAAAATATACATGAGTAAGACACTTGATTGCAAACACAAAGACCTGAGTTCAAACTCTACATCCACATAAAAAGGTGGGTGTGTCCATGTTCCTGAAACCCCAGCACTTGCCAGCCTGGATCCAACTTCAGTGAGAGACTCTGTCTGGAGGGCAGGGAGTAATAAAGAACACCCAAAGCCTAAATGCACCACAGTCACACATCTAGAACATACTAGAAAACACTCGGACAAAGGCAACATTTACATCACGTGCTAATCAATCCCTAATCCTCTTCTTGCTTTGGTTTCCAATGAGAGAGGGGGAACGGAGCTTTGGTGGTGCCTGGAATTCCCTGGGCAGTAGTTTGCTTTGCCGATGTGGGAGTTCCTGCTGGGTCTGCCACGCTGTGCTCCACGCATGCCCCTCACCACAGCCAGTTTCTGTCTAGGTTAGTCAGGTTTTAGGAACATTTATGAAGCCCAGTCAGGTGCTGGGCCCCCTGACACACACTGAGGTGACAGCTAGCAGAAACGACAGCCCACTTTTGACCTTCAGGGGAAAGAAAGGAGGCTCAGGAGAGCAACACTCTGCCGGGTGGGCTTCAAAGCCGAGACTCTTAGGTGAGGGGCCTGGAGAGGAAAGAAAATCAAGAGCTTCACTGAGGGGAAGAGCACTCGACTTAAATACCAGTGGGTTAGCTTCTCCTGCGTGTTACCTTCTTCACCACATACCAGGAAATGACTCCGTGTATGTAGTTAAGAACCTGAGCTGCGGGTGGGGCAAACCTGGGCTGCTTCTAGTTTCTCAACCTGGAATTTGTGTGTAGTTCCCACACTGAACAGATTGAACCGGTGTTTCTGAGTCTTATCTGAAAGATCATGGGCCTGGTACGGTTTTCCTGAAGTGTAGCCAGTGAGTTGTTGTGCTCTTTTTTGTCCCTGTGGTAAAACACACGACCATCAATGACTTACAGAAGAGTTAGTTTTGGCTCAGGCGTCCAGAGGGAGAGTCCAGGGAAGTCAGTGTGCAGCTGCCCAGATCAGGAAGCTGAGAGATCACATCTCAACTGTACACAGAAGGCAGAGACAGAACAGGAAGTGGAGTGAGGCTATAAGCCCTCAACGCCCATCCCAACTTCTTCCAGCAAGACTTCCACCCTAAAAGACCTATATTCTCCCTAAATAGCACTACCATCCAGGTGCCAAGTGCCCGATACACACGCCTGTGAGAGGCATTTCTGCTGGCCCAGAGCTCTCCATGCAGAAGGCTGCTCTACCCTCATGCCTCCATGGACTGACTCTTCTGAAACCATGGCCAAGATAAGAGCTTCCTGCTTTACAATGTTTGTATTTCAGCAGTGATGAAAAGCTGAGGAATATAGCCACCAAGGTAAAGTACCATGAGCTTAAGTCTACCATTGAGGTGCTCCCTGATTTAATTCCCAGTTTGCGGACTGACACTGTACTGCCATAGCAGAAGCAGCAAGCTCCCTCATGTCTCTGACAGAAGAGGTGGAAGATCTGGGAACATATATTTTGCATCTCTCTATGTGGCTCACACTCACCATGCTCGTAAGCTGAACTGTGGGAGCTGTAAAATGTTTGGTAATGGAAAAAGATGTCTGAACGTGAAATGGCCCAGCCTACCTGAGTTGTCATATGACCTCACTGCAGCCTTGGTTTCAAACACACAATGTAGACACAATGCCAACACATGCAGCCCCAAGCAGCTCAGATTTGAGATTGTTGTTTGTTAAAATTGCAGTGTTTGCATTGTGTATACAGTTTTCTGCTCTTGTAGAAAAATAATGGTTTAATTATACACACAACAAAGACTTTATATGTTCCTGGCCTGCATTAACACATAACAGGAATATGTGATATACACAGCAGCACTCCCTGCTTGGTAGTTTTTTTTATAGGCCAGAGGTTTGGGCAGGGTGCATCTGTTCTCTCTGTAATCAACAGAAGCCACTTGGTACAAATCACAGAAAGATGGGTTAGTCTTGGGGGGTTCAAGATAATTTACTGTTGTCAGCTGGGATGACCAGAAGACCTGTCTCAGCTGGGAACTGCCAATGGAAGCACCTAATATGTTGCCTGTCCTGGTTCCAGGAGACAGGAAGTAGAAGCTGTAAGGGTCTTCTTACAAACCCTTGAAGTTCCAGAGCAATGGTTTCACTCCATTTATCAGTCAAGAACGGTACTAACTGGGCTGATGCTACCAATGGCTTATGGTCTTACCACAGCTGGGGTCTGTGTCATTGTCCCTTGGCCAGTGTTACCACCTAGGGCCATGTGATGTCTGTGGTGTGGGCTGCCACCTGAAACCATATTAATGTCCTTGGGCCATGTTGCCACTGGGGGCCGTTATGATGTGAGTAACCTGTACTCCCCTGAGGGCATGGTGATGTCCATGGTCTGGACTGCCTCTGAAGGCCTTGTCTGGGTGCATGGGCCAACTGCAGCTGGGGGCCCTGATTGTGGGCTGTGTCATTGCCAGAAACCATGTGGAAGTCCGTGACCCATGCTCCCACTGACAGTAAAGAGCAAGAAAACTGCTTTTGCAGTGAGATTGATGACTGCAGATGACTGTGAATGCATACTTGAGAAAGAAGGACATGGAAGGCTTCTGTGACAACCCCTACCCCACACCAACCCCACCCCCATCCAAAAAAAGTAGCAACCTAAACAGGAAGACACTGAAGAGAGCTCTTAAAAGTGTGATAAGGGTGGTGAAGTGCAGCTCTCCACAACTGGTGTCTTCTGGTGGGGGTAGAGTGTGGGAGAGGAAGGACCCGGTTATCTTTAAAGACAGACCGTTGAGAGTTTGACCATGCTCCAGTGAGTATATAGATAACACAAATTGGGCTTTTGGGGGTGGGCACAAAGGAGGAGGACAGACATGGATGGATCAGGGTACATGATGTGAAATTCTTAAAGAATCAATAAAAAGTTACATTAAAAAAAAAAAAAAGAATCATCTTAAGCCCATCCCAAATCAAAGGTGGTGAGTTAGTCTAACTCGGTGGAAATAGCAGACACTCTGGAGCCATCTTGAAAACACAGCCGGCATATCTCCCGGAACCTGACTGATGCTGCCCACTGTTGGCCAATTACCTGGACACTCCCACTGCACATTGTCCATCTGCTTTGCTATGTGGCACCAGTGAGCATTCTAACACTGGTTTTTCTCATGCTGTCTGGGTTTGTAGTGTCCTCACATAGTCTCTGCATATGAAAGCCATCAGTGCCTTGAGTAAATGGATAACCCCATATGTGAAAAAGGACCAGTCTCCTCCTGTGCTGAACAACTATGCCGCCTGACTGGAAGCCATGGCAATCTCTGTCTTCCCAACACCCAGCACACTGCCTGACACTCAGACAATACTTCAGCAGTGTTTGTTAAAAACTCAAACATACACTCTTATAATCCTGATGGCAGTGATCTAGCCACGGCTGACCATGGTAGGGTGGCCTCTGCCAGCTAAGGAGTATATTGTCATTATTGATTAGAATTAATACCTGAGTGTTGTGTGGTTGGGGATGAAGGACAGAATTAGGCCCAGCTACCACTGAGGACACAAAGAGAAAGAGAGAAATAAAAACCAGCTGCCGTGTTGGTGGCAAAGAGACAGACACCTGTGAGGCGGGGAGGGCAGCTCACTGCTGCTCTTTATCAAACGGTCAGCCAAGAGCAACCTTAAAAGAGAAAGCAGCCTATTCATAGCACAAGAAACAAGCAGCAGGCAGTTCAAATGAGGGAGCTTCTGAAAAAGAAGACCTGGCCACAGAAAATCAGCCACTTACTGTCACCAGTGACCATCAGCAGAGACCCAGGTGCTATGTGACTATTTTGAGTCTAATTTAATTTGGCACTTGGATTCAGTGTGTGATGCTTATAAGGAGTGATACCAGCTGAGGTCTGGGTGTTCAGGCTGGTGCTGTAGGGTCCCTGGCAGGTTCCGTAGGAGATGGCAGGTGGGAGTACAGTTCTGGCCTCTCACACTGTACAAGCAGAACACTCAGAAGCAAGCAGCTCACAGTAACCCCAACGGAGCTCATTAAATCAAGCCAGTTTCTGTCTTTTGCTGCAGAGATGGAAAGCCCAGGGCTTTGTCCTCCCTAGCATTATGTTTCAGGAAAGAAGGGATGAGATGGTTTGTCCCAGCTGGATGACCCCTTCCTCACATGCGCCTGTGGTGTCTTCCATGGGACACAAAGAGACTGCAGGCCCCAAGCCTTCCACACAAGAGTGTCCCAATGGAATCCTGTGTTCCTGTCAGCTCACACCTCTGGCTTCCAGGGCGTGTCCAGGTCAGCTGCGGGAAGTGTTTCCAGAATAAATTAAAGGTAGACACCCTGGCTTGAAAGTGGTAGCTATGATCAGAGCCCAGCAGAGCAAAGCAGACCAGAGCCCAGCCCATCACAAGGAGTGAGACCCATAGACTCCCCCCCACACACACACTGCCCCTGCCCGACCACTCCAGGAGCTGCCCAGCAGGCAGTTACTCGGCCATGCCAGCCAGACTCCTTGGGAATTCTTTTTTTTTTTTTTTTTAATGCACCAAATGACAAACAAGACAGGGTGGGTGCTGGTGTGTGAACCAGACAGAGGCCACTCTGTGCAACTGCTGAGACCAGGGGTCTGTAAAAGTAGGGGGTGCATGGAGACTGGGCTCCCCTCCAAACCCAGAGAATCCTGGGCTGGGCTGCAGTCTCAGACAAGGATACCGATCTCTTGGCTCCTCCCCTCCAGTCAGAACTTTGCACTGTAAATGCAACCAGCTCTACCTGTGTCTGCAGAACTGTGAACCAGGCCTGCGCCTCCCTTCCCCAGCAAGGTGAGTATCCCCAGGCATGGTGCTGCCCTCCACTCTGCTGTTCCCGGGCTCCAGCCTGGGCTCAGACAGAATGCCATGGTTGAAGCTGTCTGTGAGATGCGGGGCTGCCCAGAAGACCCAGCTTTGCCAGCTGTCTAGTGGCATGGGGATTAGGGGTCATCACTTCCAGACTTTCAGAGTATGGACCAGTGGAAGGTTCCAGCAGACAGTAGGCAGGGGCCAGAAAGAGAGAATTTTTGTACACAACAATCCTAGCAGGAGCTTTTCTCTTTCTGGGGAAAAAGGCAAAGAAAGCCCACTCAAGCCAGTTTCTCTCCCCTTTGCCAGCCTTAATTCATTACCTGCTGTAGATCAAAGTAGAGCTACTGCAGAGGGGTTTTCATTCCTCAGTGAGTGTTGGCAGGACTCACAGAGTGTCCTTCACTCTGAGATCCCCTACACTGGGGATCTCTATGCAGCCTAGTGTACACCTGGCCCTTGGGGCCTCTGTCCTCACTCCCTGGGGGTCAGGGATGACTTTTTCTATTTGGGAATGAATGTCATTTTGGCTCCTCCGTGTTCCTCTGCCCCTCATTCTTCCAGAGGGCAGGTCTAGGAGGAAAAGTAGAGCTGCCCTGAGCCTGAGTCTAAAGTGGTGACAAGCAGGTTACCCACTGCACAAGGCAGCTCTAAAGAGAAGAGCCCTGCTCTCTCTTCTCAGGGTGGAGGTGTTGGAAGCATGACATAGCACTGGTGCTCCAAACCTGCCATTTCCCTTTCTGGAAGGCAGAGGTGGGAAGCCAGCATTTCCCTCCAGGGAGAAGCTTAATTCTGGAGCATGCAGTAGCACCCCATGTGAGACTTACTAGGAAGACTCTCCCCTTGGTGGTCCTGAAGCTCCCAGTGCTGTCCCTTTTCAGCGGCTATCTACTGAATGATGTTTGTCCTTCTCTTGTCCCTTGATCCTAGTTCTCTTTCCCAGAGAAAGCCTCTCCCTACTGTTTTTGCCATTCTTTGAATTCTCACTTCAAGAACTTTACTGTGATCCCAAGCCCCAGCCAGATCCACAGATATCAGTGAACTTGGAATGCTGTGACAGAGAGGAGAACCCATAACAGCAGGAGCAAGGCAGACACAGGAAGTGCACCTGCATTCTGCAGTCATGCAGTACTAAGCTTCCCTCTTGGCCGTTTATTTTTAAAAGGTTAGAATAATAGATCAACACTAATAGTAATAATAATTTAATGGTAATGAATGCAACACGGGCCATTAAGAGATGGCCTCAGGTGGGGCAGTGGTGGCGCACGCCTTTAATCCAGCACTTGGGAGGCAGAGGCAGGCGGATTTCTGAGTTCGAGGCCAGCCTGGTCTACAGAGTGAGTTCCAGGACAGCCAGGGCTACACAGAGAAATCCTGTCTCGGAAAAAAAAAAAAAGAGAGAGAGAAAGAGAGATGGCCTCAGGCCAAATTGAATTTTTTTCACTCCCCCCCTTTTTTTAGTTGAAAATTTTCTTTATTTACATTTCAAATGTTTTGCTCTTTCCAGGTCTCCCCTTTGGAAGCCCCCTATCCCATCCCCCCTCTCCCTGCCTCTAGGAGGGTGCTCCCCCACCCACCCACCCACTCCCATCTTCCCTCCCTGGCATTCCCCTATACAGGGGCATCTAACACCCTCAGGCCCAAGGGCCTCTCCTCCCACAGATGACCAACAAGGCCCCTCCTCTGCCACATATTCGGCCGCAGCCATGGGTCCCTCCATGTGTATTCTTTGGTTGGTGGCCCCGTCTCCAGGAGCTCCCACAACAGTCCAATGAAGTACAGCCTTGGCTTGTTACCCCGCTTGTACTATAGACACTGGAGACTTGGAAGAGTGAAGATAAGACATCAGGTTTACCTGAGTGACTACAGTCTTCATTTTCCTAAGGGTCCAACATGATGTCCTGAGCACCCTGGTGTGGAGGGACCACCATACTTTATATGACTTCAGGAACATAACAGAAAAATAAAGGACAAGCTGTTAGTCACCTTAGTCCAAAGGAATGTGTAAAAGAGCACGCTGGTTGGTGGAACCCAGGAAATGCCAAGTTAAATAACTGAATTTTTCTTTATACCTAGGACGTCCCTGAGCTTAGATGTGCTGGCATACTCTATGACTGTCCCAGGAAGAAAACAGAGAGGAAACATTTGTCACACTTATTAGACCACTTGTAAACATTCCTGGGACCAGTTCTAAGTCTATATTTTGGGCGATCCTGCATGTCTGCCCTAACCAATATTCCCAGTTTTAAAGTGGCTGCTGGCTAAGCATTGCCTGGACCTCGAGGCAGATCATGTGTCTGAAGAGACCCACGTGTTTGGATGTGCCTCTGGGAGATATGGAGCATAGTGGAATGTCCCAGCCAATGTGCTGGCTGAGAGCAGATGCACAGGCCGTCATAAAGACATGATGCGGTCTGAAATAAATGTTTGCATGCGGCTAAACAGAGTGCCATGTATATACGTAGAAATGAGTAAGAACACTGTCAGCACATAGTTAAGGAGCAGAGTTTGAACTCCCAACACCTACATCAAAGCCTGACCTGGCTGGGGGAGCCTATAAGGCCAGCAGAGACAAGAAGTTTCACTCAGGTTAGCGAAACCAGAATCCTTCAGATTCCACGAGACAGCCTGCCCTGCCCCAAAGGAATACATCAGAGAATGATAGAACAGGACACTGAATGTCTTCCTGTGGCCTCTACATATGTATGTGGGTGCTTACACGCACACACACACACACACACACACACACACACACACACACACACACACCATATATACCAAACATATGCATAGGAAAAAAGAAAAGAGATGATGTATAGTATATCCATAATACGGACAACGTCTATGTTTTTTAAGGTATCTGTTAAAATAACTAACTTGGCAGAACTTGAGAAGCAAACAAAGACTTGCACACCATTTATTGAAAAAACATTAGGGCTGGAGAGATGGCTCCACAATTAAGAGCACTGGTTGTTCTTCCAGAGGACCTGGGTTCAATTCCCAGCCCCACATGGTGGTTCATAACTATCTATTACTCCAGCTTCAGGAGATCCAACACCTTCCATAGACATGCATGCAGGCAAAAGAGAAAGAGAAAGAGAGAGAGAGAGACCCATGGCAAGATCTTGGTAACCATTCTGAACCCTGTGGTCTCTTAACTGGCCTTGTTCTCACCTCATCTATAGCTCTAGAATAATTTTGAAAACCAGCAGGCCAGCAGCTACTCAAGTAGACAGAGCAGTTAAAGCCCCATCCTTAGCCCTATCTGGTGGCTTCCTGCCCCACTTATGAAACTTGTATTTGGGACTAGGGGACACTGGGAGCCACATCCAAGGCCTCCAGCATGCTAGGCAATTGCCCTTCCACTGAGCTACAAACCAGTTCTAGACTTGTCTTTATCTCACCAGACACCCCCATCTCCCACCCCCATGTGCTTAGAATAAGCTATCAGCTGCAGCAACTCTTCAGATGGCACAGATGCCTGAAGCAATGTGGCAGACCACACACCAACACCCAGACGGGTAAGAACGGAAATTAAGCAGCGAGATGCCAATAGGGAATCTGAGGTCCTCTGAAGGAAGACCACGCATGCCAGGCCTGTGCTGACCCAGAAGGAGCCTCCCCTCCTGACCTTGACCCTGCACACACACACTGCAAACTACAGCCATGCCCTGGTATGATACAGAGCCCCTTGGCAAAGCCTGGTGTCCTAGTTTGCTTTCTGTTGCTGTGAGAACACAGCATGACTGACTAGAAGCACCGTGGGGAAGAGAGGGATTATTTGGCTCACACATCCCGTTACAGTCCATCATTGAGGGATATGGAGGTCGGGACTCAAGCAGGGGAAGAGGCAGGAATCATGGAGGAACCCGGCTTACTCGTTTGCTTTCCGTGGGTTCTTCAGCTTGAGGCCAACGAAAAGAACGCACTCATGTGGCCTGGAAGATGCCACTTTGGGAGCACTATGGATGAGAGTGGAGGGAACCAGCTGTGGGTGGGTTCTGCCTCTTTAGTGGCCTCTGAACAAAAAACTCCCTGAAAGATACCAGCGCGAGGACGCTATCCCCCCCAGCCCCAACCCCCTATTCCCCAGGCTATGTAAATGTGAGCAGGAATCTCAGCTTGATCTCCTATAAAATCCAGGATCGCCTACCTGGGGTGGTACCACCCACAATGGGCCGGACCCTTCTCTATCAATCGGCAATCAAGAAAACACCCCACAGGCTTGCCCACAAGTCTGATAGAGTTTCCCTTTTCACAGATGACTCTGGCTTGTGACAAGTTGAACTAACCAACACAGCTGGAATCTTATCTGTTTTAGGCATTTGAAATATCTCTGTCCAGGGATTAATACGCAGAATACATAAGAAGCCTACCTACCATATACCAAAAAATGTAAGGGCCAGTGAGATAGCTCACCAGGTAAAAGTGCCTGTCCTTGGGCTTGCAACCTGACTTCAATACCCAGGTCCCACATAATGGAATAAAAGAGCCAGCTCCTGCAAGCTGTTCTCTGACACCCACACGTGCACCATGGTACATGTTACTTCCCCACCCACACTCACATAAGACAAAAATAATTTACATTTTTTAAATAAGTAAATGACCTATAAAAAGGGCAATTAATCTGAATATGAGTAGTTTAAAAGAAAGTTTGGGAAGCAGTGTAGATGGTACACAACATAGACTGGGCAGACTCAACAGTGGCAGGGAAATGCCTGCTCATAGTGTGCTGGATATTTCTCCCTGTATCAAAAGAAAAACTCATTGGCACATTTTGATAATTTGAGGGGGTTGCAGTGAACCTAACCCCTCAGATGATATTTAACCCATAGGCTATCCTGTGATTTTGTTCATTAAAATGTTCAATGAGCAATTACAAACACACCTATTAAAAAAGAAAATCCCCATCCAGAAATAGGACGGATAATGAGTTGCAAGTGATTTTACAACTGGAAAAGACTCAGTGGGTAAGCTCAAAAACAGAATGTGGTGGTCAAAGGAAGACTGGGCCAGAACCACCAGCATCATTCAGTTCAAACACTGGAGAGAACTCCACAGGAAGAAGTCCCAGCAGCTCTGAGGACTTGCTCAACTATAGGAAAAGATCTATCTTTCCCATTGTTACTGAGGCAGAAGAGTGAAGGTGGGTAGGCTGCATGCAGAAATCTTCACAAGAAGTAAGAATGTAACAAAAGACACATGCTTACAGACTCAAGAGTCTGAGCCAAGCCCAAACAGCTCAAAACAGTTCAAATCAAGACACAGTAGGGCCTGAAGACCTGGAAGGAGAAACAGTATCTCAGGTTAATAGGGGAAACAATTAAAATGAAATTGTAACAGAAAGCTGGAGAGGTCGCCTAGTGGTTAGAGCACTGGCTGATCTTTCAGAGGATCTAGGTTCAGTTCCCTGCATCCATATCATGGCTCACAACCATGGATGGCTCCAGTTCCAGGGGGTCCAAAGCCCTTTTCTGCACTCCTGTGGCACACGCACACAAGCAGTATACATACATACATCCAAGCGAACACTCATACACATAAAATTTATTTTTAAAAACTTTAATAATAAAATAAAATCAACTGTAGCAGAGATATGTGGCTAGTAATAGAAATAGTTATGAATAAAGACAGTTAATTAAGAAAGGAGAGACACTTTGAGAATGTTAGTCAAAGTTAGTCAAGTGTGGAAAAGCTATGATCAACACTGCTGGGCCCCAAGTCTCCCTAGTCCCTAGGTCATTCTCATTGCACCTGCCTTCTCTCTGGCTGCTGCAACACAGGCTTCTCTGCTTATTGCAGAAGCCCTGGTGAGAAGAGTCTGGATCCTTCTTATCAAGAGGCTCCTTTCTTATGCTAATCTAATAGCTCCACACCTTTACTCTCCTGTGTGAAGAAAACTGAGCTCACGGTCAGCAGATAGAGCTAAAGGTCCTTGAAGAGCTAAAGGAGATTCGCAAACTGGAAACGTTCAAGGAGGGTCCTTGGCAGATGTGAAGCACAGAGAGCAGGAGGGATAGATAAGATGCCTGCAGGAGGCATCTTTCCTGAGTTTTCTCCATTGTTCTTATTTAAGGCAAAGATTATAATGTCTTTAATGGTGTTCTAGGTATACACAGGAGAAATGTCTAAGGTAATTTTATTATAAACAAGAAAGTGTGAAGAACTGAAAAAGAAAATAAGGTTGTTACATTGCATTCAAACTGGTGATAAGAACCAGTGGACGACAATAAATTGTGTGTGTGTTTCACAAAGAGGTACACTCAAAATACTGTGAAAATCAAAATAACATTCTAACAGTCAAGTCTACATTGAAACAGGGACAGAGGAACAAGAACAAAAGTCAAACAAAACGAGAGTCAGCTCAGGGCCACACATGTCAATGGCCTATCAATATTTTCAGAACGACAAAATTGAAAAGGTGGAGGACAGACAAGTGGTCGCCCTGATGTGGGGATGAGGAGCTGGAAGAGGGAGGTCATCATGGTGGACTACTCCTCATCCCGCTTGCAATGAGGATGACTCAGTTTCCCCTGTAACCCAACACTGACACGAAGCACAGTTGTACCAAGGCGAAGCTCCTGGTTCCACATTGGACTGTGCAGCCAGGGGGTACCTGGGTCCTGAGATCTCCAAGTACCATCCTGCAACTTCATGCCAGCCAATAGTCACTTCAAAATAAAAGGCTAAAATAATCAATCAATCAATCAATCAATCAATAAGAAAGATTGAGTCTGCCTGGCCGCCAGTGCACTACCCTCTGATGTCACCGTGCCTGTAATCCCTTTTGAGGTTGTGATAAACAGGGTTGAGAGTTTGAGGCCATCTTGGGCTACAGAGACCCTCTCAAAAGTAAAAGGAAAGTGCCCAAGAGAAGCTGGCCGCATCCTCTCCTTTCCCCCACCCCCACCCCTACTTGCTCATTATGAATTTGATATTTACAAAAGTAGCATCATTTTAAAATCTTTAGAAGCTTCATTTTTCTAAGGAGATGCCAAATGACTGTTGAGATAAACTGTTCCTTTCTCCTGTGCACTGTAGTAGTAAAGAAAGAACTTGAATGTAGTGAAATAACAGAGAGAATTGGTGCGGCTTTTCTCAGCAGTGCACAGCAAGGTTGCTTTCTCTGGGGAAATGTCTGTTTGGGGCTTCAGACTGGTGCATGGTGTTCTCATTTCCTGTCTATTGTGATGATAAAACTCTCTGACCAAGAGCTACTTGGATGCAGGCTGGAGGTGGTGTTCATCTTACACTTTAGGTCACAATCCGTTATACGGATGGAAACCATGGTTGGCACACAAGCATGGCACGGAGGGATGCTACTTGCTGGCTCATGCTTATTCAGTTTTTCTACACAGCCTAGGACCATCTGCCACCCACAGTGGGTGGAATGGTGCCACCCACAGTGGGCTGGGGCATCATGTGTCAACTAATAATCAAGACAATCCCTCACAGACATGTGCACAGACTGGTTTGACCTGGGGAATTCCTCAATTAAGGGTTTCCTTTCAGGTGACTAAGTTGTTCAAGTTGACAGGTAAAGCTGTGAGGACCCCTGGTACCACCTGGCCACCATCTGGCTTTCTTGGGTGTACAGAGTATTCTCTCAACAGCTATCTATCTCCAAGAAAGCTGACTCAGAACAGAGGAGTGAGGGAAGGCCACAGCCTAAGAGTCCTCCTACCATGAAGGAAAGACAGAGCAGGGAACCTGGGTTAAGATGGTGCTATCTCATAAACAATGCTATGGACAGAAGATTCCAGAATGACCCCACCCTAGAATGATACATTTTCTGGGAGTGTGGCAACTAAGAAAATTCTCTCTTCTGCTAAGAATGCCAGCCCGAACTGTGCTTTTGGGCTTCTGAATGAATTCTCCAACATGCTTGTGACTCAGTTTCCCAAACTATTAATTGAGAACAATAACTCTTTGTGAGCCATTCATGCTAGAGGTATCGATCAGAGAGAGTCTGCTAAGTTCATTTGGAAGGCCACAGATCAGATCCCAAGCAGCAGAAACAACACACACACACACACACACATACACACACACACACACACACACTCACCCACATGCACACACACATACTCTCACAAACTCACACATACACACCCTCACACACTAACACAGTCACACTCAGAAAAGTGCCTTAACAGTATGTGAAGGTTTGTTATGTTATCAATCCAACATACAGTTAAGTCTTTCAAGAGGGTAAAGAAGAGAGCACCTCTGGGTGACCTGGGAAGATACGGGTGGGGTAAAGCAGGGGTGGGTGGGCTCTGCCTCTGTTTGTGGCCTCTAAGACAAAGAGACACCTGAAAGATACCGGTGGTGAGGGCACCACTGAGATTTTTGTTGTTGTTGTGTTTGTTTTCACCTCCTTACATATAAATATGCTCATGGATTTAAAGAAAGAAAAGTCCAGAAAGAGACTTCCAGGCTGCTTCAGCGTGGGCTCTAAGCGCAGATGCTTTAGTAGGAGTGGCAAGTTCCTTTCTCAGCCGTGTAGTGCTGAGTGAGTCCATTTTCTGTCCTGCCATGGAACCATTTGTTCCTGTGGCCCTTCTGCAGTGGGTGCCTGTGGTTTGGGTGTTTTCCACACCATCCATCTCCCCTTCTCTATAAACAGTCTTGGACTTCCACCTGGGGATTCGATCTCCTGAAAATCTCAGATCCCCAGTTCTAGTCAGTAAAAACATTTCAGGGGACACAAACAAAGCTTTGCTCCTAAAATAGATGTCAGAATGAACTGGCCAGTGAGTGCTGGGCCCCACTGTGTCTTGGAATATCTAAAGCTGCTAGCAATCATGGCATTAAGGCAAAAAAGCTAAAAGAAATGTTTCAATACTTGCAAAGAAGAGCAACAGAAGGAATGCTGGCCTTTGGTCTTGTGACCTGTTGAATTGCCAAGTATCACCGTCAGCTGAGCTAGGAATGTCGTATTATTCTACTTAAGCTCTGTGCTGTTCACTCAGACCTTTCCCTTAACCAACACAGTGACTGAATATGCTCTCCCACCTTTTGAGTATAGCTAGTTTAAAAATTTTTTAATCAGAAATGATTAAGAGGGATGATGGGGAAGGGTGGTCCTTCTGATAGGCAGGAGTTAAGACAGAAGCAGCTTCAGCCAGAACCAGGAGGAAGTCTGGCTGTACCTGCCAGTGTGTTTTAGATGCACTAGAGAAGGTGTGAAGTTAGGCTTGGATGAAGATGGTCAGATATTTGTACTTTACTGAGTAGAAGAGTCACGCTCTGTGCTTTAATTACACATGAAAGCCTCAAACAAAGGCTTTCATGTGTAATTAAAGCACAAGATAAAATGATTTTAAAATTCAATCAATCCAATAAAAAGCAGAAGGATAAGAAACCGGAAGAAGTTATGTGTGGTACACACCTTTAGTCCCAGCACTCGGGAGGCAGAGGCAGGCAGATCTCTGAGTTCAAGGTCAGCCTGATCTACAGATCGAGTTTCAGGACAACCAGGGAACACAGAAAAACCCTGCAAAAGGGGGGGTGGGGGTGGGGGAGGAACAAAAGCATATAAGACAGAACCAGAGGCAGAATGGTAGGTTCAGATGTAATTATATTCTAATCAGACTACATGTAAATAATCTAAAGACCTCATCAAACAAAGTTGGGGGGGGGTGTAAAAAATGGCTCAGAGGTTAAGTGCAATGGCTGCTCCTCCAGAGGACCTGGGTTCAACATGCACCCACATGGCAGCTCACAACCATAACTCCAATTCTAGGAGCTCCATGGCACCAGGCATACATGTGGTGCACATGACTGTATGCAGCCAAAATACCCCCACACAGAAAATAAAATAAATAAATCTTTAAAAGAAAACCAGAAACTGAGATAAACCAAATCAATCAAAACAGAGATGATTAGACTAGATCACAAAGCAAGTTCCAACTATACACTGCCAATAAGGATGCTGGTTGGGGCCTGGAGAGATGGCTCCACAGTTGCTCCTCCAGAGGACCAGGGTTCCATTGCAAGCAGCCAAACGGCAGCTCACAACCATCTACAACTCCAGTTCCGAGCAGTCTGATGCCCTCTTCTGACCTCTGTGGGCACCATCGACGATTGTGGAACACAGACAAATAAGCAGACAAAACACTCAAACAAATAAAAAACAATCTTTAAAATGTTTTAATAAAAAGATATACAAATCAATCAAAATTAAAATGAAAACAAGAATTTCCTCAATAGTCATTAGAGAAAGAAAACTAAAGAAATATATATTGATATAAGACAAAGTAGATTACAGAGCAAGCAACTTCATAAGGAATTAAAATGTTAAGGAATAGTAATAAAGTGGCCAATTAATTGAGAGAACACTCAATCCTTCGTTTGTTGTTCCAAACAAACACTGGAAACACTTCAAATATCCATCAGCTAAAATGAGCACTTCAGTAGTAGGCTTGGGAGAAAACATTCCACTTGTTTGTTTTGTTTGTTTGTTTGTTTATGGAGGCTCTGCATTGAGAGTGATGGATTAGCACTGTAAACTAGATGTTTTCTCCCGGCAGCTTCTCTTCCCTCCTCAGAGAGAAGAGGTTTGCAGGGATGGCGTCGGAAGGGAAGGAACGGAGCTGGCCTTATACTTCGGCTGTAACCGGTTTTCTTGTGGGACACGTGAACCCGTCCAGCCATCTCACCACACCAGGCCCTGCGATCTAAGGGGAGCCTGCACTTTTCCTGTTGATTTGTAAACCCACCACACTGTCCTCACCGTTCGGGCGATTTATATGCTCTTTCCTGCTCCAGGCTGCGTAACAGTTGAAGGTCACGCTGTCCTGTCCGCCTTGCTCTAGTACCCATGAGTCTCCATTGGCCGTGATGAGGCCTGGGAAGCAAGACAGTGGGGCATGGGGATGGTGTGCCAAGGCTTGCTCCTGTCACCTGGAGCACGATTGTCACGTGATTGATTTGGATTTCCCCTTGGAGACTGGTGAGGTGTACACTAGGGTGTCTGTGGGAGATTTCCACCAGGGTTAAGGAAAGGGAACCGCCGCACACCCGTGGGCGGGGAACCTGGGCAAAGTGAAAGAGAAGCGGAGGATAAAGGGACAGCACCAGCAAAGCCTGAACCCAGACCCTTGCTGTCAAGGCCCACATTCTGCCATTTTTCCTTGTTTGCTACCAAGAAATATATAAAATATTAAAGAAAAAGAGAAAATCCCACTCACCTCAGCTTATTTTAAAACAGATTTAGGGGCTAACGTACACCCGCTGGATGGCTTGACTTGTTCCAAACCTAACCACACGCGTTTGATCCCCAAGACCTACATGGTGGAAGGAGAGAACTGACTCCTGAAAGTTGCCCTCTGATCTCCAAATGCATATTCACAAATAAACACAAATGCAATTTGAAACTAAATGTAGACCCTGAGAGTTTGGGAGATCTGCTTTACTCCCTAATACTGGTTGGTCTTAGTCACCGCTTTGCCAAAAGAGATCTCCGAAAGTTTAAACTCTGCTTCCAAAGCCTGGAAGGTCACGAAACAACTCTTAAGGAGGCAAGGACTGGACTAGACGTAAAAGGCCTGTGCCAAAGGTACCCAATTTAAATGAAAGCAGCTCTCTGACCAGAGCAACAGATCACCTGTATTCCTTTTCTACATTTTTCAAATGTTCTATAATTAGCATGTAGACGCGATGACCTCTGAAAACTGCAATGAGAACAATAAATGTCATAAGAGAAAAATTAAAGCACGCCCACTGGGGCAGCCACTCCAGTTCACTGCTTCCACAGGTTCTGAAGGCTTCCTGCATGTGCACTGGGAAGGGAAAACAAGGGCAGACAGTCTGACGAAATCTATTGCAAACAACATCCTGACTGAGAAAAGCGACAAAGGGGGCACCTCCCTGAAAACAACCCAACGTGGCCATTCAAATAGTAAAAATGACGCAGGGAGCTGGGAACAAAGTCCCAGCTCTCCGAGCAGTTTCCTGAGCCAGGGAAAACAGCAAGCCCCAAAGAGGAAGCTTGCAGGGCCCAGAGTCCCCAGGGGCCCTGTGGCTGTTCTTCATGCCAACACCCCTGAGGGGCCCAGAGAGTTCATTCTTCTCACCCCGGCCCAGGTGCCCTTGTACAACTTGGCGGTGGTCAGCCCCCACAGACCAGCAGCCTAGGAGGCCATGCCAAGTTTTTCTTGCAAGGAGGAGCAAGGTGGCTCTTGGATGAGGACCCACTGCCGGCCTGGGTCGTAGCTGGGCATGTGTCCCACCACTAACCACCTGCTTCCTCCAGGCCTGCACAGCCGGGAGCCAGAGAAACCTACACAATGGGCTGGGCCCACGTCAGATTGTGAGGAAAAGAAAATTACTCTTTGTGGACCGAGAGATCGGACAGGATGTCTATAGCTGTTTAAAGAAAAGCCGATCTGCAACTCAAGCCTTCCCAAGCACTTCCGAAATGTTGTACAGCCTGCCCAGCTCTTTAAATATCCAAACCCAGAATAAATGTGCATACAGTGCTTCCCCCTCCACTCCCCGCCAACATCGTGGGGCTCCAGGGCTGCTTGCTGAGTCAGAGTCTCACTCAAAATGAGAAGTCTGGAGAGGGCCCCCGGAGATCAACAAGCCAGGAAACCAGCAGATGACCAGCACGGAAGGCTCCCCCAGGCGCAGGCTGCCTGGTGCCTCACCCCAGGTCACTTGCTCAGCCATCTCACCTCCCCCGGGTTTCTGAACCACCCTTGGTGGTCTCTGCCTATACAGTTCTTCCCTCAAGGGGCTGTCCCACAGTAAAGTGTGTGGCTCTGAGCTGTGGAAAGCACCATAAGATCAGTCATTCTCTTAAGAGAGTTTGGGACTTTTACCTTTCAAAGCTACAGTCATGGTTTGTTTCTATTTTAATTTAAAGGGTGGAACTCTCATAAGTGGTATGCACCTGCAAAAAAAAAAAAACAAAAACAAAAACAAACAAAAAAACTTACATGAAAGAGTGTGTATAAATAAAAATAAATAAATAAATAGATAAAATCTTTTCTAAGACATTATTTATTGTGTATGTATGTGTGCGTGAGTTACACAGAGCAAATGTAGAGATCAGAGGACAACTGTAGGTCTCTGTCTCTCCTACCATGTAGGTCTCAAGGATTGCATTCAGATCGCCAGGCAAGTAAAGGTCAACACGTTTACTTGCTGAGCTATCTTGCTGGCCCCCAAATAGTTTTTTGTCCTATGGTAGCTGAAGGCTGGCAGTCTTCTACCAGTCCTTAGGGTGTGAAGCAGATATAAGCACAAGTGGTCTGCTAATACGACCCTGAAGCTCCCTCACCCAGGTCTTCTTCCACCTCCACCCACCTGCCCAGGGACTCAGGGGCCCCGGCAGGGGTTGGCAGAGCGCTGAACGTGACCAGAGGTAATTAACAACCAAGACAACCCAAACCATGAGTTTTTTCATTCATCCAGTTGGGTCACAGAGCACTTGCTGCTGGATCTTTAATCTTGTGTCCCCCAAACACACTTCTCCCCAGTGTGGGGCTACCAGGGGATTCTGGAAACTGTAAGTGAAGCCAGGTAGGAGTCTTTAGATTGTTGGTGATACATTCCTGAGGGGATTGTGGGACTCTTGTGCCCTAGACATGAAGTAAATGGAGTTCCACCACAGTCACTTATAATGCTTTGCTGCCCTGCTCAAAGCAACGGGGCAGCCAAGTGTGTTCAGAAACCTCCAGAACTATAAGCCAAAGTAAACCTCTTCCTTTCATGTATGTCTTCATTACCTGCCTCATTGCTGTGACCAGGCAGAAGCAAAGAAGCAAAGATTGACTTTGGCTGACAGGTGAGTCTTCTTGGTGGTGAGGGAGGCGTGGTAGAACAGCCTCACAGTGGTGGAAGTGTGCACTGAGGCTTGTTCACACAGTAGGTCAGCAAGCACAGTGTTCTAACCTGAACAGAGAGGCCAATAAAACCTCCAGGTCCACCTCCAGTGTCAGCAACCTCTCAAAATAGCACCACCCACTGGAGACCAAGCGCTCAAACATAGGCCTCCATAGGGACCATTCACGTTCAAACTGAGGCACAGTAGATTTTCTCAGGGACCTGTTACAGCAGTGCAGAGCTAAGATAGTGTCAACTAGCAGATGCACATAGAAAAATACCTCGTGGCTCTATGCAAGAAAACTCAGCAAATAAACCAAAAGAACATTGCAAATACATCGGTATCATTTTTCTTTAAAGAATCGATAAAGATCTTCCCTTTCTAGCTAGGATCTGTCAAGAGAAGATGGTGGTGTGGCTTCTGAATCCTAGAATCCCGAGAGGTGGAGCAGGGAGAAGCAGTGAAACTGGGTTCAAAGGTTACACAGGCTGCGCCTGTACAACTTCAGGAAGTGACGTCATAGAGACCATGAACTATCGGGCACCTCCTGGAACTGGCCTGCAGTCACCCCACCAGACAGCATAGGTGGTAATCTTGACCTCGCCATGGGAAGAAGTTGAATGAAGCAGTAGCATGAGACAGAGAAAAAGTGAGACTGAGCCTGGAGTGCAGAAAGACTGGCCTGCCCTCAGTAGGAAGATAATCCCTAGGGCTTTGGAGCAGGCATACGTCAGGAGCAGGCATACATCAGTGGCTGAACCCTTAGGGAGCTGGACCTATGAGAGCAATGGTGGAAGGTGTGGCTGGAGGGGCCAGGGCAGAAGGCCATGGAGTTGACAGAAATTACCGCTGCAGTGACCATGGGCCCACTGCAAGTGAAAGTAGTGCTCACAGAGGACAAAGAAGACATTAGAATATCACAGGAGGAGGGCGGTGAGATGGCTCAGTGGTCATGAGCACTCCTGCTCAATCAAGAGAACAGGGTTCAGCTCCTAACCTTCATGTCCAACAGTTCACTAACACCTGTATCTCCTTTCTAAGAGATCTGAGGCCCTTTTCTGGCCTACACACACACACACACACACACACACACACACACACACACTCACTAAAATATAAAATTAAAAAAAAATCTCAAGAAAATCAGGTACATTGGATTGACAGTAGATGACATTGGATGGGCACTGGATGACAAGAGGGGAGGCGGCCCGAGGCGCCAGCAGACCTGGGCCTTGAAAAGGTGCAGGTATCTTTGTATGCTGAGGGGAAGCTGGGGCCTCCTGAGCCTGTAGTTGGTATGGGAGGAAGTGTGGTTTTGGTTTACATGGCTTGAGACAATCACTTTCAGGTACCAGCTCTACCCTGAGCAAGGCCTTTAGGAAGTGGGGCTTCCTAGAGGCCTTTAGGTCGACCACCAAGCTTTGTCCTGGAAGGGATTCCTACACTTTTGAGCTTCAGTCAAAATCCTCATTTTGGTGGCAAGATGGTCTAGCCCAGGGGATAAGGGATTGGTCCCAGGGACACTACTGTCTTCTGTCTGGCTTTCTTTTTCCTTCTCTTCTACCCAGGAAACATGGGACTCTCATATGAGAGCAAGCTAAAAATGAGACTTCCTTGTGCTGCATACCAGCCTCAGTAGGAAGAGCAAGAAAGGGGAACACACACACACACACACACACACACACACACACACACACACACACACACACACACACACCCTACCCCCAGCCCTGTGTTTTCCAGCTGAGCTGTGCCTGTCAGAACAAGCACCGCCAAAAATAATTGCAGTTGCTTGGTGCTTGGAGTATTATCATCTGAACAGTTTGTGGATATGAGCTGTTTTTAAAACAGGCTACCAAGGTAAACTCAAAAGGAGCATCTGTGGGGCCGCTGGTTGTGAGTCAGAGTTCGCCAAGGGAGGAAGCCACGGAGCTGTCAGCAGCCCCCTTCGGTGTCTTCCCAGGCAAGGGGATGCCCCAACCACTATCTGGACTAGATGGGGGTTGGGGTGGCACAGAACTTGAGTGAAGGTGACATCTGGTTTGCTGACAAACTCTGAGAAAGATACAGAAATCCAACTTTGAAAAGCTATTATTTGAAGGAGGGAGTCCTGACAATAGGAGGCGCAGTCTGGAATGAAGGCATCAGATAATTGTCATTGATAAGGATTCTCAAAATGCATGGTAGGCGGCCTTCCCTTCTCACCGGGGCAGCGCCTTAGAGGGGTGTTGGCGTATATAACCTCCATTTGCCTTAACTTATTTCTCTCCTTAAAAACTTTGATGAGTGTGAGAGTAACAGATGTTCGTTGTTCAAATACTTGCATGAGGCCGAGGGGAGCCAATAGAGCGTCCTGAAAGGGGGGGACAGCGGCCATGTGGAGGGTCTACCATGAGGCCTGGGGAGGGAGCCTACCCCTACTCATTCCTTCCTTCTCCCTGACCTGAAGCAGCTTTTGAAACAAAATCCTCAGAGGAGGCTGGGGGGGGGGGGGGGTTGTTTGCGTCTTTGTGTGTGGCAAGGAGGATTTCCACAGGCAGTGGCGCCCCCCTCAGCCCCGCCTTCCTGATTCCCTAAATAAACTTAGAAACCTGCTCCTCCCCCTCTTCTTGGTCAGTTAGCTGTTTTTATTCTCAAGATCCAAACAGTGTGCTTGTTATTAATAAAACTGATCAGGGAATATGACCTAGGTGGTGAAGCCAAGAAGACTTCCAAATACACCCCACTTCATTACCCTTCACCTCAAACCTGCCCTCCCATTCATAAATCCTGGGGTAAATTAGTCTGTACACAGAAGCCCTATCATCTGGGGTAGCCAAGAAGCAATTCTCAAAAAATAAATAATGCTATTTTTCAAGAAACAAATAAGACATGAGCTTGCTTCCTCCACTTTCCCAATTTTAATTTTAATTTCTAAATTTAAATTCTACCATTTCTCCAACTAGACTGCTGTTTACCCTTTGATAATCGCATACAATATATTTTTACGGGATTCATCCCCTCCCCCTAACTCCTACCAGATCACCTCCCATCTCCCCACTGCTGGGACATTTCCGGTCCAGCCACTGGGTTCCTAGGGCTGTCATCCCTGGGGCAGGCTTCATGCTGGATCTCAAGAACCTCAGCTGAGCTCAACCTATCTACCAGCAGCTCCTGCACTCAGCACCTAGGTGAGCGCTCCAACCACAAACCAAGTCCTCTTTTCCTGCCTACCCACAGCGCTCTCTCTCTCTCTCTCTCTCTCTCTCTCTCTCTCTCTCTCTCTCTTTCATACACACACACACACACAAACACACACATACCACATACACATACCACACATACACTACACTCACATACCACATACACACCACACACACTTGCACATATGCACACACAAATATACAAACACCACAGACATGTACACACACCCCATACCACATCACACACACATGTACACAAACATACACACACCACATATGCACTACACACATGCATACCACACCTGTTCTACATACACACAAACACACCACATACAACACACATACTACACACACCACACACTATATATACACATACACATACGCTTCCATACATACACCACACACACAAACACATGCAAACATATATCACACACATCAAATACACACATACCACAGAGAGACACAAACACATACTCCACACACCACACACACACCACACCACACACAAGTGACTGCTCAGTCTCCCCATCTCCCTCTCTTCATTCAGTCTTAGATCTGTACAGCCACCTCCTGACTGCTCCTTCTCCCTCTTCCTAAAGAGAATGCAGGATGCAGTCTTGAAAGCCCAGTGCTGGGCACCATGGCAGAGACCTGTGACTCTATCACTCTGGAAGCAGAGGCAGGAAGATCACAAGGTACACACCAGCCTAGGCTGCACAATGAGACTCTGCCCCAAAATAAACAAAACGCAAGCATAACATTTCATCCTGTAACTCTTAGGTACCTCAAGGTCTTAAAATGATATTTTGGGCCTTTGGCCAACCACACTTTCCTCGTGTGCTTCCAGCAAAATGTGATATTTCCTGAGACAGGGACTTGCTACATAACCCATGATGGGATGGAACCCGTGGCCTCTCACCTCAGCCTCTTGGGTGCTGGGCATATGGGTGTGTCTCAGGACACCCTGCTCAGGCTGACTTTGAGAGCTTTGTCTTAGGCTCCTCCCAGTCACACTCACATGCATAATAAACACAGGTGCACACACATGCACATGGTACCCTGAGCACACTGGTCTTTCTTGGTGCCTGCAGCTATCTACAGAGCTCTGGTATCTACACTTGAGTGTGCCACTCTGGCACCGGACGCCGTCTTAGCCATCTGCCTACACACTGCACACTTGCCCCTGGATCCCCTCTGCTGGGAATACGGTCTTCCCTTTCAGCCCCGAAGGTTTCCTGTCTGCTCATGACCTGATACAACGCTCCCTGAATCCCATTTCCCGAGTGCATGCCCAGGTGTGTCCTCCATGACCATCCCGTGGAGATGGCAGCGTCTACAGGTAGGAACTACTGTGATCCCACGCTGTTATGGGGCTCAGTGTGCTGGTGAATGACTGGGTGACTCCAGACTAACTGTCCCCCTTAGGAAAGCCAAAACCCCAAGAGCCACCAAACTACGCAAGGCCAGAAATCTAGGCAACCTTTAAGTTCAGTTGGGTGGTGTTCCCAGGAAAACAGGATCTATCTGCTCCTGAAACTCACAACTCAAGGAAACCTGGGTTCCCTTCTCACCTTCTAATCTTCCTCACACTCAGTCTGAGGGAAGGAGAAAGAGCAGGCTTCCCTGAGCCTGCCCCTGCCCCACCCTCCAAGGCCACAGTTTTCATCCCGTCTGCCATTCCTTGACATGGGGGCAGGCAGTAGGTACCTAAACTTCTCTTTGTCTCTAACCGAACTGAAGGGGAGGAAGTATAGGGCATCCTCAATTCCGGTGTATGTAGGGGGCGGGGCATCTACCCTCCTTCCTCTTGCTAGGAACTTTTGCAGGCCAGGGATTCCTGCAAAAATACAACACAGAACCACAGAAGCAGTTCTATTTCTTAGAAGATTCCAGCATGGCTTAGAAAGTTTTTTCCCCTTCCTCCCGTTTAAAAAGCCAAGTATTTGGGAAATTACATCACAGAGCCAGGCACCCAACACCAAATGAGAGCCATCTGTACAGATAAAATAGGGGCTTTTGTGGTACAGCAGCGAGCTGTGTAGCTCATTCAGTCTCAGAGGGGCACTGTATTCCGGGGTTTCTCTTTTTTCTTTAACACAGAAGAAGCCTCAGTCAGCATAGGAAACAGGAAGGAACCCGTTGTTCTAAATAGCAGACAGCAGAGAATTGACCCATTATGGTTTGTTCATTCAGAGAGTGGCGGTCAGCAGGCAGCCCGGACGGCCCCCACATTCCCCAGATGGAGGTCAAGGGGCACACCAGGGTTTTCTGAGTCTGGAAGAGTCCAGCTCAGGCTCTCTCAAAAGGAAGGGGTGAAATCCCAGTTTATCTTACCAGAGACTTTGCAGCAGCGCTGTCTTTTTAAAGAGATAAAAATAAAAGCTTCAGAGACTTAGAATGCCTGGAAGTCAGGAAGCATCCCGTTTCCGCTCCTGCCTGACTCAGAGCAGGCGCTGCTTCCAGCCTCTTTGCTTGTCTTGGCAATCGCCTGTTTTCACTTTTCTGGGGTCTAGAGCATTTGGCCCACGGGTGTGTCTGCTGAGACAGAGGGTCCCACACAAAGGCAATTGCATCCAGGAAAAAGAAGAAAGGCCAGCTCCCCCATCCCCACCCACAGTGGCAGCAGGCGTTGGGGAGGGCTGAGCCCAAGGGTTAATCTGTCCCAAATTCATCATTGTGACAGCCAAGCTCACAAATTAGTTCTGCCTGAGGCTATCCTGACCTTGCCATTTAATTTTTTGAAGGTGTTTTGTATGGCGTCTAAATGTCATGATAGAGACCCAGGGAGACTGAGGACTGGCCCAGGTATATTGCTGCTTACCTCACCCTCTGTGCCCCTGTCATCTCTGTTAACAACAAACCAGAGCCACCAACAGATGAACCTGTGGGACTCTGAAGTGACTCACTGATGGTTCTGCTGCTGTGAGCCCTCACTGTTACACTCACACACCACCCTCGCCAAGATGGCCTCCCAAGCCCACTCCAGACAAGAGTTAAGCCCCAGGGATCTGGAGTGGTCTTCCATGGCTCTTGAAGTCATGTGGCCTCCTACTCTCAAGTACTTGTGGGAATGACTCCTGTCACCAAGAGGAGCAAGCAAACTACCTAATGCAAGTCCAGGTGCTAGCAAGACCCTGGTGACTCATGGCAGCTTCGTCTACAGCATGTCAGGTGGAACGTTGCCCTGGCCTGCTTCATTCCAAGGCTTCAGTGGACGCAGGTGAGCCTGGAGATGCACATTGGAGGAGCCTCCCCACTGTTCATTTCCTCTAAGTCATTTGTTGCCTCATCAGGTGAGTCCTGTCCAGATGAATGCTGAGTAACTGTTGTCTGAATCTTTGGGTCACTGCTGAGAGAGTGGGGAACTATTAATAGCTATGCCATGAGGACATCTGAACTGGGAGCTGGGGGCTGGGGGCTGGGTGCTGGGGCTTGGGGCCTGGGAGCTGGGAGCTGGGGGCTGGGTGCTGGGGCTTGGGGCCTGGGAGCTGGGAGCTGGGGGCTGGGGGCTGGGCGCTGGGGCCTGGGGACTGGGGGCTGGGAGCTGGGGGCTGGGGGCTAGGAGCTGGGAGCTGGGGGCTGGAGGCTGGGCGCTGGGGCCTGGGGACTGGGGGCTGGGAGCTGGGGGCTGGGGGCTGGGTGCTAGGAGCTGGTGCAGTTTCCAGGGCAGTCATGTGGTTTATTTCTAATACAATTATGAAGGTCCTATGTCCAACGGTATCAAAGTGGTTGTGGGGGCAAAGAACAGACACTGTCAACAAACCTGTCTCTGAAGGCCACCATGATAGTCCCAAAGACCACAGTGTCTGTCAGTGGGATTGACTCACCCATGAAAGGTTAGTTTTACTACAGGTGAGGGAACTTTTGTCTCAATTGCTTCTCTCAGCAAAGAGGCTAAGTCCTGAGGCTGAAGCTGCAGGTCTCCCTTCCAGCCTAGAGTCCCTGAGATACAAAGCTGCAGATCTTCAATACCTGCTCATTCTTGCCTTCTAGTCTAAAGGGGCCTGCAGATGCTGACCATGTGTGTGCCTGTAACCCCAGCCATCTGGGAAGATCTTGAGTCCAAGCCTAGGTTGGGCTACATAGTGAGACCCTGTCTCAGAGAGTCCAGATTCAAGCATTCACTCTCATAGTCCAAACCAGCAGCCTACCCCACCCTGAGCAAGGCCAGAGGGTCAGAGCCATCTCCTCCCAGACTCTCCCTTTATAACCCAGACAGCCCATCCATCTCTGTAAACACAACTTCCTCCATTTCCACAGCCAAAATTATCTGCAGTAAGCTATTTTAGTGTTCCCCCACCCCAAGAACCCAAAGAAAAACATTATAAGAACAAAGTTTTGTAATGTTTTAAAGAAAAATCTTAAATGAAAATTTCTAATATCACTTAAGAATTAGAATTTTTTTATTCTAGCATGGAACTTCTTGGCTGGTCTATGAACATGCTAAGTGGGGTAGAGTGGTATCCACCTCAGCACCCAGGAAGTTGGGGCAGGGTGATCATGACTTTGAGGCCAGTCTGGATTACAAGGTAAGACTATCTCAGTGTGATGGTTCCTCAAGAAAGAATCCAGCTATAGCACTCCTGGACATATACTAAAGGACTCTACATCTTCCCACAGAGACACTTGTTCAACTGTGCTCATTGCTGCTCTGTTCATAATAACCAGAAACTGGAGACAACCTACATGTCCCTCAACTGATGAATGAATAGTAAAAATGTGGTACATTTACACAATGGAATATTATTCATCTGTTAAGAAAAATGAAATTTGCAGGTAAATGGATGGAGTTAGAAACCACCATTGCAAATGAGATAACCCAGACAAATGTCATGTTCTCTCTTATATGTATGCTAGCTTTCAAGCTTCAGATATGTGCATACTTAAAATACCCATAGAAGGTATGTAGCTAGTGAGGGACTGGGGGTGGGTGGGAGCGGGCATCTTCCCAGGGAAATAGATTTTAGCTTTCTTTATAAAAGATAATGGGGGAAGTTAGAACAGGAGGACTGAATGGGGGGGGGGGGTCAGAGTAGAGGAAGGAATACCGAGAGAAATGAGTAACAATAAAGAACTTAAAAACCATGTGGAACCTAGTACTATAGAAGCTTCCAAAAATATATACATATATAAAAGAGTTTAAAGGGAGTTACCTAATAGAGTTATAATGCCCCAACGTGTATGCTACCAAACAAGACCCCACTACAAGGAAGGGATTACATCTTTCTGAGTCGTTGTCCAAAGGGTTCTCATAGACCTACCCCCAAACACTACAGGCTTTTGCCTATGTCATTGGTTACTCTCCAACACCTCATGGCAAGACCTTATTGCTGAAGACATCATCTACTTATATCATAGAACATGGAAAACTCTAGCTGGTGCCCAACTAGGAGCTTTGCTCCTATGTCCACAATGCTGGAAGCTGCTATAGATGCTATCTGAGGAGAACAGCAGTCATCAGTCTTACCCAACCAAAAACCCTGCAAGTATAATAACAACCTGCCTATAAGGTACGCCCTTGGTGCAACTGAACACACATGGTATGGGAGTAACCAACCACATTTTTTCCTAAGACCTGTTCATGAGGTGGACCCCATAACTGAGACTGTTAGTGAGGCCAGGAACCTGAGACTAGATGGGTCATGGGAAAACCAACTAGTAATTTCTGTTAAATGAATATAGCAATAAAAGGATTCCTAAGGACATATTGCTATACCATAGAGCAGAGCATTGTATAACCCTCATTGGAGAAGCATCTTCTTGTGGTAAATGGGAGTGAACACAGAGACTCAGACATGGACAACTTGCAGAGAGTTGGAGAAGCAGTGGAGACCAAGACATGCTTTAAGGGGTGGAGAGGTTGTCTATGCCATGTGCGTAGATGCATATGGAGGCCAGAGGTTGACACTGGGTATCTCTCTCAATAGCTTGCCATCTTATTTTTTGAGACAGGGTTTGTCATTGAACTTGAAGCTCACCAATTCAGATGAACTAGCTGGACACAGAGCTCCAGGCATCGTCTGGTCCCTGCCCCTCCAGTGCACAGCCACAGATGCATGCTGCCACTCCGACTCCTAGATAGGTGCTCAGAATCAGGACTTAGTTCCTCATGCTTGTACGGTAAGCACTGACTGTCTGAGCTGCTCCCCACATTGCTATCCTTCTTAAAAATATGAAACAAAAGAGAAGCTTGAACTGAGAATGCAGCTCAGTGACAGAGCACTTGCCTAGCATATGCAAGGCCCAAGTGCCATACCCAGCACCCACACCCCACCCCTACACACACACACACACACATGCACACACACACACATACACACACACACATGCACACACACACACATACACACACACACGCACACACATGCACACACACACACACACCCTTACACACACGCGCGCACACACACGCACACACACACATTCATACACATACACATTCATACACACATATTCATACACAGACACATATATACATGCATACACACATATACATACATACATATATATATATATATATATACCCACATCACCACATACATACACACACATACATACACACACATACATACACACACTAAAAATGTCATTAAAATTTAAATTAATATATTGTGGGCTTTCTAAGGAAAAGAACACATACCATGGACAGTAATTAATGATAATTACTTAATTATTACCACTCATAACGTGGGATCATTATTAGAAAGTAGCCTGGAAAACTGCTAAAAGAAATGATGGCAAGCCCAGTTAAATTCGGTACAGGAAATCAAATCAAATATCGGGACATGTGGAATTCACCCTCCTTCTGCAAACAAGGCCAGACAATGAAGCAAAGGCAGAAAGACCTGTGGGCTAAACTGTCATGAGCTCGACTGGGAGGCGTGTATCCACAGTACCACACAATCCTTGTGTGGAGTGTAAGTGGGCAAACAGCTCGATTACATCTCCTATAGATGGCGATGAAGACTAGAAACGTTGCATATGCTCGTGTGATGAGATGGACAGGATGAAAGTGTCTGAAGCACACAGTGGACTTTAAGACAGTGTGACTAGTTTTTCATAATGAAAGTGCTGTCATTCCAACACTCAGGAATCTGAGGCAGTGTGGATTGTTGTCCATATATAGGTGAGGGCAGGCACACAATAAAGTGAGAGCCTGTGATTGGGCAGTGGAAAAGGAAGGTGGGCTGAGAATTTTAGAAACGAGGACAGAGAGACAGAGAAGAAGGGAAGGAGAGGAAGAGATAAGATGTAACCTATAGGAGAGGAAGAGGAGACACACACCTGGGAGCCATAGGTATTGGGGACTTCTTGGATAGATGATTAAATAATAGTAGGGTGCCTTTGCCCCATCTAGGGGTATAGCTTGTGTTTATATCAATTGGGTTTTGAGTTCATTGGGTGGGCGTTTTGTGGGTTGAGAACTTTCTAATATAAATCTAACTCCAGAGTTTTGATTTTACCAGGTCACAATCTGCAACAAGAGAACCTTGAGATAGGCGGTCACTGCATGGGGCTAGCCATGGAGGTGGCGAGACCACCGGGGTGAGGGAGTAGCCGACGATAGTGTGGGGTGATGCCTCTTTAAGTGTTTCCTGCTACAAGGCAGGGTGTGTTATCTTACGCCATCGGAGGTTCCAGGTCAACCTCGGCAATGGTGAGACTCTGTCTCCAGAAACACAAGAACGGAGCATGTGTGTGCACAGCTCACACTAGGTCTTCAAAACACTTTGAAAAGTTACAAGCAATGAAGACAAGAATAGACAAAGCCACTGGTACAGATGGGTTTTGAACACCCTGCTTTCAAGGACTGAGAGGAAAAATACAACGACAGAGAGAATTTGAACACAAGTTCATCAACTGTATAGTCACAAAATGGCCAGGAATAGACAAAATGGATCGTGTGCCAGCAGTGATAGATCTCTGTAAGTATCAAAGGACAAAAATGACAAAAAGCAATCAAATGCTAGTTAGCAAAAACAAATCTTAGCTAGAATTTTGATAAGTGTGTCTAGCTATATCCTCTGATCTCAATGTGATTAAAATAAAAATAATCAGTAATATACACAAAAACAATCATTTTTGAAATTCTAATCACTTGGATATTGAAAAGTATTCTTCCAGCCAACCCTGATGGCGCACACCTATAATTCCAACATTAGGGAAATGGAGGAGGTTTAGAATTGAAGGCCAGCCTCAGCATCAAAGTGAGTTGAAGGTCAAACTGGCCAACCTTAGATCCTGTCTATAAAAACAAACAAGAAAACCCTTCCAGATCCCTGTAATCAAAGGAGAAAGCAGGGCATGGGGGCAGTTAATAAGAAGATGATTGGAGAGGGGTGGGAGGGAGAATCAAACATTTTTATTATTAACACAAACAGTCACTTGGGCAACTGAACAGGAAGATCTCAGTGTCACCCAGGCTCCGAGGTGAGGTGCTGCCCCTGGTAAGGAGAGGAGAGGGAGGGATCGATAAGAGGGGAAATGAATTGAACAAATAAGCCTAGCAGGTGGTCCTGGGGCTAGAGAGCTTGCTCTGAGGTTAAGAGCAGAGGCTGCTTTTGCAGAGGACTAGAGTTTGGTCCCCAGCACCCACAACTGCTTATAACTCCAAGTCCAGGTGATCGGATGCCCTCTTCTGGTGTCTGTGGGCACTGTCCTCATTAGGGCTTCTATTGCTATGATAAACACCATTCCCAAAAGCAACCTGGGGAAGAAAGAGTTTATTTCAGCTCACATGTCCCGGTCTATCATGAAGGGCAGTCAGGGCAGGAACTGAGGCAGAGACCACAGAGCAGTTCTGTGCTCCACTGGCTTGCCCCACTGGCTTGCTCAGCTTGCTTTTTTATATCACCCAGAACCACCAGCTAAAGTATGCTAGCACCCAAAATGGGCTGGGCCTTCTTGAATCAATCATTAGTCAAGAAAATGCCCTTCAGGTTTGCCTACAATAAATCTGAAAGAAGCAATAAATAAATAAATAATAAATCCTCAATTGAGATTCTTATTCCCAGCTTGTACCAAGTTGACAAAAAACAACCACAACAGGCACCTGAATGTATGTGTGAAAGAAGCACGAGCACACTGTATACACACACACACACACACACACACACACACACACACAAATAGATAAGGAACAAGAAAATCTTTCTTTTAAAAATAACCACTCATGGGGCTGGAGAGATGACTCAGCAGTTAAGAGCACTGACTGCTTTTCCAGAGATCCTGCATTCAATTCCCAGCAACCACACATGGTGGCTCACAACCATCTGTAATGGGATCTGATGCCCTCTTCTGGTGTGTCTGAAGATAGCGACAGTGTACTCACATACATAAAACAAATAAATCTTTAAAAAAAAAAAAAAAAAAAGCACTCATAGTAACACATACTTTTAATCCCTGAAGTCAGTAACAAGAGGCAGGCAGTTTTTGAGGTCAGCCTGCTCTTTATAGTGAGTTCCAGACCAGCCAGAGCCTGTCTCAATAAACAAACAAAGAACACTTGGTTGTAGGACAAAAAACAGAACTGATAACCACTTGAAACTACAACAAAGTAAACAACAAAAAAGCAAATGAGAAATGAGGAAATTATAAACATTGGGGGTGGACATAAGTGGCTAAATCTGTCTGATTTTATGGTGCTATATTTGGAACTCTCTATGAAGAACACCTTTCCCAGTAACTATAAGCAATCTGAGTCAACATAACAAGACACGGGACAACAAACTTAAGAAAGTTATGCATGGGTCACCTTCTAAACAGCCATCCACTGTGAAGAACTGAGTGGGGCTCTTCTGGGAACTATCAAAAAAGGATAACATATGCCACAAAAGCTTTTTCAGAAAACAAGTGCTGGATATGGTGACGCATACCTATAATCCTAGCACTTGGTAGACTAAGGCAGGAGAATCATTAGCTCAAGTTCAGACTAGACTATAGAATGAGAACAGAGGAACAGGTGGCAGGAGGGGAGGGCAATACAGAGGATGAGGGGAAGAGAGACAGGAGAGAAGAAGGTGGCTGGAGGAATCATGGAGAGAGATGCTTAAGTCATTTGGAACTTTGGATATGAAAAGGGCTCATATATTTGAATGCTTAGTCACCAGAGAGTGGCACTATTTGAGAAGGATTAGAAGACCTAGGAGGCGTGGCCTTGTTGGAGGAAGTGTGTCACTGGGAGTGGGCTTAGAGGTTTTAAAGAGCTTACAGTTGGCATAGTGGTTTTTTCCCTCTCCCTCTCCCTTTCCCTCTCCCTCTCTTCCTCACCCCTCCTCTTTTCTTCTCTCTCTCTCTCTCTCTCTCTCTCTCTCTCTCTCTCTCTCTCTCTCCCGATTAAGATGCAGAACTTTCTAGCTGTTCCAGTACCTTGTATGCTGCCATGCCTACCACCACATTCTCCAATATGATAATGGACTAACCTCTGGAATTGTAAGTAAGCCCCCAATTAAATGTTTTCTTTTATAAGAACTGCCTTGATCATGGTCTCTTCACAGCAATAGAACAGTGACTGAGACAAGTGCAGGGGAAAATGAGAGAATAGAGCGGAAGAGGGGTTAAGGGAGGAAACGCGAATGCTAAGATGTTTAAAAAGCCACACAGAAACCTATTTTCATACAAGCTTTGTGTAAAGAAATTAATTGGAATATAATTTAATTTATTATTCCCACGTGGGCTATAGTACTCCTCCCAGAAGATGTAAGTTGCAAAATAAAATGTTCTAGCTCTGGCACACCTCCCATTGAGCTGTTGGTCAGCGTGTTCCAGAGACCACAAGCAGTGCAGGTTGCTGCTGTTGCTCTTTGTTCTCCAGACTTGATGGTAAGATACAGTTGCTGAAGACACATCACACATTGGTCATAGAACATGAAGAAACTGAGTGACTATTGACCAGGGACCTTCTTTGCTGCTGGTTAACTCTCACAGTTCTGGAAGGCTGAAGAAAGTCATCAACAGTGTGAACAGGGTGAGTTACAGTAATGACTAACATGACAAGATGTACCTGGGTGCAACAATGGCACAAATATTATGGGATAGCCACAGGAGAGAAGGCATGAATGAAATGCTAGCTCTGGTCTTAGAGCCCATGGCTGGGGAACACAGAGGCCCTAGGGATGAATCTACTACTGTTAATTTGCTAAATATTATCAAACTACATTCTAAACTTTTATCTCTATATCTGTAGATTAGTGCAGCTCTCAGACCTCATCAGAAAAGTTTATACACTTGATGCTGGCTAACACAGAAATCTACAACTGGCCAAAGTCAATCAGACACCTATATCACACCTTCCAGGACTCAGAGACCATTCAAGAAAAGCAGAAAGAACGGCTATAACAGCCAGAGGTCAGGGAGAACCAGAGCGAACAGTGCCTTCTGGACACAACAGGAATGCTACACTCTTGAACTCACAGCAGCTATGGTTGCCTACACAAGAACAAGCCAATCAATGCTCCAGCGTGGAGGGAGGAGTGGCTTGTGAGCCCCACCCCTAACTGAGGAGTCCTCTGTGAGAGGGAGAGGCAGGTTTCTGTAAAGGTGTGGCTCCTGGTAGGTTGACCTCACGCCCGTGAGTGGTGGACTCAGTGAGCATTAAGAAGAAGGAGGACACAAGGTTGGAAAGTAGGAGACTAGAGAGTGGGCAGAGAAGTTGGGGCAAGAATATGACCTACATGTATGAAATTCTCAAAAGGAAGGAGGACAGAAGGATGCAGGTCATTTAGGATGAACTGTTTCTTGCTACCATCAAGACTGTGCACACGAGCCACCTTGCTGTGTGCCACTGCTTTGCAAGTTCTAATCATAAAACCTACATGCCTCCCCTGGCTGCAGGAATACCTTGTTTCTCAGCCTCTCCTTCCCAGCCCCCTCCGGGTTGCAAGACCAGATCTTGGTGGCTCAGATTTTAAGCTACTATTAAAGAAAGGAGTGAGCCCTTTCTTCCTCCTTTCTCCTTTTGACTGACTGGATATTAGGAATTATACTTAGCTTTAACTGTCAACTTGACACAGCCTAGAAGGGAGGAGACTCAATTGACTGGTTACCTAGGTCAGATTTGCCTGAGGGCATATCTGTGAGGGATAGTCTCAGCTGTTAATGGATATAGGGTGCCACTGTTTACAGTCGAGGTACCATCTTTTGAACTGGTAGGCTAAGCTGTGTAAGAAAGCTTGATAACCCTACCAGCAAGATAGCAATCCCCCATGGGTTCAGTCTCAAGTCCCTGCTTGAGTCCCTACCCTGACTTCTCTCAGTGTTGGCCAGTAGCCTACAAGCTGAAATAGATCCATTCTTCCGATGAAGCAGCCATCTTGAATCATGAAAACAAAACAAAACAAAACAAAACAAAACAAATAATAAAATACAGAGTGAGCTCAGGAGGTAGCTGGGCTTCAGAAACACAGTTTTTCCAAAGACTGTGACACTGTCACTGAATCTAATGTCACTAAGAAGTGGGGGAAGGGTAGGATTCAGCACTGCTGTCCTCTTCCATGGGAGGCTCTGACCCACCCTCTAGGAAAGTTCAGTAGCCTGAGATTTAGGTCCTCCCAGCAAAGGTTGACACTATGTCCTTCAAAGAGGCAATAACAGCTGTCACCCACTCTGTGTAGACAAATGCTGCTCTGCTTTGTAATAGCTAAGTGCCTGCCCACTTTCAGTCACACAAAGATGCCAGAAAAATTCTGTTGGTGTTAAGCCAGGTAGAATTAACACTCTTTCTTGCCTCTATCCTGGATTACTTTAATAACTGTCTTTGTAAGTCTTGTTCAGAGCTTCTTACAATTGCTAGCAAATAACTTTGTTGGCTCTGTGTACAGGAGGATTAAATACCAGCAAACTTCAAAAGCCTGCGTGGGAATAGTCAACATAGGCCAGATGTACCCTAAAACACCTTTCAGACAAGAGCCCTGTTGACTGAAAACACTGGCATCAGACCCCCGCCTGATGCCCAGGAGCATAGACCCCAGCCTTGTGCCCCTCACAGATGCTCAGGGGATAAGACTGTGTAAACTCTTCCCCACTGGTGGTTTGCAGAAGACCCCGAGGGGCTGCAACTGCACAAGAGCCCCACAAGTCCCGAGGATTCCAGGAACAAGAGTCTAGGGTAACTGAGGGGCAGATCCAGAAGGAGCAATATTGGCTTCACTAGACCCCCTAAGATGCCTCTAAGAATTCCCCCAAACTTGTGTTTACCATGCAGTGGTAGGTGAGCAGTGCCTCCAAGTCCTCTTAGCCATCCTGTCATTCACAGGGAAGCAGGGTGGGCTCAGACTTTTTTTCCCATGTCCCATGCATGTCCAAAGCAGAGACTGAAGTGATCACGGTCATCTATGATCTACTCCTCATGTCTTTGGCTCAGAATATGCTGATTCAGACACAAAAGCCATACCCTCCTTGGTTTGCCCACACCCAGGATGGCATTAGGTTTAGCTACCATGGCATGGGTGCCTACATCAGGATGGACGTACATGCTGATAGAATGAGACCACCACTGTGTACCAGGGAACACGAGTTCTGCACGTGGTCACACACAGGCTCGTGCCCAGGAAGCTACACAAAGTGCCAAAGGCTGAGAGATGCCTTTGTGTGGATATACACTATAATAAAATGCTCAACATTTTGAGTCTAAACTATCCTTTGGGCCATGATCCCTCATCAGGGGTCCCCTTCTCTGGTTCTGCAGACATATCAGACACCCCGAATTATCAATCTAACAATTCATCTCCCACTTTTTCCCTGCTAGGGAAGCTTCCTCTTCATTCAATCACGCCTTCCATGTTTTACAGAAATAAACCCGCCTGGTGAGCCATGAGAGGACTGAGGGACCATGACAATCCCATTTCCTTCTTGCAGGAGTGCAAGAAGGGTCTCCACACATGAAACCAGATCAGATCTGGCCAGAGATCTAAATGCTAGAAGCTTCTGGGCATTTCTAGAACTTCTGGAAGTTTCTGGAAATTGTTTTCCTGCTTGGTAAAAGTAAAGTAATAGGAAAAAGAAAGCCTAGCTATAAAAAGGCCAAGGGCCTACTGATGTGAGCTGCACAGACTCCAAACAGGAGGGAGCATTACCAAGCTGAGAGCAGCAGACAGTTCCTGAGAGACTGTCTCCATAACTCTAGAACCATCTGCCTTGGGCTGTCTTCTTACAGGAGACCACTGAACCTCCTCTTGGTATAGCCATGTCAACACAGTAGTTTCCATGTTGTAGAGTTAAACATAGTCATGTTCTTGGTTACCCCTGGTTACAAAAGCCATGGCTTCCCTGAACACACAGCCCTCTTCAACCATCTAAGCTAACAGCAAGCTTGGTTGGCCTGACGTGTACCTGCTGTGGACCCGTCCTTCCAAGGCATCAGAGACATCAACAGGTCACCAGCCTCCTGCATCATCAATCATTTCCTCAAGACAGAAGCAGCTTGCCCCTGTGCTGAGATCTACCAGGACTCACCCACCATCTTCTCTCTCTTGTGCACTTCTGAATAAGTCTCCTGCCTCAACCCTGTGTCCGGCGTTCACTGAGCCTTTGGGGGGGGGGGGGGGAAGGGGTGACTACAGAGACTTAGGTCTGAGGATAAATAGGCTTTTACCATCTCACTGTCTACTCTCCTCTTCTTCCCAAGCCAAATTAAGATGGGTTGTTTTGTTTGTTCGTTTGTTTTTTCAATTTTCTCATGCACTGAAGGGTTCTTTTTTATTGCTTGGTTCTCTGCCAAAACCATGCCTTTCATCGTCTCCTTTTGTAGCCCTAAGAGCTTGTTCAAGATATTTTTCTAAGGAGGGAAAAATCCCTCCTTGAGTGTTGTCTCTGAACAGTTGTTGCTGCTGTTGGCTTTTTTTTTTTTTTTTTTTTTTCCTATTGTAGAATTCAGGACAGAGTCCATTCATGGATCTAGCTCCAAGAGGCAATAAACTCTACAAATCGTGCCATACCCTCACTGCCCTTTGTTTGTCTCACTTGGGGATCCATACCTTGAACCCCACCCCTCCAACTCCTCCCATAACCCACCACCATCAATTTTCCCCTCCAACTTCATGTTTTTGTTTTTGTTTTTTTAAATGCACTGAGTCCATCAGCGCATGGGTGCAGGGCCAGCACTGAGCATGGTCAGTCAGTCTGTCAGGTGCTGCATCCAAAGGAAGCTGACTCCCCCCTCCCCACCCCGCCCCCGCAGCCATGACTACAAAGAGCTCCTCCACCCTGGTGTAACTTCTCATGCCCTCCTGACTCCATGATGGAATGTTGGCTGTCTTAATTATTACAGAACACTTAGGGACACCCCTAGGGACTTGATCTATAGCCTCTGGTGGTTTTTGGAAGGTATGGGCCTCTGAAAATCCTTCCCCTATCTTAGGGTTACTATTGCTGTGACAAAATACCATGACTCCTCCCAAAAAAAAGTTGGGGAGAGGAAAGAGATAGAAAAGAGAAATGACGTGATTATATTATAATCACAAAATAAAAGAGATATTTTAAAAGGAAAGTGTTTTCAGACTGTTCATTACTGTGGTCCAAACTTCACCCCAAGCACGGTCATGTGTGTAACTATGTGTTGGTTACTCTCCTTGTTGCCAGGACCAAATACTTGACATGAAGCAACTTAAGGGAGAAAGGGTTTGATTGGGGATCACAGGTTGAGGAACACAGTCCCATTGACTCACTTCCTCCTGTAGAACCACCTCCTAGAGGTTCCAGAACCTTCTAAAAAAGTGCCAACAACTAGGAACCAAATGTTCAACTACATGGGCTCATGAGGGACAGTTCATATTCAGTCCACAATAGGACAAGTCTTCTTGATGTGACCTACAAGCAGGGCTCAACTGTTGCCGGGGAAAATCCAAGTACCTGTGTCATTCAGCTGGGGCACCATTAAAGAATGGGCTTGGGATGCTCATAAAATGCATCTCTAAAGACAAGGTGTGACTGACTGAACATACACTGCTCTCCCTCCCTCTGCCTGGCCTCCTAATGTTTCCATCATCTCTCAGAACAGAGCCACCAGCTGGGAAGGAAGTGCTCAGCACACCAGCCTGTGGAGGGCAGTTCACAGTCCTGCCCTGGGGTTTTGTGGACAGTGGCAAACCTTCAGGTCCAGCCATGAGGGCAGAACTGACTACATTCTACACCAGGACTTCCTAAAGGCTTTCTACACACAGCCCTCTTCCCCATGAGAAACATTTATAAACCCCTGGGTGGATGGGTCTACACATTAGGTAATGGCTTTGCATAAAAGCCATTCAAATGCAAATCAAATGCTTACTAATGTAAACCATACAGAATTTTATCTTAAAATAATTCTCTAGTATACACATAATCTTACCAGTTATTAAATAAATACAAAACCATATTTGCAAATCAAAGTGATGGATTGCTTTATTTTATTTTAACATTAAAGAATTAAGTCTCAGGTCAGCAAGGTAAGTGCTTGTCACCAAGCCTGAGGACCTGAGTTCAATCTCCAATACCCCACAGAGTAGAAGAACAGAGCTAACTCCTGCGGGGTATCCTCTGACCTCCACATGAACACACACACACACACACACACACACACACACACACACACACACACACAAAATAAATTTTTAAAAGAATTAAATCTTGGCAAATATTTAAAGTACTATTGGACATAGTTCATGTTCAACATTTTCTGTTGGTTGATATTTTGACTTTGTCTGGTTTAGTTTTGTTTTGAGTGAGGGCTCATGTAGCCCAGGATCTTGAATTTACCATGTAGCTGAGGAAATGTTTGACTGTCTGCTCCTCTGGTCTCCACCTCTCAAGCATTGGTTATGCCAGGCAGGTGCCACCACACCAACTTATGGCATCTGAGCTACATCCCAGCACCTAAATCTTTTTTTTTTTTTTTTTTTTTTTTTTGGTTTTTCGAGACGGGGTTTCTCTGTGTAGCCCTGGCTGTCCTCAAACTCAGAAATCCGCCTGCCTCTGCCTTCCAAGTGCTGGGATTAAAGGCATGCGCCACCACTGCCCGACCTAAATTGTTTGCTTTATTGGTTTTGGTGTTTGTTTGTTTGTTTTTGAGGCAGTGTTTTATACTGTAGCCTATGCTAGCCTTGAATTTGTAAGCCATCCTCCTGCCTCAGCTTCCAAAGTGTTGGGTTTACAGGCATGTGTCATACCTAGCTGTAGATGTTCCGGTTTAAAATGATCAATGCTGAGAATAATGGCTTTGCATAAAAGCAGAGCAAGGCATGGCAGACGTGTGCTTAAGGTCACAGAAATTGTTAGAAATTCTGCCCGAATCTAAAGCCAAAACTCATTAAACAATTTTTTAATGAAACTCAACTGATTAGTTCAGATGGCAATTATTTTAACTCACACATTCTAACACAACGTAATGCAGGGTCTAACACACTAATGTGACACTTTCAGGCTGAAGAGTAATAGGAACATATTAGAGTCCTCGTTTCCTTTTAATAAAGCAAAGCCGACTGCAGGCTGAGCAGTAGCGCTGCAGGCAGTGCTCATTCCTCGGTGATGCGCGTCATGGTGTGCCACACCTTGTGTTCAGAGCCAAGTTGCACTGAATCACATGCCACCAGAAAAACACCCCAGGGTTCTAGATATGTTTGATTTCGAATTCATTTCCTATTTCACAGCGAACCCTTTTATTCTTGCCAAGTTCTTCATACCATATTCAAATGGGGTCACCCCCACAGTTTAAAAGGCCTATTGTGAACCTTATCACCTGCCTGTGTTTTGATCCGAAGTCCTCTGAGACTCCAGAGCTGCCTGCATAATCTGTTCTGAACGTTAGTCTTCGGGCATACAATTATCTACCAAGTTATCTGTCCTCAACAGCCCAAGCTGTTCTAGTTTCAACTGTTAGTGTGGCAAGTACTGTAACAAATGTGACCTGGGTCTTATTTGGCTCCCAGCTCCAGAAGACAGTCCATAACTACAGGGAGTCTGTCTGCAGACCTGACTGCCAGCCCACTTGCTGGCCTGCAGCTCCGCTTCTCTGCTTTCTCTATTCTTATGCAATCCAGAGCCCAAAACTGGAGAATGACCCCACCCACATCAATTAAAGTGATCAAGACAATTGCCCTCCCACAGAAGTACACACAGCTGATCTAAATAATGCCTCATTAAGACTCTCTTCCCAGATGATTTTAAGTTGAGTCAGATTGGCGGTGAAAGATGAAAGCTAATCACCACACAGAGGAATCTAGGTCACAAAGGCCATGGCATTCCTGTGCTCTATCCAACCCATGGTGCCCTAGAACAGAGCCATGCCACCCTGGTACAAAGGCCTGGGAGTCTTGTTTTCTTGATGTTCAATTTACCGTCTCATTCCACATTCATTCTGCAGGTTGGATGAAATTCAGGCTAGCCTCTGTCCCGATAGATGGGGTGGAAGGGTGTCACTGGAGAGAAGATCCCTGAAGAGACTGGTGGTTCCTCAGTCAAGTTCTCCTTGAGGGAACATGTGGGATTGGGAAGGAGACAGTGGCGTCAAACTGATCCTCTCCAGTAGCACAAAGTCAGATGAATCAAAAGACACAGGAGGGGGCACAGAAGGGACACAGCTCTGTCAACACCTTGATTTCATGATTTCTGATCCTGTGGCTATAAAACAATACATCACTGTTGTTTTGAGCCGCTAAACTTGTAATAAATTGTAATAGCCGCAAATGGAAACTATTTGTGTCCTCTATAAAGAGATAACAGCAATTTGTGTCTCGCTGAATCACACCCCATGTCCCTCACTTATCAATGTGTAGACTGAGCTCTCAGTTTGAAACAGCTGTCTCTCACTGCTATGCAGATCAGAAGACAAAAGAAATCAAACTGAAGAGAACGTGGCTTTACATAAACATCACCACCCACAGGTGACACTTGACACTCCGGGGAGTCAGGCAAGCTGCTCGAGGTTACAAACCTGGCTGCCAACAGACAGGACAAAACACTCCATTCTTGTGGGTACTTTACCACACCTGTGATTCTCCACTCGAGAATCAGTTACGTATATAAGGGTGCCCTGCCCTGCATCCTGATGCAAGCAGGTCACGGTGGCGCCCACAAACCTGCCTCCTGCCAGACTCTGCCATCTTTACACAACTTGGAGGAATGTTTCTGACAGCTGTCAAGCTGTGGAAGGCTCCCAGTGGCTCCACTCTTTGGGGAAATGGGAAGCCACCGTCACCTCTTTATATGCTTCACGTATATCTTGAAAATGTTCACACAGAGAGAAAACTAAACAAACAGCAGCACCAGCCTCTCCACATGGATGAGCACAACTGGTTCTCCATGTCATATATACATACATACTCCTTTGGGGACAAGGCATTATAAATAGACCATGTCCTTGTTGAAACTGCCTAAAGACGACACGTTCCTTCCTTCCATTTTTTTTTTTTTTTCAAGTGAATTTGGAGGAATCCTAATTCACTTCTGTGGGTATCAGTTGGCATGTCTTTGAAATTAGGAGCTGTATTCCATCCACTGCTTGGGCAGCTCAGAATGGGTTCCCAGAATGAGCTGCAGCTGGGAGTTCCCTAGGTTTGCCATAAGTACCGTGGTGAACACATGAACTAAGCATTGGTTTTCCCCTGAAGCCCAGGCCTATCAACACTTGCAGCCTCCCCCACCCCAGGAGAAAGCCCCTGTATGAGTGGAGATGTTACTGAGAGACCGGTGATGCCCCAGCTACAAGATCAGTAGACGGAAGTGATCTGGTCCTGACTCAAAAGCTGAAATTGATTAAGCAACAAAGACAGGAAAGCGCTCTGGCTCTTGACATGACATATGTTACCTTGTATTCTAGAACATTCCATGGTTCCTTAGCATCTACATGATCAAGCCAGATGCTTAGAGAGCAATACAGGGGAGGGAAAGAGAACAGCATTCGTGTGGTGTGAGCATCACTGGAGAGCAATGTGAGCTTCTGCTCTGGGTCCAGACTATAGTGTGGTAGCGGAGGCAGGAGCATGCTGGTAAACGGTGCTGGGATCTCTGCTGTGCAGCTCTAACAAGGCACCAGAGGCTTCAGAGGGGCCTCTCACTGGGAGGATAGCTGAACCCTAAGAGACTGGGCTGTGACAGAGAAAAGAGAGCCTGTCTTAAGCATGAGGAGTCAACATGGAGAAGCAAGGCTTTACACTCATGCTACTAATGGTGTTGCAGAAGCATGCATGTGCCTGCAGGCATATGTGAGTGTGTCTGTGTGTGTGTGTGCATGTGTGTGTGCGTGTGTGTGCGTGTGCATCTCTGTGTGTGTGTGCGTGTGCATTTACTGAGGCACAAACAGAATATGTTGGGTTGGGTGGGAGGAACATAACCTATCTTTCTCCTAAGCTCTCAGTAGCTTAGCTTCTCTCAGAATGCCAGGTAATGGCCACATGCTGATGACTCCAGCCTCCCTCTCTAATTCACATGTCCCATCAGGTTGGCTATCAAATTATCCAAACCAGGCTCCCAGTATTGTCCCAACTAACCTGAAACTCCCTGTGGTACTCAGGTCAACCTGAAATGCACAGTCCTCCTGCTTCAGCCTCCCGAGGGCTGGGATTACAGGCATGTAGCATCATGTAAAATGACAGATGGCTTTCTTGACAGCCCTAAAAACCTTACCCAGAAAGGGACAGACTAAAGTTCCTACCTCATAGCAGGGTGGGGAGGCAGGAAGTCCCTGGTGGTGGCTATCAGGGAGTTCCTTATCTTCTACAGAGCAGGGGCCAAGCCCAGGCCCTGGCCACCAAGCAGAACCCTTAAAGAGAAATGTCCACCCACTAGATTTCTCATGCTTTCCACTGGTTGCAAAGGTGGGACCTTTGTTCATAGGCTGGAACTTGGGACATGTAAACAACCCCAGGTGTGGCTATCAAGTCACCTCAGGACCCACTTTCATATCTCTACTTGTCCCAGCCCCATGACAACAGGGGTTTTTCCCTTCCGGTATAAGGGAAAATGTGGGAAAGGAAAGCAGCAGGCGTCCGCAGAGCTGACCGGGAAGGAGTTCTGAGAGTTCTGTGCAGGGGGAAGCATGAAGGTCACGCGGGGGGAGGGGGGGGTCGCCGATACAGGCGTGGCCTCTCCAGCTCTGGCATTTGCTGTGCTGGCGGGAACACCTGGGAGGGAGGCGTCATAGTGTCCTCGGCTAATGTTAGTCTGGACTCAATATCCTAGAATTCTGAGGGAACTGAAGTTTCAGGCAAGTGGGAGTGTTGAAGGAGATTTGCTCTATACAGTATGCTTAGGGACACTCCTTTCAACCCCTGGAAGAACATCACTAGTGCGGTAGGGTGCCCTGGAAAAGCACTCCCCAGCTGCTGGCTGACTGTAAGCAGGAAACAGCCCTGGGAAAAGCTGTGGGGGAATTGGGCCCCTAATCCTGAGGGGACCTCAGAAGAGTAAAGGCATTGCAATGGAGCATAGTGTCCCCCAGTAAGCCGCAGCTTGTAGGGACAGCTGGTACTAGTGAGCTACTTGAGTCCCTAGGGCTGTAACGGATATACAGACTACAGAGGCTCTTCCTGAGACACGGAGACAGAAAACTTCCATGTCTGGTAGGCAAGGCCACAACAGAAACGTAAAATGTTCTCACCGTTCACACCCAAATTTCTTGCTTCAGAAAATCAAAGAGCACCTCCAACCAAACCTTGCCCTGTCCCTACTGCCAAGACAGTGGGTCCAAAGTACTGCCAGAACTGTGGGGGGATTAGAAAAAAATCGAAGCAATCAGGCACATAAAAGATGAAGGTGTGGGATTCCTAACATGTTTGGCTAATGTTAGCATTTTGTCTAAACTTCACCTCACAGTTACCTGGCAACAGCCAGGTATGCTCCTCCCCACAGTTACCTGGCAACAGCCAGGTGTGCTACTCCCCACAGTTGCCTGGCAACAGCCAGGTATGCTCCTCCCCACAGTTACCTGGCAACAGCCAGGTGTGCTACTCCCCACAGTTGCCTGGCAACAGCCCGGTGGGCCTGACTCACTGTAAAAAGGGCTGCTTGCCCCCTCTTCCCTCTCTTTCTCTTGCCTTCCTGCTCCCACTTGCTCTGTCCCCTTGTCTCTTCTCCCCCTCTCTCTCCACATGCTCATGGCCATGCGCTCTCGTTCTCTCTCTCTCTCTCTCTCTCTCTCTCTCTCTCTCTCTCTCTCTCTCTCTCTCTCTGCCTGTACTACTCTCTTGACTCCTCCCCCCCATGCCCTGAATAAACTCTTCCATTCGGGACGCCTCGGCATGGACCCGCCAAGGCGCCCCTTCCCCCACACCTGACTGCACCTCCACCAAACATATTCCCTCTCTCTTTATCATTTATAAACACATCCGCTAGGGTAAAGGTCTGACGGGCCACAGAGCATGCCTGTAGATCACATAGAATCCTGAGACACGTTGTTGGGAATCTTTAGCAAGGCAAACAAAACTTGCCTGGTACCTGGCATACGGCTTTAGCGCTATGAAGTGTTTCCCAGTTCTAAGCAGTAAAGATAGTGCCCCCAGCCATAGGAACATCAGTCCACTGAGGCTTCTCACAGGGCTCCATGCACTCTTCCAGCTATCATACATCGTCTTCAAAGACTAGAACATCTGAACATCATGCAGACAGCGTATCTACCATAGATGTGCTAACTGGAACTGTGAGCCGGATTTAGCAGGTGTTTTACATGCCTTAGTAATACAGCTTCATTTTGGGGGGTGAGAGATAAATTTTGTGAACATTTTGAGTCGCTCCATAGTGTGAGGTTTCTGGGACTCAGAAATCAAATGATGTCAAGGGTCAGTGAAGAAGCATGACATCTTTCACTTCCAACTACAGAGAATGAGACAGTTTGTGGGAGACTATGGGTGTTAGAGACAACATTTGCCACACTTAGACCCAGCAACATAGGCTGCTCTGACCCAGTAAAGCTGCCAATCCCGTTGTGGAGGCACCACTTCCAAAAATCCTCTGGTGTGGAGCAAGCAGTAAAAGAGACATTTCTGTACAGCCTGTACGGAATGCTGTCAGCTGAGGACTCAGGGAATTGCATGGAGATCCCTAGAGTCTGCAGTAAAAACCTCTGCTGCTGACAGCTATTCTCCAATAGAAAAGAAGCCAGAGGCTCGCCCCTAGGCTCTGACAACCATGGGATACCCTGTCAGTGGGCACTGAATATGTGAGCAGAGCCACCTGTGATGTATGTTATCCACAAAACTAAACACCATAAATGGTATGTTGCTTAATTTTATGTGTCAATCTGTGTAGGCAATGATATCTAGATAGCTGGTGAAATCTTACTCTAGAGATAAATTCCGAGGAGTCAGATGAGAATCACATTTAAAGTAGTCAACTGAGAGAAGCAGAGGACCCTCCCTGGCACGGCTGAGCCTCATATGACTTTGTGAAGGCTTGAGCAGGACAGGTGGCTGGCTTCCAAACAAGAAGTCACCAGCAGACTGCTTTCAGATTTGAACTGCAGCTCTTTCTTGAGTCCCAGCCTGCCAACCTTCCCCATCAGAGCTTGGTCTCAAGAAACCCTTCACAGTCACAAGAGCCAAACCCTTAACAGCTTGTATGTGTATCCTTTTCTCTGAAGAACTCTGAAAACACCAACATTCCCTTGAGCTCTGTGTCGGCTGCCTTGCTGCCCCTCCCACAGCTCATGTGCCTGATTCTATGGACAATTTCCTTTGACTAAGGGAAGAAAAACAGAGCAGCAAGCCTAGATTAAGGACACACAGCATCCACAGGAGGTAGCAGACCAGTATGATGGGCTCTTCCCCAGTGGACACCACTTTGTGTAGCTTATCTGCGAACAGAGGAAGAAAGGTCTGAAGTATAAATCTGCATTAATTCATAAACAAAAACTAAGAACTTCAACTTTACCAGAAGACTGGTGACAAGGGGGCTGGCTGGGAGGACACGAACATGGACCTCACTGAACAGGTGCAGACCATGAGGCTATCAAGAACCCAGGCAACACCTACCTACCTAAGCCCAGCCTTAGCTATTATGAAGTAAGAGGAGACAGCGTGTGGTCCTTCTACCGTTTGAGATTCTGATACAGGGTCAACCACATACAGCAGAGGGCAGTGGTGAGGTCTACAGGAAGCATGATTTCTGTAGTGACCAGTGGGCCACCTGGTGGCAGGTTGATGGGGCAAAGACAGACTTATTCTGAATGGGTTTATATTCTATATGGTTTTGCTTTCCCAGATCCTAACTCTCTTTCCACACCATCTCTATTTATAGAATACCTTTCCACCAGTATCACCTGGACCACTCATCATAAGATACAGAAAGTGAAGTCCACAGGTCCCCCACATACCAGGGCATCCAACAGCAGATGGTTTGCTGCTACAATGGGATGACCCTACGAAGCTCCAACAGTACCTGTTGGGAGATGACATTCTGCAGAGTTGATGCTGTCTCTGGAATGTGTAATACCTTAAGCCAGATACTGTGCTAACGAATGCGGCCATACTGAATCAGCAGCCAACACAGAGTGGGGTTGTTACAGAATATGAGCAGAAAAACCCAGTCCGGGAAGCCAGGCCAGGCACTCTTGCCTTCTCTCAAGTGCCATTTGCTGGTATTGCCAACCTCCCTGCTGAGCCACTGGGGTGGCCACTTTTAGAATCAATCTTTGCTCTCAGATGGGACCCTCCCGATTCCTAGTTTCACGTTCTCTGAACCTGTAGTTCACCTACCTGTACCCTGTGTAAAGGTCTTCAGCCCCACATGTATGCAGTCACCACTCAAAACCCCTTTTTGTAAGCAGGACAGTGGTTTAAAGAGGGTCTTCCTGTCTAGATATAGAATATTGGGTCTCAACACTAATTGTCATAGGAAGAATATTTCAAACGGTAGAGACTGAGGAGGTAGCTTGGTGAATAAAGTGCTTGTTAGTCTATTATGAGGCCCCCAAATCCAGTCCCCAGAACCCATGTAAGAAGCTAGGTGTGGAGACACATGCTTGTATTCCCAGTGCTGCGGAAGTAGAGACAGGAAGATCTATGGGGCTCACTGGCCAGACAACCTAGTTCATTCAGTGAGCTCCAGAGCAATCTCAAAGGAGTTGGATGGTGTTCCTAAGGATGACATCCGAGATGGTCCTATGACCTCCACACATGTGTACACACACACAAAGATAAATTTTAAAAAATATTCCAAACAGTGAACAAACTGGAAAGCCACGAAGAGTTCTAGGCATATTTGTGAAGTGACCCAGGTTCCACATGGCAGCTGAGCAGGGTCTGGCTCTGCAGGGGTACTTGGCTAAGGATTCTTGGAAGGCATCCAGGAACAATGGGGATCTAATGGTGTGGCCCCTGGCTTGTGGGCAACAGCCACGGTGAGCCCTGTGCACACCTGTTGCTCTGCCTTCACCTCCTGACCACGGGGACTTGAGCAGCCAGCCACAGGGTCTGCAGCTAAGAGCTTATAAGCTGCCAAGGGCTTTCTGTGCCATGTGGCCAAAAGTGTGGCCCACAGGCGAAGAGGGCCACATGGGGTAGTCTCGGAAGGCACATTGCTTCCACTGTCCCTCTGTTCCCTGCACATTTGATGTTTCTGTCATGTTTCTGGATGCTGTTCCTCTTCTTTGCTGCCCGACATAGCTGATGCAGCACTTCTCCAACAATGCATGAATGTTCTGGAAGCCATAAGTTCTTTGTTCCACAATAATAGTTGTGAAATACCTTAATTTGAATTTAAAATTCTACTCATTGGAAATCACCCCGGCATTGCATAAAGAAAGTGCTAAGCAATCCCTTAAATATAAATGCATAATAAACATATTTTCTAAATATAAACATACATATACACGCTACACATAGTGTCTAAAGGTAGATACATACATATGTATTTGAATAATTGTCAAACATTGTCTCACAAGTTCTCACCTACCACTAGAAAAATACCCCTTCCGTTTTCTCAGATTTCCATATGATCACTTCTATCATGCCTTATGGACTGAGCTAACCACCTCCAGGACACCATTACTTCATTCTCTGCCTCTGATCCTTGCCCTGCCTTACAGCACATGTATAAACCATCATTACAGATTAAAAACTGAGCTGCACACCTCCATAACTCCAAATAACCATGTCCCTCCTCTGCTCAGAAAAACACCTGCTACAGCAATTAAATGCAATGTACACACACATTGTGTCTTCTGGAGTTCCCCAGCATAAGAATACATCTTACCCTGTGGGCAAAGTGGCTGAATTTGAGCAGTAAAAGAAACATAATAACTAGTAAGTGACTGGGAGGTGGCCAGTTGTAGAGCACCCACCAGTTATGAGTAAGGGCCTCAGTTCAGTTCCCAGCAGACACACACAGATACACAGATACACAGACACCTAATCTAATTCTAAGATCTCTAGGATCTGACACAACACAGGGACTATGTCACTTAGTCACAATCAAAACAGTCAATGCTGGAATGGCATGCTCTAGTTCTTAGACACCTGGATCCTTCTAGATCTGATAAACAAACAAAAGAGAAGTGAGAGTGAGCCGCCAAAACAATAAATGAAATACAAAATAAGGAGCAATGTGTCACCGCATCATTATAAAAATATAACCGGCAAAATGAATTGTTGGCACTAGCAATCAGGCAGAGAGGTTATCATAGGCTGGCCGAGATGAGGATAGCAAAGGACCACAGAGGGACTTCTGAGGACTGTGTTGGTCACATGACCATTCTCTGTACAAATTCATCAAACTGCATTCTTATAATAAGTATGTTGTTTTTAATATGTGTTTATTATGATCCAGTGAGACATTTTGATGTAAGGTGGCAGAGGAGTGTATTAACCCAAAGAGACCAGGTAGGCAGACACTGGACACAGAAAACCTAAGCAAAGATCCTGGTGGCAGCCTGGATCGCCAGGATTCCATAGTCAAGTAGCACCAGGAGAAATCTACCCTCCCAGGAGCACGGAAAAGCCGTGAGTGCGGTTAAGACAAGCACCACTTCTTACCGGGACCCGCCAGGAACCCATGGGATACAAGGACTGAGGAAAAGTTGGGGACAGGAAACTTCCAGTTTCCATCTGTGCCTGGGGACCTCAGCCTAGGCCACAGGGCATCAGGAGAGAGCTGGTATCCCAGGAGTGCTGACACACCTTTGAGCACAGGCAAAACCACCACTTCTTTTCAAACTCACTGGATCAAGAGGGACCCTTGCAGAGCCATCAGGACACAGGAACCAAGGGACAGCTGGGGACAAGATCCTTCTGGTTTCTGTCTGCACCCCAGAGCTGACCCTGTGCCACAGCTCTCCAAACCCAAATACCTCTCAGAGAGAGCTGGTCTTCAAGGAGTATGGACACAGAGGCCTGCAGGACGGACAAGCCACAGCCAGACAGAGTAAGATCAGCAAACATCAGAGTTAACAAGATGACAAAAGGCAAGGGCAAGAACCTAAGGAACAGAAACCAAGGCTACTTGTTATCATCAGAACCCAGCTCTCCCACCACAGCAAGCCCTGGATACCCCAACACACCAGAAAAGCAAGACTCAGATTTAAAATCATTTCTCATGATGATGATAGAAGACTTTAAGAAAGAAAGAAAGAACACCCTTAAAGAAGCACAAGAGAACAGAGGTAAACAGCTAGAAGCCCTTAAAGAAGAAACACAAAAATCCATTAAAGAATTACAGGAAAACACAATCAAACAGGCAGAATTACAGGAAAACACAATCAAACAG
>CM052714.1:65941562-65952106 GCA_028551405.1 Uromys caudimaculatus
TCTAAAATGAGGGAACCTCAGCTGAGAAAAATGTCTCCATAAGATCCAGCTATCTTGTTTTCTTAATTAGTGATTAATGGGGAGGATCCAGCCCATTGTCAGTGTATCCACCCCGGGGCTGGTGGTCCTGGGTTCTTTAAGAAAGCAAACTGTGCAAGCCAGGGGAAGCAAGCCAGTAGGAAGTACCCCTCCATACCTCTGCAATGGCCCCTGCCTCCAGGCTCCTGTCCTGTTTCAGCTCTTGTCCTGACTTCCTTTAATGATGAACAGTGCTGAGGAAGTGTAAGCTGAGTAAACCCTTTCCTCCCCAGCTTGCTTTTCCTCATGGTGTTTCATTGTAGCAGTAGAAACCCTAAATAAGACAAGTTGTATCCTGAGTCAAATCCTTGACTCTATGGTGGGTGCCTATTCATATTTGGACTTAATCATCCTCGGTTTAATAGCTCCCAATCAGGAATTTATATATCTGGTTAAGGCAGGGCCAACCATAGTCAGCAGGAGCAGGCGAGCTAAGGGCCCTGCAATGGCTGACAGCAGTTACTAGCCAAGAGGAACCTTAGGATGAGAATGGGAACAGGTCAGGGTTTCTTGTTTTTGTTTTCATTTAGAGCCTTCTCCCGTTCTGCCAGGTATGTTTTTCCAGAGCATTCCCAAAGTGTCTCTACAGATTGCCTAATGGCTTGCGTAGAAACAACTTCCGCTAAAGCCATACAGAAACTTCCTTGCATAGAGCAGATCGGGGGCTTTTCTGTGCAGGAAAATCACCCCATAACATCTGTCCATCTGTCCTTCTAGCCCGGCAATAGATTCCTTTCTAATATAAGCAGGTCCTGGGGTATTTCGCATCCTGGTTTTTTTTTTTTTTTTTTTTTTTAAGTTAATGCCAGCCATTACTGTACTTGGAGTAGTGTCTCCTGCTGTTCCTAATCCTAAACTTACTATGGTGGGTAAGAGGATGCAAATTGGATATGTTCCCCTGAGCATGGAGGCCGGAAGGTCCTGCGGGCATGCATATGTGTATTTTCTCCCTCCCGCACCATCATAAAAGTATGCCCAGGGGAACAGGGGTACCAGGCTACAACATCTCGGGGATTGATGCCCTGCCGAGCAAGGAAGCAAGCTGTCAGCACTTGCAAACCGGTCAGTTCCAGCCGGGAGGTGAAGGAAGGATGGCCACCTGACAGCAACCATTGCAAAGCAAGTTCTTTTAAACAGAGGAGCAGTAAAAAGGACATTGGAACCTGTTCTGTGAGTCTGCCTTTCTCACCAGGAGACTTAATAGCTCTAGAAAAAGCCAGAGCTGATTTTCCTACATAAAACACATTGATCAGGCAGCTGTTGCTAAACTGATAATGCTCCAGTTAACCATCCATACCATCAGAGATCTGAGAAGGGTGGAGTAGACACAAACAGCAGACCAGACAGATTTATCGGCTTCTGGGCATTTACCCTCTGCTCCCCCTCAGCAATCCCAGCAGTCTCCATGGTGGCAGAGAGGCCTCAGTCCTCAGTGGTCACCCAAGGACAGCATCAGTCTTCTGCTGCCAGCCCCAACTGATCTGAGAGACTTTCCTGTGGTTGAGGAACTTGAGACTAGCCTACCTTGGCAGGGCAAAGAGGAGTAGCCAATTCTCCAGTGTCCTGCTTGTTCAAAGTCTTGGTGGGGTCCTGGAGGCTAGTGAAGTACTAGGCAGTTTAGCCTAGTGGTTAGTGTTACCACAATGCAGGTGGCATCATCTTCTTTGAAGGAGACCTTAGGGCTGCTGCTAGGAGCTGGCATTTTTGTCTCTCCCAAGAAGCCTTTTTCATTAACCACTTTAAGTGCCAAATTCAGCAGATCTCTGAAGAGTTTTTGAAGGCCATCTATTAAGTATGTCTGACTTTAAACAAGCTTGTTTTTAGTTACTTATTTTAGGCTTACCCTTGAAAACACATATGAAATATAACCTATCCCTGCCGATGAATTACAGTTGTTCTTAGCACGGATTAAGCATAGTTCTGAGCATGTTGAATTTGACCACTTATAAAGTGACTATTAACATACATGTCCTAATTATAGCCTCAAACATTACAATTCTTGAAGTGAATCTCTATTAGCACCAAAATAAGACTTCAAACCATGAATGCAACCCTCAGAGAGACTTAAAATCTTACTTTTAAAAATCCCTTTATACTAAAGCATTATAGAATATCACAGTTTCTTGTATGACTCAGTTTCCCCAAAATAGCTAAAGCTTCACAAAGTTAGCAAAGACAAAGAGGCCAGATATACATTTTCAAGTCAGTTTCTGTGAGCCTGAACAGACCTTGGGTAAGGAGAGACATTCCATAGGCTCTTCCCAGACTGCTTAGCCCATTTGTCTTGCTACATCATAAAATAGGAAAATCTCAGTTTGTGGCACTTGTAGCTTTGGCCCCAACTCCTTAGCTTCTCATCTCCTTCCATATACTTTTCTTTTATCCCTTTTCATTCTAGTTCACCCTGTCTCTCGAGCCTCTGTTATTCTCTGTCTAGAATTTCACAGCTCGCTGCCCTGTAGTCCGTCCAAAAACGTTTGGCCAGATCTGTCTCATGATATCAAACTTCTGTCGATCTTTTTTAGGTTAAAATTTTAAACAGAAGGTCTAACAAGAGATGTCAGTCCCTGATAGTGACTGTCAGGTTGGCGTCAAAACTTAGCCATAGGCAAGCAGCCCTAAGCTGGGAGGTCTGGAACTTGATTGATTGATTGATAGCTTCCTTTCTAGAGCTTCCCTACTTGGTTCTGCTTCTGGCAGCAGTTTCTGTATTGGCCCTCTTAAGTGACTTCTCAGGCCTAGTCCTCGGGGTCCTGAGCTGGTGTGATCTATCAGTTCAGGGATGGCCATAGCTCTCTATTTAAATTGCCAAACTTCTAAAGATGTAAAAGAATCTTTGCATACATCCAATCACTGGATTCATTGCAGACTCAATAAATTTTGAGACCATTCAAGGATAAACATGTTGGTTTAACCCACAATCTTAGTCTGAGATAAAGCTGACATCCAGAAAACCTGCTATTAAGCATTATTTTTAAAGTGCAAAGAGATACAGAACACAGCAAACAAAACCTCATTTATGTTGCCATAATTGAGGAATAAAAATTGTTACATTTTAAGTCATCACAGTCTTTTCAGTGTGGTTTCCCATTTTTTTTTATAAACCTTATTTTTATGATTTTTCCCCATCATCTGTTATTATTTTCAGAACAAGAATCATCACACAAAAATCCATCCCAATCCAACAAATCTTGGAGACTGGCTGTTATTTAAAAATATACATTTCTTTTAAAACAAAAGTTGAATCCAAGTTACACAGTACACTTTAGTAAATTAAGATTACCTATGTATAAATTTTCAACCTTCAACCCTCTTGCTATAATTTGAAGTTAACTCTGTTACATATTTTACAGACCATTAACCATGCACAATAAACTTAAAAATCTTGAGGTACATAAAGTTTATATAATAGTCTCTCAAATCTTAAGATAAGGTTCATACTTTAGCAAAAGTTTTAGAGAAATAAATGGAACCCAAAAAGTGTATGTGGTGAGTAGAAATAATCTCCAAGGGAATATTCTATTCTTTTGTTTTGTTTTATTTCTCTCGTTTCTCTGTTACAGTCACCTGACATAGGACAGAGACTTTGTAAACAAGTATGCTTGGGTCTAGAGAAGGGGGTGCTATAACCCAACTCCTGAGCCATCTTTTCACTGAAGTTGAACAGCATAAAACATCATTTTAATATTATCCATACCTAAAAGATATCAGAATCCCTGAAAAACTGAATCCAGTGACTACTGGACCAGAGTAAGGTGAGAACAAAGGAGGCTTAGAGATAAGTTTCTGGGGTTTTTTGTTTGTTTTTTGTTTTTGTTGTTGTTGTTTTGTGGGAATGGGGTGGGGCTGGCTATAGAGAGAGGCTGCTGCAGGAGGCAGCTGAGAGACTCACCAGCTTCAGTATCTGTGCCTACTTCTTCATTCCAATCTGACTCCTGGCCCTGACATCCTGGTAACAAACTTAGGGACACACCAGAAAACACAGATTCATCAAATAGTAAACCAAAAAGACAGAAAAAACGAACATTTGGTGGCCACCTTCATTCATATGCCCTGCAAAGGGCTTGCTATCCGCCATGTCCTGGAGAGCTCTTCCAGGATAGGCTATCGACTACGTTCGAAGTTCCCGCCAGCGGGTGCTCCGTGCTGTAGAGAGAAACTGTCGGTTGAGGAAAGAAGCAGGAAACAAAGGATGCGTTGGAGCGAGACGAGATTCCGTTCAAGCTCCGTTTAATCTTTAATGTTACGTATTTTTAAACACTTTTGGGCGGGAAATGGCAGAGGGAGGGGAAATTCCACAATGCGATCAGACATAATCCCTGAGTTGAAGGCCAGATGTCTAATCCCTACCTGGGGGCAGTAACACTGGGGAGGAAACAAAGGGAGGCCTGCTGGAACACCTTGATTTGCTAATCCAGCCAAGCCTAAAAGTCAAGGCCGTAGATAATCTGATATCAGGCAGAAAGGAATCAAAGGAATGCCTGCTATGAGACTCGAGACACTATAGCTAGCAAGGTTAAGTCAAACCTGGGATCAAGCAAAAAACGCCAAGGCCAAAAGCCTTTGTCTCCGACATGCCCAACAACAAACTTCCACCTCAGCTTTTCCAACAATAAACAGAGGCTTCCCAGTGGTCCCTCCAACTAAGGAGCTAATCCTGCATCCAGCTTTTCCACAGTCCCACAGATGCACACTACAGGGAAACAGGATCCTAACCTACATCTTTGCAGGTTTTCTGGTGTTTCTTTTCTAGTAATCTAGGGATGGCTGCTTGCAAATGCTAGGCCTATTGGATTTCTTGGCTCTTAATGTATCAGGACCTCCATAGTTCCAGGGTCCATCAGAAAAAGAAGGTGGATCTGACTGAACAACCAAATCCCAGACGAGCCCCCAAATGTTATAGGTATAAGGTCATTCAGAGGTTCACCAGTCTGACCATTAATAAATTTTAACAAAGGAGAGGCTTGTATGTGTCTACACCTAGGACTTGCAATCCCCAATGCAGAGCCCGGCCACCTTAGCCATGGGCTTTTAAAGGCAAAGAATACAATGTCACATTCTGTCTACCAGCAAGCAGGTCATCTCTGGGAAAGCAAACTTTTGTTTATGGAAGCAGAAACAACAGTTTTGTTAAAGTTGTACAAGACCAGACAATTATAAAAATTAACCCTTAGCTGCCCTTAACATTGGAAGTCTAATTTTGCTTTACAGTTCTCTTAAGCACAGTAATTTTAAATGTTTAAACATAAAGTTAGTGATTACCATGTTAGCCATTATAACCATGACCTAGATAGAGCTCCTTAGGACAAGAGTAGGAAAGGCCCCTCAGTGGGCCTGAGGAGGCATTCTCTTCTGGACTTTAATCTGTCCCAGCAAGTATCTTACCCAATCTAGCCTGGAACATAAGTGATCTCTGGCCTTCAGTGTCTTATGACCTGTTAGAATGAATCTGAGTGGATATATAAAGTTGACTTTCTAGACCTACAAAGTGGTGAACTGGATTCTGACCCAAGTTGTGACCACCTGTAAGGTCACAGACCCAACCCAGCTGCATTAACACATTTTCATGGGGGAGAGGAAGAGAGTGAGACCTATGTGATGGCCTGAGGCAAGGAACCTGTCTCCCCAAACCCTTTGCTCTGACATCCCTCCTGCCTCCACCCCACCCCCAGTCCTGCAAGCCTTCCTCTGTAGGATGATTGCTCTCCGTTTACCTGACCCCAGGGCCTCACCCTCTACCAAAGTAGGGATGTGTATGCCAGTGTGGTAGAGAGCAGCACCAAAATGGCCTTTTGACCAAATTATTGTCCCTATATTTCCACCATGCCCCTTGGCCGCCACCATGCTACTTGGGCATCAAAAACAGTGTGCAAGGGTTGGTTTGTTGATGAATAAAGTGTTAGTAAACATCACTAGAGATGAAGAGAAAGGCTAGTCCCTGCACAAATAGAGAGAGGCTGCAGGGCTTTCCCAAAATGGAAAATCCTAAGCAAAGCAAAGGGCTTTTGTTAGGGAAGCTCATACATCTCTTAAGGACAGATCCATCATTTCACATATAGTTGTGCATGCTCAATTCCAGGGCACACATCACAGGATAAGAAAGAGGAAAAAACATGGCAGGCAGGAGCAACTCCCAGGTGCAGAATGAAAGACAGACAGACAGACAGACAGACACACACACACACACACACACACACACACACACACACACAGAGATTAATTTTAAATGTCTTGACTAGCTCAGAGGCTGGGCAGTTCTAATCCTCCCTGCAGCTAACACACATTTCCCTCCTGTAATCCTGGCTTCTATCCTGGCCTTCTAATTCTACATTTTATCTTTGTTGCCCTGGATCCTTCTGGGCAGCACCCTAGTCTTTGTTGCCCAAAACGCTTCAGGGCAGCCCTTTCTGGGGCCGTATTCCTTCTCACCTACATTTTGGATGATTTTTCCTTCTGTAGCTCTAAATCTGATCCATCTTCCTCCAAATCATAGCGATCCTCCTCTCTTCCTCCTTCTACTTCCTAGCTCACACAAATCTAAAGGTCCCACCCAGTCATTGGCCATTGGCTCTTTATCAATAATCAAAAACCAATTGGGGACAAGGATACACATTTGAACACACAGATTCCTGATTTGGGGGGGGCAGATTAATTCGAAGCATTAGAACGAATCCCCCAATATATCTTTTTGAAAAAGTCTAAGAGATTTTTGAGCCAGATCTGGTGGCACTGCCTTTAATCCTAACAAGAAGCAGAGGAAGGTAGATCTCTGTGAGTTCAAGGGTAGCCAAGGCTGAATAGTGAGGGTTGGGGGGGGGGGGGAGGATGTGATTTAGGCTGATTCCCGTAAGTTTCTCTGGAGAAACAAACAAACAACTCAGAATACTAACAGTCATTTTAAGGGCACTGGTAACTACAACAACAGCAACACAGAGACACAAACTAAATGGATAAATAGTAGCAATATGCTTTCTTGAATGGAGCAAAACAAATCTGGGTGTGGATTGGGAGCCTCTACTGCTGAAGTCTGGCTTCCCTGAATGGAGGGAGCCCCATGAGCTCTCTTGGCAAAGGCAGAGAGAGGCTGCCACAGAACTCGTTCAAGGACTAAAGGCATTCCACAAGGACTTGTTTTCCTTCTTCTGCAGGGTTTGCAGTTGACTCAAATGCTTCCCACATGGCAAAGGAGGAGGCTCTTCCCACTTGCCTGTGATCCTCAGACACAGCAGTACATGACCATCCTCCTGCAGACGGCCAGAGTCTGCTAACATCCTTCCCACCCTACCTCTAAACAGAGATGGCCACTTCCCCACCCTATTCTGCAAGACTACCTTCACACAACCAGAGGGCCACCCACCTGAGTCCCCAGGGAGCTTAGTCTCACAAAGGAAGGGCCTGAAGCAGAGAGCTGCTGGTGGACACTGGCTGTGGTTTAAAATCTGGAATGGCCACTACACGCTTGTGTCTAGAGTCCCCTTGATTCCTCAGCTTGGAGGTCAAAAAACCTTGGAAATAAGTTTTCAACTCCCCGGGAAGCATACTGGGCTCGTCAGAAGGAGCCACTGACAGTGGGCCTTTAGTCAATGAGCCCTGACTTAGAGAGCTGAGCCAGCTCCTGGGACACCTAGCTGGAGGAGATAGCAAGGCCAGAACAGAGCTGGTTACTGAAATTCTTCAAGGTCTCACCAAATATAATGAAACTAACATAGTACCCAGTCAAAATTGTACTAATGGCACTGCCTTGCCCCTACCAATCATATTAGAGGCTACCTAACCCTTCTGGAAAATTCCCCTAGCCCTGCATAAGAAGGAGGCCTGTGAGCCCCTTTGGTAGTAACCATTTTGATAAATGATCCCTGCATGTTGTTAATTTGTGCAGAATAAACGATCTTTGCCTTTGCATACTATTTGACTCTGGGGGTTTCCTTCAGTGATTCTTGGACCCTAACATATTAGTGGTTTTGGAAGGCTGCACAACTTTTAGGAGTTGTAATAGGTTTCCCACTGATGCAATATAGGCCAGATTAGACCAGATTAAAAATGATAAAGGCAGGTTTATTAGATGCACAGGCAGGTTTATTAAATGTGCAGGTTCACCAGTCCTAAGGAAAAGGGCCAGGGAAATTGCACACCAGGGCTACAGCAAGGGGGTTCTACAGGTCTTAGGCCAGGGGTTCTAACGTACAGCTAGGAGCTGGGATTGTGCCTATATATGGTCAAAAGCTGAGCCCCCTGGGCTGGCATTCTTGGTTCAAGGAGTGCTGACAGGTTATTCTGGAGTTTTCTCCGCATGGCTGTGGTTGAGGGAAGGAAAGCAGACCAGGTTTCCAGGCTTGTTTGGTGATGGGAGTGGGCGTTAGGAGTTCCAACCAAACAGTGGGCACTGGATGGAGAAAAAAGCGTGCCGCAGCCCAGTTCAGTCCCACTCTTGTGACCTCCCAGCCTGCACAGGGAGGAGCCTCTGACATACTCTCCTATATAGCCAACCGATGTGCTGCCTTGCCTTCCCCACAGTTAAGAACTGAAATCTCTCTGAAACAGTGAGTGAAACAAACCCTTCCTGCCTGTCTAAAATGAAAGCAGTCAACGTGCCGATTATTGGCACCTCTGTAAGAAAACTTCAAACCAAAGTGGCAAACCTAACCAGGACCGTGAAGTCAGCTTGCTCAGATGCACTGTCCACACTTCCAGGAGTCCATCCCTGGGAAAGAAGCAGGACTGTGGCAAACACTATCTCATTAAAAACTAATAATACTAGAACTAATTTACACACTCAATAATAGGGGATTCAGACCTCTCTTGTACTTTGAGTCAACCATAACATAACTTTATCAAAATTAGTATCTCTGTGTATGTGCTAATAAAGACATTTGTTTTTAATAAACTCTATGAGTACTGTTGAGTTACAAATATTGCACACATATTAAATGCATAATATGTACATTTTAAGCAATGCTTTAAATTCATTTTGTTCATTAATACTACAAAATAATTATGTTTACAGAGTCCAATCAGACTGTATATACACAATGTTCCTTCCTTCTTTCTTTCTTTTCTTTCTTTCTTTTCTTTCTTTCTTTCTTTCTTTCTTTCTTTCTTTCTTTCTTTCTTTCTTTCTTTCTTCCTTTCTTCCTTTCTTCCTTTCTTCCTTTCTTTTTTTCTTTTCCAATACAAGATTTCTCTGTGTAGCCCTGGCTGTCCTGGAACTCATTCTGTAGACTAGGCTAGTCTTGAACTCAGATCTACCTGCCTCTGCCTCCTGAGTGCTGGGATTAAAGGCGTGCGCCACTGCCTGGCATGTTTTGGTTTGTTTGTTTTTCTTTTTTAAGACAAGGCCTTGCTGTGCAGCTCCAAACTCTTAGTACTCCTGCCTCAGCCTCCTCAGTGTGGGGATGAAAGCCAGAAAATTAGACCCAGCTTCAATTACTTCTTAAAGTTGTAGTTCAACACTTTGTGATCTAAATACTTTATTATGATGGCTGTGATGGGCACATTACTGTCTCAAGCATCCTTTGTACTGAAGTTGGGCTAAGTGAATTTCTACCTCTATGATGCCAATCATAGTTTTAAATTTCTTATATTTCAATCAATTGCATTGAGGAGACAGATTACACAAGGATCACAAGTTTGAACCCGGCATCAGCTACTTAATGACAAGACCCTGGTGCTCCCTCCTATAACTAATGTATCTTCATTGTTCATAACTTACGGAAAACACACACCCAACTTTTGTACATAGAAGGACATTTTACTCCGTTTCTATGTCCTTAAAATACTGTAACATTTTCATTATGTGAAAAGTTTTATTTTACACATGGAACCACATTCTTAACAGAACCTGGCATTTCCATCTTCCAGCTCTTTGCTACAGCAGTTTATTGGTGGCTATATTATAAATGTGCTAGAAACCACCAGCCAGTATTTGTTGAGCACTTTTTATGCTCTGATCACAGTTTGAACTTACATATAGGAATTCATCCAATGTCTTCAAGCATCCTTCACATGGATACAGTTGTCCAGGTTCCACAGGCAAGGAAACTGAGGCACTAGACAGGCAGATGCTGTGGTTGGCTTTGGTGCGAGTAGCCCTGTTGAGTTTAATCTCCATTGTGAAGTTCATTGTGAGTAGGAGTTTAACCCAAGCACAGTGGTTGGAAGTGGATCAATTAGGGTGTGGTTAAGATTCATAAGGTCAGAACTGTATGACAAGAACTTCAAGTCTCTGAAGAAAGAAATCGAAGAAGACCTCAGAAGGTGGAAAGATCTCCCATGCTCATGGATTGGAAGGATTAATATAGTAAAAATGGCCATCCTGCCAAAAGCAATCTACAAATTCAATGCAATCCCCATCAAAATTCCAACTCAATTCTTCATAGACTTAGAAAGAGCAATTCTCAAATTCATTTGGAACAACAAAAAACCCAGGATAGCAAAAGCTATCCTTAACAACAAAAGAACTTCTGGGG
>CM052714.1:65952606-66040006 GCA_028551405.1 Uromys caudimaculatus
AATGTCAAGGTGGGAATAGGGGCATGGGTGGGCAGGTGGGTGGGAGGTGGAATTCCCTCTTTGAGGTAGGGATGGGAAGGGGATAGGGGGCTTCCAAAGAGGAGACCCAGAAAAGGAGAAACATTGGAAATTTAAATAAAGTATCAAAAATAAAAAAATAAATAAAAAAAAAAGATTCATAAGGTCATTAGGGCAAAGTGCCATCTCTCGGATTCTGGCTGCTTATGAGGAGAGAAAGATCAGAAGACATGCCCTAGACTGTTCTGCCTCTCACCTCATGCTGTCCCTTAAGACTGCCCATAAGGAGGCCATCACCAGATGTGACCCCTAGATATTGTACCTCCAGAATGGTGAGTCAAAGCAAACCTTCTTCTAAAGTACCCTGCCTCAAGCATTTCATTATAGTAACACAAGCTGACTGATACACAAGATAGATAACAGCATTACAGACTTGAATCCAGCAGTCTATCCATGATGTTATTCAGTCAGGATTCTAGATACTGCAGCTCACACCAGTGCTCTGGTTGAATTTACATCTACAGTGATAATTAGGATAACAATCCTAATTATCCTAATAATTGTTATCCTAATTATCATAATAATATTTGTATTAATTCTCTGAGAATTCTATACAATGTAAAATAACATTATATTCACCCCTAACTCTGCAAGAACTTTATCTTTTAGAAAAAGATTTATCTTATTTTATGAGCATTTTGCCTGTGTGTGTGTGTATGTATGTATGTAAGTATGCATGTATAAATGTATGTACATAAGTACACCATGTGTGTACCTAGTATCCCTTAAGGTCAGAAGAGGTCATCAGATCCCCTGGAACTGGAGCTGTCATGTGGATGCTGGGAACCAAACCTGAATCCTCTGTATTGCTCCACTCCCTTTTTAAAAAGTGATTGACCATGTCCAGTTCATGCTTGCCATATACTCATGGGTATGAGACCATCCACTAGAGTATGGTTGCTCCCCTCAGGCTGCACCTTAAAACAAAACAAAACAGAAAAAGAAAGCCGACTCACTTCTAGAAACCACCAAATATCCCTAGCTCCTCAGCTAAGGAGAGGGTGTGTGTCCTCCCTCACCATGCTGCAGTGCTGGCTGAGTTGGTCTTTGTGTGACCACAGCTGCTGCAGTTTCCTGAGCATGGTGATCCTGTAATCTCCTGAAGATGCTGTTGCACACTATGGGTCCTCCCTGACCTCTGGCTCTTACACTCCCTCCACCTCAACTTCCCCTGATGGTCCCTGAGCCTTGTGGAGAAAGGAATGGTACAGATGTCACATTGTGGCCAAGCACCCCCAAAGTGGAGATTTCTGGTTTCTTAACAACTCGGTGGTGTCACGTGATGTTTTCTGGAAGCTGTCTTGGAGAGGGCATGTGATGCTTTGCTGAAAACAGACGCTTGAGAGGGGTGTGGTGCTTAGAAAGAATATAAACAGACCCCACAAACAGTGAAAGGGTGCTCATGCATTGCTGCTATGCAACACTTCTCTGGTCTTCTTCAGTCTTCACTTTGTAGAGAGAAACATGCTAAAGAACTTCTGGCGGTATCCCAGCTGCTTCTGGCTGCTTCTACTGACTCTTGACAATGTGGCAGAGCCTGGCTGTTTCTGCTGGATCGTGCTGCCACTGCTGATTCGTGTTTGGTGTTTGCTATTGAACTGGGCTGCTGGTATCCTGACAACAAAGAATGAAATCTCCCCAAGGAACTACTTCTAAACAGGTCTATGACTGTCTTTTCCTTTTAATGTTCTTCCTCCCCTACCTCTGATTGGTGGGTTAGACACGGATTGAAGTGTTTAAGAACCCTAAATAAGGCAGGTTTTGAAAAATCTAAGCCTACAGACCCCACAGACGCTTATTCTCAAACTCCGACTAGTTCTGAGTTTCTGTGTTTGCACTGAACATGGAAACTTTTCTGATGGGGTCTGGGACCTGCAGTACTCTGTGAGTAGAGAAGAATTTAGAGGTCAGTTTAATGCTATGTCCATTTGGCAAACTAACAGTTGTAGGTTCATCCCTGGAGCCTATGAACTCCCTAGCCATGGGTTTGGGGCAGACTTATAGCATCAGGAATGTGTTTCCTTCTTAAATTGAATGTTAAGTGTCCCTTAAGGGCAGATTAGTTAAAATCTTGATTCCTGGGATGCTATTTGGAATAGTGGAATGTAGAGGCAGGCTTTCCACCTGGCCTCTGTCCCCAAAATAACAACTCTGAGATCTCTTATATATGAATAAATGTGGAGTCCAATAGTTTTGGCTCATTTCCACTAGCTCATAACTCAATTATCCCATTTAAAGTCATGCCACATGGTTAGTTACCTCTCCTCAGGTTCCTGCTCTGTTGCCAGTCTGTCTCCATCAGGGTTCAGGGAGAATCTTTTCCCTGTGCCAGACTCTATTCCATAATCCCAATCTCTCTATCATATACCCCACCTTCTAATCCTGCCTCAGCTCATTGGCCATAGACTTTTATTGACAGTGATGCTTCCATAGTACATAAGAGATTCCCTCTACAATGGAACCTTTACAAAGTAGGACCTATTGAAAAGTGGAATACAGAGCTAAACAGAATTCTCAACTGAGGAAATTCGCAGGGCTGAGAAGCACTCAAAGAAATGTTCAACGTCCTTAGTCATCAGAGAAATGCAAATCAAAACAACCCTGAAATTCTACCTCACGCCAGTCAGAATGGCTAAGATCAAAAACACAGGTGATAGCAGATGCTGGCGAGGATGTAGAGAAAGAGGAACACTCCTCCATTGCTGGTGGGATTGCAAGCTGGTACAACCCCTCTGGAAATTAGTCTGGTAGTTCCTCAGAAAATTGGAAATAGTTGTACCTGAAGATCCAGCTATACCACTCCTTGGCTTATACCCCAAAAATGTTTCAACATATAACAGGGACACATCCTCCACTATGTTCATAGCAGCCATATTTATAATAGCCAGAAGCTGGAAACAACCCAGATGTCCCTCATCAGAGGAATGGATACAGAAAATGTGGTACATTTACACAATGGGGTACTACTCAGCTATTAAACAAAATGACTTCACGAAATTCACAGGCAGATGGATGGAACTAGAAAATATCCTGAGTGAGGTAACCCAGTCACAAAAGAACACACATGGTATGTACTCACTGATAAGTGGATATTAGCCAAAAAGATCACAACTGCCATGATTCAACCCACAGACCATTTGGAGCTTAGGAGAAAGGAAGAGCAGGGTGTGGATGCTTCAGACTCACCTTGAGGGGGAACAGGGTCATTGAGAGAGGTGGGGATCTGAGAGGGAGAGAGGAGGGGGAGGAGATAAGGAGGCAGCATCAGGAACTGGAGGGGATGGGAGAGAGGTACAGAGGGTCAGGAAATCAAATAAGAATAGGTAGCAGTGGAGACGAGGAACTGGGGATAGTGACTGGAGGATTCCAGGCACCAGGGAAAAGAAAGGCTCCCAGGACCCAGCGGAGATGACTCTAGCTAAAATGTGCAGAGAAGGGGAAATAGAACCTGTAGAGACCACTTCCAGCAGATAGCCATGGCCCCCGGTCGAGGGATGGGGGTACCCACCAATCTCAAAGTTTTTAACACATAAATGTTCCTGCCAAAGGAAGAACAGGGACAAAAATGGAGCAGAGATTGAAGGAAGGGCCATCCAGGGACTGCCCCACCTGGGGATCCATCCTGTCTGCAGACACCAAACCCAACACTGTTGCTGTGGTCAAGAGGTGTTTCCTTGAGAGGTCCAGCCAACCATCAGACTGAGCTCAGGGACCTCATAGGGGAGCTGGTGGAAGGACTGGAGGAGCTGTGGGTGATTGCAAGCCCATAGGAAGGACAACATCAGCTGGCTGGACCACCCAGTGCTCCCAGAGACTAGACCACCAAACAAAGACTGTACAGGGAGGGATCCATGGCTCCATATATATAGGTAGCAGAGGATGGCCTTGTCTGACATCAGTGGGAGGGAGGCCCTTGGTCCTGTAGAAGTTTGATGCCCCAGGAAGGGGGAATGCTAGAGCAGAGGGGTGGGAGAGGGTGGGTGGGTGGGGGAGCACCCTCATAGAGGCAGAGGGGAGGAGGGAGAGGGTGGATGTGAGATGGGGGTTTGTGGAGGGGTAACTGGGAAGTGGGATATTATTTAAGATGTAAACAAACAGAATGATTAATAATAATAATAGAAAGTAGTGTTGCGGGAAATATTAAAAAATGAACTGGCACGTTCCTGCGCTAGTGCCGTCAACTCTCTGCCCCAGCGGCCTGGCCAGCCATGTGCTGGTGGGAAATGGCTGACCTGTTTTATCTCATGGAGCTCTATGACTCAGAACTCCAAAATCTCTCCACCCAACTCACTAAATTCCCACTGGTGGGTCGCTACCATGCCAGCCCCATGCTTCAAAACGCCCATGGCCTTTGTGGTGCACATCAGACAAACCCAAGCTTTGCTGCCATACCTTTCTCTCCTGAACCCAGACGAGCCCCTGCATGAAGGAAGACACAACACAAACTTAGTTCAGAAACAATGGTAACTCAATCTCTGGGAGCAACAACTCAAACTTAATCTTGTAAACCGTATTAAAATCTGATTCCTCCAGTGATGAATCTTTGCAGATCTGCCATGATGCCAGGAAACTCTAGCTTACCCTTATGCTGTCCCCGTTCCAAAAGGGCCCTCTCTCTCTCTCCTCCTCCTCCTCCTCCTCTCTTCCCCTATCTGACTCGGAAGTCCCTCCTACTTGCCCAGTGACTGGCTCCTTTATTCATTAGGGGATTGGTTCACAATAAGTCACCTGAGTACATGACCTAATCCTTGTCCACAGCCCCTCCCAGGAGAGCAGAATTAGCGTCAAAATACAAATAGCACCATGCCTATCCACAACAAAGTAGGACCTATTAAGAACTCTCCAAGTCTTTTATACTCCTGCCCGGAAAGCAGATGGTATGTCACTCTCTTCCTGGCTTTGAAGTAAGCAGTTCTGATCCACCGAAGCTCCATCCAAAGGCTCAAAGCATCAGTGTCAGTTGATCATATACTGAGACCATACTGTGACCCCAAATAAGTCTCCTCTTCTTGTAAGCTAATTCTCTCAGATATTTCCTTATAGTAACAGAAACACTGACTCTGCATTATTGATCTTGTCATTATTGAAAATATATGTCCTTCAGTTATCCTTCCTACAGTGGTTTACAAGCATATACTTGGTTGGGTAGAGAGTTGACTCTGTAGTTAAGAGCACATGTTCCTCTTCCAGAGTACCTAGGTTCAATTCCCAGCCTCCATATAGTAGCTCACAAACATCTGTAACTCCAGTTCCTGTGGATCCAATGCCCTCTTCTGGCCTCCCTAGGCAACAGACATACACATGGTGTACAGATACATGCAGGCAAAACACCCATGCACATGAAATTTAAAAATAGGGTGATCTTTAAAAAAAAAAAAAAGAATGTGTTTCTTTTTCTGTGTTTTGTTTTGTTTTTCAAGACAGGGTTTCTTTGTGTAGCCCTGGCTATCCTGGAACTTGCTCTGTAGACCAGGCTGAACTCAAACTCACAGGTCTGCCCGCCTCTGCCTTCCAAGTGCTGGGATCAAAAGTATGTTCCACCACCTTCTGGCATGTTTTATTTTTAAATGAAACTGAATCGTTTTGGAAATATGTACTATTGTATGTGACAGATCTCCCACTTCACACTGCAGATTCTAATATTTGTTTCTTCAGATATTCAGCAACTTCTTTCTATCCATATTAATGTATTAGTCAGGGTTCTCTAGAGTAACAGTACTTACAGAATGAATACATAAACATACACACATACACACAGAGATGATTGATTAGAATGACTTACAGGCTGTGGTCTAGCTAATCCAACAATAACTGGCTAAGAATGGAAGGTCCAAGAGTCTAGTAGTTGCTCAGTCCATAAGGCTGGCTGTCTCAGTTGGTCTTCAGTATGTGGTGGAATCCTAAAGAATTAGGCTATAATGCCAGTGAAGGAATGGACTTGTTTGAGCGGTATATTAGTCAGGGTTCTCTAGAGTCAAAGAACTTATGGGTAATCTCTATATAGTAAGGGAATTTGTTGATGGCTTACAGTCTGTAGTCCAACTTTCCAACAATGGTCAGCAGCATCTGTGAATGGAAGTCCAAGGATCTAGCAGTTGCTCAACCCCACAAGGCAAGCAGGCAAAGAGAAGAGCGAATCTTCCTTCTTCCAATGTCCTTATATATGTCTCTAGCAGAAGGTGTGGCCCAGATTAAAGGTGTGTTCCACCATGCCTGGATCTGGGACTTGCTTTGTCCCAGATGACCTTGAACACAGAGATCTCCTTGCCTTAGTCTCCTGGGAGTCATAACCACTATGCCTCAAGATCTCCTTGCCAAGATCCAGGTCAGAAACTTGTATCTCCCAGCCTCAAGATCAGGATCACAGGTGAGCCTTCCAATTCTGGATTGTAGTTCATTCCAGATATAGTCAACTTGACAACCAGGAATAGCCACTACAGGAGGTAAGAGCCAGCAGGCAAAGGGCGAAGCTTCCTTCTTCAATGTCTGAAGTGGAAACTTAAGGGTTCTTTGGAAAGTCAGTTGTGTTGGATGGTGCTCTGCTGGGGCAAACACGTGAAGAAGTGTTTTCCTGAAGCAGACACAGGAGAAAGGATGTTCTTCTAAAGCAAGCAGGGGGCAGGTATTCACTCCAGATAGTAACTCAATGGCAGCCCAAAGTCAGGCTGCCGCCAAAATCCAATTTAGCAAACCAATAAGTTTTATTGGCGCTACTTATAGGAGTATGGGTAAGGGACTACACACAGGAACAGAGATGATTCAAAGACAGCTGCATCACCAAGGCCCACCCCAGTATGGGAAAAGGCTCACCAAAGCTGGACCCTGGAATTCACTTCATGATGTGCAGGCAGCTCTGTATCTCTTCTTCCAGGCAGCTGGGTGGGTCTCTGCTCCTTTCCATGGCTGGTCTGGTCTAAGCCTCTTTGAGACAAACAGATAGCTTGTCTAAGAGTGTCTCCTAGCAAGTCTTACTGCTTATATGCTTGAGTAGGAAGAGGCCTAGTCAATCTGGTCAGTTTCAGGGACTGCCTTAAGCCTCTGAATGGTTTACTTTCTGAGCCTTAGGAGCTTCCCAGAGGGATGGAATGGTCCACTTCCCTTTAGAACATCTTGTGTCTTAAGGCACCTTTCTCTAAGATGGAATGTTTTAGCTCACAGGAATTGCTCCACAAAACTTCTCCATAAGACCTGCAAATGAAATCTGAGGGACTGTGGTCCCACCACTGAGGCCCACACTGGGTTCTTTCAACATGTGTGAGCCTCAGAGTCTCTCCTTCCTAAGTTGAAGCTTTGAGCCAAAGACATGATAAAATCCTAGTATTTTTTACTTTAACCGCAGGTGCTGGGACTGAGAGCGGACATGGGGATCTCCACCACAGTCTTTCCCCATAATCTTATGAACATTCTCACTAAGGTACACTCTCACATCTCATTTTCCAGATGAGGAAATCATTTTCAGGGACAAGAGAAGTAGCTCAAGGTTGCTGTTCTTGCTGAGGACCCGAGTTTGGTTCCCAGCATCCACATAGCAATGTACAATCACCTGTATGCAAATCCTGTCCCAGGGATCAGAGTCCCTCTTCTGGGCACTGCTACATGTGATGTTGGGGGGAGAGGGGGACAGGGAGAGGAAGAGAGAGGAGAGGGAGAGGCAGAAGGAGAGGGAGAGGAGTTCGTGTGTATGTGTGTTTGTGGAGCCAGATTCCCTCTAGCCTGAGAAGAATTGTGCTCTAGTTTGGGATCTTGAAAGGCCAAACATGCATTCTGTGCTCTTGCCAGCATTGGGACCGGCTTTATGGATGAGCAGGAAAGCCCCACACAAACTTAAAAGGCCACCTGGAGAATCGATTGTGATCTTTAAGAGCAAATGCTGCCACCCACAACTCACCGCTGATGGATGGCCCTGGCCCACTATTGCTAATCTAAACTGTATGTAAGACACTGTAGATTCATGGGCCATCCAAAGCAGTGGGTGGGCAAGAGACAGTCAGCACTAATCAAGGTGCTTAGAGTAGACAGGGCCCCGGGGCTGCAGGGTAGGAGGAAAGCTGAGACCCAACAAAGCCAGGGGGCAGCTGCTGCTGTGTGCAGCTGTGTGGGAGCCCACTGACAGTGACAGATCCCCTTAAGCTATGCACACAGGAGGCAGGCCTTGTAAATCAACCACAGGCCCTCTTCAGCAAGGCTCCTGCAAGCCAGTGGATCCACGCACCAAGGCTTGGATTAAGCCCCACTGCAGAATCAGCCCCACTGTCCCTGCAGCTGGGAGGGAAACATGGGATGATTCCTTCAGTACAAGACAGCTCTGCATCAACACACATGGCTGAGAGCTGAGATGACTCATCTATGAAATGGGCACAGAGCTAGCCTCCTTCCATCCTTCTAGTTTATGTAATTCTCTGTGCCTACAACTGAGATTTCCTGAGACCCTCTGGCTTACCTAGCCCCCTTCCCTTCCCCTCTCTCTCTTTCCTTCTGCTCCTCCCTTCCCTCTCCCCTCCGGTCCCCTTTCTTAACTCCCTTCCTCTCCCCTCCCTTCCTCTCCTCTCTTTCCCTTTGACTCCATGACAGGCTTCAAATCGACAGTTCAGTAGACTGGGCCTAAATCTCCATTTCCAAGAACTGGGCAAGTCCAGGCACCTCTAGACCTCAGAAGCTGCCCCACCACCGGCCTGAGGCAAGGATGATGGGTCAGCAACAGTGTCCAGTCCCCCCCCCCCCCGCCACATCCCAGCAATGATTCTGGAATGTCCCTAGAGATAAATCTAACAAACTAAGATAGAGGTTACCTACCCCTCCCCTGAATCCCCCTAATGTGCTTTAAATTGGGTCTTTGAGCTCACTTGAGGGTCTCCATCTTTGTAGATGGTAGACCCCAGCATGCTAGACCACTGCAGAATAAACACTCTTTCAGTTTACACACTGTTTGAGTCCCGGGTATCATTCTTCAGGATCATGGAGTCTTTCACTTTCCCCTCCCCTTTGCCCCTTACTTTTTCTCCCCTCCTCTCCCCCCTTACCTCCCTCATCCTCTCTGGATCTCTACTCCTCTCTTCTTCCTCCTCTCTTTGTTTTTTGTTTTTTTTTTGTTGTTGTTTTTTGGGTTTTTTTTTTTTTTTTTTTTTTTGAGACAGGGTTTCTCTGTGTAGTCCCTACTGTCCTGGAACTCACTCTGTAGACCAGGCTGGCCTCGAACTCAGAAATCCGCCTGCCTCTGCCTCCCAAGTGCTGGGATTAAAGGCGTGCACCACCACTGCCCGGCCCTCTCTTTGTTTTTACTTTGTTTTGCTTTCAGGTGTGGCCCACAGTGGCTCTGCTCAGCTCCTCCTCACTCACCCTCTTCAGTATTGATGGTTATAGGCTTGTGCCCCCAGGAGCAGGAGGCCAGCATTCTAGAAATCACTATTGCCACTGGTTCATGGCAAAGCTAAGGCTAGAAACTACATCTCTCAATGGCCATCGGGATGCCAAAGGTCAAGCATCTGCTGTGTGGCTACACTTCTGAAATCTCCTCTCTGAAGTGACAATGAAGCAAAATGTCACCAGTTCAGAACTTAAAGTGGTGATGCTTAGTGGGCGAAAATTCCAGAACAAGCTTCCAGCTCCAACTCTCTAGCTTTGCTTTGCACCTACGGTTATAAAATATAATGCCAGCGAGGTGGCACACACCTGTAGTCCTAGCTACTAGGGAGGTTGAGACCAGAGGATCACTTGCGTCCAGGAGTTCCCGGCTGTCTTGTGCTTTGCCAATCCCGTGTCAACACTAAGTTTGGCATTAATATGGTGACCTGGGGGTGGGGGGCACTGCATTGCCTAAGGAAGGGTGAACCAGCCCAGGTTGGAAACAGAGCAGGTCAAAACTCCTGTGCTGATCAGTAGTGGAATCGCCTATAAGCTAACAGCTATCCCTATCATCCGCTGCACACAAAAGTCATAATTAGAACCGTTCGTGCTGTGCTTGGCTCTGCAGGCATGCAGGCCATGCTGATGTCTCAGAGGATAGGTCACCAACTTCTGGGACTGGCTTCCAGGTCTGTAGACACGAAGGGAGAAGAACGGGGTGGGAGGGGGGAGCGGGCCCAAACAGGGCTCCGTGTGGCCCAAACACACCTCTGCAGCCAGTGGCGTCTCCCTCCTGTCTGAAGCACTGTCTGTAACACTGCAAACGCCTGGACTCTCAGGCTCCAGGGCAGTCTGCCTGCTGAAGGTAAATGTCATTTGGTATTTAGAAAGGAAAATCTGTTTTGACAATTAATGGTGGCCTTTTCCAAACCATGGGGATGCACAAGTGACCCTGAACAGTTAGATGTGAGCCAATGAAATGGCCATGACAGAATCCTGATAGGATGAGAGGACGAAGGTAGATAATAAAGGTGGCAAACTTCTGGCTTTTTCTCCACCCTCCTGATCCAAAATAAATGCCTGGCAGTGTGAGTTCAAAGCCTGGTGGGCTTTTTCTCCCACCGTTAAGGCCCCAACAAGCCTGACAAACAAGAATGGACAGAACACGTTTTCCCAAATGCCGTGGGCCTATCAGCCTCCCTGTATTTTTAAGTTGCTCAACCATTAAAAGGAGAGGAAGGCCCTTGAAGCTCTCAAAGTCCCGATGCAGATTTAAAAATATGCAGTGCTAGGTGTAGACTCCAGTCACAGGCTACTGGATCCCTGGGAGATGCACAAAAGCTGTGACGGAGTGGTCGCAGGGTTGGCAGGTGCCTTAAAGCAGCATGCAGAGAATCACTGTCTCAGAGAGGACATGATTTCAGGACGTCTGTCAACTTTCCAGCACCATAGCAAATACCTGAGCTGATTAGCCTGTAAAAAGAAAGTTTCTTCCAGCTCGCTCTTCTAGGAGTCCCCAGCCCAGGATCTACTGGCACCATTCCTTCCTGCCCACGATGAGGCCTCATACTGTGGTGGGAACCCAGGGCAGAGCAAAACTGCTCACCTCGTGAATGGAAAGAAGAGTGCCTTATCATCCCTTCCCCTTCAAGGCCACACCCCCAGAGACCACAGGACCTCTCGCTAGGACCCACCCACTGAAGTTCCTGCCACCTCCCAAGAGCAACTCTCTAGAGACTAGACTTTTACTATGTGGACCTTTGGGTTTGCTTAAGACTGACACTAGAGAGAGGACCTATGTTGGGAGAGTGCACGTCGGAAAGAGTGATTTCAAAGAACGCATGCCTGATGCCCCAAGCAGCTCATCACAGAGTGACAGTTCCACTAGGCAATACGCCCCCCACAGCACTGAAAGCAGCGACTCAAGTACCTGCACACCAATGTCCACACACCCAACCCAGACATCTATTGACAAGCATGTGGATAAAGAAAATGTAGTATATGTTCACAATGGAATATAAATCAGGCAGAAAATAGAATGAGGGTTTAAACATGCCACGTCATAGATGGGACTGGACCACCTGATATCAAGTGAAATAAATAATCAGCAGACAGAAAAGGGAAAGACTGCATGGGTCCTACTTCCATGAGGTTCTTGGAGTGGCCTGTATTTGCCAACACAGAATATAGCCAAGGTATCCAAGAGCAGCAGGTGAGTGAGGAGCTAGCATGTAGTAGGTGGGGTGTCTGTTCAGGATTGTAAAAATCTAGGGCAGGCTAGAGATGAGGCTGCACAATATTGTGAACCTACTTCATGTCATAAAAATGGGCACTCGAAATGGCTAGGATGGTAAATTTTATGTTGTATAATCACACTAAAAATGTTCTTCTCTTACGGAATTCCCTCCCAAAGGAAAAAAGAGTGTGTGTGTGTGTGTGTGTGTGTGTGTGTGTGTGTGTGTGTGTGTGTGTGTGTGTGTGTGTGTGTTTGAATGTGCTGTGCATTTTTGCATGAGTCTATTTCCTGCCTCCAGACCAAAAAGGCCTCCTTAGGCTGAGCACAGCAGCACACGGCGCAGAGGCTGTTTGATTTCTGCATGTCATACTTTACAGTATGCTATCCTCTGCAAAGACGCAGGAAACTGGATAGAATAAAGCCAGCTCTTTAGAGGCATTGCTAGGCTGGCCAGGGAAGTGGGGGAATCCAGGAGGTTGCTTCCACCCTGAGGGCTAAGGCAATCATGGGTTTAACTCTCTCTAAACACAGTGATGAAGGTGTGGACCCCAGCTGAGACACGTGTGCAGGTTACAGGGTTTTAAAGGCAAGGGAAAAGGAAGGATATGCCTAGCCACACACATGTGTGGTGAGGGCAAGGTGACCCTAGCCACTTGTCAAACAAGAGTCCATAAATACCAGCCACAGCCGCTCAGCCCACCTTCATTCCCAGCGCTCTGCCTGTCCCGACCTCTGCCCTTGCAGCTTTCCCTGATTCCAGGAAACAGCTGTCTCCTGGCTTCTTGGGCTCTATACTGAGACCAGCATCCTCCCCCCCCCCAACATCCTTCTGACTTGAGTTGCAGCAGCATTTCCTCAGGGAAGTCTGCTCTGACCCTGTGTTAGCCTTGTCCCTTGTGAAAATACACCTTAGCTTCAGAGAGCCTGCATTCATTTTTAGTTCTGCATTTATCGGTGGGAAACATTTAACATCTCTGTACTTCACTGGACTGTATCTCCCCACCTGCCAATATCCAGAAATATATCTGATAATAATCCTCAAAAGTTATCAAAACTATGTTCCAAATGCATGAGACTTAGCTATCTCACTTACCTTGTGCCTTTGCCTGGCACTTGAGTGTTCAGAAATTTAGTTATATAATGAAATTATAAGACCCACCCCAACTGGTAGATCAAATAAAACCCAAGATATGAAGGAATGGGATTTGGAGACTGGAAAGATGGTCCCGCCCATACAGGCACTTGCTGCATAACTGTGAGGGCCTGAGTTTGGATCTCTAGAACCCATTTTAAAAGGCCAGGTACAGTGGTGTGTGCTGTCGCCCCAGCATGGGAGGCAGAGACAGGAGGCACTATGCAGCTCTCTGGCCAGTCACTCTAGCTCAACCAAGGACATCCAGGTTCAGAGTGAGAGACCTTGTCTCAAAAAACTAAGGTGGACAGCCATTTAGAAAGGCACTGGATGCTGATCCCTGGCCTCCGTGTGCCGGCGCTCAGACATAGGGACAGCACACAGGAAGTATGGGATGCTGTTTCAGCATTATAGCTGAAGTCATTTTGCTCAATGGCTTGGTCACCCCAGGTACATTATAAACCAGGCACTTATGCAGAGCACCCCACAGATAGCCCCGAGTTAGTCCTTATTCTTAAAACTGTGAAGAGGCATTTCTATCTATATCCTACTTATGAAGAAATACAAGTCCAAAAACATTGAGAATTTGGTAGCTGGAGACTTGGCTCACCGGTGCATTGATGATCCAACGTCCTCTTCTGGTCTCTATGTGTGAACACACAGAGACACACAGACATTTATATGCACCTACGTAGATCATTTTTAATTCTTAATGGGTTTTTTTGTTTTTTTAATTTAAATAACATTATCTTTATTAACTCACAAATAAAAATATTGCACATCTAGCTTAAGGAAGCCACTCCCAGTTGCTATGCATCTCAGTGAACTTCTGTATGGCCAGAATGGCCACTCTGGCTTCATGAGAGAGTTTCACTTAGGGACTTCATATTCTCATTATCAATTACATTTTATTCACAAGTCACAAAAGAAAATAGGCTTCCCCTAGTTTTAATTCCATCATAGCTTTTTACTTCCTGTAGTGGATAAATATAAGTGAATTTTTAAGAATAATTTTACTTCAGGGGAACAGGATCAGGAGACAGGAGAGAAGCCCAGAGTGCCAGCAGAATGAATAGAAACATGCAGCCTCTGGGGGTGGGAGGTAGGGGACCTTCTAGAAAGTACCAGAGACCTTGGAGGTGAGAGACTCTTAGGACTTAATTGGGGTGACTTTAGCCAAAATGCCCAACATTGGGGAGAGGGAACTAGAAGAGTCCACCTCTGGTAGAAAGACTCAAGAAACCCTCAAGAGAAGGGATGGGGTGACCATCACACAGTCAAAAATTCTGACCCAGACCTGTTCCTGTCTAAAAGAACTGCAGGGGCAAAAAATGGAGAAGGGACTGAGGGAAAGGAGGTCCAGTGACAGGCCCAAATTGGGATCCAGCTCAAGGGGAGACTCCAAGGCCTGACACTGGTGCTATGATATGCTACAGACAGCAGCCTAGCACAGCTGTCCTCTGAGAGGCCCTACATGGTGCAGCTGACTGAGACAGATGCAGATACTTACACCCAACCATGGGACTGAAGTTGGGGACCCTATGGTTGAATTAGGGGAAGGGTGGAAGAAGCCGAAGGGAAGAGCAACCCAATAGGAAGACCGCTAGTTAGTCTCAACTAACTGGGACCCCAGGGAGCTCCCAGAGACTAAGCCAACAACCACGCAGCATACAGGAGCTGGTCCGAGGTCCCCACATATATAGCAGAGGACTGCCTGGTCTGGTCTCAGTGGGAGGAGATGTACCACATCCTCAGAAGACTTGAGGCCCCAGGGAAGGAGAAGGCCTGGTGGGGAGGGGAGCATCTTCTCGGAGATGGGGGGTGGGGGGAGAAATGGGATGAGGAACTGTGGGAGGGGGGACTGAGGGGGGTTAATGGCTGGATTGCAAACAAATAAAATAATTAAAAATGTTATTATTTGGTGAATTCAGCCATGTATGTAATGGTCATGTCCACCTCCTCCTCCCCCCCCCCTTGCCCCACACAACACATCCCCCCCCACTTTCATGCCATGTGTATATGTCCAAGTATTGCTGCCCACACAAACACGGGCAACTGTCAGCAGCCGTACCTCAGAAGAAAGGTGTCTGCTCCAGCAGCCATCAGCAGCCTTCAGCTCCTCAGATGGGCTGGAGCCTCAGGAGAGTCTCTCCCACCAGTGCTTCTCCTTACTGGCTTGACTTCTCACAGGCTCTCCTTCCCAAGGGCAACATCTGCAGGATCAAGGCTTCAGGCACAGTGGTCCCTGGGACATATGCAGCTAGACAACACCCAGATCCCAGTACATCCTGACCGGTCACCTCATGCTGGATCTCCTGCAGGTTTGCTGACCATATATCTTACCTATGATCTGCTTCGTTTCACAATGGTGCTTTGGAAAGCCTTTGAGTACACTGTACAATGAGGTTTTCAAGTTCAACTATGCAAAAACAGGGAAAACCTTGTGCTTGGTATGTGGCTTCGTAACGTGTTCATGCATAGCTGTAGAATTCTTTAAGAAAACCAGTTTCAATTAGAAAGCAAACCATAATTTCATAAGAAACCATCAAAGCAAAAGGAATTAAGCTTGATCAGTTTTGAACATGAGATCTGGTTATGTACAGCCAGCTTTGGGCTATATATACCAAGAGTCCTTCTGCAAAGAGATATTTCCAGCTACTAGCCTACATTCCTGGAAATTAAAATACATGCACACACATGTACATGTGTTCATGCACACATGCACAAGCAGACACACGTATGCACAGAGTCATCACAATGTATGTACACCAAAGATAATGAACAGAGCAGACAAATCTATCTGACAGGTAATTTACCATTCCTGATCGATTTCACCAGCCGAGCCACAGTGCATTATGAACCCGGGAAATTAGGGATGTCAAGGAGAAGGTAGCATTAGTGTTTAATGTTTATTTCCCTTTACCTGACTGCACAGTTATTCTCAACAAATATACCATTATCTAAGAGAAAAGGTTTAAGCAGCCCAGTAATAAAAGCAATATTACAAAGTGTAAGCTTGACATCTTAGAGAAGACAATGTATGTCCTGGATTGTCTTTTGGTCAATTAAACAGAAGCTGGGTTTATTTGGGAAAAGGAAGCCACATTGACAAAATGCCTCCATAACACTGTCCTGTAGGAAAGCTTGTGGGGCATTTGCTTAGTGGTTGACATGGGTCCATCCCACTGTGGGTGGTGCCACCCTAGGCCAGTGGTCCTGGGGTTTATAAGAAAGTAGGCTGAGCAAGCCATGAGGAGACTAAGGCAGGCCTCCCGAGTAAGTTTGAGGCCATCCTGGTTTACATATTGTGTTCCAGGACAGCCAGAGCTACATGTGAAACCGTAACTCTGAAAAAAAGAAAAGAAAAGAAAACAAAAACAAAAAAACAACAAACCCATGTCAACATAAAAAGCTTCAAATGCTCTAGACGAAGGTATAAATTCACCCAACGGTGATGGAGACAGTATTTTAATATGTCCCTTTGCCTTCAGAAATTGATGCTGTGAACATCAATTGAGTGGGGGTGGGCAAATATGTGCATACAGCTGTGTACACAGGTGTGAGAGACAAGGAGCATCAGGCGTTGCTCCTCAGAAGCCATCCACAGAGGTTTAGAGCGTTCCTCACTGGTTAGGCCCAGTATCTGCTCATTTCCAGCCCTCCAGCTCTTGAGCTGTAAACATCACCACACCCAGCTTCTGTTTTTAAAATCTGGGTGCTGGGGACCAAACTCAGGCCTTCCTTCTTGTGTGGTCAGAGTTTTACCAACTGAGCCATCTGGCTAGCCTCAGAATCTTTTTCATATGGGAAGTTTTTGTTTCCAATGTGTACTCTGAAAGAATAACTGCATACGACTTTTCGGGTGGGGAAATCCTAAGTTCCCTACACAATGCAATCTTTGTATCCCATCAACCACCAAGTAAATCATCTCGTGTCAAGATGGTGTTATCCTAGAAGTGAAAAGATATAATCGAAGCCACACAGTTCCACCAGGGAAGTGACTAGTCATCAGGAATAGTTATTCCCCAGGTGCCCACGGATTAACAGGTTGGTTCCAGCTTGGCATTATTGGGAGGTTGTAAACACTTAAAGTGGGGTTCTGTCAAAGCACTGAGGCATGTTCTCAGAGCAGACTGTGACTTCTCCTCTGGCTGTTTCGTTTCCCGGCTGCCGTGAGGTAAAGCCCCTTTGCTCCAGTCAGTGTGCTGCCTCACACACCCGAAGACACTCAGCAGCTGACCACCAACTGAGACTTTCAAAATTGTGACTCAAAAATCACCTTTTCTCTTTGTAAGTCACCTCAGGACTAACAGCAAGGCTGGCTGTTACAGGTGGGAGCTAGGTCATTAAACTTCAATTATACTTTTTGGAAAAATTTTGGTCAGACGTTTTTATTAAGGGTAGGGAGGTCTACATGGTTTGATGTCAGCAGGGAGGACCTTTCCTTCCCTTCTCTATAAAGTTCAGTTACATTCTTGAAGCTTAAGAAGGGTAGTCCTGGCTCATCCTACCTCAGAGAAGAACCTATGGGAGAGATGATGTAATAATAATAATAATAACAGCTGGTGCAATGGCTCAGGGAAAGGCCCTGAGGCCCTGAGCTCCGTACTTGGAACCCATGTGGTGGAAGGAGAGAAATGACTTCCAGGTGCTGTCCTCCAATTTCTATACGCACACTGTGGCAAGCACACACATGCACACGCATGTGCACACACACGAATGTTTAAACAATGAGAACAATTGCACTGATAATAAAGCCGACAGGAGCAGGGATGCTGGTGCCGTGGACTGGACTGCAGACTCCCTCCATAGTCAGAGCTCACAAAAAGCAGCTCCCAGGCACTGTCCTCAGGCCACGGAGCAACACCTAAAGTCACGGCTCATCCAGAAACAGAACAGTTTAGGTGAAATTATGCCTTCAAACCATGAGATGATACTGTATTTATGCCGTTACCGGTGGTCCTCAACTTACAAAGCTGCCAGCCAACACTTGGTGAGGAGCCAGAAGTTTCCCGGACACCTGTCCTGCTCATCCCTCTCTGTGTGGTCTTCCACAGCTACGTGGGGAATGCAGCACCCTATGGCCCAGCAGACGTCATGAACCCAGCGCTCTGCTGCTCGGCTGTGGGCTCTGGAGACATCCCTCCCACCTTCATGGTGACGGGACCCTATGGCCCAGCAGACGTCATGAACCCAGCGCTCTGCTGCTCGGCTGTGGGCTCTGGAGACATCCCTCCCACCTTCATGGTGGCGGGACCCTATGTATGGCCCAGCAGACGTCATGAACCCAGCGCTCTGCTGCTCGGCCGTGGGCTCTGTAGACATCCCTCCCACCTTCATGGTGGCGGGCAAGGCAGCACAGTGATGCTTAACAGGCTGCTCTGTCATCCTCTAATGTGTTCACTGGCACATGACACAAGTGAGAATCTCTATCTGTCCCTCTGTCTCTGTCCCTCTGTCTCTGTCTCTGTCCTCCCTTCCCCCCGCTTCTGTCCTCATGCTCACTCACAGAGCCTATTGGACCAAAGTCATCTCTCAGTCTAGACAGTACCAACTTGGTAGTCGGGATAAGTAAGAGAATGTGGAGCCATTTCAAGGAGCAGGCCCTTTATGAATTTAGATTAGTGGAACGTCTCCACTGAATTACATTGAACTCAAGGATGATGATGACGATGACTATGATGATGATGATGATGATGATGATGATGATGATGATAAATGCTCTATTCTTCTCATGTCACCCTCTGCTGCCATAATATTAACAAAGCAATATTGATTCCAGATGACCCCAAAAGCAGGTTACTCCGCTCCCCACATCTTGTATCACAAGTCACATGGATGAGTAAACCAAGAGAGTAGATGAAAGGAGAAATAAAAGGGTAGAGAAAGACAGGCTAGCAAAACTATACTATGGATTTCAACAGGTATACATTGATAGACCAGTGGCATAGAGAACATGCAAAATATGCACAGAATTCAGTGTATGAGAAAGGTGTCATCTCAAGCCAGTGGTATCACAGTCACTTCAAAAAATTGCTTCTTTGGGCCTGGAGAGACAGCTCAGCAGTTAAGAGCACTTTCTGCTCTTGCAGAGGACATGGGTGTGATTCCCAGCATCCACATGGCAGCTCACAGCCATCTGTAGCTCGTTTCAGGAAACCCAATGCCCTCTTTTTGCTTCCATAGGCAACAGGCATACACTTAATGCAAATACTTATATGGAGGCAAACACTCATACACACAAATAAAAGTAATTTTAAAATAAACTATATAAAAGATATCTATAGGATTAAAGAAAAATGCTAAGAAAAATCAATTGGCAAAGAAAAATTAGTTCTTTTTTTGGTGGCCACCTTCTAGACAGGTGGGTTCGCCAAGATGAAATTGGGAAGACCTCTTCCCAGCCACTAACTGTTAGAAACTCATTGGCACAGAGGAGAGATGGAAGTGTTGGAAGGGTTGAACTTTCCATGAGAGGTGCACCGCCACAGAAGTAGCTGCTGACACTCAGGGTGAAGAGTGGAAGGGTCATGCAATCCAAATCAGTGGTGGCAATGACAAACAAGGGTTTCCCATGAAGCAAGGTGTCTTGGGCCTCTGCAGAAAGCTGGTAAATAGGGGACACTCTTGTTCTACCAAGGAGAACTGGAGAGAGGAAATAGAAGTCTGTTAGGGGATTTACCGAGTGGAAATTGTGGGGGTGGCGGGGAGAGAAGGATGATCATGGCCTGACAGATACTACTGTGCCTCAACAGTTGGGCTCCCAAGAGCTGCAGAATCCGAAAGCATTTCAATCTCTCTACAGATGATGTCTGCCAATAAGTTGTCAGAAAGCCCTTCAACAAAGAGGGCAAGAAGCCCAGACCAAAGCACCCAAGATTCGGTGTCTTATTACTCCACGAGTCCTGCAACACAGAAGCCCACGTATTGCTCTGAAGAAACAATGCACTAAGAAAACTAAGGAGGAAGCATCAGAATATGCTAAACTTCTGGAAGGCAAAGAGAACGCAGGGATAGATGCTGGCTGTTCTTGCTGGGGGTTTCTACCTCTACGTCTGAGTCCAGTCAGAGTCCAGTCAGAAACAAGAAGTCTTTAAAAGCACCAAATAAATGATCAGACCTTAAAAAACAAACAAACAAAGCCCAAAAGACTACTATTCGTGCCGTGAAGTCACTCCTATGATACCAGCTTTCTGGGAGGCTGAGTCAGGGGTGCTGCGTACTCAAGGGCAGCTGGCTTAGGACTGAGACTGAGCTCAGAATGAGAATTGCTTCTCTGGATTTTATCTACCGCTGTTCATTGGATCAAAAGCAAAAAAGACAGAGCTCAAAATAAATCTATTTCATGCCACGTTTTATGAAAATAAGAATGTCTTCAAAACAAAACAGTTATTATCTTATAAATTTATAAATTTAGTTTCAAAGGTGTTGCCATGCCCATTTCAGCACTGATCTGTTGCTCTGATTGTTTGGGGGCAGTTAAACTTCCTGTAGCAAGAAAAAGGAGTATTTAAATCACTTTTTCTAATCAGCATAGGCAGTGTGTCTTTCAAACGACCAGAACATGGCCAAGTAGAAGGTGTGGTTTCCATACTCTACTTGCAAATTAAAAGCTCCATACAACTTGAACAGGTCTCTTACCTCATCTCCTCCTTTGCTCCTACACCAGCACACACTAGTCCCCACTGGATGGCACTAGCTCAGAGTGCTCATCTTTTCAGTGTTGACTATCCAGTGTGCGATAGAGTAAACCAGCCAACTTTATTAATACCAGTACAACTCCCACTCGCCAGTTATTCCTATCTGTTGCAGTGACTACATCGAGAAGTACCAGAGGCTGAGTATTATCTGAGACGTTGGATGTAATTTCATACAAAGGTTTTGTTGATTCCAATATTTTTCAAATATTTTTTTTTCCCAGAGCCTCACAATGCAGCACAGGCTCGCCTCAAACTCATAATCATCCTGCCTCAGTCTCTCTAGCCCTGGGATTACATGGGCACAACACCAGAGTCAAGTTTGCCTTCCTAAACTGATGCTTGTGAATGCTCTCTCTGCTCCTACCCCAGGATCGTGGACATGTTTTGGGCTTCTGTTGGCAGGATCTTCAAGAGGTGAAGTGCACTGGAGTAAGTCTGGTTCTAGAGATGAGCCCATCTGAGCTACTGGCTCCTTCCCATCGCTTTCCTTGCCTCCGGGATCCGTCTCTGCCTTGTCTTCAGTCCCGCTTGCTGGGATCCTGAATACAGTTTAGAAGTACCTTTTGTTGACCAGCTCTTAACCTTTGTGAATTTTTTTCTAATATCCTCACAAAGCCATGCTAATGCATGGGCATTCTGGTGATGTGTTCCACATAGGCAGCTTGGCTTCCTGTTTGGCACAGGAATTTGTCAGAGCATCCCAAACAGCTGCTTGCTTAGTCGTTCTTCTCCCACCTCTGCTCTCATTAAAGTGTATTTGTAATCTTACCTCCTAAACACATTTCCATGGGACGATTTGCTTTGACACTCACAGGTCTCTGTGTGCTGAAATCAGACTCTGCACAGCTGGCTAAATCCAGCATCATATTCCATTCCCTGCCAACTTCAGAATAAAGGAGTCCTGGCCTCCCGAATGTCCTGTCATTTCCACACTTAAACTAACATTGTTAAAAGTAGCCACACAGCTGCTCCCTTCTGAAGGTATCAGCAAGGTGGAACTTGACTCCAGGCCTCTATTTTCCATCAGAGTGAATGAATGCCCTTGACTCTATGAATATCTGAGCATGTTGTGTGGTCCATGCTAAGTACACAGACCGTCCTCCCCCAGGGTCCTCCCCTGGGGCGGCACTGTGCACCTGTCATGCTTCATTGTAGCCTCCCTCCATGTTCTGGTGCTAGTTTGCTGCTCTGTATCTGTGATAATGTTATTATTACCTTGCTAATAGCAAAAGCAACTAACATTCATTACACTTACATTTCTGGAATGTGCTGTTTAATAACTAGCACAAGACACACATACATAAGTTGAAATGAATTTAGTGATACATGTTTTATTTGTAACATTTCATGGCAAAGTCCACACAAACAATTTCTCAGGGTTTTTATTGACTTTTCCAAAAATCCTTGTACCTGCAGCCATCCCACATTTACAACTGATTAATGAGTGTAATCTGGCATGCATGCTGGCAGATATTTCACGTGCATCAACAAGAAAACAAAGGACAGTCAAGGCATGTGTCAGCTGTTCACTCGAGGGTCATCTGTCTTCCTCCGCTGTATGAAGTAGGTCATCGATCTCTGAGTACTGGGAGAATATTTTGTCAGTTTTGTCCCGATTACAGTGGGAACCAGACAGGTGCAATTTCAACTCTCGTCAGCCTCAAGACTTCTTCCAGAGACTGTTTTGACAAATCAACCAAACACTCCATGATTAATCCAAGTTAGTCTAAATACCATCCCAGACAGTTTCAAACTACTAGGATGTCACTTGCAGCACACAGATTAGGAGAACCATGTGGGGTATACACAGTGTTGAAGGGTTCCACCACATACAATATGCCCTCGAAGTACAGATGTTATGTGGTCTGGGTAAAGTGTCAAATGCCTTTGATCTCAGCACTGGAGAGGCAAATGCAAATGGACCTCTGTGAGTTTGAGGCTAGCCTGGTCTACACAGAGTATTCCAGATCAGCCAAAGCTACTTAGTGAGACACCATCTCAAAAACAAACAAACAAACAAACAAACAAAAACAAAACAACAAGAGAGTGCAGATAATAAGAAAATGTAGCAAAATGCCAACTAACTCAATTTTGGCCTTTGACATTGTTTCTAAATGATATATAAGTCTGAACTGAAAAAAAAAGATACTGAAGTGGAAACTTCTGGTTTCTTTGGAAAGTCACTAAAGTAGACACAGATGAAAGGATGTTTTGCTAAAGCAAGCACATGAAAGGTCTCGTGAAGAAGGAGTCTTTGCTAACAATACACGTGTATTGGTTTGCATTACGCTGCATTGCTGAGCTTTGCTTGTCATGACTTCATAGAAAAAAAAAAAAACACACCAAAAAACTTCTGGTGGTATTCTGGCGTCTTCTTGGCGCTTCCATGGACTCAGGCCGATTGGCAGCGTGATGACAACTGCTACAGACTTATGTGGAGTCTGGCTAAGATTCTCACTCGCTTGTCTATCAGTAGTTGCTTTCCCTCATCTGCCATTGGTCTTTAGTACACACAATGGTAAGATGAGCTGAATTTTTTCCCTTTCCTTACCAGATGACAATTTTCCCTCTCAGCATGCCAAAGTGACCAATCTGGGCTTAAAAGATGAAATCCTGGGCTGAAGCACAGGCGCAGGTTTAATTCATTGAAGTTATTGTGGAAGAACTCAAACTGCCCCACTTCTGCTCAGTGGCATTCGAGTTGGTGTCTTGGCACTCTTGACAAAAGCCTCGTCACATTTAGTAGCATCTTTGCTGAGCCCAGGTCTTGAAGGATCATCTGTCACTTCTTGCTCCACACCTCCAGTCAGTGTTATGGCCATTAGTTGTGCTGTCATTTAATGAGGAGTAGACTTCAAAGTGTGGGTGCTAGGGACTCCCCCTTAGCCGTCTTTGGTAGGCACAGATAATAAATCTGGACAAAGCCCAAATATCCCACAAGAACACACTTGCACAATTGCATGTACTATATACACCAGATAGAAACACCAATATGATGCTGAAAACATTAAAAATTTGTATATCCATTGTAAAAAACAGTACATTTTCATTTCTGTGAGGGCATATAGCATAGTTTCTTCCTCATCAAATTCTTACTTACATAATCAATTAAATACATATCTCATGTTCAAGGTCTATGATTTGAGCACCCTCCCCAAACACTGTATAAAGGCTGGTCCCTAGGATGATGCTTTGGGGTAGGGGTAGAACCTAGTGGAGGTACACCCTGAAGGAACTATGGAGTCCTATGTCTGCTGTTTGGCTTTGAGGTGAAGTTTGCTCTTACATGTTCTTGAGAGGATGTATAGCCCTTACCAGAATCCTAATGGGGCTTCCAAATGGTAGAGTAGAACTTCTGGAACCCTGAGCTAAAATAAACCTTTCATAAGCTTAATGCCTTGGGTATTTCACTGTAGTGGTGGGAAGCTTATACATCAACCATCAGGTGTGTCTGTGCGCACGCATGTGTGTGTGTGTGTGTGTGTGTGTGTGTGTGTGTGAGAGAGAGAGAGAGAGAGAGAGAGAGAGAGAGAGAGAGAGAGAGAACACCTTATTATATAGCTGTGGTTGGCTTTTAAATTTATGACCCTCCTCCTCACCCCCCACCCCCCCAGATATGCTCTGCCAGGCCTGGTTCAGTCATATGCAGGCATCGTCATGGTGTTTAATATGTTTATAACTTAGTCTCGAAGCGGGGCTCATTGGAAGAGCCTCCTTTTCATCAGTAGCAACTTTATGCCCTTGAGATTGAATTTTTCTAGGTAGAAAATCCTTGCCTGCCTTTCTTTGGGAATCTTAACTCTACCACTGTGTTTCCTGTGGTAGAAGGCATTGTTTAAAAATCATATGCTCTTATACCTCCCCTGGCTATCAAGTGTTTCTTTCAAGTAAACGGCCACAAGTTTTGCTTCTATTTCTTCAGTGATTTTACTAGACTAGATCTTGGTACTTGATTACTGAGGTCAAGGTTAGCAGTATTCTTTTAAAATGTTTCTTTTATAATTTCAGTAAAATAAATTTGAAAAACGTTTAATATTTCATTTGCTTGCCTTGGTTTTACATATTCCTGTCTGATTTTACCTTTCTTCAATGTCATTTTTTAATTGTTTTTTAATTTAATTTAATTTTTTTTTTTTTTTTTAGTTTTTCACTTTACATCCTGCTGCTCACTGCCCCCCTCCTGGTCAACCCCTCCCACAATCCTTCCCCCATCCCCCCTTCACCGTCTCATCTGAGCAGGTGGGGGCTCCTCTGGGTATCTCCCAACCCTGGCATTCAAAGTCTCTGAGGCAAGGCACTTCCTTTCCCACTGAGGCCAGACAAGGCAGCTCAGCTAGAAGAACATATCCCACATACAACTTTTGGGATAGCCCCCACTTTAGTTGTTCAGGACCCACATGAAGACCAAGCTGCACATCTCAATGCATCTTTTAATCTTTAAAAGAAAACTCAGGTTTTCTATTTTACTTTCAAATCTTCATTTTCACTTTCAGATACTATGCTCATGCCTTCAGTGCTTCGGAGATGTTTTCTGTTCCTCAGAACAGAATCACTCTTGATTCTGTTGTGGACACAGCACACATGGAACCACCATAAGCCACTCGGTTTTTACCTGCTGTGCCATCTTACCAGCCCATTTCTAATCTTAGATACTTGTGCCACTATTTACATTCGTGACCTGCAGTTTTCTGGGTTCTTTCCACTGATGTGCTATTCTGCTTCCCGATCTACTTTTATTATTTTTATACAAAATTAGTTTATCCCAAAGTATTGAGATGAGGCTAGACCCAGGCTCCTGTCAGCTTCAGAGTATATTCTGGTGCTGTTTGTGCTGTTAGAATACACTGTGGCTACCTGGCCTTCCCACTATGACCCACACCAGCTGTTATCATGGTCATGTGCTTTCTTACCTTCAGAACGTTTTCTTCAGTACAATGCTTTATCCTGGAGCTCTGAGAAGTTGCTGACCATCATGCTCAGCTCTGGGGAAATTCTTAAAGAGCTACTGAAGACTGGTTGTCACGAACATGTTGTAGATGCAGCAGCCATCCCTAGTCTTAACAAAAATATGTAAGCACTGGTGTTTGTTCTGGTCACTACTGTAACCCCAGAGGACAGCACAATGCCTCACACTTAAATATCAAAACAAATGCACAGAATTTATTCAGTGAGTAAGGCAGCTTCCAGATAGATTGCTTGGTCCTTTGACTTTTTTATGTGGGTGTTTTTGGACATGTGGTTTAAAATAGTCACCTCTTATTGGATGATCTTTGCTTTGTATAACTTGATGGTGGCTGGGCCTGCTAGCAGCATTGATTAAAACAGCCTGATGTCTAAGGATACCCAGCCAGTGCTACTGGCAAAACTCAGGGGTTCAGACTAATAGCAGGTCAGGAGACAGGGCATAACCATAGGTCAGTAACAGCGTGTGGCTGTGTATCAGGGTGTTCCTTCAGATTGGGTTCTTTAATCAGGAGATGGATTCAGAGAATCCACAGAACTGTTAGGCAAGGATGCTGGGATTCTTGCTTGACAGAAATAATCTAGTTTCTTTCTCAACATGGTAATGTTGATTTTTTTGAAACCCCCACACACCATGCCTCTGTCACTTGAGCCCATCTTGTCCAGGATGAAAGACACTTTGAACGGTCATCAGGAAGTCCCACAACAGCCTCCAGGGGAGGGACTCAACTGTCTGTGAAAAAGCAAGCGCTGATGGGAACCAGAGTAGGAAGGGAGGTGACAAGGAGCTTGGTGTCCCTTGATGAGCAGGGCTGAGTCTACCTCATGAGCAGGCAAAGCTGCAGCCCCGAGATCTGTCTGAAATGAAGCACATGAGCTGGACCGAAGGGACCTACGCTCCCTTCTTAGAACTTAAAAGAACTCATCTATAGAAAGCCTTTAGAACAGGGTTGAAAATATGTCCACAGAAGCTTCTTCTCTGGAACACTGTATGTTAAATATGCATGAGTATTACCACTGAAAACACATGGCCTGCACTCTTAAAATAATCCAAATAGTAATTTGATGAAAAACAAAAATATGAATTGCCCACCTGTTCTGAGGGCTCTTCCTGAAGCTGTTAATCCACACTTCGGCAAACAGCTGGTGTAGTCATGTGCAGGCCCAGTGATTTGTTTGGAGAATATCAGCAATGTTCTATTATTCATGCCTGGAAGTCAGCCATCTAGAGACCTTCCTCCCATCTCCTGTACCAGTCTGCAGAGGGTTCAGTAAGGCAGCTCAGAGCCCAAGGCTCTCACTAGGTCTGCAGAGTTTCTTAAATAGGATTTCAGAAAATCCTTCCCACCAAAGTGTGAATGTAACCATCACAGCTTTAGCACCACAGTCCTTACGGTACACCCATCTTCCGAGAAAAGAATGAGTTTTCTCTCAAGATAATTTCAGTGTCTTTTAAATCCAATTTTGATAAAGCTATAGCTGGAAATCACACCACATTCTTCCCACTCCAGTAGCCCCAATACACAGGCCCATGCTATGACAGGTCCTTAGGCTCAGAAACTCTCTACTTAAACTGTATTCCCTCCCTATGGTTAAACTCTAGTGTCTCAGACAAGGACCAAACATTCTGTGCCTTAGTTCTATGCCTTAGTTCTTGTAGCTAAGAATTTGGGGGGGGAAAAAAAAAGTTTTGTAATTATTTATTCTTCACTACCAATCTTCTGGAATATTCTCAGAGGATGACATAATGCTGACCACAAGATATTACTACTAGGCATCTGAAATGTGGCTACCGTGGCTGAGGAGCTGAGAGAACAGCTTTTCTGAAGCGCCAGCTGTTTTACATCCTCCAGAGGGGATCAATTGGTACAGGTGGTGCAGTTTTTCCACATCCATGTATGTGTATGTACATGCATATGTATATGTGTGTGTGTGTATGTATCTTTTCTTTTTTTTTCCTTTCGAACAGTGGTGTGAAGCTCCATCTCTCGTCAAACTGACTTCTTTGACCAGATGCCGGGCTTCTTTTCATGGGCTCATTGACTGTCTATGTATTTCCATATTCAAAACCTTTGCTTGTTCTAAACTGGGTTTTTGTTTAGTTTTATGTCTCAGTTCTTTACCAGGTATGACTGTAAATATTCTACCCCTCTTTGTGCCCCTTTTATTGTTGATTTCTTTTAATACACAAAATGTCATGAAGCTCAATTTGTCTTATCTTGCTATCTCTGGTGTCAAATTCAATACCACTGCCACGAGTCTTTTCTGTTGCTGTTGTCAGTCAGGGCCTCACAAAGCTGTTTCTGCTCTTTAGAACAGGCGTGGCTATTGACTCAGAGATCCTCCTGCTTCTGCCTCCCACCAAGTGCTAGGATGTGTCTTAAAGAGACAGTTACCTATAGTGTCTTCTGCATTATCCACCAATATAAACTACTACAGACAGACAATGGATAACAAAAAACTGGATGGGAACCCATCAATATACTATAAGTCGTATATAAATAATAAAGGCATGAGGAAATGAACAAGCCAGTTGTAAAAAGGCAAATGCTGTGTGACCGCATTCAGATACCTTAGTTACAACTACAGAGACAGAAAACAGAAATGTATGGGCCAAGGGCTCGAAGTGGCATGCGAGGTTACTGTCCAATGGGCAAGAGTTTCGGTAAGGTGACATTGTGGACATGTAGCAGCAGTAGCTGCACACCATGACTGTCCAGCCATGCAGAGTGACACACTTAATCTAGCAAATTTTAACTGTTTTTTTTTTTTTTTTTTAAACCACAAAGAACTTTCACATGTGGTTAGCACCCACAGTGTTTGGGCAACTCTGATATACAGAAATACGTGAAAGCCCGCCACACACTAAAGAGCTAAATGCACACGCTGGTCTGTCCAGGAACATCAGTGAATATAAACAGAGTCCTGTGTGTAGGGGGAATGAGTGGAGGGGAGAAGGAGGGGGAGAGGAGGGAAGAAGAGAGGGAGAGGGAGGGGAAATGGGAGGAGGAGGTTGGCTTATTGTCTATGCACCCAGAATGAAGAGAGAACAGAAGCCAGGCCCTACCCCATGCCATCTACATAATAATAATAAGCACAATGTATAAAATAGAATTTCAATGTCACATAAAATTATCTTAGCCTGATAAGACCACAAAATGAAAGAAGTTACACACACACACACACACACACACACCACAGTCATACTAAAATGTGCCTTACAGTGATCCCTCCTCTCTCCTGTTGCTTTTTCCCATGACTATTGCTGCTGGTGACAAACCATGCAGTGGTAGTTAAAAAATATTAAATGGAAAACCCAGAAAACAGTTTACAAGCGTGTTCACTTTTCTGAGTAAGAAGATAAAATCTCCATCCCATCTGAGACACAAGCCATTCTTTTGTCTGGAGAAACCATGCTGTGAATACTACTTGCATCACCTGGTGGTAATCTGGACTATCAGATGAACTGCTGTGTACCAGTGTTTGCTTTCAAGTTAACTTTGTTTACTTAATGATGGCCCCAGAGTGCAAGTGCAGGGCTGCACAGGAAATGCCCAGTCATAAGAACAAAACATCAAAGGACAGGTCAGTGCAGGTTGTGTGGCAATGCTGCAGGCACACTGGGAAAAGCAGTGCTTCCATCCTTCAGGACCTACGGGGATCAGGTCTACGACTGTTCCCTAGCAGATACTAAATTCCACAGAAGCAGAAGTCCCTTAATGCTGCAGCATTTGCTGTATTGCAGTATTGCGTCTGTGATGTTCCCAGACAACTTAAGTCATCTTGATTACTTAAAAACATAAATATTTGTGATCTGAATTTTTTGACCAGTGGTTGGCTGAATCCACAAATATAAAGCCCACAGATAAAGAGAAACAAATGTATGTGCATGTAGGGGTAGGGATATAGTCTGATACTGTCCAAGGCTTCAGGCATCCCCCAAGGTAGAGATCGCTCATGATATGGCACAAAATAACTTAAATTGCTCATGTTAAATTAACAATCAAAACTAGTTCCTCATAGCAATGACTCCTCATGACATGCTGCTAACCCCCATGGTTGAATGCATTGTTCAGTCCTCCTGAGAAGCTTCTTACAGCAGAAGGAAATCCACAGAGTCCCATAGCTGGACAACAAAAATAAAGTGAGGGACCCTGGGGGATTCCATCGGGATGTTTTTCATCAAAATCCTCAGGGTTCAGGATCTTCACAGGACAGGGGGATTTATGCAGAACAGAAAAGATTTTAAGAGCCAGAGGTGGAGCCGGGCAGTGGTGGTGCACGCCTTTAATCCCAGCACTTGGGAGGCAGAGGCAGGTGGATTTCTGAGTTCGAGGCCAGCCTGGTCTACAGAGTGAGTTCCAGGACAGCCAGGGCTACACAGAGAAACCCTGTCTCAAAACAACAACAAAAAAGTGTCTTACAGACACAACAGGACTGATATACATATTAACTCCCATAGAGTGTGGCAACCTAAACAAGACCTGCACGTGTTCAAGCTACATAGGGTCCCAGCAGTAAAACAGGGCAGGGTGGGGCAAGGGAAGTAGACATAGGGTCCCACCGCTAAGAAGCTATCTGCAATTGATACCCACTGGGAAAAGGAAAACCCGTTTTCTCCAACGGCATACCAACCACACTTCAAAGCAGGTTCCATGCCCAGAATCAGTTGGCCAAACTAAAACGAACTCAATGTGATATTTATTGTTGCTCATTTTAAATTTCGTTTTGGCATTTTTGTCTTATTGGTTGCTTTGATTTTCATTTTTTGCTTTGTCCTTTCTTGAGAGAGAATGAACATGAACACTGAGGTGTAGGGAGGTGGGAAGAATTTGGGAATTGCAAAACATGATCAAAATATACCATATAAAATGTTAATTAAAATAATTTTGATCAAACAGCCCAGAATGTATGGCTATATTTAATAGAGCTTTATTGGGGGGGGACCAAAACTAGTTCCTTTCAGCCCCAGGCTTTAGTTTATGAGTATACTTGTAAATTGGGGCATTCATATGCAATCCAGGCTTGATACCTCATCTGTTAAAACAAGCAGACTGTGACTGTGACTATGAAGGCTCCTACTTTGATCTATCAGAGACTGAGTTTCTCATTGCTCTTGCCTAAATGTGAACTTTCGAAATGCCCCAAAGGGATAAGAGGCTTTGGATGTTAGGCAGAACCGTGACTCCACCTAGAGAGGCCCTGTTGCTCAACCTCAGCATCCTGTGTCATTATGAAGCATCTATGGAGTTCATCAACAGTGAAAGGTTCAGGACAAGCTTCAATGCCACTCGCTTCTTGAACCACAAGTATCAGCACTATATGAAAGTGCTGGCTACCAACATCAGTAATTATACATCTTTACTAAAGCATGCAGATCTAAACAGAATGACAAGAAGTAAAATATGGAAAGAGTTTAGGAGAACAAAGAAATCAGACCCTGCTAAGTGCGCATTGGGGTGTTCAATCATTACTTTGTTCTGCAAGTGCTGTGTCAGCACTACAACAGAGCTTCTGCTCACACGGTCCCATGGGAGCAGGGCAGTGGGAAAAGGAAATCAAAGGTTCATTCACGTGCCAGACCACATAAGGAGTGTGAAAGCACAATCTAGCTGGGTACATTCACCGCTACCCTCAGCCTACAGAGGCACATGGAGGAGACCCCCTTTCCCTGGCAATACAGACCGTCTTCACCAGGCACCCTGCACCTCCCTTTCTCCAATATTCGGTTTGGCTCTACTCAGCATGACTTTACAGCTCACAAATTTCCAAGAGACTTCAAAACACCATTGTTATGAGTCTGCTGGCTTTCTGTATCCATTTGCTTATTCATTCTTTCATTTCCTACTAAAGGTCACATTTAAGAACTCTACTGTACTAGAAAATGTTAAAAAAAAAACCAAAAAACAAAAAAACCTGTGCCCCATTTCCAACACTGTTTTGACACAAACGGAACACCAGGCATATTAAATATCTTTTCTAGTCATAAGCTGGAGATGCATTTTCTGAATGCATATCAGATCAGAGCTGAGGGTTGGAGTTAAGACACAATGTAAACTGCACAAAATTCTATTTCCTAAGCACTTTCAGTCTTCTGTCCAAGTGGTGCATTGGAACATGCATCTTACTAGAGCAGTGGGAGCAGGCTGTCCTCTATGTATTCTGCAGACTTCTGCATATTCTTAGACAGATGTCTGTGGAACTAGTGTTAATAGGAAACTCCATGTTTACTTTAATTAGAAGCTTCTCTCACAAGCTGAAAAAACACTCTTGGCACAAGAATGGAGTTAACTTTTTTTGATGCTGCAGACTAACTAACTATCCAATATTGTAGCTTTCGAAGATGCAAGTGCTGACATTAGAATAGTCACAGGTCTCCAGGCACGGACCACTACTGGTTTTGGTGAGTTTTCACTCTCTGGGCAATAGCTATGCATACACCTATGGATGTATTTGTATGGTCATATAGCCTGTACGCTACTAAGTTTGAAGTTTGGCTGAATTCATGATTTTATTTGTAATCTTCACAAAAGAAAAAAATTAGATTTGCCTCTATCTAAAACACAAAATCTTTTCAGAGCTCCTTCATAGTCTTCAGAGTAAAGGATAAAATATCTCAGTGAAACAAAATTTAAGGAAATACTTTTCTAACTAGAATTTTAACAGTGATTTGAATACACTTTTCCTTTCAATTTGCTCTTTTGAAAAAAAGGTCTATCAGTAAATGAAATTCCACTAATAATATTTATTTTTAGCTTTTAATATATTTTCTGCTAAAATATCAAGTTGTCAAGAAAGGAAAATATTACTGGTTTTGTTATTACAAAAACAATCGATAACTTTTAATTCACAAAGGATGAAAACAGAAGACACTTATCTCATTGTACATATACTATTACAATACAATTATTAGTGGTAGACCAATACAACATTAAAGACTTTGCGTACACACATGTACTTTGAAACAAGAAACACAGGACAATTTTAAACCCTTGACGTGTTCATGATCACCGAGAGAAAGAACACCACAGATCACAGATCGGAGTCTAATTGATTTCCTGGTACATAGTCAAGACACAAGAGCCCTAAAACACACTGCATTATTAATGGCGCCTTCAGATCTATACATTCTGGTTTAGATTTTTTTTCCCACTCAAAGCAACCTATGTGAGCTGTCAGGCAGCTTAGTCTGTTACCTATTTAAGAAGATTACAACAAAACACACAATATCTTAGCCACAAGACTTAGGAGAAAGGTTTTGGACAGATCATTACACACACACACATAGATTGTTCCCCAGGAAGGCAATCTGGAAATTATAAATGCAATCCTAGGAAGAAGAATCATAGTCAGAAATCATTTCCTTTCAAACACTGATGATGAGGAAGTGTGGTGTTAGGGAAATGTTGGTACAGGAGGATCAGAAAACATACGAAGTGAGAAAAGTCAATCTGCCACAGGAAATATGGATTTGGTTGATTTTCTAAAATGAGGTATAAAAGTATGCCAGTAAATAAAAACAAAACAACAACAAAATTAAGAGCCAAAATGCACATTTCCAATGGAAAAAACCTCTAAGCATATTGTAGTTTCTTTTATTAGATTAGACATTTCATATACAGCAGTTAATCTAGAAAAATACATTTAAAAATCTTCAACAGACCATGCCTCCCTGTAACAAAACCTTCCAAACCCTGTTTTATTATACAAATCAATCTACATTAGTAATGTAAAAAGAAAATACTCAAATTTTGCAGTGTCATTTTCTATCCAACATCCAATTTACAGGTTTCCACTATTTGAGCTGGGTTAGAATTCTGTAATGATTTTCCTAATGTCTTCTGTACATGTTAAATACCCTAAGGAGCTGCTCCTGTAGTGTGCCCACTCTTTAGCAAGTCTATTCAGGACTTCCAGTACCATTCTCATTGCAGTGGTCTGCCTTTAAGTGGAATTAAAACCTAAAAGTGCAGTTTAACTTTCCCAAATAATGGCCTCCGTCTGCAGGAAGCCTAATATTTATGGAAACAGTTACCAATGTCATGATTAGAAACATTGAGTTAGATGTCCTCTGAACCTATACAAAACAGTTATATACATAAGGTAAATTATATTAGATCCTTAGCCCATACTCACATCAAACAATGTCTGTTTCCACAGGGTCATACCAAAAATTCAATATGGCACTAAATATAATGAGGATTGTTAGCTACAATTCAGTACAGCAGGACAGGTACCAAATACCCTGATTTAACTTAGACTAACCAGAGCTCCAGTATATCACAGTGTTTTAAGTCCTGTCAGTGTGCTGCTCCAACAGACAACTAAGATATCAAGCAGGAATGCTGTGAGACAGTAAAATTAGACAGCAAACCTTCACCCAGGGATTCTATCTGGGTTATGAGCTTCGGCACTTAAGACTGCCACTCATGCAAACACCCTGAAAAAAGCAGTACACAGGTTTCAAATGGATCAACTTCATTTGTCTTAAATGCCCAAGATCATTTTTAAAATAATTGACAGTATCATTGTACCAGGTAAAGAGCTTACGGACCATGAGAAGGAATTGACATTATCCAGTTTGGAGACAGCAAGGACTATACCACAGTGGACCCACATGGTTGTCCTTACCAAATTATCCAGTGTATATGACTGGTCAGAATTCTGAGTTTTGATGTTTACTGATATTCAGAGGATGAAATGCAAGCATCCAGGATAAAATGAATTCAAATTTACACAGTCATAGCTTGTTTGCTTGCAACAAAGCAGCAAATGAGGGCCCAACCAGCGCCTTCACTCTCCTCTTCCTCTCTGACCCTCAAAAAAGTGCAAAATCAGTCACTGCTTGGTCCAAAATGAAACACACCATGTATAAGACTTGAAATCTTGGAATCCAGCATCTATTCCACAGGCTGTCTTTCATGAGAGTCAACGTCCAAAGACAGTGCTTAATTCCAGGAGAATCAGCTCTACGATCTGGTTTTGGTACACAGTATGGACTGCTATATTACCAGTCTCTCTTTCTGGCTTTAGAAGGGTGGGACCAAAAACAATCGCTATGCTCTGATAGGTCATTCGGTTTTTTTCTCCATGTTCTATAACCCTAGGGGGAGAAAACAAACTTATTTAAAAAACAGAGGAAAACTTTGAATTGTATTACAAAGCAAACAGCCTGCATTTAGAAAGAGAGCGCTCAATGTGCTGGATGACACATAAAGTGTTTAGCCATATAGACTTTCGTCTGGCTGCTACATGAAATTTGCTTTGGCAAACATTAAATGTGTGATATTTTAGCTTCATTTTCAGAATTGTTATAATTTAAGTAACAATAATCTATCCTTTATATGGAGAGGGTATTTCATCAGGGACTAGAAATTAAAACTTTCAATTTAATATTATTAAAATTTCTTCTCTAACGTACTTTATTATTTCATTTACTTTTACATTTATTGTGTGGTGTGTGTGCGTGGGTGTGGCGGTTGTTTTGTAATATTGTAACACACCTCAGTCAGAACACCTGTGTGATGAGCGTTACATAAACAAGTCACATAAAACATGTAGTCTAACGACGGCTTCGCACCAGCGTACTCTACTACAAGAAATAGACGCTATCAGTCAAGTTTCTCTTCAAAACTTACAAAGACAGCAAGGGACATATTTGGGAACAGAATGAGGCCTAGATGGCCCTGTCCCCATGTGCTCTCCACTGTGTTATCACACTTCCCGCCTGTGCAACCTCTTACCTTTTAAGGTGTCTAAACAGAATCTGCATGGTATCTTGATTTGGCTTTGGCAACTGTCTAATTAGGTCCTTAACTGCAGTGACACGCTGTCTCGGTTCTTGTTCTAAAATAAGTAATGAGCAGATAGTTTGCAATGAATTCTTATAGAATCAAAGGCAGTGACATAGTTTGGAAGCTGGTGTCTGGTAATGCACAGTGACATCTGGTGGTTGCACTTAAAATCTCTATAGAGTTACACAATCTATTGAAAAACTTGTTTTAAAAAGATTGAATAATGCAATAGCTTAATCTGTAAAATGATTTTCAATATTAAGAAAAAACCAAGCAGAACAGCATACTTACTAATTGCATTAACAAAGTCATTGAAATGATTAAATGTAAAAAGAGGTTCTGGTAATTCTCGAAAAAACATTTTGAGTGCTCCCGTGATGACATGAATGTCTTCCCATTTACTGTCATTCAAGTCCAACTTCTCATCTGAAAAACAGCAGGAATAAGACATTGTAAGATTGCTTTGAACCAGTTCTTTAAGTCATGGGCAATGCTTCTGGGCATAAAAGTAGGGAGTGCATTCTTACCATGATTGACCGCAAACCTCAGCTTCTGGATCACCGCAAGGTTGCCACTCACTCTGTAGATACCATCAACGTCTAAACCTAAGAGGAAAGAATCCTTCAGGTTTGAAAGAAACTCATTTACGGCTTCTAAAGATACATGGATGTCTCCATTGGGGATTTCACCATATTGCCCAGGCTGGCCCTGAAATCCTTTGCTTTTGCTGTCCAAGCAGCTGGAGCTGCAGACACATTGCATGCAGCTTCAGAATTCATATTCTTAACACTAGCTAAAAATCATATGGGCAAATATTCTTTTCCTCTAAACAGCTTTTTAGACACTTGGCAGGGGAATAAGGTAATGATTTACTCTGAATTCTGTTTAATAAGCAGCAGCAGTTCTACGTTTTATTGGGTACACCCTGTAGCTAAGCTCATGAAAAAAATCTCACAAAACTCAGAAAACCAACAACTGAGAAAAAAATTAGTAACACCTGGAGATAGTTTTTTTAAAAAAAGTAAAGATCAGCCCATCCATTTTTTTGAACATGACTGTATAATGTAAGTGCAGAAAATGAAGAACCTAGCAGTCTTTCACAAGTGTCTGTCACACCGACTGCTTATGGTAGACTTCTCTAGTGGTTCTATAGCGAGCATATCACATGGTAACATGTCTTTCAGATATGGGCCAGAATCATCTGAAATTCATAATTAAACCTAAAAATTAAATACTCATTAAATAACAAAGCCTTACATATTGAACAAAACACATTTCTAATGTGCTATTAATCATTTAGCTTCACATAAAGCAAGTAAATAGTGCAGAGGACTGTCACACTGACAGAGTCAATCGGCAAAACATCTGAAACTGGCAGAAGTTACAAGCTAGGTGACACCAGTTGCTAACTGTGCTGGATGCTTCTGACACACACGATGGCATGACTATAGTCAATACACTGTCAGTTATAAGAAGGTAGTATAATTACATGTTAAATTAAAAAAAAAACCAAATAACTGTGCTCTTCTCAGGGACTTGTGTATTTAGATACTTCACAGGTGCGCTCTCCTTTCTACTGCAACGCGACAAGCATTCTCCTGTTGAGTGACCGCCCTTGGAGCACTCACATCAGTGTATCAATCACCCCCGTTCTCACGTAAGCACTGGCAACTCCTAATGACTTGGGCAGATACCTTAGTGACATATCAAACACTAAATGACATCTGAAGGCCTGAATTCGAAACAGGTGCAAGTATGTAATTTTTTTGCAAACAAAATGCTTCCTTACACACACACACACACACACACACACCACACACACACACACACACACTTTAGAACTGTAGGATCTTCTGGTTGTTCACCCAAAAAAAAAAAAAAATCAAGAAATCCCTTAAGGGTTTTTATTACACTTATTTACTGTGTGTGTGTGTGTGTGTGTGTGTGTGTGTGTGTGTGTGTGTGTGTGTGTGTGTGTGTGTGTAGGGGAAGGGGGAGTGTCACAGTGCTTGTGTGAAGGTCAAAGGACACCTTGTAGAAAATACTTCTTGTTCTCTCTCAGGTCCTCAGGCCGCGTGACCAGCACCTTTATCAGCTGAGCCACCTTGTGGCCCAGATCTAAGGTTTTGCTTAATGTGAAGAACAAAACTTGGAGGTGTTCTCTTACCATGCTCTTCGACGTGCTCAATGCATAACTTCACAAACTTGGGCACTGTCCCATTCTCCCTCTGACACAGATTAGCAAGATTAGATCCAAATACCTGATCTGAAAGAGACATTTTTTTTTAAATGAATCATTTGCTAAAGATCAGTTCAGGAAATGGCTGAGTCCTTCAGAGTGCTGGAGAAAACATGCAGGGATCCTAACATCATTCACACATGCCTCCTTTAGCTTCACACCAGTCTTCCCCACTCTTGTGGGAAACCTCTGTACTTTTTATTCCCCCTATAGAGAGCTTCTCCCTAAATATGGCTCCCTTCCTTCTCTTCTGGTCTCAAGCAAAAATCCCCTCAGAAAAATCTGACTATCCGTAACTAAGACAACTGATTTCCAGTCACTTTCTGTCACTTTTTTTGAAGGCTCTCAACAGCAAACCAACCTACATCCTTTATCCAGAAGTACTTACTAGAACCCCTAAGATTGCTACTTTGTAGCGAGCTGGTCTGATGCTGCTTGTATTCTAAGGCTAACACCGGTTCATAGACCAAAGTAACCTTTTGTGACCTTGTCCCCAAGTTATTTCTGATTGGTGACAGCCAATAGCTGGGCAGAGGAGACATAGGTGGGGTTTTAGGATTCTTGGGCTTGGGGAGGGGAGGGGTCAAAGGAGCACCAAGAGGGAGAGAGAGGAAGGAGAGAAGGTAGGGAAGGAGGGGGGAGAAGCCACCATGGGTTAGGTGAGTTGTGAAAATGTGGTCCCGAGGACTGGCCAACTGGAGTTAAGGGCAGCCCAAATGAAACATGGTAAGTAATAACTGGGGTTATCGATAGGAAAGTAGAGTCTAATAGCACAGATGGTTGACTGTAAATATAAAGGTTATGTGTGTCTTTTATCTGGGAACTAACTGGTCAAAGGTGGGGTAGAAACGCCGGATTAGGATTAAATAGATTCTACATTACTTTATTTTATTTGGGGGGAAGGGATTATTTTTATTTTATGTGAGTGCATGTGCCCAGAGGCCAAAGGCAGTGGAGGCCCTGGAGCTGGAGTCACACAGGAGGTGCAAGCCACCTGGCACGGGTGCTGAGAACCCAGCACTGGTCCTTGGCAGGAGCAGTACACATTCTTATCTTCTGGCTTATCTCTTCAGCCCTATTTTTCAGTTTTTGTTTGCTTGTCTTTTTGAGACAAGGTCTCAATTAACACATGCTGAGTTATACATGGAAGGGTAACCTTGAACATCTGATCTTTCTGCCTTCACTTCCCAAGCACTGGGAATACAGAAGGGGACCACCAAACCCAGGCACAGTTGCTAATGTGAATCAGCCGACTCTTATATACTCTGGGAGTCTTACATATGCCCTTAATGGTACTCATCTTCGTTTTTCAACTGAGAAGATACTTTGCAAACATGTTTAGTGATGGTCTGTTACAAACTTAAAACCAGACTCATATATGCACATTGTGCATTACCTTTATCATTATTTCTAAATAAATGCCACTGGTTTGAGTTACAAATTTAAAAATTTAACCTTCTGAGATAAGCAGAACTGTAAGTTACTGTTGGTATACACAGACATATGTGCTTTTAAGGAACACTTCTCTTTGTTGATGATCATAAATTAAGAAACATACAAAATAATCAGTGGGAAACATTTTTTATTAATTTTAAACTTATCTTAAGTTAGAGCTAAAAGCAAACAATCAGGAACAGAGCTATTCGCCCATGCTTCCCTCATGTTCTTAGTAGCTGTCTCTCATTTCTAACTTCTGATCCTTGCGATGCAGAACCAAAGCCCCATTGTCATGACCTCTAAGACAACCACTGCCCAACCCACATCTCATTTGTCCTCCTCTGACACAGGCTTCAAAAATGGGCGTTTGGGCCTTATACCTGGCTCCATGTTTTAGCTATACTTTACTGTGCACTTTTTAAAAATCAGTGCTAATTATTCAAATGCTTTTCATCTCCGTAGCTGAAAACTTAATAAAAAATGGAAATGTTGGCTATGTCAGTTTTAACTCAAACACCTCATTTCTGACTCAGCCCACATTCATTACTGCGAGCACCATGTCTCCTCCATACCTTTGATATAACCTTTCTCACGAACAGCTTGCAAAGTGGGACGCCGGGTAAGAAACTTCTTTAAGTTTTTCTTAGTTTTCTTCTGCTCTGAAGAATCCATGCTGGATCCTTTCATTGCTTAAGACAGACAGATATATATTTCAGGAAACTTCTCTAATTAGAGTTTTTCCACAGAAGACACAATACATATCAATCCCATGGTCAAAAATTACAGCAGAAATGGTTATTCTAATTTTAAGTGAAATTTTCATTTTTATAAAAGTGAACCTATACCTTACTTTCTTTGGTTATGAGACAAGATTTTAACATGTGATTTTACTTTTCTATATGTGTCAGATGGTAAAAATGACACACAAACTCCACAGCTCAAACCAAAATTCCTATCCTAGTGAACTGCTGAAGAATCTGCAAAGCCCATACACTTGTGTCTAGGCTCTCATGGTTATCTGTACTGATGTCAAAAGGGAGCATACAGAACCTGTTCTGTGATACCTCGATCCGATATATGAACTACAGTAACACGAAAGCGTCAAGTACATTTGTTAAAAATAATTATGTTTGAGGAACACTAAAAGTACGAGATATATGAATCAAGAATTAAAAGTTTAAGCCAGGCGTGTTGACATATGTCTATAATCCCACATGAGAATCAGAGGCAGAAGGATCTAGAGCTCACAGCTGGTCTTGGGCTTCATAGAGAGCTTGAAGTCAGTCTGGACCACACAGAACAGGATCTCAAAAATCACAAAACTCTGTATTAACATTGGTGGTGTGGTGTGTGTGTGTGTGTGTGTGTAAAATATTTATTATATTGTTGGAAAACAAAAGTAGAAATGACTTTCTAATCACTTAATTAGAAGCCAGAAAATCCTTAGCTAAGCATGTGGATTAGTTAAGCCAGAAAAGGTGTGGAGTAACAGCTAATAGCCAATAATATACTTCACAAGAGTCTGCATTTGAAACTATCTTTCTTAAAATTGGTAGCTTAGCTCTGCTCCCATCTGTGTGCTCTGGAGATCCAAGCGCATGGCTGTGAGCATGAGCACAAGACAGTGAGCTAGCTGCCTGGTCTGAGGCTGTGGAGTGATTATCCTTCACTTCAGACTTCCAAAGTCTAAGAGTTTTATACAAAATTACATATTTTTAACTCAAAAGAGTCCAGCTTCCTAGAGGCTTCAAAAGACTGTATTTTCTTTAGAAGTATCCCGCCTTAAAATTATTACACTGCATGAATGCATACTATGGTTAAAGGTGACAATGCGCTAAAAGACAGTACTTAATTAGCCCTGGCACTTTTCGAATACTGAAGACTGCATTTTTATATGGGCATTTATCAGCCACGAGCAGACAACTCACAGCGAAGTTTTTTAAGCTCCTTCTGGTCCTTTTCTTTATCCTGCTTTTCTACCCCCGGTGAATCTGGTGTCTCATCTTCAGCTGCTTCATCAGCCTCTGCTACCTGTCGGTGTCGGAAAATACATTATTACTTCTAGAATGCTGTAGCTGAACAGCATAGTTTTCAGAACGACTGACTCTTTCCAGTGATTTTAGGAAAACAGTGTACAGTATATATGATTTAGGTATTTGATCAATCTTTAAATTCATAGAGGTATAATTGGTTCATTTGACATTGTACGCGGGTGGCACAAACAACACTTAGGAAGTTGGTGATAAAAGACCATGGACTTTCTGACAAAAGGGTCAGACTTACACTCCTGGACGGGACAGCCATGTTGCCTGTGACAACAGTTTAAGAGCACACTATTACAGTGTGGAAACAACAGCAGGAGACAGACTTAACGCTCACAGATGTTGCTCTACTTCTACTGAAGTAAATCTCTCCTACAGCCTCACCAAGGAAACCTGTACAGGATATCAAACAGCGCACTCAATTTCCAAAGCTAAGGACTTTGTCTCCCTTCTCACTGAGGTCTGCTGCACTGAGTTTATTTCTGTTTATGGTATAAGGAAGGGCCCCATTTCTTCTTGCACCAGTACTCTTTACCACAAGGCATGTCCTTCCTCACTGTTCCTCAGTGCTCTTCTGGCAAGAAGTGTCCATGGGTAGGGTGGTCTGTCTCCAGGCCCTTTACTCTGTCCTACAGATCTACCCCACATAGACATGAAGCTCCACTGCTTAATACAGGTTTATTAAGTCCTAATATATGACACAGCAGATTCTTTACTTCCTTCTTCAACAAAGTCTTGGGTATTTTTAGCCCCTTTTATCTCTAAAGGAATTTTAGAATAAGGTTCTCAAATTCTACAAGAAAACTACTTAGAATTTTAATGAGATTCAAAAATCTCCCATCTAGAAATCATTTAAGAAACACATCTTTATATTACTGAGTCTGAGACTCAGTGTCTCTCAGTAACATTTTGTGATTGTTTAAGATCAGATCTCTCCAAAGCTGGGCTTGCACTTGCAGCAGTCTTCCTGCCTTACTCCAAGTGCTGGGATCTCAGGAATAAGCTACGTTTGGCTCTTCCGTGTTTGGCAGTAGGTACTTTCACAGCTCACAGTAAATAATATGCTCCTCTTTCTTTACTTGCCTCATTGCCTGTTTCTAGAGACCTCAAATACAAAGCAAAACCCCTGCAGCACTGCCCTGCAGTACTTCCCCTAGGCTAGCCCTTTCTAATGATTTTGGAATATGTTACCCTCCCTCATCACCACAGTACAACACATCTTACTGTGTGATAACCCGTGTTTGGTTATTTTGCCTTTGACTATAACTTCTGAAAAGAAGTTGTGGTGTTGTACTGCTTGCTGCCCAGTATACAAACACTCAGTAGTTATAAAATGCATGCATGCATGTACTGTGATTACAGCTGAAAACCTGCATGGGCTAGGAAAGAAGCAGCTGAATAGACAGAGACAGGGCTCAAGATGGATTTTAATGACAATCATAGGAGGTTTCTAAGAATGAACCACTGGCTACCAAAACCATTTAAACATTTAAACATTTTAGCAATGAGCCCAGTGGAAGACGGTTTGCCCAGCATGCACAAGGCCCCAGCTAATCCAAACTACCAAAAGCAAGCAAAACAAACACACAGACAGACAAAAAGATCATCATGTTACATTGGGAAACTGGTTTAGGTTATTCTTATTTGGGTATGAAAATAAAAGTCAGTCATGGTTCCAGAGATAAAGAAGCATATAAAAGTTTTAAAAAATTATACATTATACAATATATATAGTTTCATGATCTATAGAAAAGCTCACATCTCCCTTAATAAGTGTTATCTTTCATTTTCCTCAGCTAGAAGGCCCTCAGTAAAAGTGAGAAGCTAAGAATGCAGAGAGCACACAGCTCTTGGTGGCCTGATGAAGGAACAATGACATACACCTTCAGAAGAGAAGCAGCAGAAAAGTAGACATGGTGTCACTAGAAACACACTGATGAGGCTACAGCTGCATACACTTCAAAACTTGACCTCTGGCCTCTTTCCATCAAACAGTGGGCACTGAGTAAGTACTATCTAAGTACTGTGCACTAAGCACTGTTGGTCCTTCTTCATGAACCAATGCCTAATAGAAACCCTGATGCAAACCACTGACATTTCAAAAGTGAGAATGCTTAGTCACATCACTGGCACAAATTGCTAAAGTGACCTTTGCCTTTCCCACCTGGGTGAGCACACATATGCATGCACGCAGTCTTTCCATCTGTAGACTGAAATTTGCACATACAATTCACAATTAGAAAACCAGGAAAACAGCTCTGTAGTTAAAGGAGACCGAGAGGCAGCTTTGTCTCACACGGTAGCCCTGGCTGTTCTGGAACTCACTATGTAAGCCAAGCTTAGCTCACACTCACAGAGGCCCTCCTGTCTCTGCCTCCCAAGCGTTAGGATTAAAGGCGTGCATCACGACACCTGGTTATGCAGTAACGTTGTTTTGCTTAAGTCACATACATACCTGGTTATTGATAGTACTACTAAGAACTTTAAACCAATCATTAATAACAGCATCATTATCAGACTGAATTAGCAGTTCTGTTCCTTGGCGAGTTTTCAGCTTTAGAGAAAAGAAGGGTGAGGAAAGAACACAGTCAGTGCTTTCAACAGAACAAGTGAAAACATGTACTTCCAAGCCCGCAGTCTGCAGTGCGCTCAGTCTTACACTGAGAGCAGTGGAGGCAGCAAGGCAGCTAGGGAGTGCCTTTCATCAGTGTCAGTACCAGTCTGGTTATTATAGAGCATGAAGTTGGCTTTTTTGTGGTAAATTCTAAATAAAAATCTAATAATTCTGGATTCTAAAGCAGTATAGTTTATCATTTAAAAATAAATTCAAGTATAAAAGCAATGCAGACAATGAAAACTGAGACATTTGTAAAGAAATAAAAGTCTGTAGTATTGCACACAGCTTAAGAATTTTTTCATAGCCTGAGAATCTTCTTAATTTGGCTATGAATATGTATGTATGTGCACACACTGTGTAAGTGTTAGGTGTTCAGTATCTCCTACTTACCAGACAATGATGACTGAGTAAGAAAGACAAGGCACAAACAGCAATCATGCCACATCCCTTTAAAATGTTTATACATCTATTATTAACTTAATCCATTTATTTATTGTGTGCGTGTTCACATGTGTACCACGGCCTGCGTATGGAGGTCAGAGGACAACGAGTCAGTTCTCTCCTCCACCATGCTGAGCCCGGGAATTGCACCTAAGTCCTCAGGTGGCAGCAAGTGCCTTTAACCACTGAGCTAACCCACCAACCTTCATACCCCTTCTGAGAAGAAATATTGCTGTCTAATCATGAACTGAAGTAAGGATATCTATTATTTTACATGAAACCCAAAACCAACTTAATCTCTCTTTTTTTGTTTGTTTGTTTGTTTTTGTTTTTACACTTCAATGAAAAAACTGTAAATTGTAAAAACATCCCTCTCATTTCCTGGCTGATAACTGAGTTTGTTTTTCTAGAGGTACATTTGGCAATTTTCTCCTAAACAATCAATTCTCCTATAATTTTCCAAGTACTATTTAGTAAGGCTATTCCTCAAAAAAAAATAAATGTAAGATATGATGAAATATTCATCTGGAAAGCATCAGTCAAAGAAGACTAAGACACTCTCCTTTGAGATTTCTCAGGAGCATGACAGTCCTAAACACTAAAATTGTCTAAAATAGAGATAAAATACATACTATGTCCAAAATGCATTTGACCATGGATCCTTTTCTCATTCAGGAACCACTACTGAAACTGCAAAGCTGGTTTGGGAGTAATGACACCCTTTCATGCATCTTTCTAGACAGGTGGCCCAGCCAACCCCCAACACTACATGTATGCTGTTAGAGACAGGGAGGGGTTCCTGGTCAAAGACAAAAGAGTTTCTTAGGAGCAGAACAAAGCTAACCACTGTAAGTGGCATCGCTGTAGTAGCATTTGTCTTGAGTCTTAAGATAAACTGCAGTTGGGAAGCAGAGCTCAGTGTGGGTTGGAACATAAGGCAGGACAATAAAGAGAGTCATGTAGATTGGAAAACACTGGCAAAGCCAAAGTGCCTAGCCTACAAATATGAAAGGCCCAGGACATGAGGCTATAAAGAATGGGGAAACAGAAGACAGATTACAAACATCTCTCAAAAATTCCTCCAGCTTTCTGCAATGGACTTCACTGCTCTCAGACCCAGTTGAACTCTTACCACTCAGGGCCCTGAATGCAAGTGAGCGAGGCCTCTGAGCTGTATTACAACAGAGTACACGGCAGGTGGTCGACTTCCAAGTCTAGGCCCTGTCATCTCTCACCCCACTAGAACCCTGACTTGCCATGTGGAAAAACCTGTGTTAGCTTTCTTGAACAAGAGAGATCTTAGGGAGAAGGAAGCCTATCCATGAGCCAATATAGGACATGTGGGAAAAATGAGTCAGTTCAACTCTCCACTCCACCTGAGCCTCCTGACTAGTTAGTTCCTAGGTGAGAGCAGAACAGCATTTTCTCATTCTGCACTAACTGGAACAAGCCAGGGAAGCTCTTTTGCAAAGCTGCTGAGCTCTAGAGTAGTCTATTATACGCCGATTAAAAACTGATCCAGATCACAAACTGCTGTGGAAGGTTTGGAATGACAAGGAGGAGAGAGACTTCATTGCTGTAAAATAGTTCTAGGGCCACAGTGACATTAAGAAGGCATGAGATACACTACACTACACTACACGCATGCATACACTCGCACACGCACCAGTGCCCTTACATGACATTACAAATGACTTAGTCACAAACTCTGCCTAAATTTGTCACAACAAAAACCTAAACCATGTCCACACTAAAGCCAAGAATGTGAGTTATTTACCTCAAATACGTTCTTCTTGCTTGATTTGTCCTTTGAAGCCATTTCTATCGTTGCGCCCTTCAGGTCCACTGTGAATTCGGGTTTGGACTGATTACTCCCAAACTTCATTTTAGAGAAAAGAGAAAAGATTTCATGTGATATACACGCATAGGTATGGATAAAAGAAGACCAACTAATAAAGAGATTCTCTTAAATCCTCTTTTCAGATTCAAAAATTGTGAATCTATCTAAATCTGATGAGCCTTTAAACTAAGCAGGCCCTCAGCTCCAACGGTAAGGCTATATGATCATGTTAATTCCCAGAGAAGGGAATCAGGCAATGCTACTATTTGCAAACAAGTGGACATGGATATACTGCAGCCTCACAGTTCTATTCCTTATAACTTATGCTACACTGTATGTGGCTATGTAAAGCTTATGTTTTAAATGCAATGCTCAGCTACCACCTGTACATACATCACAGGCAGATGCCAGACACATTTTCTAAGAAACATCCTCTTATCCTATTTTGTGCTTTCAAGACTTACTTGCTTGTCAGCTAGTTCTTTTGCCTGGATGAGGATAAGGCTTGAGAGTCCGCTGTTTTTGCCAGTGATCTCTTGGGATTTTAGTGTGAATATAACTTCTAAAGAACTACACTTCTCTTACAATGTGACCACTTATAACTCAATGTCATTCAAACTAAACTGCCAACAGCAATCAGGAAATACAGACATTGACAAGACCCAGTGTCAGCCTGCACCTTCTGAGCTACTGAGAATCTGTTCTCTCATCTCAGGTAGGAGCAACTCCACTGCAGAAAGGAGACATACTTTATCCATGTTTACTTTAGTTGCTGACTGAGCGGAAAAACAAAACTAGATTCTTTCAAATCATGTCCAGTAAGAGATGTCTTACATATCCTGCCAAAACCTTGGTATTTATGAAGTATTTGCAAAATACATTATATAGACTCATATATTTCTTATTTAATACAACTATTGGTATTTACTGAGCTATTTAACTGTTTTTATTCTCTTAGTATGTGAATTGTATTTTCCTGACCATAACATTAATAAAACTTCACTTAAGATAAAAATTCAAACAATAAATCTCCCAAATGAAAATGTCATTAATAACCCTTCAAATTCAAAATTGGCTAGCCCAGTGAATTTTGACTGTATTTCCCTAAGGCCTCCCACATGTCTGCAGCTTTTAAAAGTTACATACAGGAGAAAGGAGAGGCCCTTGGGCCTGAGGGTGCTAGAGGCCCCAGTAAAGGGGAATGTCAAGGTGGGAATATGGGGATGGGTGGGCAGGTAGGTGGGAGGAGGAATTCCCTCACAGAGGCAGGGAGGGGGAGGGTATAGGGGGTTTCCAAAGATGAGACCCAGAAAAGGGGAAACATTGGAAATGTAAATAAAGTATCAAAAATAAATAAATTAATTAATTTTAAAAAAAAGTTACATACAGGGCTGAAGAGATGGCTAAGTAGGAGTGCAGCATGAGCTGGTTACCTGCATTCAATTCCGCAAAGTTATCCTCTGTTGCTACATTGAAATGTATGACAGTCCTAAACACTAAAATTGTCTAAAATAGAGATAAAATACATACTATGTCCAAAATGCATTTGACCATGGACCCTTTTCTCATTCAGGAACCACTACTGAAACTGCAAAGCTGAAACTGCGCACACACACACTCTTTCAAAGGTTAAGAAAAAGAAAAACTGTAATCACAAACATAGCTATGTCACTGACCCCTTAGCACACTGTCAACTCTCTTATCTGCCACAGCCTTCAATAGTTAAGGCTCATTAGTTATCAAATGAGTGAACACTATGCAGCTTGTTTCAGGTATTGGGTTTTTATTTATTAATCTTAACTACTTCCCCATTTTTCTTTCATGCATTCATTTTCTTCAATCAGCTTCTAATAAAAGTTGAGTCACAAGTACAAAGAAAAAAATTACACAATTCTTCAGAAATACATTAACACAATAGCACCACATACTTTACTTCAGGGAAAAGGAGGAAGACACAATGATCAATCTACTTTAAGAAAGACAGGTCAAGCCAACATTTCCCTCTTGTGCTATCAATGTCTACTCTAAGTCATTTTCACTATACTGGCTGAACAGAGAACTAACTCAAGGGTTAATGAGGCACAAAAAGAAGAAATATTCTAGAATGCTCACACTCATGTACAACTGATATAGAGTTTTAGAGTGCCATTATACAGACTGAGAAATAGCAGCTCGGGCTTAGCAGGTTCAGCACTGCTCTGCACAACTGCATCACAAATGTAGAAAACCAAAGGCTGTTGGGAGTTTGATAATGGTTCTCTTTTTCCTCAAACATAAGATCACTGGCCCTATGCTAATTTGAAAAAAGAATCAGTATCTGTAAGAAAATGCTGGTTAGATAGGATATAAAACAGACCAGATACCTTTAGAATAATTTCATTTTAAGTCTTATTTGAACACTGACACTTCAACTGCATTACTGAAAGTTTTAGAAATACCCCAAGTATGAACTCAGGGGCCACTCTCAGCATTCTAAACCCAGATCTGTCACTTAGTACTTGTCAAGTCTTAAGTCTGAATGCTTGATTCCTCAATGTCTCACCTATGATGTGAAAGAAGGAGAAGAGAAATGGCTGTCTTGGAGTAGAAGGATAAGATGTGCATAATTCTCTGCATTTAGAACATGCCAGCATTCAAAACATTAGCAACTGTGACAACCTGGCAGCACTGCAACAACTGCAACTATAGCAACCAAGTAACAACAGTAAACACCAAGAATAAATTGTGTCAGCAGATCACAAAACAAAGCCCCAGTTCTTATTCGCCTAGAAGCTGCTTGACATTATAGACACGGACATCTGAGTCACCTCCTAGTTGCAAAGGGTCAAACAGACGGAGGTGGGCCCCGCCACAGGACTACCTATTTTCTAAGTAAGTATCTGAAATAATAATCGAAAACACAGAAAAGCTTTCATACCCCATGAGTTAATATTCTTCAATGCTCAAGTTGTGAGCTGTTGGTTCAAAGGATAAAGCCAACTGCTGATTTTAACACAGTCAGACTTTTCTAACAGTCTGTGCAAGTGAAAATGTGCCTTTAGGAAAATGGCACGTGCAAGTGCTTCACTTCAAGCACTTTGGATTCAGATGTCAGAGCACTCACGTGACTTAGGTACATTTCCACAAGAAATACTTACCCAGCTTGTACTACTTCCTTGAGTTTTTGTAAAAAGTAAAGATGAACCCTGCAACACTGCCCAAGAAGACAACCAGTTCTTTCTGCAAATATACAGATGAAAAGCAACACTATCAATCAAACACTATCCATTAAAAGAAACCAAGACCTACTTAGCCCTATCACTGTTATCCACAATTTAATAGTACTTGAACTGCTTATACTAGATATATGATTCAATGGCACCCACAGTCATTTTAGTGCCTCTATCTGACACATAACCCCCACACAAAACAAATGACGTTAGTCAGAAATGTAAATAATCAAAATAGCTGTAACTAAAATATCCAGGTGTTTTCACATAGAACTAATCTAGCTCACTGTGATTAAGAAAATTAATTTATTTTAGTTATACAAATAGAACATATGTGTATGTTCCATAGATACTAGAGATGTTAAATACTAGATATGTTAAAATTAAATACTAAATGACACTAAGATTTTAAAACTTACTGAATTACAAAGGCAACACAAATATGTAAAAAACCCTGAATATAAACTTGTGTGAAGGATAGGCACCTGCTGCTAAACTCAATAAACTGAGTTCAATCCCCTGGACCCACGTACTATAAAGAGAAATTCACACAGCTCTCCAACATCAATATTCACATTGTCAAAACCTGTAAAGCCCCTCCTCCCAATCCACATTCCAGGGACAAGAAGCATTAAGAGTCCAGTGTGTACGGGTCTTTTAAAGTGTTATGTATTTCCGTTGTGCGTGCTTGTGCACGTGAGGCCAGAGGACACCTCTGGAGTCAGTTCTCTCCGTCTATCTTTATGCAGGCCCTAGGGTCCAATTGAAGCTGTCAGGGTTGGGCAGCAAGCATTTTCACCTGCTGAGCCATCTTGCTAGCCCTGTATTTGGGTCTTTTAAACACACTGACAACTAGAGGCTGTAGAGGTGGTTCAGTGTTTAAAAGCAACCTTTGTTCTTGCAGAGGACCTAGGTTCAGTCTCCAGCAACCATCTGAAACCCCAGTTCCAGAAGACCCAGAGTCCTCTTCTGACATCCTTGTACTCAGCATGCACACAGACAAAACACTCATACACATAACATTAAATATATTAAAAGAAACTGTCTACTGATTCACTGTCCTGTCTCCAGATACACAGGTACGGTTGACAATAAACATGTGTACTACTACTGATGTTCCTACTAACACCTTTAAAGGTGACTGGTGGTATAGTCTGGCCAGAGTCTTCCCTTCTTTGTAATCTTAAATTATCCATTAAAGACTTTTTGCTTAAATGTTTCTCCCACTGGAGTGAACTTTACATTATTTGACAATTTATTTTTATACCTATTTCAAGCCTAGAAAATGTCTTTTTAAATAGCAAACACAGATTAGTATTTGCAAATAATAAAATTATATTATAAGGGGATTCAGTAGCTGAAAGGGTAAAGGAATGTTAACTCCCCATGCTGTAGTGACTCAGTACTACTTCCCATCCAATCCCACATAGCCAGTTTGGGGGAACTCTGCAAGGACTTGGGTTTGCTTACTTTGTCAGAACGTAGAATTCAAGACCTATCAATGAGATCTACTCTTCCATTTATTTCCTATAGTTTATGCACAACTGTTTTTGCCTGTTTGGTTTGGTTTGCCAATGAAGTATAATTTAGTCTAGGTCCTATGTGTAGCCAAGAATGACCTTGAACTTCTTTCTGATCCTACGTCTACCCGCAGAGCTGAGGATCACACCCAGGGCTTTGTGTGTGTGAATAAGCACTGCAGCAAGTGAGCTGCTGTCCTTAGCCCATCAGTGATTATTACTGATGATCAGTGCTACCCCATGCACTATATACACGTGTGTATATGTTAAGTGTAGCATGTGCTTGCGTGTGAGTCTATGCAAGCACATGCAAGGACCAGGACATGAAGTGTTCTCTCTCTCACTCTCCGCATTTTCCTTTAGGGCAAGGTCTCTGCCTAAATCTAACGCTCTTGCTTGGGGCTAGGCTGGCAGCCAGCAGATCCTGGTGTTTCTCCTGTCTCTGCACCTACTGCACTCTGGTTACAGGCAGGTGGGGAGACCATGCTTGGCTTGTTACAGGAGTGCTGGGATCCAAATTCAGGTCCTCATGACTGTGCAAGAGGCACTCAGACCCACTGAGCCATCTCTCTGGCTCCCTGCTTTGCCATGTTAGAGTCTCCATGTTCTAATACTTCAAATGCATTTCTTCTTTGCTAGATTCCTACTCCTGCTTTATTTCTTAAGCTTTAACATCCCTGTTCATAGCCCTAAGTCACTTTAGGCTGTTTCTAAACACAGTGCTATTTCAATCTGAGCACCCACAGTTTTAGTAGATCTAAATCATCTACCTGCATGTTAGAAGTAGTGAGGATTCTAACACTGCTTATTAAAATATAGTTTCTATTTCATTTTGTGTGGACCTCTTTTGTGCTGTTTTGGGATGACTTTCATTTGCTTGTGAACCTATTTCATACCTCTCTACTATGAAAGATGCTTTTCTCCCTTTCCAACTTTAGATGTAAAAGAATTATTTTCCTTTCTTTAAAAAAAAATGTTGTATGTGTGTGTATGGTACTTGCATGCAGTGTGCAGGTGCCCAGGACCACATAACACACAGGCAGAAGCCAGAGCAGACACTGGGTGACTTCTTCCACCACTCCCTGCCTTACAGCCTTGACAGGGTGTCTCACTGAACAGGAACTCATTTTGGTTAGGTGGCTAGCTGACCAGTGAGCCCTTGGTATCTGCCTATTTCTTTCCCCCAATGCTGGGAGATCCAGCCACGTCCAGCCCCACCTAGGCTTTTTACATGGGTGGTGGAGATTTGAACTCAGGCCTCCACATTCGCAAAGCAAGTACTTCTAACCACTGTACCAATTTTACACTTGCAAAATTAACTAAGCAAAACATTCAGTGTAATACTGTGTGTAACAGCAAAAACTATAAGCACCCTAAATGCGTACTAACAGCAGGCCTAGTTACATTCTTGCAAATAAATAATGATTAACTTGCTAGTGATTAACTATTCTGTAGCAGCACATGCTGTGCTAGCTGTGATGTAATGAATTAGAACCATCTCCAAGATAAATATAGACCATGTTTAATAATGTCATCTATGGCTCGGCATGATGGCACATGCCTTTAATCCCAGGACTTGGAAGGCAGGCAGATCTCTGTGAATTTGAGGCCAGCCTGGTTTACAAATCGAGTCCAAGACACCTAGGGGGTCTGTTATACAGAGAAACCCCGTTGAGGGTGGGGGAGTGTCATCTACATATATACAAACATCTACATGTAAGTCCTCTGTAGAAAAAGTACTTATGCTCATAGGCCCTGACATGGGTACACACAGCTGGTGAAGATTTTTTGTATGGTACTCAGTGTATCTTTGTTTTTTATCATGCACCACAACTAACTACTGAAAGAAAAAAATATATTAAAAAAAAAAAGAAAATGTTTCTTCAGATGCTCTTATTATTTCTGAATGTTATTTTTTAAATATGCTAACAAAGAAAATATTTCATAGCAAATTTACTAGAAAATATACAAATGAAAATTATTCTAAACCATTTTATTAGTTCTACTGGAATATTAAGTTTTCATTTACTTCAATCAGATAAACATGTAAGAATATTAGTTTCATACTTACCGAACCTTCTTCCCATTTTCAGTAATTTTTGTTACATTTAACAATCCATATTTCTCCTGCCCCTATGGAACAAAGTGATACTTGTAATGTAAAATTCATACAAATAATAACGTCCAAATCATAATAATCACTGGAATCCAAATGATCTTACAGTCCCAAAATCGTAAGAGATTAGTTAGTACATAAGCACATCTATTACCACAGCACTACACTCACCTTGACATTCTCAGCAATTTATAATTTTTTTTTTTTTTTTTTTTTTTTTTTTTGGAGAAAGGGTTCCTGCAGTCCAGGCTAGCCTGGAACTTGCTATAAACCCAAACCTACCCTTGAACTCCCACCCCTCTTTCCTGACCACTCACAGGTAGTAGGGGATCATAGACAAGGCCAACAACACCTGACAAAATATCTTTTTCTCCTTAAGTCACAGCAGCCATTTAGGTAGTTTGTTAGCAATTAGAGTTTTACCAGAAACCACTAGAAATTGGTTTATATCTGCTTTACAAATATGGAGGCCTGAGTTCAAATGCCCACCACCTATGTAAAAAAGCCAAGTGGGGCTACACATGCCTGGATCCCCATCACTAGGGGAGGAAACGGGCAGATGCCAAGGGCTCACTGGTCAGCCTGTTCAAAGAATGTGATATTATGATGGTAAATAGTACATTTGAAAAACACTAATCTTGTCAGAACATAATAATGACTAGGCAGACAAATGAAATGACTGATAAATTATTCAAAAGTACCCAGACACTACATAGACTTTAATATGATATAAAGAAATGTCAATATGTGCTTCATTAAACAGATCACCATGTGATGACCTGGGTCCTGAAAACACTAGACTTATTAGCCATGACATTACAAATGTAAAAGTGACAAAACTTTATCATTAACCATCATGCAAGCAAAAGCTAGTTGATGTTTTCTCAAAAGTCCTGCAAATAAACATGAAGTAATACTTTCTCACTACATTAGTTTCCTCTACAAATGAGATTCATCAAAAGGAGTTGGTGGCTATTATATTATAAATGGTGGCTATTGTAAGAATCAACACTACAAACAATATGTACATGAGATAGCAGCCAATTATAACTCAACTGAAACACATACACAAAATAAATTCAAATTTTATTTCTTTTTAAGAAATACTTGCTTTCTTTTTACTCCTGTGTATGCATGTGTATCTGTTTGTAGGTATGTGCACACAACTGTGGGTGCCTGCAGAGGTCAGCAGGGCAGGGCAGATCCCTTGGTACTGGAATCACAGGCAGTGTCAGTTGCCTGAGAATGAGTGCTGGGAACCAAACTCGGGTCCTCTGCAAGAGCAGCAAGCATCCCTAAGCACTGAACAATCTCTCCAGCCCCAAAATTTATTTCTATTTGGTTGGTTCCTCAGCAAATTCTAAGTACTTTAACAAGAAAATATAAATCTTTTTTATATAGCATATAAACATAATATTGACTACCTTCTCAATAGTGTTTAGAAGATAATGCTTGAGCCGGGCAGTGGTGGCGCACGCCTTTAAACCCAGTACTTGGGAGGCAGAGACAGGCGGATTTCTGAGTTCGAGGCCAGCCTGGTCTACAAAGTGAGTTCCAGGACAGCCAAGGCTATACAGAGAAACCCTGTCTCAAAAAACCAAAAAAAAAAAAAAGATAATGCTTGAAACTGTGCTTGCGTCCCTAGCAGGAATACTGTTGGCATACTGAAAACTTGGAAATAACTTAGTCACAATTTCACTGCAATCATTTTACAAAGCATAGGTGTTTGATCTCTCAGATATGCAATTTGATATTTTTCATAAGAACCCTATTGCCTTTCAACAAAAGTGCCAATGACACAATTTTAAGTATGTACAAGATACTACATAAATACAATTTTAAGTATGTATAAGTTACTATGAAGAGTCTTCTGAATTTATTGTCCTTTCATCAGATACAGGTAAAAGTTTTCCAGAGAATGAGAATAACAACATTAACTTCTCTGCATAGGCCACTTAATGCGAACTGACAGCAGTAAGGCTCTGGAATGTTTTTTAACGCTACAGCTGGAATAGCATAAAAGCAGCAGCAGTAGGAAGGAGATTTGGGCATCAAAAAAGGGTGAAAATGAATGGAACAGCTGTAGTGACAGACAGTGTGAATGAAAGAATGAGAAAGAACTTAAGTCAGAGATTTTTACCAGACAGATAAAACTGATTAAAAACAAAAACAGAAAACATGCAAAAGGCTGCATTTGTTCAGGCACTGTTCAAAAGGAGCCAGTGCTTTCCCCAAATTCCCACAGGGAGTAAGATGGATACACTGGTGCTCTATGTACTGAGCACTATCGTTTGAATATAAAAGAACAAAACTTGCTATACCCAAATGTACAGGAAGTACCCCAAACCAATCATCACACAATATGTTAAGTGCTATGAGAAATGGACTCCTATCTCAACCTGGACAGGAGAACTGAGTTCAACCTGGAAGACAAAGAACAGAGTCAGAGCAGCTTCCTAGAGGCACTGACCTTTGACCTATGGAGTAGACAGATGGAGACGGGAAGTAGAAAGGCAGAGAGAACAACACAGGGCCCACCAATTATGTGGCAAGGTAGACAAGTGGCAAGAAGAGAGGCACTGAGAGACAACAGCATGGCTGGCAACCAACTGCACCCCTCCAACGATATGCCAAGGAATGCCAAAGGTCTGAACTTGGCCAAGGATAGTGAGAAAGGGGCTAAATTCCAGAGAGACACAGGTCATGAGGGGACAGGAATGACACACATACAGGGGAAAGGGAGGCTACTGAGAAAAGTGCCAAGTTTAAGCAACTAGGTAGACAGCAGAATCTGTTTCAATGTCACATTTTCAGAAAACCTTCTAAATCTGTACCTTCATTGCCACTGAACATTTATACCAAGATTTTAATTTACATACAGAGAGAGGAGACAGCTCTGTAGTAACTAGACAGAATGGAAGAGACAGACAAGTAGGACTCTTAGAAGCAAGGCACGCAGGAGAGGCCTGCAAAGCAGATGTCAGGAAGAGAGGTCAAAGGGCTAACAGTCTCAGTGGGAGGAGGAAAGAACACCCTGCCTACGTGGAAACAGTAGTCCTGGCAGCATCAACACAGCTGGTCTGTGTTACCAGAGCACTGAAACTGGGGAGGCAGTTCCCAGGGTGGCCATCAGAGGGCACTCTGCCTCCAGGACAGTTAATGGCTGTCAAATGGACAAGATCATTGACCAACAGTGCTTTTAAACTGTAAGCAGGTTTACAGACTCTTGTTTCTACAATTACTTAGAAATTCCTTTTTATTAAAATATAGTCTATGAAGATAGCTCCATGAAATGTATATCACCTATATTTAAAAATACATCCCATCATTACCTCTTACTTAGTGCTAATTAAAAATAAAAAGTATATACAATGTGATAGGAACCATAAAATATAAGGAATGAAAACAACAATTATAAAGAAATATACACGTATTGCCACATATATGTGGAAAGGAAAATAAAAGTCAGGAATGATCAGAAGGAAGTGAAGCCTGTGCCCGCACAGAATCTGAAGTGTGACTAGTAAACAAAAGTTTGACCTAACTCCATCAAATAGTAAGGATGAAAGTCTGTCTTTACAGTGTTAAAGTTACATTCATTAACTCAGCAAGCGTTTGCTCAGCAGCTACTGTGCAGCCGTGCGGTAGGAATGAGTACTCCTGTCTCTGCTAATAGTGTTCCCTTGCGGAGAAGACGGTGACAGGAGCTGCACAACAGAGGGTGTCAAGCTGCTCTTGAGTTTATGAATGAACAGAACTCGTGCTATAAGGAGCAACACGAGGAACCTCATCGAACCTAGAGGATTGGCCTAAACTCTCGGAGGAAGCAAACTCTGAACTTAATCCTGATGGATACGCACAGGCTTCCAGGCAAAAGTGTGGCAGAGTCTCGGTGACAGAGGAAAGGCTGAGAGACTGACTAAAGTGTTGTGCAGTGTGGGAGAAGGGGACACAGTCGGGAGCCAAAGCATGTACGCATGTAGTCTTGCTTAAAAATGTTCTCCTTAAAGTGTTAAATGTCACCCAGTGAGAGGACAGCAGTACAAGCCAACAGCAGAGCAGTGTTGACAGGAAGAGCAGGAGTGTGTGAACATGAGGATGAGGTTGAAAGGTCAAGACATGGGTTTCACTGTGAGAAGAAAAGCTGCTGGGAGGTTTCTAGGCAGACTTATCATCTCCAGCACTCGCTGGCCCAGACTGACAAGCTCTTCCAAACCACAGATGCACAAGAGCAGCCATGCCGCTGGGAAGAAAGGGCATACATACGTCTTACCTTCAGACTGCCGACCTGGGAAAGAAAGTGAAGTGCAATTTGTAATATTCTCTGGGCAAGTTCTGTTGTTTGTTTTTTGAGACAGGGTTTCTCTGTGAAGTCCTGGCTGTCCTGGAACTCACTAAGACTAGGCTGGCCTTGGAACTCACAGAGATCCATCTGCCTCTGCCTTGAGTGCCAGGACTAAAGGCATGTGCACCAGACCTGGCTTAGAATTTTTTACTTTTAAAAACTAAGTATAAATTTATCACTTAGAAATATGGTATATATTTAAATATAGCATATATGTAAATATAAATTACTAGCATATTTTGTACAAGGGGGGCTTTAAAATGAATAAAATTTGATTCTTAAAACTATTTTAGTTATAATTTTTCTAAAAGGCCAATAAAATTTAATAGAGGCACAAGAAACACTTCAACATTATATTTAAAATTAATTTACTGAAAGTGATTGAAAAGGCTAGGCTATTTATTCTGTATGTTTCTAACATACTAACTGGATCTTGATGCTTTGATGAAGTAGGAGGAGATTCATTTTCAGGTAAGCAGAGTTTTGTGGTAGTTGGAGAATCCTACAAGAAATAAGTAATGAAAAACGTTACTCTATTTTAAACATGTCTGTTTCTCCCTGATCACAGTGGGAGAACTTAACAAGGCAAACAAAGGAAACTGTTTCCTTGTTATTTTCTACCTCAGATGCTTTAGAAGTAGTATGACACTGACCTGAAAACTACAGATGTTACTAGACGTTTACAACCTGTGGCATGATTGTATAGCAACTATGTTGACTAAAACAGCATTTTATCACTTTTAATTAACCCTATTTAAAATTACGTATACATCAGTCACCATATAATGTGCTATTAGTTTGACAGACATGATTTGAAAGTGCTATGCTAGAAACATTCACAAGAATTAAGTGGTAATTGACAAAATGGAATTTTTAGTCTAAAGCAATATGAGAAAATAAATTTAATCATTTATCAGCATTAAAAGAATTTATAGTTACTCTCTAATAATTAGATATAAAGATAAAAATATATGCCAAAGAAATCTAGTGTTTAAAGATTAGTGATGCACTAGGGGGTTATTTACATGTTTAAGTTTACAAGATTATAAAAACAAGCAAGGGGTTCTATAAACAGTCAGTTTGGTCAAACTAAAAGATATTACTTCTTATGAAGGGTAAGACTGAAAAGTATTTTTTTGGTACTAATACCTACTTTGTTTAAATTTCCTCCATTCTCCGAGATGCTTGAACTAATCTGAGCTAAAGAGAATGAGAAGTCACCCATGCCCTTGCTAACTCCTAGCCCAAGCAAACCGTGCTTTGAACGCTCATCTCCACACCTGCTCATCCCAGCATCTGTGCTTATAAACTACAAGATCCTGACAACAAATCTAGGAACATGGGAAGTAACAGTAAAACCCTAATCTCAACACTCATTCACTTGGGAAAAAATTTTCAGTTTGCACCCTGTAAATTTATACACACAGAAACTCTACAGCAATCAAGATTTACAGGGAAACCTTTGAAAGGACAACCTTACAACGAAACAACCAAAGCTAACACCACTAATTGACAAAGTATTAAAATCCTATCTATAAATCCTAGAAGAGCAAACAGCTTATCCAGATTTGAGCTTAACCTTATTTCAGTACTTTTTGAGTTCAGTCATATGACTTCTATGTGTATTAAAACAGCTAGAAAAGACCAAATGATCCACAACTACAAAGTGAATAAAAGTGATATACAGCCTACATTCCTGAAGCCCACAAATAAGAGATAATGAATACGCAATTATAATTACAGTAAAGAAACAATTGTACATTTATATATCTCTGTAAGAATATGTGCACACACATCTTTCACATCCATGAATAGTTTTAGTAAAAGCCATACATAAGCAAAAGCAAGGAAACCCACTCAGATGTAATAGACACACCTACCACTGCCTCCTTCAAGGCAATCTCATCTGCCTGCTAAACTAGGAGTCCCGCCATTTTAACAAGACTTGCCACATAATACTGGATTTTATTCCATTACAGTTATAGACGCCCATTATGTACAAGCTTGTCCTAGTGTAGTCTCTTTTTCATAGCCTCAAAGACTGCCCTATTTTAAGAAGGCATATTTAGATGATAAAAAGAAATGGAAATAATTACTTGATGAAGCAATTAGCTGTGAATCTATTTCAAAAGTCATCCTGAAGAGACAGATTTCTACTAAAAATAAGTAAACGTCTGTTCTCAGGACAGTCACATTGCTGCTGCCTAAGGGCAATTAGATGAAAAAGGACATGAAGTCATTTCTCTGTAAAGGTGCCTTCAAGGATCTGATTAAAGTTGAAATCTCCCAGAAATGTGTGTGCAGGTGTGCATGTGCACCCTAGAAAATGACAGAAAACTTGAAAAAAGGAACTCTAAATATATCTCAGCAAAATACTCATTTTTACTATGGCTGGAAGAGGGAGCACCGGCAGTTCAACAATAGGTCCGGCCTTGCCATACGCACTATATACGGCAGTTAACAGTTTTCTATACACCTAGAAGTGGAGTTAATTCCTGGAATTGGTTGTATTTTCCATTAACACTTCTAGGAATCTCACTTGCCTAGGCCTATCTCAATACTAATAGATTTTCAAACACATCTTCAAAAACACTGATTCCAAAATGTCATTCATTTAATTTGTCTTTTAGATGCCTACATTTAGTTGTAAAATATTCTTGAAAATAAAAACTAGAAACTGGTCTACTTTTATTATTGTTCTGTAAGTTCTTATATAAATATAGAAAGTATGCACACTACACTTTTTAAAACTCGATCTTGTTTTATGTACAGAGACTAATTTACACTCAATTGCACTAACAAAACATCTTATTTTGAGCTGAAAGAAATCAATTGTTTACAAAAGGATTTAAGACTGAAAGTAGTCAAACACTGGGGGAAAACTAACAAGAGAGTTCATTTTAGCCAGGCATAGTGTTGTATACCTATAATCCCAGCACTCTGGAGGCTAAGGCAGGAGGATCACTGTGGTAGTCTGAACGAGAACTGCCCTTTATGGACTCACGTATTTGAATGCTTGGTCCCCAGTTGGTAAAAGTGTTTAGGAAAGATTAGAAGGTGTGGCCTCCCTGGAGGAGGTGTGATATTACAGGTAGGTCTTCCCACTGCACACACCTTGTGCTTGTGGATCAGTTGTAAGCTCTCAGCTACTGCTCTAATGCCATGCCTACCTGCTTACTGCTTACTGCTTATGCTCCCACTGTGATGATCATGGAGTCTAGCTCTCTTAATCCTGAGCCTCCAAATTAAACCTTTTATGAGGTTGCCTTTATCATGGTGTCTCTTCAAGAACAGTGCTAGAGCAGTAGCTGACAGCTTACAACTGATCCACAAGCACAAGGTGTGTGCAGTGGAGAGATCTACCTGTAATAACACACCACCTCCTCCAGGGAGGCCACACCTCCTAATCTTTCCCTAACACTTTCAGTTGCTAAGTTCCAAGCCAGCCTAGGCTACAGAGAAAAGATCCTGTTTTTTAAAAGAACGAGAGAGCATGAGAGAGCGAGAGAGAGCGAGAGAGAGCGAGAGAGAGCGAGAGAGAGAGAGAGAGAGAGAGAGAGAAACATAGATGACCTGTTAATTATGCTACAAAAGTGACCAAAGACCTTTTTAAAGGCAATGTGTTTAATTTTGGAGTGTTATCATCCCCTTCCCCTTCTCCTTCTAGTGTGTATGACTGCTGTTCTTACAAATGCCCACCAGGCCCTTCCTGAAACCTGGATCACAATCCATATCCTATTAGAAACATAGAACATCACTTCTCAGACTGATAAAAGCATTATGGGAGAGAAGAGATGGAGAAGGATCAGAGCCTCTCCTGGGTCAGAGAAGATGAAACCTTTACTATATAAACCTTCCTGAAGACCAAAGACAGCAAAAGTGGCTTAAGATAGTGTGTGTGTGTGTGTGTGTGTGTGTGTGTGTATTACATACTATCCACTCATACAAACACACATGTGCATGCTAGTTCAAATATGTCAAGTACATACACATCAGATATCAGTAAGTCACAAAAAAGTTGGTCTATTTTACAGAATTTGAGAAAACTCAAAGCCAAAAACTAAAGCATAGTAACTGATGCTAAATACAAACTCATGTCATTTAGTTAAGTTTCACACTGCATGTAGTATAACATGTAGACAAAACCATTAACTTGCATGCAAGAATTAAGTAACTATTGCGTGCTCTGTCCTAAACAAGACAGTATCACCCTCAAGGCTCAGGGGCCATCAAGGAAGAGAGTGCTGTGAAACTCCTGGATATGATGTGGCTCAACGCAGCAGAGACTGCCTTGCATAGCACAGCACCTTGTCAAGACTAAGCATCTCGGCGCTCCAGCACACATAGGAAGGAACTTAAGTCTCACCCTTCCCTGAGGGACTACGGGCAGTTAATGGAAGGGGGTGAGGAAGCATCATACTCCTCGGTGGTGTGGCCACTGGTAAATTGCCCTTGCCCAAGTAAATAACCTTCCACCCAAGCTCATTCAGGAATCCCTGATTAAATGTAGTGGAGTATAAAAGCAAACAGATGAAAGTAGGGAGATTTTGTGGAGAAGGGGTTCAGTGGGAACAGTATAAGATAGGCTAATGAGGGAGCGATATAATCAAAGTACATTATATGTACATAATAATGGAAAAATTAAAACAAAACATTATATTTTGTTCAAAAGAAGTTAATGTTTTTGCTAAGAATTATGTTTGACAACAGCAAAATTTTACATAAATATTAGTACAGATAGCTATAACTCACTGTGAACAATAGAATTCCCCCAAACACTTGCCAAAATTCTTAACGCATTTTCTCCAAGCTCTTACCTTGTCGTTGGAGTCCAGCACGATGGTGCTGTGTCTCCACTTAGTTAACACTATAGGTTCCTGCAGCCGCCTGTCCAAGCTCCTACTTTTAATTATCTCTCTTTGCTGCTGAGATGAAGCATTATACTAAACAAAACAAAATACGCTTCATAAGTAAAAGACACAAATGTGAATCTACAACAGCTCAAAGAACATATGGTCACTAGGCAATGTCCAAGTGATAGCACACCCAGAGCTGCCTCATCTCAGTTTTCTTACTGAGCAGCCTCGTGACATAGATTGATTTTAGAGCTGGACATATCCAGTTAGTGTTGTCTTTTACCCCCCCAAAATTGTTCTTCAGTTGCAAAATAGAGCAGAGTTGTCACCTCACCCAGAGTTGTTCTAAGAGTAAATGAAGTAGAAACATCCCAGTTCTTCATAAATACTACTATTATTATAAGGCTTAAATAAGGTTTACATATACAGTTTTTACATTTAATGGTTTACAGGTTTGTCTTTGTTTCACTTAAGGCTAGACATACTGCTGTTTCTCTAAAGTATACAAGTTCTGAACACTACTTCTGAATATACAAATTGTGCAGAAAACAGAGCAATCACTGTCAAAAGAAAACAGCATGTGAAATTAATATGTTATCAGTGCAGTATTAAACCATAGAGGAGTCTGGAATGTTAAGTAGATCATACAGAAAGATGGAGAGCTATAAAGCTTTGAGAGTTGCTCTATCTCATGTAGGGAACTTAAATGCTTTAAGTTGTAAAAATCAACTTTTAAAGGGACGTGGTTTTTTCCTGAAAGGAAAGGATTCCTTGTATCAACACCCCTCATTTCAGTCCAGCAAATCTTAGCTTTCAAGGACTTTGATTATAATTTCACTAATTATATATTAGAGTATGCTTTCTGTGCACAGTATATTATTTTTTGACTCTCCAAAGTGAATGCATACAAACCATCTAACAAAGCTGAAATTGGGCAATAACAAGTCAACACATATGGGTATTTGTTTTCAATTCGCTGTTTTCTAACAACAATCTTCAAGTTATTATTTCTAGACTAAACAATGATAATGCTTAAAGACCACCAAAACCCTGTGCCAGACATTTACTGTAAAGAGACCTAACTGTTACACAGGGCTTCTCTGAAATACAAGCATCTCTAGCAAACACTTGTGGCTGTGTAAGCTTATATATGAAATTTCATGGAACCTTGCCTAGCGTTTTTGAGCTTGTAATTACTATAATTTAGAAAGCATTTTTAGGTGGTAAGAAAAATAATGTAAAATTAATTCATGTAATAATCATAATTTTATATGTGCTCACAATTTACTAGGCACAGAATATTCATAACCCTTAGTTTAAAAAGACAACCAAATTTTAACATGTTTCTAATCCCTATAAAAACTTTTTAAAGTTTATGTTATCTTTTAAAAGATATTTGCTTCAGGTATTTTTTCTAAAGTCACATAGTATTAGATAGACATTGATGCCTTCCAAATACACCCTCCAGATCCGTCTCTCCTCCCTCTCATGCTATATGACATATATTATATAACTGCAGGTTCATCACCCACATGCTATATTACATATACTATATAACTGCAGGTTCATCACCCACATGCTATATTACATATATTATATAACTGCATGTTCATCACCCACATGCTATATTACATATACTATATAACTGCAGGTTCATCACCCACATGCATCTCATATTCTGATAGGCTCTTAGTATCAATGTATTGCTAACTAACGTACACTGTGCCCTATGTTTATCCACACGTGGTAGTGTCACGCGTGTGTGTGTGCTCATGCACATCTGGCTCACTTAAATACACCTTCACCGACGCTGATCTTGAATAAGATCACTATCCCCTCTCTTAAAAAGACGTAAGCCCCATCCCATGGAAAACCCTCAGATAACTGGACAGGGTTGACACTACTGGCATTAAGTGGAACTCTTATTTCTGGGGATAATAAGAGACCAGTTTCAAGCTATCAAAAGATTTCCTGATTGAGAATAACCTGGATGAGAAAGTGATAAATGGAGATCTCTGACAATGTTAGGGAACCTCAGGGCTGCAAATGAACTCAGAAAAAAAAAAAAATAGTCTTCTGCTTTTTAAAGAATAAAACAAAGCTAAGAATAAATCTATGAAGTAAGTCTAAAGCTACCCTGGTCTACATAGGGAACTTCAGACCAGTCTGAGCTACAAAATGAGACTTTGTCTCTAAAACAACAAAGACAACAATAAAAAAAAAACCCAAAAAATAAAAGCAATGAGTCTCATGCAACTGTCTTCAGACATTATGCACATAAGGTCAACATTAAGCTTCTTACCTTTGGCAGTTCCCATTCCGAGCGAGATCCGTCGGCACTATAGTAATACTGTCTGCCTTGATCATCAACGTGCTTGAGCCACTACAAAACACAACAGGTTTGTATTTAATTTAAATAAAGGCTAGTCTAAATGGCTATGGTAAGATTATTAGATATTATTCTTAGAAATGACATCCTACTAGCCACAAAGTAACAAGTAAACAAATGAACTCAAGAAGCTCAGCAAGACAGGAAAGTGCACTTAAGCTTGGTAAGTGTAATGTAAGTATGCACTTCCCTCTTTTCTCAATTGTCAGATAAAAATTCAAATATCATTTGACAACATAGTAAGAAACATATGACATAAATATACATGGAGACACTCATCTGCTAGTATAGCAGAGAGTCTAAAACATCTGAGAACAGGTTTAAGACATTAAAAATATATTTTTCAAATTTTAGGTATAAAAATCTCACAATTTAAGCCTAATTTTACACAAATCCTCATTATTTCACTCAATCAATGCATTGTACTCAATGCATTTTAAGTAACAAGAAAACCGCACACAATATAGAACAGAGAATAAACAATAATCTTTATTTTTATAGAAGTAAAAACCACTAGTTTTATACATTCTGGGGCTAAATAACTGAAGAAGGAAAGAGGGCTATTTGCCTAACCCCTACCCTTAATAAACCAGTCAGCCACCATTTAAAATGACTTTTCTGGTAGTGCTTTAAAATTTGATATTCATTCATAAACTAATTAATCACAAAATATTAGGTTCATGGTCTTTGTTTCACACAAATTCAGTTGTAATGGAAAAAGAAATATAAGTGGTGTCAAGAGTGTGTAATAACAGCAGGTTGGAAAAATCATTGAGAAAAAAAAAAAAAAAACCCAACTTCCCCAATAGAAACACCAACAAAAATTTTTATTGAAGAACCTTTAACAAATGACAATAGGCCTGCCCTCAAAAGTTCATCTGAATAGGTTATCAGTACCACGAAACCACCACTGCTATAGCCCATTTCAACTGTGAAGCAGGGATCAGGGTGGAGCTTGGTAGTAGAGTGCTTACATATCATACGTGAACCCTGTGTTCTATCCCCAGCCACAACACACCAACAAAACCATGAATCAGCAGTATTCCTATGTATTCCATTGTAAAATAGCTATGAGGAATACTTCTCATGAGATCTTTTGGAGAAAGAGCCTTGCTGATCAGCCCAGACTAACCTCAAATTCAACATCCCACCTCTGCCTCCCAAGTGCCGGATTATACATACGTACCTCTATACCAGCTTATGAGTTTATTTTATTACTATTAAATCTCAGTACACAATTATCTCATGAGGATTCTATCAAGGTATACTAGATGAGAAAAAGAAGAAAAAGAGAAGTACCTTTTCCTTAGTATAGTCACTGGTATATAAGGTATGCCCACGTTCATCCAGCTCTTCTGACCAACCCCTGGGAGGAGAACCACACTGACTATCTGACTGGCTGAAACAACTGCTGTGGTAGTTTTCTTCTGATGAAAGAGGCTATAAATAGTCAGAAACACAAGGATTTTCTTCTTTGAATATAAATATGCAGTGAGTAAGAATCTAAAAAGACTGAATTTACTTGGCTATACATACTAGGATAACTTGAATATATTAATAATACTCAAATATTTACTTTTCAAAATAAATTGTCTTTAGTACATTGTAAGTTGTGAGGTACAATTAACATTGGTAATTTTATATTAATACAATCCTGGACAAAGTCCTGACAGGAAATAAAAATAATTACAGTTTAGATACAGAACAGCCTCAGACTTATATGTGGAAGGCTTGGTTCTCAGCTCTTGGTGTTACTGAGAGGGTGCTAACCACGCAGATGAAATCAATCCATAGCCGAGTTAAGGATGAGTAAGAGAGGACTGGCTTGAGCAAATGGGTAACAGGCAGTATGTGTTTTAAGGATGCACCCTGTCCCTGGCTCCTTGCTATCTCTGTCTCCTACCCCTCACCTCTCATTCCTAGCAGCTGTCCTGAGGTGAGCAGCTTCCTTGCACTATGTCCTCCTGCTATGACATTCTCCTCCTCAGCCAGAGACAACAGACCCAACTGTCCACACAATGAAAACCTGAGCACAGATGAACCTTTTCTCCTTTAACTTGGTTTTCTACAGTGGATGTCACAATAGAAAGGAGATTAACAAAGGCATCTTTACCATTGACATCCTAGTAAGCTTACAGATATAAATCATCTGAGCAACTAGCAAGAAAAGGCAGGGAACTCTTTATAGGATAAAATGACAGGTGAGTTTTCAGAACCAACATGGAAGCCAAAAAACATGAGAATAAGTTAGCAAACCAAACCAAACCAAAGGAACCAAGTCAAAAGCCAACTTGGAACTATATTAAGTCCTTAAGTAACAACACTGTGGGTGCACAGCATGTGTGGGCACATGTGTGCACACACACATATACCACATTTCCAGACCAAAAAATAAAAGATTCCATCACTAAGAAAAGCTCACAAGGGAATTTAAAAGCATGTACTGAAAACAGAAGAAATTTGAGGGAGAAAAGGTAAAATTAAGGATTAATGTTGAGTTGTAATACGCAATAGAGAAGCTAAAAACAGAAACAAAAAAATATACAACACATAAGAGCATGTAACAGCTTGCTTTAAGGGACAGAGAGACTTGTAAAGGTTAAACTGTGATAAAGCAGACATGGTGGAAGTCCAGGGCAGCAGTGGGTAGCAAGATTGCTAGACTCAGACCAGATGACCCTTTGCTGTGAACAACTGTCATATGCTGTGTTAAACAGTAGCAGCACCTCTGGCCTCTAACACAGTAGTACACTCTCACTGTGATACTTAGTCTACTACAAACACTACCAAGATTCTGGAAAGCACATTTGTCCTGCAAAGCACTGTCACCACTGTCCTAAGGAAACCATTAGAAAAGCTTCTAAAACAGCCTCTCAACCTGTGGGTCCTGAACCCTTTGAGGGTCAAATGACCCTTTCATGGGGGTCACATATCAGATATCCTGCATATCAGATACTTACATTACGATTCATAACAGCAAAATTACAGTTATGAAGCAACAACAATAATAATTTTATGGTTGCGGGTCACCACAAACTGAAGGACTGCATTAAGGAGTTGCAGCATTAGGTCGGTTGAGAATAACTGCTCTAAGGTAAGACAGATAAGCATGGCCACTTTCTTCCTTTCAAATTTTACAAAAATAACTATAGTGAATTATGTCTAAAAAGATACACACCTACAAGAACCAGAAGAGCAGAGTTAGCAGATAACAAACATCTCGATTAACCATTCAGAAGAGAGCTTAGTCTAAACTGGCAGGTAGGAAATGGGGTATTGGATACTAAGGTGCTTACTCAGCAGGACCTGGAGCTGGCTCAGAAACAACAGCATTAGAACTGGGAGACGATGGTCGGGGGTACGAAAGATGAGAGGACTACAGGACCAGAATCCCTTTCTTCAAGCCCATCCTGTAGGCATTGTTCCAAAGCAGAACTATGGGCGTTACTCCTCTCAAGAGGGCAATCAGTTAAGATCCTCAGTTGCAAAGCAAAACACAGTCAAGTGGACCCAAAGACTAAGGCACTGAATGCTGACACCAGTGCCTTAGAGGCTCCCATGCTGTAGGGAGAGGAGCTGAAAACCTCAGTTAGTCTGTGTGGAAAGACCCACAGGGTCTAACAGGGAAGACAAGCAACTGACACAGATGCCCAATTCAAGTGAAGTTCAAAACAACTTATAACTGTGAGAGAAAATTATTTCCACCCTAGAATTTTACACTCAAGCATTTGATTAATTAGATATAAAGACGTTTTCAGATTCACAAAGTCTCTCAGTTTTACTTCCCATGTGTATCCTTTCTCCAGAACTGATAAAAGGTGTGTCCAGAGACTTTGGAAATATCTATTCTTACACAAGATGTGCAGAAAGCATAAATTGAGACCCTGACAGACAAATCACTTTCATCTACAGAATTAGAAAGCTAAGAAATACATACAAGTTCCTGGGTATATCTAATTTTTTCTACTGTTCTGTAATTTAACCTTTCCTTAGTAATTATAAAGATTTTACTATTGATACACAAGATTTTTTTTTTCCAAATCTTTCTAGAGCTTTCCTAGCCTTAGTTTTGCTTTGGTATTTCTATTTTTGTTCTCAATTGTGAACATTATAAGTCACCATGAAAGAGAGCTATGAATAACCAATTGAAAAGTAGGACAAGAAGGGGAATATTAGCTACAAAGCTCTTAGATTCTGCTAAATGCAGGACAGGTGACCTAGCTCCTTCCTGGAGCTCTGTACTTATTTGTGTAGCTAGCTGCTTCCTGTGAGAGTTGGTGGCCCCCATGGACATCCCAGCACAAAATGATAGGACTTCACTGAATCCCACCAATCCAACCCACCTTTTATCTACACAGCTAAACTACAAAGCAACAACAACAACAACACAGTGCTTCCCTAACATGTAACTAGTCAGGTCTCTGTAACAGCCTACAGGAGGTGTTGAAGAGAGGAGAAAGCAGCAGTGTATAGCACGGTTCTGAGGGAATTACCCTCACACTTGACTAACCCAACTACAGCACAGGAATAATCATTACTTCCCTTAAGCAGAATTAAAGGGTTGTCTCGTATCCTTACTAGCAGGAAAACATTAAGAGTTTGATGGCCACAGAACACTGTTTTGATCAGTTAAGTAACTCTGTTTCTACATTATCTGGCTAGGTTCTGCCATGGACCGCCTTTCCTTTTTATTGATTTATGTAATAAGCATCCTTTTGGGGCTGAGGGAGCCACTGTGATGGGACAGCCTCAAGCGTGCTATGCAGCCAGGACTGGCCCCAACATGGGGATTTTCCGGCCTCATCTCCCAAGTACTGTGAGTTTTACATCTGCTGTGCTGGTTCCTTCTGATGCAGTAAAGAGAAGGTCCTACAGTAGGCAGGAGCCAGCGAGTGTTCTTTAAACACAGCATCTGTGCACTAAAGGTTTGAAGAAAGCTTGGGGAAATCTTAGAAGTTCAAATGCTCTACCATACTGACACCAAGAAACCAAGCTTTTTGTTTCATTTCTGAATAATGAAGAAAAACTGGGAGCCTTACTGGTTGGCTCTGATGTACTCATACCTCTTGCTCTCCTGGGCTCTGAAAATCTCGGCTTGTGCTCACATCCCGAGCCCATCGAGGTGGTTTCCAGGTTCGCTCCTGCGTTGTGCGGTTATAGTAGTAACAACGGCCTGAACTGTCTTTGTGAGTCTCCCATTCCCCATTAACATGAATTGCTGGGCTCCCAGGAAGAGGAGGAAGAGCAGACTGGGATATTTTCAGTTCCTGTAAGTTAGCATAGACTGGAGAATCTGGCCTTCCTTGATTAGGGGGTGTGGTTGCCTGTGAAATAAAATTTAAATTTCATGTTTAAATGGCATAACATTTACAAATTAAAATGACATTAAAGAGACTTATAAATACCATACTACTATATTTTAAAACTTGGGGAAAATATCAAGAGCTGAGAGTGTAGCTCTGTGGCACACCCCTTGCCCAGAATGCTCAGGGTCTGATTGTTAGCACTACAAAATAAATAAGCAGATGAGTATTTCAAAACAACACATAAAAATGACCAAGAAATTTTAAATGAAAAATAAAAACATATAAAATCATGGGCATAAATGGTATGGTTTAATATTCATAGCCAGATTGAAAATAAGTACCTTCAAACATAATCCAAAATGAGCTTGACAGATCTCCCCCACCCCCAAGACAATATTCAATTAACTGACAGCTGTAGGTTCTATTTGAGATCTGACACCAGAAGGTTGTACAACACTGGGTAAAACCACTTCAACTCTCCAAACATGAAGTATTTAACCCATAAATGAAAGGACTGTACTAAGCCACTTAAAGGTTTCCTTTGGCTCTAAAATTCTAAAATTTTAGTCAATTTTAAAAAAAGGTTTATTTATGTGTATGTATGTGTCTATGTCAATGTATGCTACAGGAAACTAGAAGGAAGTGTCAAACTCCCTGGAGCTGGTTGTGGGCTGCCCAATGTAGGTGGTGGGAAACAAACCTAACTCCTCTGGAAGACCATGTTTTTAAATACTGAGTGACCTCTCCAGACAATTTAAATAATATATTTCTATAGCCCTACTCTCAGTCAGATACATGATAATCTAATTACTCTCAATTTAACAAATAATTTTAAAATGTAACTGGAAAAAGAAACACGTATTCACAGTAGGAAGACAAACAGTTCCTAATTTCAAAACTTGATTACATATAATTCTCTATAAATTAATAGACAATCTCAGCACGTAGTATGGCTAGCACATTAGTACTCATCACACAACAAAATTTACTAAATGAACAAAGAATGCAAAAACACAATGGCCAGATAAACACAAACCTAAGTAATTGAAACTGGTTAGATGTGACAGAGAGCAATCATTCCTAGTTTGGGGAAAGGATGGTCAGCTATGCCCCTATTTAAGAATGAATTGAGCATCATGTACAAACACAAATAAAAATCCTGTCTGCTAGGATTTAAGAATATAGTAAGGAAAAGTGAAACGACCTGAGCATTTGAATGAATAATAGACAATGTTGAGGTAACATGGGAAACAGATACTCACTGGAGCAAAAAGAAGCATCCTGAGCAAGAGTGAGGAGACCTTTGGGATGAAAAAAACAAATAAAAGAGAACTAGCTGGGAGGCAGAACCACATGTGAAGAAAAGAGCGTGGCAGGAAGCCAGGCACTGGCACGCAGGAGGAAGAGGCATGGGCATGTCTGTGAGTGTACGCCACTCTGTCCTACATAATGAGCTCTGGGACAGCCAGAGCTGCAGAGTGAGACCCTGCCTCAAAAAGGTGGGAAAGAAAAGAAGCAGCATGGTGCCGTCACAGGCTCACGTGAACTCACAAAGTATGTGAAAAAGTAGAAAGAAGAACCCTTAGGTTTTAAACTCTTAGGAATATCTAATTAGTAAAGGAACAAGGATGACCTATGTGCCATGTTTAAAAGCACTGATGTTGCTAGTGGTGTAAGCACTCAAAAGTGCTTGTCTAACATGCTCAAGTCCATGAGTTCAACTCTCACCATGGTCCCCTTGGAGAGAAAGAAAACTACCACAGATGCCATCTGATATGGTATTTAGAGATCGCCAAGTCTTTATGCAAGAAAGACCATTTTGAACTACTATAACATTAAGAGGGACACAACTATGGGACGTACGTCACGGGTGGAGTGCCTGCCTAGCATATACAAAGCCCTGGATTTGATTCCCAGCACAGCAAAATCAAGTATGGTGGTATATGCCTATAATCCCAGGATCTGGGAGGTAGAGGCAGGAGGATCAAGAGCTCAAGGTTATCCTCAGCTACACAGCAAGTTCAAATTCAGTCTGGACCACCCTATCAAAGGGAAGGGAGGAGGGAGAGAGACCGTGCATCCCCCTCCACCCCTCTCTGGAGATCAGTTGGCAGAGGGATGCCAACAGCACTGATGAGGAGAACTGCAATAAAAAATGGTGGGAATGCACAAGTGGGGCGAGCTAGAGTCCAGATAGAACCAGGCTAAATAATCACATAGATGTTACATTTGTGTGAAATAGTTTGTTTTACAATTTTAAACTATAGATCAGTACCACAATAGAGAACTGCACAGCAAGAGGAGGGAAAGGAGAAACTCTGTGGATTCAATTGCTTGGCACCCTATAATGTCCAACTAGAAATGCTCGAACTAGATACATCAACTGGGAGCCGAGCAAAACCAGGGCAAAAATTATAAATGTAAAGAGACTGGGTCAGTAAGTTAAGAGAACATACAAAAAACTGAAAAGATGGGAAAAGTGAACACAGAATATTTGAGAGCTAGCACCTCTGTTACCATCCGTGTAAGTACAGACAAGAGCAGGAAAAAGGATCCAGCAAAATGCTGTGCTGGAAAGCCGAAGAAGAGGCTTTCCAAGGGAAGCTCAACAGTGCCAAATCCATAGACCTTAGCATAAAGAGCTGGAAGACTCAGCATTCAGCTTATTAAAAACATTCAGCTACCAGCCCTGAGTATCTGGCCTGCCACTATCAGAGGGAGTGGACCTACGCAAGAGTACCTAAGCTCAGCCCCACAGCCCCACAGCACATCTCTGACCTCACCACTGTGGATTAGACAAGTGGGTCTGGGGCTCACTGGCAGAAAGCCTAGCCTAATTAGCAAGCTTCCCAACTCACTGAGAACCTGTCTTAAAATAAGGCAAAGAAGTGATTAAAAAATATCTCCCAGTGCCAACCTCTGGCCTTCACATGGACCCACACAGGCAAGTGCACATGCTATCTATCACACAGAGAAATACATACATACCTCACAGTTTGTAGATGAAATATTAGTCCTGTTTAATCTACTCCATGCTCATAGTCCACTTAAATCTTCAATGTTTTGCTTTTAAAAAACACGATTTATTCAGGAATTGAGGGTGTCTATATGAGCTATGTGCAAACCATGGGTGGAAATGGGTGCATGCATCTGTACTTGGGTTAGGACACAAGAGGCACTGGATGTCCTCCTCTTTTCACTCACCTATTCCTTTGAGGCACAGTCTCTTTCTGAACCTGGGGCTCAGTTTTCATTGGCTAGACTGGAAGCCAACAAGGCCCAGAAACTCTCATGTTTCTGCCCACCTTAGAACAGGGTACAGAAGTACAGGGTCCGTCCAGCTTGTCATGCGGACGATAGGATCAGCCTTGTCCTCATGATCCCACAGAAGCGCTCTAACTGCTGAGGCTCTCTCCAGCCCCCAGCTTCAGTTTTTGAATTGGTATTTCACTATGCATCCTACAGTTGTCTTGAACTGAACTACGTAGCTCAGTCTAGTTTTCAACTCATAGCAATCCTCCTGCCTCAGTTTCTCAGATAACAGGCATGTGCCACCACACTAGGTTTAAGTCTTCAGTTTTCAGAGAGAGAAAGGGGGGTTAGAGGGAGGGAGAGGGGGAGAGGGAGGAAGGGGAGAGAGAGAGAGAGAGAGAGAGAGAGAGAGACTGTGTGTGTATTAAAAAAAAAAAAAAACAGGACCCAAAATTTGTGTAACTCTGAATCTCAAACATAAAAGAACTATATATTTATATTCATTAAGTTCCTGTATCAATGGGAAAATTTAAAGACATTACTATCTTTTAAATTAAATCCATCAAACTATTTTGAGAACTCCTGAAAATATAAATTCTTGGTATAAATAAATACTTGGTATAAAATATCAAATTAATTTTTTACGCACACAAGTTTCAGTTATGTGGGTTAATAATGTCCTATTTTGTCAAGAGCACACACACACACACACACACACACACACACACATTTAATCTTATTTATTTGTATGTTTGGGTGTGCTTGTGCCATAGTGGAGGTCAGAGGACAAGGTATGTGGATTGGTTGGTTCTCTTCTATTACCATGTGGGTACAGAAACATTTTGGGAACAGTTGGGTAGGATACTTCAAGAACTTCCAGAGTGTTGCGGGAAATATTAAAAAAGAAGGAATCTATCACATGTTCCCGCACTGTGCCCTGGTTCTCTCATCCCTGACGGACTGGCCAGCCATGCACTGGCAGGCAATGGCCAACCTGCTTTCAACTCGTGCGCTGGAGCTCCACGATGTCTCCACCCAGCTCGCTAGGTGGGTCACTACCACGCCAGCCCCATGCTTCTATACCCCCATGGCCTTTGTGGTGTACATCAGACAAACCCACACTTTGCTCTGTACCTTTCTCTCTGGAACCCAGACAGCCCCTGCGTGAAGGAAAACGCAACACAAACTTAGTCCAGAAACAATAATAACTCAATCTCTAGGTTCATCAACTAAAACCTAATCTTGTAAACCTTATCAAAGTCTAACTCCTCTAGTGGTAAATCCTTGGGGATTCACCATGATACCAGGAGACTCTACTAGCTACATCTTACCTATCTGCTCTCCCCATTCCAAAAGGACTCTCCCTCTCTCCTGCTCCTCTCTTTTCCTCCTCTGACCTGGAAGTCCCTCCTTACACGCCCAGTGATTGGCTCTTTTATTCATTAGAGGATTGGTTCACAAGAAGTCACATGTGTAACTCATTCCTTCTCTGAAGCCCCTCCCATGAGGGCAGAATTGGAATACAAAAGGCCCCAGGGCTATCCACAACACAGAGCTCATGAGACGGCTCAGTGGGTAAAAGTATTTGCTATGTAAACCTAACAGATTTAAGTTCAATACTTGGAACCCATATACAGGTAGAAGGAAAGAACTGAGTCCACAAAATTGTGCTGACCTTCAAACGTGCACAGTGGCTTGGGTGCCCGCTCAGCATGCAAATGTGCACACAGACCAAATAATGATTTTTGGGGTGGGAGATTCAAAACAGAGATTCTCTGTGTGGTCCTGGCTGTCCTGGAATTTGCTTTATAAACCAGCTGGCCTTGAACTAAGGGATCTGCCTGCTTCTGCAGGGATTAAAGGTGTATGCCACCTCACCTGACTAGAATTACTATTTATATGTATAAGTATTTTGCCTGTATGTCTATGCCACATGTCTCGAAGGCTAGAAGAGGGTGTCAGATCCCCCAGAACTAGAGCTGTTGTATAAGGCCAGAAATTGAACCTGGGTCCTCTGGAAAAGCAGCCAGTGCTATAAATCATTAAGTCACCTCTCTAGCCTTTGACTTGTTTAAATTTTGTAAAAATTCCTTTAAAAATAGTTCCCTAAATATTTTTAAAAGCTTTTACAAAAACAAATCTGGTAACAGAAAAGCCATTTCCTAACAAGGTGTTCACTGTACTGTTACTTAGCAGAGTCAAACTGAATACCTAAGAACAGAGGCATGGTTAGTACTGTCTAACATTATATAAGCTTGAAAAGACCATATGTACGTGATTTAAAACTGCACACACACATGAAAAGGAGAATATAAAACCGCACAGTAAATTCCACCTAAGGGCTGGAAAGCCTTAAAAGTTCCTCTGAGTAAGAATGGAGAACTTCTCTACACTTCATCTCCTAGCTTTATTTTCACGAGGAGATCACCCACAGCGTTGACTTGGGGCCAGAGTCTAGGGGTGACAAGCACCTGCGCCATCACGGTTAATACAGCAGTAACAAGAGCTTCCTGAGGGCACTAGATGACTTACCTACCTCAGCCACCTAGGGGTGTTAAAATTCTTGAGCAGAATCATAGAATTATGAGCAGTGGTAGGAAAAGTCAAGAATCTACATGTAAAATGCCCTAGTTAAATTCTCATTTACACTGTTGTACAGAAGACTGATAAAACTCAATAGGCCCTTAGTCTAAAAACAAATACTTAATGCACAATTCTTTAATCTACACGCCATTTGCCTCTTCCTACATAGGAATTTAAGAAAGAATTACCAGAGTACTTAGAATATATGAATCAAAGTAAAATTCTTTTTCTAACATAAGAAAAACCTTGTTTGTATATTGTCATCAACAAAGGTGAATTTTTCATGCAAGGAAAACATCAACCTTTAAAAGGAGAACAAAAATCCAAAGTTAATTGTATAAGCTGTATCTGTCATTAACAACTGAATTGGGGCTAGTACTGCTGCGCATGACCCGATTTTATATTTTAAAAAAGACTCGGCCTGTTCCACTCTATCCTCAAAGGATCTCCAGGAAGAAACTCTGAAAGCACATCTAAAGAGAGCTTTAAACTTAGACTGTGTCTGAAGTCTTATTTCAGTATAGAAAGTACTATTTTTCTTTTTACGTTTGATGTTATCTTAAGAAATATACTGCAATAAACTTCAGAGAATGGCAGAATCCAAGTCAGCTTAGGAGAAACACCTTATTTATTAAACAACACATGCTATACAGCTTGGTTCTTAAATCCCTACTTCACTAGAAATTCAGAAGTACACTATTGAGCAGAATAAATCCCTATAGCCAATAATCATATTGATTTGGTGAGGGCATTAATGACTAGGCTCCAAAACTGAATTTAAATTATCTTTTAACTCTAATTTATACAACAAAAACATGTGTGTGAGAGAGAAGGGGGGGCAAGATACAGACCTATAATCCCAGCACAGATGCAAGAGGAATTCCTCCAAACTCCAGGCCAGCCTAGTCCTCATAGAGAGCTTCATAATAGCTAGGATTACATAGTGAGACCCTATCTCAAAAACAAAACAAAAAATTATGTATGTATATAATGTCTTTATAATTTAGTTGCTTAAACAAAATTCTCTTTGCTATAATTGCTTATTATAACACTGACCCAATTAATAGACAATAAAGAACAAAACAAAAAAATCTACTAAGCAACCAACAGTAAAATCGTGGCTAAAATCTATCAATGCAAACTCCAAAGCAAAGTTTTTTTTTTTTTACTGAAGGCAACTATTAGAAAAACTGTATAGACGCTATTTAACAATTCTGAAATAAACTTATAAATCCAAACACTATCTTAAAGCACAGTCTCACTGAGGCTCCAAGCTATGCATACCACACTGCTATTCTTGATGTTTTACCTTTTAACAGTTAAGCACCAATAACAAACAGGTCCCAAGGAGAAATTCTGAAGCCCAACTAATGCTCATTTTTAGAAATCCTGCAACACACTAATGAAATCACTTATGTACTATTAACTCTCTGAAACAGGTGCAAATTAATAACACTGTCCACATGCCACAAGAGAACCAAAGTCACAAGAAGTTGCTGTTTCAAGTCCTAGATGGTAGTGACCAAGACATCATCGCCACGTTAGTTTTCAGTTATGAAGCTTATCCTGATAGATTAACTGAAAGGAATGAAAGCAAACTCCTCTCACAGCTTCCTCTCCTCCAGCTGTGCTGCTCTGTAGCTTATTGTACGGGTGCTTAATACACCATTCTCGCCCAGATTTCCTTGTCTGCTTCTCCCTCCAGAATCTGATTATCTCTAAGGCAGTGTGTGCCTGGCTTATCCCTTCATCTTCTAAGTCTAGCATCACACAGATAAACACTCAGCAAATTCTTAGGCAAAAAATACTTTTACACAATGTAGGAAGCTGTAAACAAGAAAGCTACAATGGAAATCAGAGTCTAAAATCAATTCTGTCTTCCTATCTTTATAGTCTGCATGAAAAATCTTACCTGGTGCCATTGCTTCAGCAAGAAAGCATCTTTCCCTCTAACATCTCTCTTCCTGAGCCACAATTACAGATAAGTAGTCTAACGGTATTCTACTGCAGAGACGCCACAAACTCACCCTCTTCCACTCACTCCACTCAGCTTAAATACAGTATCCTCATCTATCCCAAGACACTGTGACTCTGTAACAGTTTTACTGTTTTCCATTAAAGCATTACTTCAATTCTTTCCACCTCTAACCAAAGTCCAGGCCCCTCCTCTTGCTGGAATGACAACTACCTGTAGTGAGGTCCACTGACCCATTTCTTTGTCTTGTCCAATCTTCTTAGTACCACTACCTAATCTCTACAAATACACTTCTTATTACTCATGTGCTTAACGCTAAGTCCGAACCCCAGGACAGAAGCTGAGGCTCTTAAGCACTCCCATCCCTGCTCTCACTGCTATGCTGTGTTCTCTGCTCTACGCCCCTTGATACTCAATCCTATTAGCAAGTCCATGTTACTTTTAAACTCACGCATCTTGAAATCTTTACCTCTGACATGTCTCATTCCCAGCAAACCACACATAAAACTAGGAAAGCAGAGATGTGGCTCAATGCAGACTGCATGTCCCTCACTCCTTTCTGTCCACCTAACTGCATAAGGCTGCAATGCATCCTGCCACTCGGGGCTTTTTGTATTAACTCCAGGGCCTTTGGTTTCTATAGCAGCAGAAATCCCTGGGGTGGGATACAACCAAATAGAGTTGGCTCAAACTCTCTGAGCCACTCTCTAACTCCAGAAGACAATTCACACAGATTCCTTGTGCATCTGAAACAGTACAAATAGAAATATACCAAGAGCCAAGCATGTGATCTTAAATTTTTCAGTAGCCACATTAAAAAGGTAAAATGAAATTGCTACTACTAATATGCTTATTTAACCTAATATATCCAAAATATTATCATTTCTTTACATACATATTCAACACAAAATATAGTTTCTTTTAAACTTATGTTTTCAAAATTTAGTGTATATTTTATAGTATATTTCAATTTAGATACAAAATTCATTATGACTTACATTTGTGTTTCATAAAACTTACAGCTGAAAATACAACATACTCAAATTAGTCAGTCAAAACAGTTAAAATCTAAGCTGGAAGCCAGGAGATGGCTCATTGGGTAAAAGCTGGGCAGGCCTGACCACCTGAGTTCAGATCCATGCTGAATGAGTTTGTCCTCTGATCTGCACATGTGTGCTGCGATGTGTACACCCTCATACAACCATGTATACACATACACAAAAATAAGTAATAGACTTCTGTGAATCTTATTTTCTCCTTTACTGTTTTCAAAAATCCATGGAGTATTTTTAAAAGTGGAAAAGCAAAGGAGATGGCTATAAGAAGCAAATATGTATTAATGAAATTTCATCATTGATATGCTAAAAAAAACCATCCAGACATGCTTGTCTTTATTGGTCTGCAAAGCACACACAATTCTCCAACAGGACTTTATGCAGCGTAGCAAGACTTAGCTGCTATTTTTATGCTGATGAAGTAGTAGACAATGACCTGGTCCCCGGCCATTCACAATTACAAATCTCTCTCCCAAGGGACTTGAATGGTAACTCTACCATCAGCATTCAGAGAATAACTAGAGATACTTTGTTCTAAAATTTCTGGAGATTAAAAGCTAATAATGGGGGCTGGAGGATGGTTCAGTGGTTTAGAGCACTTACTGCTCTTTCTAGAGGATCTGAGACTGGTTCCCAGAACCTACATCAGGTGGCTCACAACTACCAGTAAACTCTGGCTCCAGGGGATCCAACACCCTCTTCTGCCTTCTCTGGGCACCTGTACACATGTTGTATTAACACAGACTCACACATACACAAACATACATGAAACAAAAAAAATAAAAATACAATTTTGTAAAAGGTTAACATTATTGTAAATTGGAAAACAAGGTCTCTGTGACTTATTTGTTGAACATATACTACATGTGTAAGTCTAAATTTAGAAGTTGGGGGTTCTGGCAGACCCATAATTTTTTTTAAATCCTAAATTAATCTAGTTTTATATCATGTGTTTAAAAGCCAGACATGCCATAATTCCACCCTCTTTTTCTGTGCAGAGTATCTCTTGTTTTATGAGAATATTCTGAAACAAAAACTGTTTAATCATAGAGCTAAAGAGAAAAATTTTATAAGCTGTCACTTCAAGCTTGAATAAATAGCTTTCTAGAATACCACATGTACCAATTCATTAATAAGTTTGCTTAAGAATTCTATTCCACAGCTACTTAGATAATCTACTGATTACACAATGAATTAATAGTCTTAAGATTTCCTAAAGCTACGTTGAAACCCTTCAAAAAATAAGGCAGAAACTTGGTGTATTATTCTGACCTACACACACACACACACACACACACACACACACACACACACACACACACATGCATTTAACAAATATGCTCCACTGTAGAGGGAGTCAAGTCTGGTCAAAACTACAACTTGTTTTCCAAGACTTTTAGTTACTTTTTCGAGTTGTTTACAAGTTTGGTTTTTTTTTTGTTGTTTTTTTTTTTTATCAAAACTTGGCTCTCAAATCAGGTTTTTTTTAGAAAGATTCCAAAAGTACAAAAGACATTCTTCTCGTAAGTCACACTAAAGTCTTTCCTGTTCCAAAGCACCCTGAGCTGCCTGTCCACATACATACCAGGTACCTGAACACACAAACACCATAAGCGGCAAAACCTGCACAGAGACTTAATGCAGCAAGATGGAGTTACTTCTTGCCCAGCATTGCCTTTGGGGCTGCCACTGTTCTCTGAAATGAAGAATATTGAAAGGCATAAAAAACACCTGGTTCTTTTCAAGGAAGAAAGTGCCACTCACAGGAAAGAACAAGTCTGCTTCTCAGTTTCCAGTTTCCTCGATCTCCCTCAATGACTGCACTAAGATGAAAATGATATGCACAGTGGAATACTATATATTCCGTGAGAATATTCTGAGACAAAAACTGTTCAATCATAGTGCATAAGAAAAAGAATTTATAAGCTGTCATTTCAAGCTGGAATAAATGTCTTTCTAGAAGCCCACATGTACCAATCCATCAACAGGCTTGCTTCAGAACTACACTGTTCCATGTGTGAGAGTCAACTACTGGGTAGACACTGACATCTACCAACTCCCATTTTGACTTTAAACTTACAGCAACAGAAACTGTAACGAGATCACATTCCTTCCCATTTGATTTTACTTTTAAAACTGCTAGTAATTTGTCACACCTTATAAGAAGACTTCTCAGAGTCCTTTCCAACATTCCATCCCTATGTGCACACATCTGAGTGTTCATACTAGCCATGACACGAGCATCCAACAAGCTTTCTCAGAGCAAGCATTCAAAATAAATCATTTTATTCATATGTCTATGTGTATGCCCGTGAGCATGCTGGGGCCTGCAGAGGCCAAAAGAGGGCACTGGATCCTCTGCAGCTGGAGTTATGAGTGGTTGTGAGCTGCCCCCTAAGTCCTGAGTCTACAGTGCAGCACCTAGGTGGGTGCTGGAAATCACATTGCAGTATTTTGCAAAAGGAGCACTCTCTCTTAATCACTGAGCCACTTCCCAGCCCCATTAGCACTCAAAACAAGTGAAGGAAAATCTGGCACGCTTAAAAAAAGATATCTAGGGGCTGGAGAGATGCTCAGAAGTTAAGAGCACTGGCTGCTCTTTCCAAAGGTCCTGTGTTCAATTCCCAGTGACCACATGGTGGCTCATTACCATCTATAATGAGATCTGGTGCCCTCTTCTGGCTTGCAGGCATACATGCAGCAGAACACAGTATACATAATAAATTTTTTAAAAAAGATATCTGAACAAAAATAAGAAAATTTAAAGACACAGTTACATGACTAAAAAAAAAATGATACACTGGCTGCCTAGAACATTCCCTTCTTCTTTAAATTGTGAAATATAGATACAGAGAGCAAAATTAAGTTAGACAATATACAGAGCTAAAGGGAAGTAATGGAGAAATCAAATGAAACTCCTGATGAGATCTTAAATGACAAAAGAATCACAGTTGAGCAGATGACCTTTTCACAGAACAGTTGACTTTCAGTTTGCCTTTCGGAATTCCACAATGAAACCCCAACCCTCCTTCCATAACACAATCGGGACATGGCAGCAGGACTTATGGTGCAGACATCTTAAGGTGCCATGTATCTATGTGACAATGAGGTAGTTTTACACTTGGGATATTTTATTTTATGCTTTCTAAAATGTAAAAGTTAGGTCACCCACTCCTAAATAATCATACAGAATGTCCCTCTGTGGGATGTGCCAATAGCACACTGTGCGCCAGTGCGCTGCTGTCTACTTTACTAAGGCACCATCTATTCACAACAGCCTTGGATCTGGAGATAGCTCAGTGAGGAGCCAGGTTCCCAGGTCCTATAGGCAGGCACATGTTATACACACATGCGGGTAAAACACTCATACACATAAGACATATCTAAAGAAAATGTAATACTATTCCCAAGCTTGATGTCCACAACTGTAAGCCTGGCACTAGGAAGTAGGAACAGGGGATTTACCATTAGGAGGAGACCAGCTGGAGCTATAGAGTGCTAACCTCGTCTCACAAAAAATAATAATAAACCACGAAATACACAGCTGGTGTTCAACGGGTACTTATATAATGAATTTATGAATGAATTATTCAAATAATCTGAAATCAGCTTATGCTTTATCTTCTCTTCCTTTCCAAATATAAAAATCATTGAAATATTTTAACAAATGTATGGGAAAAAACCTAACACTTCTCTTAAAGCCTTTGGTTCACATTATGTGTTCAAACCTTTTGCTTGCTGCTAGACATGGTGGAACATACAGATAACCTCAACACTCAATAGGCTGCAAATTCCAAAAACAAACAAACGGAATTCTTGTTTCACTAATGGATTTGACTTTTCTGAAATACAGGGAAGAGGGTGCAAATTCTATTTTCAACACGGTCTTATCATCACTAGAAAAATCCTTAAGACAATAGTCTCACAGTCCTTAACATCAAACACCAAACCCTCAGTGCCCCCTGCTAATACCACCAATCAGATATAAAACGGTGTTTACATTTCATATGCTCACTTTCAATGGAAAAAAAAAATGAGAAAAAAAAGGAAGGAAAGAGAAAGTTTATGGTAGATAAAAGAGGGAACACAGCCAGAGGCAGGGACATCTAGGAGTTCAGAGTGAACATGACATGACAGTTTAGCTATTTTTCCTTTATTTTTAATTTTAAAAAAATGTCAAAAAATATCACAGAATATATTAGTGCTGCCTGTATGGCTGAATCTTATTACAAAAAGTATATCTACATATAAAAAAAGAATATAGGAAGCATTTATGCAGCTTATTTTGTCAACTGCACTTTTTAAAAGAGCTGATATTTAGTCCTAGTTAGTTTTTGTCAAATGTATATAAATTAGAGCCAGCTGGGAAGTACAGCCTCAACTGAGAAGTTGTCTCCAACACATTAGCCTGTAAACAAGTCTAAAGGGCATCTTCTCAATAACTGAAGTGGGGGGCCCAGCCCACTGTGTGTGGTGCTACCCCTGGGCAGTGGTCCTGGGGTGTCTAAGAAAGCAGAATGAGCAAGCCATAGGGAGCAAGCTCAGAAGCAGTACTGTGGCCTTTCCTTTACTTCAGTTCCTGCCCTGACTTTCTTCAGTGGTGAAGTTACCTGCAAGTGTAAGATGAAACAAACCATGTCCTCCCCAAGTTGCTTTTGGTCCTGGTGTTTATCATAGCACCAGAAAGTTACTAGGAAACTGTACAGATACCAGTATTTACCCCCATTATACAGATGGGAAAAGTACTTGAGAAGAGTTCAGCTATTTATCCAGGGGCAGAAAACTGGCAAGTGGTCCCTCAGACTTAGAACTCAGGCCATTTGACTTCAGACTGTGCACCCTATCTTCTATATGCTATCCTGCCTGTAACATTTTACTAAGGATGAACAGTTTATTAAAACTATAAATTTAATATAAAAATCAACACTCAGTGATTAGAAAAGGTTAATGGTTATAAGCTATAAGAACACAAAAATTCTTCAGTAAATCATACAGACTAGACTATAAAAAGCATAAATATTTCAGCTAGGAAATAAAATAATCCTCCTGTTTAAGTATACATTATTTGGGGGAAAAAAATAAGCAGCCCGGGTCTTTTGGTTTTACTAGCAGCATTTTTTTAATGCTCACTCACTCCTTCATTCTTCATTTACTCACGCATCTGAAAAACACCCATTACAACCCTGCTTGAATTTAAGAATGAAGGAACAGCTACACAGTCTGTCCTTGAGGAACGTAGCAAGTGGCCAAGAGCTCTTCCCAAACTTCACATGGTAAGTTTCCGAGTGAGAGTTTATCATTCTTATAAAATATAAAGCCTAACAAAAGGCTCATCATTAAATACAATGTGGCAAGTAATAGCATATTAAAAACTAACAAGCACAGCCTGTGTTTAAGTACATGTCTATAATTCCAGCTATTCAGGAAACTAAGGCAATAGGATTATCACAAGTTCTAGGCCAGCCTGGGCAACTTAGCAAAGCTCTACTACAGAATAAAAAAAAAAGTAGAGCTAGGGGTGCAGCTTCTGGATAGTGCACTTGCCTGACATGTGTGAGGTCCTGGCTCAATCTCTGGTACTATAAAAAGGAATGAACGAATGATTCTAACTTAGAAACTACACATGTTAAAACTGTTTGCTTAGTAATTAAAAAGCCTTGAATTCTTCTGTTCAATGAATTTTCCTTTAACCAGATTAAAACCAATAAACAGTTAATGATATCAAACATGTACTCTGAGGTTAATCTGCTTCCTTATTCTGTCAACTCTCTCAAAATCCAGGCGTGTGTTCCTCATGAGGAAGTTGCAGAAGCATTCCAAAGTCCAGACTGTTAGTCACTCCCTGCACTGCCCACAAAGAGAACTATCACAAGTCATTCATCACATCGTGCTGAGAACACTTGTCACCACAGGACAAAGGATGCAAGGACTCACATACTTTTCTCTCCCTATAGAGGGATACTCCAAAGACCGTAAAACTATATTATTTCACATTAGCTCAGCTTACCTTTTAGTTAAAGATTAGAGAAGATTTTATTTCTTCTTTGTCAAGTATGTCTGACATGGTATAGGTAATAAATATTTCAAATAATTAAGCAATAATCTCTGTGTAAGCATGGCAACCAAACAGGCCAGTTCATATCTCAAATAGTCTCAAATGAGAAGCACATTCTCACTTCACATATTTATCAAAACACACTTTTATCTTTATCTGGAAAATATGGCTGACATGACTGTGTCAGTTCCAGAAGCTCTCATTCAACATGTTTCTAGTCTCTAGCTAGCTTTGGTAAGCAAAATCAAAGGCGATTATCACTACACAAGTGTGTTCTACTGGCACCTTGCCAGGGGGTCACCCAACAAAGTAAGTGCCTGTATGAGGCACACATTAGTTCTTATTAAAAGGACAGAAATATTTTTCAAGATTAGTTTTGATGGTTCCTTAGTATCACAGAGAATACTTTTTTAAAAATCACTGAGAAATTATAAAATTAACTGCTAAGACAGACTCACTACTTTCTTTTTTAAAATGAGTTTCAAACATATTTCTGACAACATGCAACCCTGTCCATCTTTGCACTGTTGGGAACAGAAACCCCTCCCACCACAAAGAGCTCAATGAGAGTTCTCCAGACTGGGAGGCATCTGAGCTTAGAGAGCTTCTAGATAGATGTGCAGACTGTTGCCTGGAAAGAAGACTAGACCTAAGCTCTGCAGGTACATCTACACCCAAAATGTCAGGCAGAGCCCACCTAACCTAATGCCAGCACTCCAAAGTAACATTAAATATATGAACACATTACAAACAAACATACTAATAAATACCTGTGGATGAGTGAGAGGAAGAGAATGAGAGGGGGGCAGAGGGAGAGGGAAGCAAGCTTCAGTGCTTAAGAGCACTGGTGATTCCTAGTACCCACATGGTGGGTGTCTGTTAACTCTAGTCCCAAGGGATCTGACACCCTTTTCTGACCTCTAAGGGCAATACACGCAAACAGTGTAGAGCCATACATGCGGGCAAAAACACCCATATACACAAAACAATAATATAATAATAATAATGTTTAAAAGCAGCTTCCATGCACAGTACTTTTGCCAATATTGGATGAAGTAGGCTAAAATTCATGAAAACTGTTCTTTAGGGGCAGAAACTCTAGCCAAGACAGAATTTTATCTACCATGTTCTAATCCTCCAGTTAATTTTGCTACAGAAAATAACACCAGGATGATTAACACTATGGAAGTGTGTTCTGCGAGGACACAGCCTAACACTGCCATCAGTACGTGCTGGATAAAACAGACGCCCAGGCAAGCCTCATGGGGCACACCAGAATCCCAGCACTGGAGAGAGTCAGAAAACAGATGATCACGAGTCCACAGCTGGTCTGGGCTACATGAGAGCCTGCCTCAAAAAAACAAACAAAACTCAAAAAGAAAACAGAAATTGGATATCCCTGTTTTATTAAAAGGCAATCAATTACACAAAAAGCGCTGTCTTTCCATCAAATTGACAGACCTGTTATGGCTGCCCCATCTACAACAAGAACTACAGCAAGAACTACCCGATGCTTGAGAATACAGAAAACAGAAAAGACTCCCGTGTACAGCGGCCGGCAGACTGAATCAGTGTGTTAGAAAGTCCAAACTGCCGAGGTGATCAGGCTCAGTCCAGTCCCTCACAAATATCAGCATTCCTATCACAGGGAAAAGAAATCTTAAATTCATAATGAATGCACAAAGTGTCTCAAAGCAGAAGTCAACATGGTGTTAGCCTGAAACAGACAAGAGAGCCATCACAGCAAACGGGTCTTTGTCAGAAATGGTAAGAACATAGGATGGAAAAAGGGCAACCTTCACAATAACAGTACTGGCAACCATCATCAATTACAAAACCAATTTAAAATGTATTAGAGATATGCAACACTTGAAACTGAGTCACTGCAGGAAGACATTCTACAATGACTTTTGGCTCATAGTATGGGACTACACAAAACTAAAAACTGCACAGCAAAACAAGAATGAAAAGGGAATTGGAGGTAAATATAACTCAGATACACTGTATGAGATTTTCAAAAAATTAATATTAAACATTTATAAAGTGTATGGGCTTACCACAGAATGCTGAATGACACTAATTACTGGACAAATGCAAATTAAAGCTACAATGAGATATAAGCAAGCAGGTACCAACTGCCAGTTAGAGGACGTTAAATAAAGATGCTTACACACTGCCGAGGGATGCTGCTACAGGGAAACTCCCCGACCATACGACTCAGCGATACACCTCTGTACACACTAAAGAGAAGTGAAATCAGGGAGGGGGAGAGACATCTTCACTCCCATGTCTAATACCAATCACAACAGCCAATATAATTAACCAGTGTCCAATAACAGATAAAATGGATAAAGAGAACATAATAAGTGTGTGGTAAACTTCAATTCAGCCTTGAAAAATATGGTGAATGTACACCATTTTCATTCAGTCATAAAGAGGAGTACAACAGCATGCAAGAGACCGGAGGACATATTCACTGGAATAAGACATGCAGAAGGATAAATATTACTTGATCTCACTCATATCTAGATTTTTAAAGTTTTTCTCAGGCCAGTAGATGGATCAACATGTAAATGTACATGTTACCAAGCCTCAGTTCAGTCCTTGGAACCCCATACATGGTGGAAAGAAAAAAATGATTCCTTCCTGTAAGTTGTCCTTTGATCTCCACCCACAAGCTATGTATGGTATGCACACGCAACACACATACATACTAAGTACTCATGTGCAAAAAAATAAATAAGTAAATAAATAAAATTTATCTGAAAGAAGTTGCCAAAGGCTGGGGCCAGTAGAAACAAAAGGGAGGGGGAAAATTTACATGAATATTAAATCATAAAGAAAAGCTTGCCACTTGGGAGGCAGAGGCAGGCGGATTT